>CM035592.1:21449608-22649608 GCA_020423425.1 Chrysopa pallens | reverse complement strand
AGCTGTAAATATTAGAGAAAACGTTTGGCAGCGTTGTGTATAATACATGCTATTTAAGTGTTATATGAAATCTATAAATTGTAGGACTTTTAAAAACTGAAAAGACATAATATCCGTGGAGTACATATGTAAAAAAATATTTCATATAATAAAATATACATTCAAGTGATTATAAAATAAATTTCACAAAAATATTTTTCTACTTTAATTGACACAAAGTTGCAACGTTGCAACAGACGGCATCTCGGCAATGATGAGACACGAGTTCCTACTTTAAAATTTTTCTTTACGACTTATTTTAGAAAAACTTATAAAATAGATACATTTTTTTCCGATAAAATGGAAATATAAACTTAAATTATAACTATAATCATTCTTCTTAGACCATGGTAGAAACCTTTAAAGACGGTAAAAAGTGAAAAAAAAAATTATAGTAGGATGAAACTTATTGGAAACGGAAAAGAATATAACAAAAATGAAAGTAAAAATAATTTACGAGCAATCTAAGGTCGGGAAGTGGATGAGGTGAGTTTTTAAGGGTAAAACATGGTTTATTTCGATTTCCGGCAAGTCCTATGGAAAAAATTAAATAGAAAAGTTGTGGTTGTGGCAAAATTTTGTATGATGGATATTTGATTCAGGATTATAATTTTTCTCCGTATTTAACATAAAATAACTGAACTATGCAATGCGGAAACATATGAATCGGTGCCAATCAAAAAAAGAATAATGTGTCATTTTAACGATGATTAATTAATTTTAGTTGGAATGTCACAGTTAATTTGAAATTGATCTTGATAAGAATATTAGTTTTAATTGGTTAAAATTCTTGTATCATGTGTACGCAGAAATGCATTGCTACTATTATCTTGGATTATATAATATAATATACCAAGCAATAAATGAATCGTCTAATCGGCTTTCATAATCAGATCGTTGATTACGCCATAACTGTACAACGCCACAATCATCCATTAGAGTACTCGACATACATAGAATATACTAGAGTATACTTATGGTAATCTTAAATTTTTGAAGCTAATAATTATTGATAGGACTAAAAAAATTTTTGTATTTGAACCGTGTGTAGTAAGTAGTACGTGGAAGGGACTTCGTAATCAATTCATGCGCCACAAGTATCTAAAATTTGTAATCAAAGATTCACAGCCTAAAAAATAAAACTAAAATTATTGAATAATTATAAAATAATGACATTCAATTTTAGTTATAAGGGTAAAAATTGTAAGAATGATCAAAGAATTAGCATTAATAATTATTTTTAATTGCAAATATAAATAAGTATTCATTTAAATTTGTTAATAATTTTTGAAAAATATGCTTATTAAATCATACAGCATTCACAGAGTTATAAATCATCTGATTCATTAAGTAGTATTTCGAAAGTAACCAAACGAAAGAAAAGAATTTGATGGAGTATAAGTCTTCCGCATAAATGTTAAAAGTATCACAATTATCAATTGGACAATTTTTATATCAGACATCAAGTTGCGAGCTGTAATTTTGATAGCATATTGTAGATATATGTTAACTAGTAAAGGTAACAACTAGCATTCATAAAATACTATAAATAGCATTTCTATACAGTTATAAATCCATGTATAATAATAGTATGTATTGTAATTACCTATATTTGTTAATTTGCTAAATTTGAGCTAAAACTGTGACGAATCCAAACATTTTACAAAAAAGGGTTTCAAACAAAAGTTGTTTGTTGTATCCCCTTGGATCGAATGGACCAATTTTGCTTCCCGAACTTCAACGAAAACATTAAATAACTGATTTTTAATGCTAGTTTTAGTTATAATTAAATTTTTAAATTACAATTATAATTAATCGAAATAAGTTGACTTTACTTTTAAGCTTGTGCAATAAACCTTTAAGAGTAGAATACATTTTTCAAAATAATAATCGGATCACTTCGAACTGGGCAAATTAAGGTTTTTGGTGAGATAAAATAAAATTTTTAAATAAAAATGCGAAATCTCTGAAGCTATTTACTTCTCAAAATTCACAATTACTGAGTTTTTCAGTAATAAGTATTTCTCCTGAAATTTTTAAGCATTATATAAAGCTTTTTTTTCTCTAAAAAGCTTAATTTAGCAGATTATTTGAAAAATTAGAAAAAAAGTTTCATAACTTTAAAAAGTTGCCATTATGATATTTCCGAAAATCAAGCCCGTTTTCTGATTTTCTGAAGTAATACTTCTTTAGGCGCGTTATGAAAAAATGATGAGAGTGAAATTTTAAGATGCGTGCGTTTGTTGATGATTTGTGTTACACTTAATGTAATATATATATATATATATATATATATATATATATATATATATATATATATATATATATATATATATATATATATATATATATATATATATATATATATATATATATATATATATATATATATATATATATATATATATATATATATATATATATATATATATATATATATATATATATATATATATAAATTAAATTTTTCATATTTAAACTAAGGTTTAATGACTGTGTTGACTATCGTTTTTCACTCCTTTTTAAACATTGTTTTTTTGTAATGTCTAAGAAGTATATTCTGACGCGCGTGCAAGCACCCGTTTTTATTTTATGTTTTGGGTGTTCTATACTAAATTTTGATATCCGTTTTTAGTTAGTATTTATGTCCTGAAAATCTTTACTTTGCTTGATGTATGTTTCTATAGATAAATTATTGTATTCCATATATATTTTAAAATATTTTATTCAATGTGAATACTGTTTTCGTACCATCTAAGATGTTAAATTCACCAAATGCATGAATATAAATTACCATATTTTTTAAGTAAGTGTTTAGCTACGTCAATTATGTTATTTCATTAAATTTATATAATTGTGGGTGTTTTTATAACAGGTGTTAAAAGCTAATTATTAAAATAACACCACGTACATGATGTTAACTAATATATTTGTACTGTGTTTTTACATCTTTAAATTAGCAGTTACCACAAATGGTTTTACACTACATAATTGGGGTTGGGCTTTTTTGGTTTTATATTTCTGATATATAAGATGAGCTCACTTTAAACCTCACCGATTTACTATTTACTTTTGCTTAAAAAATCCATGTTAAAATAAAATAATATTATTACAATCAAAGCTTTTAACTGTTATATCTAAAACTAAGATACCAAAATTTTTATTACAGAATCTTTTAAAATTGAAAGTTATAGATTTGAAAAATATTTGTATGAACAAATATATAATAAGTGAAAATTTGTCAATTGGCCATCTAGATATAGGGATATACAGATATGCGGGGAAGAGATCGTCAAAGTTATTATGTTTATTAAAAATTAGAAGATGAAGGATCAGTGTGAACATCAAGACAAAGCTTTTACTTCGCAACGTTTCACTTTCTTTTTTAAAAGTTCATCAGACGTTCTACAAATTAAATACATATTGTTAAAACAAATATTTATTGTTAAAAATAACAATATTTAAGTATTTAGTTTCTTGGCCGCCTGATGAAGTGCTAATAAAGAATATGAAACGTTGAAAAGTAACTTTTTCTTGATGTTTTCACTTATCCTTCATCCTCTAATTTTTAATATATATCATCTTACAGAATCATACAATATAGTTATAAGGTTTATTTACTGATTCGAAATAGTAATTATTTTTTAAAGTAATTAATTACAGCACCCTATAATTAATTAGTTTAATAGGGTACCATTTTACACTTGTACTCAATTTTCTCAATTCTCACTGTGTGCTTCCTGCAATCAAAATTCATTTGGTGTTTAGCTGTTGGTGCCAAATTTCTTTATTATTATTTCAAGCATTTATTTCGATAGTGAATTTTATTTCTTTATTAAGGTAATCCACCACACTAATAGGGATGGATCAAATGGACAGGTGAAAAAAAATTAATAAAAAATATTGTTTACTTATCATGTATTCTAAATTCAACGTTACAATATGTTCAACTTAGACTTTTTTTGGTTTTGGCTATGAGGTCATATCATCTTTATCATTTTCTTTAAAACGCAATTTTTAATAACCTATACAAAAGGTTCCGTGATAAAAAATCGTTTTTTTATATCGAATATCACAAAATTTGTACAGGGAATGAAATTGACACTTAAGATTTCGTCATAATCTGCACATCCTGTAGAAAATGTCTGGTAAAAGGTCTTAAACCTGATTCTAAAGATATATTTTAGTGAGGACGTACTGTAGATGTAAGTTTTTTGTGTATTGAGTGCACGTCGTAAAAAAGGTATTTTATAATAAATTTTATATTTTCACATTACATCTTATATTATGTTAGGTACATGTATGTGAGAGTAATTTAACCCTTAGTTTCACATGTTTGGTATACAGGTGTTTATAAAGTGACACAATTTATCCACTTAAATTATGGTTATCCTTTAGTTCAATAATTTATTTTGTGAGCTCTAATTTTGTTTCAAAAATGAAAGTGAGCTCATTTTTATATCCATGCTAAATTAAATACTATATATTGTCGTGTACTTGTTTACGTACATTGTGGGACAAAAATAATGTCGCAAATTTAATTGCCCCAAATTTTGTTAGAAAGGAAAAAATGCCTCTGTTTTCACTGGAAGTTCGTTTGAAGGTCAGAGATATGAACTTATTTGAAATCAAAGTATTATAAAAATAGATACAAGATACAAAATACGTATTTTTTTCATGTATTTGAAATACTTTTTCTAAATGTATTTTGTGTTTGTATTTAGATGTAATGAATCGGGCTGTAGAGAACTTTAACTCGGCCTTTAGCCCCGGAGTGTCATCTTAAGTCCATCAACCTTTTTTGTCTTAACTGTAAAATTATTATATTTTGGGCAAATAAATTTTATGATCAGAAACTTTATTTGCGCAGCCGTTAACGCATCATATGTAGCTTCAATGAAAAGTATATATATTGCAAATTCTCGGCTTTATTTTTATAAATTGAATAATAAAAAAGTTTTAATTTTATTTCAATAAAAGTATTTTAAAAATACCATATTTTCACTTTGTTATTAAAATACCTGTTGTCAAAAGTATCTTGTATTTTATATTTAAAATAAAATTTTCGTAGATTTGTATATAATATATAATATTGAATTGTTGCTCGGAAAACATCCGACTTCAAATTGGTGGCATTCGCTTCAATTTTGTCTACAATATTTGTAGTTTTTGTAGGCAGATGTGACAGTCACAAAATAAAATAACTGGTGACATCTGATTAAGCGGACATAAATCGCCTTCACATAGAATCAGAATTTTTCATTGAAGATATTCCGACAAGTTATCCTGGGAGAAAGACAGATTATCAATTTTAAAAACGACAACCATAATTCTTTGGAGATGTATGGTTACTCCAATAAACCACTTTAAAAAAAAATCGTCATTTTGAAATCCCATATTATATGAGCAACAACTCCAATAGTACTTGTAGATTTGATCTGCACCTCGCCATTTATTAGTTATAAGCGATGCCAATAGTTTTAATTGGAAAGCTGTAAGTAAAAAAATTTGCGATTTTACTCATCAAAATGTGAAACTAGAACCAATACCATACAAAATTCGATTAATAAATTAAAATTGATTCCATTACGAATAAGTTATGAGCTTTAAAAGATTGCTTTCTGTCTCTTTCTTGCAAAAAATTTTTTATTGGTGATTCTACGATAAGGGGTCATTTTCTATAGAAAAATCGCACAACAAAATTTTTGAATATTAATGTAATTTATATAACATTTTAATTCACAATAAAATCATTTGTGTATAGTAATATTATTTATATAATATTTTGAAGGAAAGTGTATATAAATGCCATGAACATCGATCGCTTACCGTAGAATGACCCGTATGTATAATCACTGTGCTGTGGAGATGAACATATATGACGTCATTTATGCAAATCTTTTTCTTTGTTTAATTGAGAATTTTGAACGTGTATATTTTGGCTATTTCTTAAGATCTTTTAAAAATATCTCCAATATCATGTAAAGGTGCTTGAAGTGAAAAAAACAATTTGCATCTTCCCCTATTGTGAAATTAAACGCTTTAAATTGTTAACATTGCAATATTTTATTATTAAACACAGAAGTAAAATTTCAACTCCAGTATAATGAAAACAAAACTAGCACACTATTGCAATCATTGAAAAGTTTAGATAAATGTTATGTTAAAGCGAGTAGATACACTTAGTTTAATATTAATTAAAGTTTTGACAGCCTTCATTGGGCTAAGAGAATAACATACACGGTATAGTTCATTCAGTTACAGTACCTATAGTATCTTAAATATCTAGCTATCTGGTGGAACATGTAAACAGGAAGTATAATTTCATAAAGAAGAAGTTGAACAAACTGAGTGTCAAATGTTATAAATTACGACGGATGAGATGGTTACAAGATAGTTATTTAGTTAGTAAGTATTTGAACATTATTTAGTTAGCAGTTGTTAACGATAGATGAATGTTATTGCTTCGCTGTTTATTTAACAATTATATACGGGACACGACCGACGGTGCATTCGAAGATGATTGAAATATAACTTTAACGAACGGATGTGTTGTTAATATTTTAAACAATTATAATATTACTTACATGTGCATATTTTATTTAAATGTATTGTTCGTTATACGAACATGACATTAATATGATTATTTAATTTTATGATGAATATATTATTTATGCAATTTTAATTATTTACTTGTGTTAAGAGTATTTGGAATAACAAATAAGGCATGTATAATAAACACAATGCTAAATGCAATATAGCCCCGGTACCTATACAAAGTTGTGATGAATATAATTGTGTCTTGTGAATAGACTAGGAACAGTTTTAATGAATTTTTTAATACATAGATACTGCATAAAGCGTGAAGATCCGTTGAAATCATCGAATTTTCGAGATGGTTAAATTTTAATGATATCTTAATTATTGCGATATTATATAAGTAAAAATTGAAGAGAACAATTCTAAATAACGGCCCAACTGATGAAATTGGATTAGAGTAGATTTTAATGCAAAGTATAACGTAATTTAACTTTTAATTTGTTGGAATACAATTTCTTTGTTAACATATTCATCAATATAAATTGAAATTACTTGCAATTTTAATAAATTTTATAACCAATCAATACAAAATATTATTTATATACATCGTTTAATTATCACGCATCATAAATCTTCAACAACAATAATGTTTACAATTATGTAAAAAATAATTTTTTTTTTTTAATCAATTTAACACTCGTTGTAATACATACAGAATCATCGAACAATAAATATTTGAATAGTAATTGAACACAATAATGCCATGAGGAACTTACAGTAATGTTATCATGTTAATAATAAAATGTTTTATTGTTTTCACATTTAACTAACAACACTCACAATAAATCATTTTAATGCTATTTTTAAGCAATTGAACGAATTCATAACTTGACTTTACTTTTAAGTTTATGTAAGTAAATAACTCTATAAGAGTAGAAGGTTGAGAATAAAATCACCTCGAACTTGGGAGTTAATAATACTATTCATTTGTTTTAAATAAATCAGCGATTTTCGCAGGAAGTATTTATTTCTCAGAATTCGGATTTCGACCACTTGTTGAGTCTATCTAAGAGCATCATGTCTGAAATTTTTTTGAATTTTAATAAATTATTGCAAAAGTTATTTCAATTTAAAATATTGCGATATTTTATAAAAGTTTTTATACTATTTACAGTTCTTATATACAAAAGGTTTTATTTATTCACCCATTAAAGTTTTTATACTATTTACGACAATACTCATGAATCAATTTTATTTTTGCGAACGTCATTTTGTAAGCTTTTTAAATATCTAAGTTTTTTTTCGTAAACCTTATAAAAAAGTTTTTCCTCAATTTTTATTTATTTAATTTATTTATTTATGTATTGATTGATTGATTGATTAATTTTGTTTATTTGTTAATTTTTTATTTTTTAAATTTATTTCTAACCTTTTACACATTTTCATATAATGTTCACGTAACATGCTACAAATTTTATTACAAAAGTTATTGCACAATTAAATTTGTAAATAAGCTTTTCAAATAACAAACATTTCCCTTGCTTCTTGTTACACTTTAAATACTGTTACTCCCTTAAGTTCGTTTTCACGAAATCACTGTCATAGATACCTATCGGAAAGATGTTACAAATCAAAAATGAAAATAAATATAAAATTTAAAATATAAAAGATTTAAAACCCTATAAATATTTCTAAATATATATAAAACTGACCTGAAAAAATAACCAGGAATTTTAAATAGACATGAAAAATATTAATTTATAAGATATCAAACGAAAACTGTGGAAAAAAACGAAACAAGGTGCTTTTACAATAGCATTGGACAGGTCCTCTGAACACTGTACATCAAAATGTATTCGTTGATATATCAGTCTGTGAATGGTGTATGATTTAGCATAGAAAATTTCTCAAAATTTGTTAACTAATTTAATTAAATAATTATTTTTATTTGCAATTAAAAATAATTACTTGTTCAATTTTTTTTGAAAATATTCTATAATTTTTATTTTACATATGCTAGGAAATTTACATGCAAATAATTGAACAACTAATTTATATTTTCTAGAATGTGAATGTTTTATTACAAATTATTAGACACATGTAGCGCATTAATTGATTAAGGAGTCCCTTCCACGTACTATACACGGTACGAAAAGTATGTAAAAACTTAAATTTAAATAATAGTTTACATTTGCATGCGTTTTACCAGATAGATGCACTTCTGTTATTTTTTTATATTTACGGTTGTATTATTTGTTTATTTAACAATTTAAATATTTATTTTACAACACTTATTCTGCTGCTATCTACAGTTAAAACCTATGAAGAATTTTATTTATGTACATCAAAAAAAACGTTTGAGTAAATATTGTAAAAAATATTCTATTCATAAAATCAACAATGGTAAAAGTTACTGTATAATTAAGTGTCTATGGATGGCTAATAATAACACTAAGTATCTTCTTTTATTATCGATTTGTGAGATTTAATTTTCATATATCTATTTATTTTATATAATATATGTTCAATTAGAGAGATGCTTTATTAGCAGAGGCTACCTGTGTGTTTTCTTGCCATTTAAAAAAAAAAAACAACAACCAATTATGCCTCTATTTCAATATTGTATTAAAACGGTATTAGTACTAAATAATATTTTCACGCATATTCATGAAATTATGCGTTTTATTTGAAACGGAATAATTATTATACGTACAGGATTTTTTATGCTCTAGTTTGATATTTTTAAAATCGAATATAGTAAAATCTGAAACGACAACAAGATTTTATTATGACTTGCTTATCGTGAAAATAAAATAAAAAAACCTTTGTTCCGACTACAGAATATTTTAAAGTTTTCACAAGATGCTTGTTAAATGCAAGAGTATCATAATTATTTAGTATTAAATTCTTAATAAAATTTTGAATTCGAACAAAATTCTACATTGGTTTTAAAAATTTCTTTGGATCCTAACAAAAGTTGATCTAAGATGTAATGATTAAAACGGGATTTAAAAAATTTAGGGAAAAATATTTCGCCGTAAACGGTCATTCAGTTATAGAACAGTTTTAACTCTCATTTAGTGAAGAGTCGAACAATAATGAAGTAAAAAATTACAGCTTCAAAAACCTATCTGAAAAATTTGTATTTTGTATATAAAAATTAAAATTTTAAATTTTAAATAAATAGCGCATCTCTTAACGAAGAAATTGAACTCCGAAAATTAGAAATTTCAAGAGTGTTTTTAAAAATTTAACGTCAAAAAAAATGAAGATTGTGATGGCCCAAGGCAATATTAATACCACAAAATTTTTTATGTTGTTTTAATAAAAAATTATAATAAATTAAAAAAACGCGATTTTTAAGGGTTTTTTTCGTTTTTCTTCATGTAGGAAGCATTAATTGGCACTAAATATTACACCACACATAAATCGAAAGAAATTTTCAATACCAATAAGTTTCTAATTTAATATTTTCGGATTCGAGATTCATTAGCAAAAATTTACTTTCGTGTATTTTTTATGTTAGGTTCGCCAATGAACTTAAATAAATCTTTCTTGGAATTATTTCCTCTATTCGTTTTTTGGTTTCTGCCTTCATTTGTCTGAAAATAACATTACGAATCTATAGACTGATTGAGCTCAAATTTAAAAAAATTTTGGGTAGCTGAGTTTTATAACGATATAATAGAAGATATCAATTTCACAATATAAGACCTTACAGTTAATTAAAGTGTGTTAAACTCAACAGTTAAGATCATATACCATTCAGTTTATTTATTTTTTATTTATTTATATTTATTGTTGATTCTTTTTATTCTATTGATTTTCTTTTTATATAACAACATTATTTCATTCATAACTTCTTCAATTCCACACTTTTATGTTCGTTGTCAGGGAAACAAACATCAACGATAAACGCAATGTCCTCAGATATTTTTCTATAACTTGATTACTTTTCATACATACCAAATAAGTTTCGTTCATATATTATTGATTTCACAAAAATTTTATTACAATGCTAGAATACATTAAGAAAATCGAATGGAAGTACTGATAAAATTATCGTAAACCGTTCAGTTCACGAATAGCCTAGGCGCTCGTCTATATATAATGTATTTATAAATATCGCCATTGTAAATTTTTGTACGGCATGACGATGACGTGGGAATTCTTCAAGTGCGCTTCTTTTCTCGTAATCTAGACATACTTTAAATTGGCAAAAAAAAAATATAAAAAAAATAAAATTTAATAAATAAAAAAATACTAATAAAATATATAAAAACTATGCAAAAATTGAAATTAAATCAATAAAAATTAAAACTAAAATTAAATTCAATAAATAAAAATGAAAAAATATAAAATAAAACACAAAAATAATAATAATAAAATATTTCAACAAAAATAATTATTCTTCGTTACGTAAAGTCATTTCAAAAAATACTTTTTCAGCATAAAATATTAAATATTATTATTATAAATAAGGTGAGATGTCAGAGGTTACACATCATCTACGAATACTGTAAAGCTTTCATGTTTTCTGTCCATGTATTCGTTTATCCCAAAGTCAGACGAATATGGTTTTAACATTGCCTATTCATTTATTTTCCTGTTTAAACAAAAGTCACAGTCAAAGTCAGGCAGTTATGAGCCTGTAGTAGAGAAAGCTTTATAAGCATCCCAAAAGTTAAAAAAATTATTGTTATCTTAATAAAAGTATAGTTTTCGTGATTATCCAGCTAATTTTCTTCTCAAAAATTTCCCTATACAGGCTTATAACTTTCATATATACGTGTCTTTGTTGTTTAAACAGGAAAATAAATAACACAATTCGAATTAAAAAATAAGAATTCGATTTTTTTCCGTTATTTTTACATATTTCTCTGCTTTTCCAAGCTAAGAAAAAAGCAATAACAGATAGCGGTAAAAGGCCGGCATCAAAGATATTCATATGCTTGGATTCCATGCATATATGGTTTGTTTGTTTTTTTTAAAAAAGGTATATTTTTTTTTCAAATGTTTTATTATTATTAAAATAATAATTTATGTTTTAAGTTTTTATTTTTCCGAATAATATACAGAAGTGTGATTTTTAAATGAGATTGTATATCTACAGGCACCGGGATTAGAAGTTTTTGTATGTAGATGTATAATATCAGTGTATAATAGCCTAAAAATTGATTATTATGTATAAATTTGGTATGGATATGTGCGTTTTTTATGATGTCATTTTATTAGAGATTTTTGTAGGTTGTTACTTTTATTCCATTATCGCCATACACTGTATTGCTTTTTGAATAAACTTATTCTGTTATAAAATTCTTTTTTATCCTTGGAAAATCATTACTTTCTACTCTCTATCGTTACGATTAGCTATAATTTGCAACCTTTTTACACGTCTTTTTTTTAGCCTAATCCTGTGTATATTCATTGAACGTTTCAGGTTAAATCGGATCAATTTCTCCAATGTCAAAACATATTATATAGTTATTTATATAAATAACTATATAATATTTTGACATAACATAATACAAATATTATGGTAGTGTTGGAAATAATTATGGTAGCATATCAGTACAAATCGCTAAGCAGTATATGACTGACTTAAGGCCGTATACAATCTTGTAAGGTTGTATACAGCCTTCACTACATTCTAAATAATACCTACCATATTTTCAAAGTTTATCGCTATACGATTTTCCTGCTAATATAATTCGTTTTAAAGCATGTAAAACTTTGGCAACAACGTGTTTTGATGTTGAACAAAATTGACATTATATCATTACGTCACGTCATCAACAAATACATTACCTACAATTTTATTTTAATTAACTTTATAATAATCATAATCGTGAAGTTATGTCTATAACAGAGATCGCCCCAAATCCTTATATTTAATTTTTACTTATTAAACTACCATGAAGCGGGTGGAGGAAAAGGTTTTGGATGAAGACTAGGATTTGGTAGATAGTGTGTCTGCAGCCGTCATTTTGAAAGGAATAATGTCGTGGTAGTTTGAAGCTGTGAAAAGGAAACTATAGAAAACATTCTTAAGCTGGTTTCTTCGTTCTTACTCATGCACTAACAGTTTTTCCAATTAACTGCTTCGTGTAGAATAATTGGGTGCCGGGACTGATTCTAAATTTACTATATGTCACATTTAAATGTGTACTAGTCTCAATATCATATCAAACCTTGAAAATTAAATTAAAATTTAGTCAACACCAAGGAAGTTAAAATTAAAGATTATTTAATTTTCTTTTCTATCTCTTTCTTGCAAACGATGTTTAACAGGTAGTTTATATTTAGATACTAACAGTTGACGTAATACGTAGACATTTTCCCACTTTGTTTACTTAAGAATTTTGTTTATTTTTATATGTTTTAAAAAAAATAAATTCAGATCCATGTTAGTAAAGTAAGACTTTTCTATTAAAGTAATAAAAGTAATGTAGTCCAATCTTCAATTAATAAACCGTCGATAACGCCTCAGTCAAAGTAGTATAACCTTTCGACGGGTTGAATGCTATAGCTATTTCGATAAAAGTATTCCGCAGGTAATAATTTATCTTTATACTTCTAAAATACTTTATATTCTTTGAATATGGTAATATGTGTAGAGTTTACAGAAATATCTGTATATCTTTTCTGGCGCACTAATCTTAGAATATTTACGAGTATGCAATAAGTATAAAATTATTCTTATTAAAACTATTCTTATAACAATATTTACTAAGTAATAAGTTTGGCATTTTCATAAACTAAACTTCAGTAAGGTACAAAATAAAATATATTATTAATCAAATCATTTGATGTATTTTTCCGCAGTGATACACATAAAATGAATCACCGTACATCGTATATAAAAGTTCAATAAAATTTCATATGAGTGCACATAAAATATGTATTATATATGAATTTTTTTTATTCGAATGAGATTATCTTTGGATTATTTATTATAACTTTATTTTCTTTTTTTGTTACAGGTAAGAGTACATTTATCTCCTTACGAACATGTGTCAAGAATTATAATTATTGTAGGTAATAAAATATTAAGTTCATTTTTAAATTAAAAAAAAAAAAAAAAGTAATTAATATTGATTAATTGATCGATTATATTTACCGTTATTGTAATTATATTCAATATCTTAATCAACGTTTTATTTTGATCTACAATTATTCACGTTAAATTAATTTTAAATGAACTACATTGCTAATCAATAAAACTGTATCTCTTAAAACCTTTGGAATTTATCTGATATTTCAAACAGATTCATATCTTACAAAAAGAATTAAATCAATCAGTAGTAGAAAAATTCTTATGAAAAATTCGATGAATATGTTCAATAAAGATGACAAATTAGAACTATAATAATATAATTTTAATAATAATTTTTTTTATTATTAGTAGGTGACGTTTAGTTACTTGATGTGTGTGAACAGCAATATTTTAGTCAAGTGTATAGTAAAGTTGTTTGGTTAAGTAGTACTATTTTTTGTGTGCAAGTATAACCGCTACCACTCTTCTACCACAAACGTACAACAATAAACAAATGTAGGAATTTTTTTTTGACTTTTTATTGGTTTTCCGGTTAGTCATAGTAATATAGTGAGTTTTGTCATATGAAATTTTATTATATGACTGCGACTGTTTATATAATTTTAATAAATTACCTGATATTTGAATAAATTATCAAACAGGCAGACAGTTAATAAATAAATTAAACGCTAGTGTTACTGCGGAATTCGCTAACCAAGTCTGAGATTCTAAGTTATGTATAAATCGAAATATTGTTTCTCATCGCTATTAGACACGGTGATAAGATCATAGACTTTTTTGCAATCTGCCTTCATATCTGCTATTCTCCAACGTTTCTCATTCAATTACGTTCATAATTTTAAGGTCTGACAGGACCTGGGTCTTTCTATTTCAGTCTGAATTTTCTTTTATTTCTTGTGTGGTAAATTTTTGGTTTCATAATTTTCTTGGTTATTTTTTCTTTCTTCATCGCTAGCAGGTGTCAAAATTCTGCCTAATCTTTGTAATTTTTGAATATGTTAATATTTTCTCTAATTTAAAATCAATTCAACTAATTTCTTCGTTGCTTCATCATTATTCTTCAGTTAATTTTAATCATCCATAAATTCTTCGAATGACTAACTTCAAATACCTTCATGTTTTTCTAATCAGCTCCTACTAAAGTTTAGAATTCACTGCTCTATTGATGGGGAGTCGCCCAAGAGATGTAAAATTTTTTTAAATATTATCACCGAAATATTGATCATATATATGTCGAAAAATTTCACCTTCTTAAAAATATAGTGTTTTTCCCAGTGGAAACATTTCATGATTTTTCGTACTAATTGGAATCCGATTTGATCAGAGATTTTCCTCCATTGTGTATCTGATGGGAACGTATTATATTATCCAACGTGACTTTTAAACTTGTAAGATAGACAAATAGATAAACAAGGAAACCAAATTAACTGCTTAGTTAGCTTGTTAAAATGTAGTACAACAGATGATACGATATGGATACATCAACAAAATAAACACTAGAGAAAATATTATATAAAATATTAAACAAAAAAAAATGAAATGAGAGTTGTCGTGTCAACTCTGACAATGGCGCATGTCGAAAATATTTTTTTTTTTAAATCAATGGAGGAATCTTAGTGGTATGAAGTACGTACACACTCTGATATAACCAACACATGTGACACTACGTGTATTCTTATTGTAATGGGGACTGGAGGTACTTGAGTTTGCAAAAACCGAGCACCATATTTAAAAAACAGATCATATTTAAAGTCTTACTTTTTTGGAAATTTTTTTTTGGACGGAAAATAAAGCTTCAAGTTATTTTAATGGTAGTTTTATATAAAATGAATACAAATAAACATTTTTTAACACTTTTTGATTTATTTAAAAAAATACTGTGTTTCTGACTGTAATCGATTGTATTTCGACAAACAGTCACCAAAATACTATAATTCTATGATGAAAAAAAATTTATAGAAAAAAAATAGAAATTTTTTACTTTCAAAAAAGAAAATTAAAACTTTCAGTATAATCCAATTATATAATCCATTTAATCACTTTGCCATATTTTTTATTTTCTCACCCTCCATATTTTTTGGGTCGCTGAACAAAAATTCATAGTTAATTTTTCTCAGAACTTTTTTCTGGGTATTTTTCGTACACATTTTGAAATTTTTTTCAGCTCAGTTCACTTTTTTGACGGGTTTTGGCATATATCCCGAAACGTGTTTAAAATATTTAAAATAAAAGATGGCGAAATTTTTACTTTTTTCATATTTAATGACTTTTCGGAAGACAAATCTTTGCGGCAGCGCTGATGATAAAAAGCTTTCTTTCTGAAATATGGGCCAAAAACTGAAAAAATTGACCAAATTTTTCTCAAAAGGTGCTAAGAAAACAAAGTTCCGATAATATTTTTGTCAACAAACTGCAAATTCGTGTTCAATGACTAAAAAAATTTGGAGAGGGAGAAAATAAAAAGTATAGTAAGAATTTCTTCTAAGAATCCTAATATAACTAGTCTACACAAGTTAAAAAAGATTTATTTTTTTCCCATTTTACATAAAATAATCAAGATGGCTAAAAATGCTATAGGATACATCGAAAAAAAACTGACGCACAAAAAAAAAAAATAATAGTTTATCTATTCTGAACGTAACTGATTTCGAATTTGATAATTTCACTTGAAAATATGAAACTAAACTTTACCATAACAAAACTTGAAAATTAAATGAAAATTAATTCAAAAGCAAGAAAGTTATAAGCTATCAAAGATCTTTTATTTTCATTCTTGAAAATGATGTTTAACATGTAATTTATATGAAGATACTAACAGTTGGCGTCATCTGTGGGTATTTCCTTCTTTGTTTAATTAGGAATTTCAAATTTGTATATCTTGCCTATTTATAAAGTTTTCTTCAACATTACTAGATCTATCTATGTTTGTGAAGTCAAAATGCTTCAATTACAATAATAATAAAAATCTCCCACTGTTATATTGGTCAATACCAAATACTAGTGTTTAAATACCTCCATACCCTTCTCTATAAAATAACAATGTAAATGTGTTACCATATTTAGTAAACCTATAAATTAATTCAAAAGTTATAAATAATATTGGATATATATAATAAAGCTTATCATTGGTGGGATAATATTGATTTGTGTGTGTCCGTTCAAACATATATAACCATTACCAGCCAAGATGAACTAACTACTGTAACAGTAAATTTTTTTGCAATTGTACCTACATTCGATGTTATTATAACTTTTATACTTTATTTATTAGTCTGCAAATGGAAAATGTGTATTACAAAAATAACTGAACAGTAATAAAAATTTGAAACTTATTATTTAGTAATAGAATAATCTATAAATGCGATAGTCATCAGAAACTTCGACATACCAATACCTAGGAAGCTGTAATTTTAAATTAATTTTCCTCTAAGCTAGAGAAATGACATGACACTATTAAAATTATAATAATGTTTGAGATCAGTTCTCTGCCTCTAACCACAAAGGCCAAACGTCCCATCAGCGATTCCGTTTTTTTTTTCGACGTTATTTTATTCTCTCATGGTTATTTAAAGTCCGGAGCTTACTAATTTGTATTCTTCACCTAGTGTGTTCGTATACAAAATTAATAATTACAACTTGCTAATTCATACTGATGATGACTACTTTGTAGTCGAAATACGTATTTATAAAAATTCAAAATAATTTGATCTAGGAAATTGGGGCAAAAAATCGAAATTTAATATTATTTGAGAGTTAGGAGCGTCTTATGGTTCCATTTACAACTTTCTTGTTTCCTATACGTTACATGATTTAAGATAATTAATTACTTAGAATTTCGCATTATTTTTAAATTTTAATAATGAATTAATTTTGCCTTCAAATATGTTTTTCTAGATACTATTCTACTTATTTTTCCACATAACTCCGTACGATCGTATTTGAGTCCTGAACAAACATAATATGCTAGGTATCAGTTTTCGAAATAAAACAATGCCCAATATACTTTCATGGTATTTCGTTATGTGACACTGTAGTATACATCACTGAAACATATAATAGATGAAAATATGTAAAAAAGAAAAATTTAAATTTTCCACCTTATAATAATATTCAGTTATTTCATTTTTCTAGTAATAGACTGGATGCCCGTTATCATATCAAGTCATTAATAAATACACGTCTAAAAATTTGCTTATGGCTTTGTTATGATTAGCGAAAAACTTTTTCCTCTACGAAAAGTCTCAAATTTTCGAACCTCGGAAAATTTTTGACTGCCTCAAATTAATAGACGTTTTTTTTGCTGTTGAAGTAGGAAGATTATTCAATAACACATGTAAAAACAATTTTGCCCGCCATCTAATAAATCTAAATGCCCGTTGTTTGACAATCTAAAAATTGTGAAAAATATAAATTTTGATTCAAATAAAATTTAAATGGAAACAAACAGGACGTTTAGATTGAGTGTCGTCGTTCCGTTTTAATTTCATTTGAATAAATCTATTTCTGGACACGATACTTAATTAAATACATTTTAATCTGGTCGGACCAAGAATATCCCGTTTTTCACATGTTGGAGAAAATTGTTTTTGCATCCGTTTTTAAAACCATCTTCCGATATCAATATTAGAAAACCATTGTCCGTCAATTTCAAGTCTGTGGAAGCAATTGAAATTGAAAATATTATGAGAAAAAAAAATACGCCTCTCTTTTCTGAATTTTTGTCGAGAGAAAATTTTGTTACAGCCATAATTAAGCTCTATAGAAATTTTTAGAAGTTTATTTATCAATGGCTTGATATAATGCCGGGCATCGGGACTATATGCATTATTTTAGAAATTGAGGATTAGAATATATTTAGGACTGACAAAAGTGATGACGGCCGTATGATTAATTAATGTGTTATTTTAAGATGTGACAATTAACATACATCACATGTGTTTATTCATCGTTCCATTACTATACGGACGTATTGCTGCTGCCATGCACAACCTTTTTAAAAAATAAAAAATAAAAAAATGTATTAAAAATAATAAAAAATGTAAGTATACTTTCTTGTGCATCTTATATAGGTCAAGGATATTCCTACCTAATAACTTTTCGATTTCGTATTATTTTATAAGATTTAATGAATTATGCAAATTCATTGATTTTTTTAACAAATTTCAAGCAAAAAAATTGCTTTTTTTTCAAATAATGAAATTAAGTCCTTTAAATCTATTTTAATACTAACATTTTTTTAAATTTTATGATAATATTATTGTGTCTTTTTTTTTAATGTTAATTAAATAAATATTTTTTAATTCTGTTAATAAAGCTTAAATTAGTGTACATTTATCTTCTAAAAAGTAAGAATATACTGTTCCATAATGGAAACTGAATGTTACCGTGGGAAATGATCTGCCTGTTTAATTAATAATTTTAAAATTCATTACTTGATGTTACATCCATGTTGCTTTTTTGCTATCCTCAAAATCCCACTGTAAAATCAGCATATCTATTATTTTTTTTAAATATTTTTTTTATTATTATTTTTTGTTTGTTTAGATATTTGTTAATGTATTACTTTTTCGTTTAACGGCCGAATTAAAAAAATATTTTTGTGTTGGATTCCATACAGGTTCAAAGTGATCCCATATCAATTTGTAGAAATAATATCATCCCTAGGCGGAGAGAAGGTACAAAAACCAGTTTTAGTGATTCAATTTCATCCAAATAAAAAATTTGTCGTGGTTGTATACATCACAAAAGCTATAAATTTAAATTTTTTCAAACAGAACTGCCTTTAAAAAAATGACCTTAAAAGTACAAAATAATTTTTAATTAAAAACTACTATCAATAATTTTTTTTTGATCAATTACGGTGCCAATCTAAAAAATTGATTCGTTTGGGCCGACTGATAGAAGTAATTGATCACAAGGAAATTATTTACGAAAGTTTAACGTTTGAAATTATTTTTCAGTTTAACTTTTTGAAAGAGGTTCTATTGTTAAAAATTTATATTGAGTAATTAGTATAGTGAATTTCATCTCAGAAAACGTTAGTAGTATTATGATGAGAAAAATGAGGAATGCATTGTGTTATATGATGAATATTTTCCGAATTATGACACTTATTTTAATAATTTTTCCAATAGTTTGTAAAACAATTAATCGCCAGTTCAATGGTTTTTTCCCATATAAAAAAATGTCCAGTCTGCCAACAAATGTTAACTTCAAAAGCAGAAACATGAATATAATTAATGTTTTATCGAAACATATCAAAGAAAATTTCTTAATTTGCATTTAAATATTATGAAATATCGTTATTAATACATCGAACATTTCGATAACTCAGTTAGAAAGATCGGTGGTATAGAAGATCAGACTTAGAATTGAAATGTTTAGCATCCCAAAAAGTTAAAAATGACATTTTTTATCAAACGAACAAAATCAGGTATGATGTAATAAATTTGAGATGCAGGCGTATTACCATCATTATTTATTAAGAAAATTAATGGATGACTTCTTACATAAAGATAAATAGGTCAAGGATTTTTTCTCTACCTGTACAACTTGTGATTTATTTTTTTATCAATTTGATATAAACATAATAAGTAGAGTGTGAACAGAGTGGTTTTATTATTTTGTTTACGTAATATACAGTAATTACTAACTCATCAAATTCACGGTAACATGTTAATTATATAACATATTACCGTGGATAATCTGCATATTGCATGTATGTGATGGTAAATAATATGTTTACGTTCTTTTTTTTTTTTGCACGGAAATAAATAAAAATGGAAAGTATGTTTGAAGAAATTATTACGATTTTATATGTATGTTAAGTATGTTAAATTCATTATAATATAATAAATGTCTTGATATACATTAGTGACATAAATATGTTATTTGCTTTGTCATAGTTTGTTTTATTATTGTTCTTTTATTATACTTCATAATATGATCACAATTTTTGCTTTGAAATATGCTTTCATATAATCAACAAATAAGGTACAATTTCAGTAATTACCCACATACAACATTGATTATATTTTGGGTAAAACTTTTTTTTATGTATACAAACTTAATAACATTTTTGAAATAGTTAAACTGTTACTTGTTACATGCAATTAATTTCTCAAAAATTTCTTTAAAATTGTATACAAATTATAGACTAATGATAAGCGGCATTTGTCTTGGTATTGTATTCTTAGCCTTTTAAGTGTTTTAGTAAAAATATTTATTTGGAAAGGATCTACAGACGTTTTAAGGTGACCATTATATTTCTGAGCTGGATCCTCTGAAATTGAAAAACCAAACAGATTCCGTTAAAGTAAGGTAAAATATAGTAATTAATGGAAGGAATAAGCGAAATAAATTTTTACAAAATGGCGATTTCTCAAAAAAAATTTTGAGATTTTTGACCAAATTTCGCCCTTCAATTGTTTATAAAAAAAAAATGTTTATCGGTGAGAAAAAGTCTTCGATTAATTACTAAAAAAAATGTATTTAAGAAGCTCGTGTTAAAATTTGAGACTAATCTGCTTAGCCGTTTTCGAGTAATGTTGGTTACTGACTTTGAAAACACCATTTTGAGAAAACGCGTTTAAAGTTTGAAAAGCACTTTATATAAAATTTTTTTTACAAATTTGGGTGTAACTTCGAAAATATTAACCGGAACGATATGATCTGTGTGTATTCTTAAATATATGTACATTAAGAAAATAAAAATCGATTTTTTGAAAATTCGAACTGTATATAACCTCTTAAATGTCAAATAGATTCCTTTGTTTGTTTATTGTTATGTTTATATTTTTGTGATATAGGTTACTACTTGCACACAGAAAATAGAATTTACCTAAACTACTTGACTGAACAGTCTTACTAAACACTTGACTAAAATGTTGCTGTTCACACACTTCAAGTAACTAAACAACTTTCTACTTGAGTAAATTACACTCAAATAACACACTTTTGTACCCAATTTTATATTTTCTCGATGCAATTGTAGTCTATGGGGATCTTCATTAAGAACCACATCTATCCATAGAATGGTAGGAATATCATCCGCCATGTAGCTGAAATGCTTGAATTTCTTAGTAAAAACACAATATCTAAATTTCATTGTAAAAATACTGGATTATAAATATTCATTAAAAATGATGAATGTAATGGAAATGAACACAGATTAGATTAATACCGTAAAATGTATTTCATAAGTACTCACTGTATGTTTTCTATCATTGTGTTCTATATTAAATATTTTTAATTAGAGAATTATGGTAAATACATTCATAATCAAAGAAGAATTGACTGTAAAATTTTACTGTCATTAACATCCAGATTCACATCATAAATTTTATAAAATATATCTTTGCTTGAATACATAATTCGACTATGAATTTCCTACAAGTGCAATTAATTAAAATAATTATTATAGCATAATGTCTTTTAATTAAGAAAATTATTAAAGTTATAATTAGGTATTTCAACTACTATCATAAAATAAATGGATTATCTAAATATTCTGGTGCATTTGTTTGATTATTCCTGTACAGCATGCTTTTAAAAATTATCCTGAAAAACTCTTCAATTTGTTTTGTCGATGTAGAAGAAGAATTTGGTTTGATCATGTACCGGAAACTTCCGGAAATTTTATATCCGGGAGGTTAGCTTTTAATTTATGGAAATAGTTTCAAGCAAGGTCAATTCAAGGTTACATGTTGAAAAATCATACAAGTTTAAAGTCAATAAATCAAATAGATCACGAATAAATACTGTTTTTCTGTGTGGAATCTTCGAATCTGCAACGGGTTAAAATTAGGCTTAGTAGGATAAATTTTGTTAAAAGCATCCAGACCCATAATGTGATTAATTCGATTTAGAAAATAATTACATATAAGAATTTATATTTATACATCAATATTTATTTATACATATTTATGTAATGTAAATGTAGAAAATCAGATTAAAATTTGTAAAAACATTGAAAAACTTGTACAATATTTAAAAACAATGAAAACAATTTTTTAATGCAAATACTTTTGTAATTAAATACATTGCATAATGTAATAATCACATTAATTATGTACAGTTTAATTACATATTATAACTGAATAATTATATGTTACGAATAAATTAATGTAATCTGTAATTACTGTGTTTTTTCCTTTTCATCAATCATCGGTATATAAACACAAAAGCTTCGATGATTTTTGAAACCTTTGAGAATTAACGTTTTTTGATGTTTATGTGATTAAAAAAAAACAATTCGTAATTTAACAATTATTATTTATATTGATCGGTCTATTTAATTTCATGGTTTTAATTAAAAATTATTTATTATTTAGTGTAGGAGCTAATGGCTATATATACAAGATTTTTAAATACTGTAGACAGGCTACTGAATAACAGGAAAAAGCAGACAATTTTATAAGAAACCTTAAAAAGATTAGAAAAGAATTCAAAAATCACTTTTATTTTGCCGTTTTAAACATCGTTTAATCTTTCGAAATCGGATAAAACAATTTATTTCAAATTTTCGCAATTTTTGGACGGTCGTTTGAATTGAAAAAATTTTTTTGCTACCGATTTGGATTAAATATATGATCTACGTTTCATCCTGCAGATTTCAAAAATAACATTTATTACGATTGGATGTGTAGTTTTTGATATATCGCTAGAAATCCGATCCAGAGACCAATTATTGTTTATAAATAGATATTATTTTGAATATTTTTGACCTCAATTATCCTAGAAACACATAAACAGCGAACAAAAATTTTTCGAATTTTCCGTCGGTTTTTGTAGGTTTCATAAACAATCAAAAAAATTTCGGAAAATTTAAAAAATCCACAAATCATTTTTTTGATAATATTTTTCATTTAAAATATAATTAGGATTAAAATATACACAACTCTTCATGAATTTGAACACTATATTTTAGTGAATATATTGCTCGAAATTCACTTTTCAACTTCTATGGATTTTTAATGCCCAGCCCCGGTAAACGATAACGGATTAGACGTTAATTTCTCTTCACCATAAATGTGTCATAATCAGCCTTAAAAAAATACTTCTAACTTTCATAGTTCAAAAGTGGGATGCTGAATCTACTGGACCCAATGTCCCGATTTTGCTCTTTTACGAACTTAAACTCACATTTAAGGTTCAGGATACATCTCCAAAATTTCAGCTCGCTATCCTTTTATGTTTTTGAGTAATTTTGATGACGGATAGGCGAATCGCCAGACAAACGAAAATGGACCATTTCGGTGGTTCCTTGAGTATAGGTGGATACTAAAGTTTGTATGTGCGGTCAATATTTTCTAGCCACAGAAACTGACTACAACGACTATGCTCTGAAATATTCTATATATGTCGAATATAATACGACCGAAAAAAAATGTTTCCATTGATTTGCCAATACATGAATTTACTGAAAGCTAGAACTAGATAAAGAACAACAATACAAATTTACTCTAAAATAGATTATTTTGTTAGTTACTTAAAATATCTGGAATAAAATATAAAATTTTGAAAACGTCAATTTTTACTTTATTTACGCTTTGAAAACGTTAATTTTTTACTTATTGATTTTTACTCGACTCAAGTCAAGCTAAAAAAAAACGCTTGTGATTGACCTGAATGTCTCTATTCTGATTTTAAATTTATTTGTTAAAAAATTGAGCTCTTTGAAAATTTTATTCCCGTTTTATTTATTTTAAGCCATCAGCTCTTGTCCTGTAATATTTCTTTAATTACATTGTTTTTATGATTAAATGGTAAAATATTATGAGCACTTTTTATTTAAAACAAATGGACAACCCATGTGAATTGAACATTATTTTAATCAATATTAAGTAATTAATATAATAAAATATTTTTACACTTCAATTAATTTAATTTAATATTCTAATTCTATATTTTTGTTTGACATGTATAATAAATTTAGCAACAAATGTTTGCGTGTTTTACAGTTGTAAATTCTATCCTCATAAATAGAAAATTTTTTCTAATTCTGCATTCAAAATAGAAATTACTTTTAAATTAAATTTGTTGAATTAAACTTATTAAATTTTGCTATTAAAAAACTACAAAACTCGAAAATCGAAAACTTTATGATGTTTTAGCACGTTTTAACATCTTGAGCAATGTTACAACAAAATGGACTATACCATATATGGGTAACGGCGTCGGGCAGATCAAAATGACATATGTAGGCACTAACTTTTCAAGGGCTTTGCAATGTAAAAAGGATGCATTTTAACATTGAAAATAATAACATAATTAATTCACAGCTTTTTTGATACTTTATAAATTTTTATTTAAAAGAATAAAAAGCTTTTTTTTCTAATAATAACAAAACTTGCTTACAACAACAGTATAAACATTTTTTTTTTTTTAATATTTGTGAATTTTTCTAAGCCATATTGTTAGATATGAGTTGCATGTGTAAATAAATATTTAAATACAGATGAATTTCATAAATTTCATAATATCATGGTAATAGTAAGTTAGTGTTTAAAGCTGTAGATTTATTATTAATGTTCTTTTTTTTATAAACTTACGATAATATTGTTTTAATATAATCGGAGCTTTCTGTCTTCTTGGAATACTTAAGTTTTATTACTTAACAAAATGAACAATTTGGAAATATAATCGCTATGTTTTAGGTTCTTTAGGTTCACAGTGTTCCATCAGCAACATTAAAAATATGTTTATTACTAAAGGACCTTCAAATAAATATTTTATCTTCACATTCAACAATGTTATATGTGTTAAATAACATTATTATTTATTAAGTAAGTTTTTGTTTGATCGTCGTATTAATTCATTTTCTAGACTATTCAAAAATTTAATTTCCAGTTGAAAACTTAACATTTACATTTATTTTAAAATTAACAATGCAACATTTACAATTTCCATGCATTTTAATAGGATTTATATCATGTTTAAGAACTAAACGAATGTCTTATTTTACTTATTTGACCACTCGCGTCACGTCAATCGATTGATATTCTTCTTCTATATGATTGCACGGTGCCCATATTATGAATTAAAAAAACATTTCACATATGCAGGGATTCGAAGCCAGGATACTTTATTTGCTAGTTCATGTGCTACCAACTATACCACAGTGCGGCCGGAATTTACATCAGTTTTATTTCGTCTCAAAATCACAATCTAGATATAAATTATTTGCTTGTTGAATCGTTGAAAGAAACTTTCATTGTTAGATTTAAAAGAAAGTATAACGGATAAAGGAATGAATGTCAAAATGCAATTAAACTAATCCTTCGTGTATGTCTCTAAAGTATTGTTGTCTAAATATGATATTCCATAGAGCATTTCAAAAAAATCTTATAATGTATGCTGAGGATTATTTTTTTATCTTCAATTTTTTTATTTTTTTTTATAGAAAAATAAAGCAGTAAAATAAATAAACATTCAAAAAACACTTGAAAAACATTTATTACTCACACACTTTCATATAAAAATAATCAATTATTTCGTTAATTGTGTATTTAATATAATTTGTTTATTATTTAAATTGAAAGGTCTTCACTTCATGCACAGGGGAACGAATTTATTTTTTTATTTTTTTAATAAGCAACCAATGGACGTTCAAAAATTCTGAATAAAGAAGGAGATATGATAAACGAACAAAAAACGGTCGAGTTTTGGTTATGATGAAAAATTTTCAACCACTTTATTTGCCGAATTTTTCAGATTCCTTAAATTCGGATTAAAGCAACGAATTTACATAAAATATTCTTTGATTGGGCTGGATATATTAATTAAGCTTGAAAACTTAGTTTGCGGCTGGAATAACGAACCCATAACTTTACTCGTTGTTGAGTATTTCCAACAAATCTTAGATTAGCTCTGGATATGGTGCCGTGCATATAGGGTAGCCGGTTAGAATATTAAAACGAAAAACTCGATAGTTGGAGTTAATTTAACGCGTAAGATGAAGATATGGTAGACTTATTGCGTGCTGAAAAGTGTACATTTTACTAATCTAACAATCTTAGCGTGATTTGGGGGAGGTACTCAACAAGAGGAGAGGTATCTCCCATATTTTAACCTGACGTTCTCGAGTAAATTCAAAAATCCCCGCTTGGGCTTCAATACCACTGTAGTATATTTCCTGCATGTTAAAAAGTTATACACGTTTTTGTTTCCAAAAATGTCTCAACAAAAACTGCTATAACTTTTCAAAATACTAATAACTAACCTCAAATTTTTTTTGGAAGTTCATATCACTTATGACAGAATTGTTTAAAATTTCATAAAATTCTGAATTTTTATAAAAATTCTCTTGTGTGGAGTATATTGGAATGGAGTTGTAAACCATTTTCAATGATAGTAGAAGTTTTTGTTAAGATATTTGGCATTTTTTTTAAACAAAAACCCTTATTACTTGAACGGGGTAGAAAAATGTTGCTTATTATTTTACGAGACCTGTGGTAATATTTCCAAAGATTTTCATTGAAAATTTCAATTTTTTTACTTTTTGTTTTTACTTAATGTTACTCTATTTGTCTTCAAACCATTTGTAAGTAGTAATTATATTTTTTTACAGGAACTTGTTTTCAAATGAATTTTGTTACAAAGAAAGTGTAATTATTTATTCGAAGTATTTTTCAAAATACATATTCGATGCCAAATGATGGTAGACGCTTATTATAATTTCTAATTTGTAGTAAACATTAATTTTCATGAATCACATTAAATAATATTGCCAATTATATATGATCAAGCAGTTTATTATTTTGTATATTAAATAGAAATTTTACGTTTTTGTACATGCGTTGACAAGAACATTCATTTACCTCTCGCGGTGCATTTACTGTCTAAAGCATATTTATGAATTATAAATTGTGATTATATTTTAAATATATTTATAATTTAGTTGTATGAATAACAAATTTCCTTCCTATATGCACTGTGTCTATCGCATAATATTACATGTCAAAAAACTACTAAGATTGACTCACAACACAAATGTTATACCGTGCTACAAGATTTTATTTTTCTTGCGATATTTTGTAAGACTATTTAGATCAAATCTTGAAACTTGTGATCAATCTCGTGTTTCAATGAATAACGCATGTTGGAACTTCCATCCGTTCGACATACGTTTTAGAATTGTCGAGTGATTACACAAGCGCTTTAAATTCTACGGCCATTCTACCTTTGAAAAACATGTCACACTAGCGTATAAAAAACATCCGTTGATTTCAACTGACGTTTTTGGGACGTTAAATTTTTTGTTATTTTATAACTATTTTCTAATTAGGTTGAAATTTTATGCTGATTTCTGTTTCTGATTTTCACGTATGTTATATGGGCATAAAAGGGGGCTCCGAGGGAAAAAAAAATTTTTAATTTTCATATTAATTTTCCCCTATTAATATAAAAATTTATATTTATTACACCGAAAAAAAATTTTGTAAAAGAAACTTTTGTCACATGTCAAACAATTGAGTATGTAATTTATACAGCTATGAAGAATTTACATATAATAGTGTGTCTTTTTTAATGGCTTGTTTATTTTTATTAAATTTTTTATAAAAAAAACTCAAGCAATTTTATCAAGCAATGATAAAACTAATGAATTCTAAGAATTATAAACCATTCAGAATTATGCAACTCTTCTGTTTACATTTAAATTTCATTAAATGCTTTAACGTCCATTTTACGTCCGCGCAAATTAACGATTTTTTTGACACTCATTCGTTTCAACGGACGAAATAATAAACTCTTGTTTTACGAAATTCATTTAATTCAATGTAAACCTGTAATGGATTTACAATCCTTATTATTTATTCTACAGAAAACTCTAATTATTGTTTCTTCACGAATAATTCACTTGCACGAATAAAATTTATACAGGAATAGTGTGCATTTTTAGTTGGCAGAGTGCTTATAGGAACCATATACAGTAAATTTTAATATAAATTATTTTAAAAATTATTTGGTTGAAGAAAAACTTGATGGAATAAATTCTTTAGCTCATACACTATCAACGAAAATGTTGTCAACAAACTTTACTAACAAAACACGTTTCAATCGGTTGTCTTAACTCGAAGATTATTGAAAATAAATAAGTATAAAAATCTGTAATTTATAGTTATATTATACTTGTTATACCTCATTATGTCTCATCGAAATACAAAAGCATAGCTTTAACACCGTAATTATTTTGGTATATTTAATAAAATTTCTATTTCGATTTAATTATCTTAGATATAATTCAAAAAATTATATTCATCTGTTTGAAGATCAAATAAAAATATATGTTTGCAGGTTAACCATTTTATTTTATTATATAACATTTTCAACGCATTTTCAAATAAAAAATCATTTAAAATTCATTTTAAATTGTATTATTAATTTTTCCTATTTTATACAATTTTTGTACATGCTGCTATATAAAATAATTTTTAGACAAATAATTCTAAATATACACAAATAATGAAGGTTTGTTCTTTTATATCACACAATTGCAATAGATATATGCATTGTTTTAGAATTCGCTATGCATTATATTTTTAATAACATTAATACACAATACCCACACAAAAATATTATATGTGATGTATATACATATAAACATACTATCGCACTCAAAACAACAATAAAATCTCATTTATCGGCTAATTGCGTTAAACATTTTATGACAAATGTTTTGTCATATTTTTCACGAAAACGTTGATGAAAATTTTAAGAGTGAGTGGACCATATTCATCAAGTAAATGTTGAGACTGTATGGATCCCATTACATGTAACGAATACTAGACCTAGTAATCATACGCTGTAACTAATTAGCCAAGTATTTGCTTGCTGTTAACGTACTCTAAGAAATGTCTCCGTATTTTGAAAGCTAAAATTGACAGTTCAATAAATATACAAAATTAATTTAAAAGAAATACATTAGTATGTGACGGACGTTGTATTTAAATGTGTTGGATATAAAATTATGAATATATATATACATATTATGCATATGTTAGTATCGTAAAAAAATAACAAAAATATTCATCAGATAAAAATGATTGGATATCATATTATATATGTATATATTCTTTTCAATTTGTTTATTTTCTTTTACTGAGATATTTATTTAAAAAGTTATCATCTGAAATAGATTATTGATCAACAAGTATTATATATAATATATATTCGTTGAAATTTTTTTTTTAAACACATATCTTAATTTATACATACATGTGAGTTGAATGAACTGCTTTTATAAATATAATTACTTTTTATTTGAAAAAATTATATATTTTTATAATAAATATCCTATGTGAAAAAATTATCTTATCTAAATGCATAAATATTTATACTAATATTGAATCATCATTGAGCCTTGATGTTATTTATCTAGGTAAGTATTCAGAGATATTTGTAAATAATAAATATATTTCAGATGAAAAGCTTTTCAAAATAACCACAGCATATACCGAAAATTCAATACTTTCCGAGTCATGGTTCATTGAAAATGTCTGTTTTCTATTATTGAAACCACGTTTTCATTGGATTTTTTAAAAATAATAACACGTAAAATTAACATTGAAAAAATAAAACAAATGAGTGAGCCTTACAGAACTCGAAGATGATATGTAACATCTGACCTATTATCTTAATTTTTTAATATTTATATTTTATTCTGAAAGGTATTATTTGAAATTATTATTCGAATTGAAGAATAATTATTTTTATTGAAATATGTTATTATTATTTTTTGTTTTATTTTATAAAATTTTTAATTTTTGTTCATTTATTTTATTTAATCTTTTTTATTTTAATTTTAATTTAATTAAATTTTTTTTCCTTTTTTTTTTTCAATTTATTTATTTTTAATTTTTTAATTTATTTTTAACTTTACACATAACATATAACATGCAACATGTTACTCTTCATGGAATGATTCTGATATAATTGGTTCCTATTTTATTCATTTAAGTGCGATATTTGTTGAGAAAAAGCTGGTTAAGATAACTGTCTTTTCGCTGGAAACCATATTTAGAATATTGTCAAATGATCTTCTTACACCACACTTTTACGGGCTCCGAAAAAGAGAATTGCCCACTTCTCCAGAATTTTTGACATAAGTTGTAATACCATAATTAAGCCTTTAGATAAGAAAAATATAAAGTTAAACTGATATTTATCTCATCTAATCTGCCATTCGTGGGTATTACTGATCTAAATGCTTAATTTAGTATGCAAATTTTTACAGCACTTTTTTTAGTTTTTTAATTAATTTAACCATTAGGATAAATCGTTATTATTCAATATAGAGTACTTTAGAGTGATAAATAAAAAAATTAAAGTTATTCCAATGTAATTCTTTTTAAACATAGCTTATTTAGATTGATTTTATACAAAATAAATAATAGTTTAAAAGAACTTAAAAAATACTCTTTTATAGAAAATCACACTAAAAAATAAATCTTAATAAATTTGAATTAAAAACATTGTAAGAAAAAATGACTTTATTGTAAAAAAAGCGTGAGGTGTATGGTATCAATAGTTATAAATATTTTATAAACAGATATGAGTAGATCGAATTATTTTGATGATCTCCTGAAAGTTTTTTAGTGGAATTTTCTATAAAAGCGTATTTTTTTAGTTTTTTTAAACTATTATTTATTTTTCATTTTTAGTGATTATTTAGCAATAGCTTTGTTATATTTACAACTCTATTAGCTATTGCATAGAAGAGCGGTGTTTCACCTTGACGGTCTCTACAATAGTCATATGCTGCTTTATTTATTAATAAATTAATAATTTTACGCTGATGATGACGGCCGGCTATGTGCTGCATGAAATAGTTAGAATCGTTATTTAAAACAGTGTTGGGATTAGCTTCCAATTTTGATAGCTCTTCCACAATCGCAGACACTCCGGGTCTCAGGAAAAAAAATCGCTAATCCTGATTATCCTAGTAAGGATAATGGATCAAACTGTTTAAAATATTGAATTTAAAATATAGTCATCGGTCCTTAATAAGTTTGATAAATTTCGATTTAATCCGACGGTTTGAAGGGAGTCAATATCATGTTCAACGATTCCGTTACATACATATGTCTGAAGCTAATAAAAGCGTATTAATAAGAGCAATCATCCAATATTTATTGAAAGTATTTTTATTATAAATGACTAGTTATGCGACTAATTCTTCAAAATGTAAAATTTTTTACCTATTTTAAATTTCACGTTGAAGAATGATTGTTTTTATGAGTAGTCATAGTATTAAAAAAGAATGAAATAAATATAGGTAAAATATCGCAAAATTCGCAGATTACCCAAAACAATCAACTGCCGGTTAATATTAAAATGAACGGTGCCGACAATTCGTATATAAATTTTGCCGGCGCCGGTGAAAATATTCATTATCGGCGCCGGTCATGGAGAGGATTCCCATAAATAATATTCTTATGGGTCCCGGGTTTTTTTTATTATTATTACATGTTATACAATAAAACAATTTCTATAATTCATTATACAAATTAATGTTTAATTTTTATACTTGTCGTAAATGAACTAATAAACGTCTATTAATTTCGACATAAATTCAGAACAGTTTTCAAACAAAATTATTATCTTATTATGATACTGTATACAAAATAAATAAAATTATTTATTCAATATATAAAATGATGGCGCGCGCGGTGCGGTTGGTTGATATAGCAAAAAGTGTAGAATAAATAAATGTATATATAATAAATAAAATATGTGTTAATATTAATTACGATGGTAGAACACATGAATTGATGCAGTTAAGTTATTTATTTTTAGAATTCAACAAATAGTTTATTTTATTTTGGCATTTGTAATTATTATATAGTGTGTGTGTTTTTAAGAAAAAAAAATTAATGTAATATATATTCGCACATTCTGTATACTGTACCACCAACACACATTACATGACTCAATTTTGAAAATACACGTCGTATAGACGTCGTTACAGACGTCGCTATATGTGTCACTAACATATTTGTTCGTTTGTTGAAATAATTTGGGAAAGCAAAATTTGGTTATGAAAACTTTTTTTTTACTCGACATGTGTATAATATGTCCGAATATATTCTTATTATCGATATACATCATAAAGAATGTATTTATTTTAGTCTAAAGTTTGTAACCCTACGAAATATTGACCGAACAAACATCATTTGGATATGGGTGTACATAAAAACTCCTTACTAGTTCATTTCGGACTGTCCATTCGTTCTTCATCACGGTAACTGAAAACCAAAAAAAAGGGATAGCGTGAACTATAATTTGGGTGACGTATGTTTAACATAAAAAATGAGTTTAAGTTTGTGAATGAGCAAAATCGGTCTTTGGGGTCCAATGGATCAATGACCCAACATTTAAATTATAAAAGATACAAGAAGAGCTCAAACACAAAAAATTTTTATTTGTTTTTGAAACAAACAATTTTTTTTTTAAACATTTGTTTGTAAAATTTTTGGGTTCTCCACAATTTTAGCTCAAATTTGGACCATATAGGTAATAAGAAGACGTATTATGATACATATAACTGTATAGACTGGATATTTATAGTATTTTATGAATGCTTATTAAAAATAGCATGCCAGACAATGAAATTCAATCATATGTCGAGTATATAGACATTTAACTCTGTTAGCTAGTCTCTTCACTTGTTTTTTTTCTAAATATGACGCTATAAAACCTAAAAGGATAAGACTTTTTTGTAATGATGAGATAATTATACGTCTTGAAGACTCACTGATATTTAAAGGTGCGTATTTTACGAATTATTAAAATTAAACAGTTTAAAGGTTGGAATGTTAATTCTATAAAGCTCTTACAAAATTTCTAATAAAATATTCAGTCTTGATTGACTGAAAAATTATTTTAAAATATAGATTTAAATCAAATTTTTTAAATGCATTATTAATACTTGAAATACTAAAATCATACTTCTGAAAAAAAATACATTTTTAACTCTAAATCAAAATTAGGCACAACCATTTAAAAGACAATTTTTTTAACTCAGTTTTATTCCAGTTATAAAAGTTTAAGTTCTAATTAAGGTTTATACAATAAATCAATTTTTAATCCTTAATCACAATAAGGCACAGTGATAACTAAAGTCAAAGGCACAGCATTGTAGATCACCGAATAATAACGTTTATTTTAAGACCTAAATCACGTTTTTTTAATGTATCATAAAACTTTAAGTACTAATCAATCGTTACACTTTATTAACGCTGTTACATATTACCGATATTTGGTATTGCTCGTCCTAGTTAAGTTAGAACATCGAAAGTTATACAAAGGATAATCATACGTTTGCTGGACGTTCGCCTAGTAAATATTGTAATCCTCGTACCCTCTTGTACTTACCATGGTGACACAACCAACTACTCATGTAAACTTGATCACATGACGATACGAAATAATAAATATTGAGTAAAGTTTGTGTTTTGCTTACGGCTTAAAGGCGTAGATTATCTTTCTATGGTTAAATATTGGAGGCACTCAATTTTGGTAAAGTACTTAATATCTCAAAAACAAAAATAAATAGCCTGCTGAAATTTTGGTGACGTAGGAATATTAAACCTTAAAAGTAAGTTTAAGTTCCAACAGATCAATAAACCAACTTTTTAACCTTAAAAGATAAACATTCACAGACAAAAAAAAACTGTAGTCAGATATCCATGACCTAACTTCTAAACCATAAAAAGTAAATGAAAAGTTTAAATATAAAATATTTGTGTATAAAAACAAACAACTTTAGTTTGAAACACAGACGATTCTCATCACAATTCCAGTTCAACCAAATTTAATTAAGTACAAATATATCATTATATATTATCTATGGTAGTGAATGTAATAATAGTAATAATACTCTTATTTTCTATACAACTTTATTATAAAGAAATTAATGGCTCGACCTTGTAAAGTCGCACCCACTACGACTTATTCGATTTTGAAATAATACAAAACATATTTCATATTTTAATTGATTTGTTAAATCAAATTATAAATATTTATTTTTAATAAAAATATTATCATATTAATTTCTATATTATCGAATTTCAATATTTAAATAATAATAATTAAAATTATATTATAAATTAAAATTATCATTTAATAATAATAATAATGATAACAAAATGAAATGCGTTTCATAACATGCGAATTCTAAAAATCATATAAACCAAATACATTTTCATATTTCTACCAAATATTTTACTCTCATCGTATATGTTTTAAACCTCCATGTGTGAATGAATTTCGATTTTGTCCCCAATTTCTAGATCAAATTATATTGTATTTTATAAATACGTATTTCGACTACAAAATAGTCATCATCAGTATGAATTAGCTAGTTGTAATGATTCTCTGAGGAGATGTTACTCGTTGCTAATTTGGTGACGGTTTGCACACTTGTTCGTTCGCGTATGCGCAATTTATACTTTTCAAGTATCTATCAAATTGCTACGTCAACCAATCATGTGTGTATTTTCAAAATTCGTAATATGGCGTTATATACTCGACATATATATATATTCCAAAGTACATTATGAACGAAAAGAGCTAACGAGTTGAATTTTTGGTGACGTATTTTACACATAAAGGCTGAGTTTTAGTTCGTGAATGAGCAAAATAAGTCCATTGAGTCCAATGGGTTCAGCTTTTGTACCATTAAAGATTGGTTTGTGATATTTCGATTTCGTATTTCTTTTGTCTTATACCTAGTTATTAATTTATCTCATTATATAGGTTTGTTCCGCTGTTACTTTTGCGTGGTTCGATTTTGAAAATTATCACATTATATTGACATGATTATCACATTCTTGAATGTGATAAGCATCTTTTGGGGAGAATCTCTTAAAATATCAAAATATTCTATACGTACTAGAAACATGAGGTTTTTTTCAATTTCAATGAAATTTGGATAAAATGTTTTTCAAAATTTTAAAAATTTAGTGCATGGTGTTTGGAAAATGTTTACCCCATCACCTTTAGAGTTTTTTGAAATTACTGTCAAATAAGATAACAAATTAGGGAAAATTTAAATATTTCAATTTTTCTATTGTACTTCCTTCTCTTTTAGTGATAATCTCTTACTGATAAAGCTGGTATTTCTGCTATTGATGGGAAATGATGAGAGGAATTTGTAAAAATATATTTTTTTTAACCGACCTCTCATTTTGGAAAGTTTTTCAAGTTTTTTTTCTATGCAAACAATATTTTTACAATCGATGTAAAATGAAATGATCAGAACAAATAGGAAAAAATTTTAGGTATATTCACACAAATCAGTCATGTCACATTTCAGTCATTTCGTCTCAGTCAAAAATAGTAGCCTTCTGAGAAATCTAATAGAAAGTATTTACACTTGTCCGTCGGAGTTCAGTCTCAGTGATTCAGTGTGACTTCTTTCACAGTTCATTCGTTTTTAAATTCATCGCCAACGATATTTTTTCAAATTTACTGATGTAATTTTTTATTGTATAGTGTGGGAACACACAAACCATTGAAGGAACAAGTAGTGCACAAATACTGTGAGTCAAATGATGCGCAATGACATCGGCAGGAAGACTGGTCATATCTGACTGGGACTGATCGGTGACTGAACTGTAACGTAACTGATATGTGTGAATAGACCTTTAAACATCGTTTACAAGAAAGAGATAGAAGAAAATAGGTTTTCTAAGCTATTGAGATTAGTTTCACATTTTGTAATATGTGAAATATAGCAAATTTAAAATGAGTCCAATACCCAATTGTCGTCTTGATTCGTTAACAAGTTTCTTTATTCGCAATTGTAAAACAAAAATTATTGAATAATTACAAAAAATGACAATTAATTGAAGTTATTAGTTTGAAAATTGAAAGAACGATTGTAGAAATTGCATTAGTAATTATTTTTAATTGCAAATATAAATAATTATTCATTTAAATTTGTTAATAAATTTTGAGATATTTTCTATGTTAAATTATACACCATTCACAGAGTTATAATATCACTTGATTGATAAACTAGTATTTTGTAATCATAGAAACGAATGAAAACAATTTGGTGAACGGTGCCCATAAACTTGTTTTAGACCAAGATGGATTTAACGAATTAGGCCCCGACGGTATATCGTGCATCATTTGAAATAAATATTCACCAATTTGTAGTAATCATTCAGTACATAGTAACTCTACAGTAATAAATGTGAACATAAATCAAAACTGAAATATTAATCATTCAATTTTATAAGTACCTCCCATAAAGACGTTACTATTTTATAGCAATAACAACATTTAATAACAATTTTTACATTTTTTTTCTATATAGATTGAAATTTTTAATTATAAGTCAATTATCAAAATGAGTTTTTTGATTCCATCATTTTTTACTTTGAAGTATTTGTATTTTGAGAGATTTATAATGTTAGATTATTATTTGTACGTGAGTCATAAACTTTTTGAATCATTTAAGTAATTCATTCACGCTGAGTCAGTATTGATTTATTCTTGGAAAAAACAGATTTAAAAAAAAAAAATATGCAACAAATTCGTTTGTAAATAAATACTTTGATAGTTACACAATCGCAAATTCAATAATTATATATGTTACAGGGAATGTATATATAGTACAGTAAAAATAGAATTTAAATTTAACCTCGCACTAAATTTTTTTTATAGAGTTTAGAATCACTTCCTGAGTATACAATCATAAAATGAGGACGAAACTATAAACTTCAGGGCTACATTAAATGAAACCATTATTGTAAAGAGCAAAATTTCAAACTTTTTTTGTAAAACTTTCGGCTTACGATTTGTACCGGTCCATTCAATGAACCGGTTTTTCTATCTTGGCCGATTATTCTCTAAATATTGGATTAATCAATAAATTCCATTTTTCAAGATCAATTTATTCTCTTCAACTTTGTTTAAAAGTTTTTTTTTCGAAATTTAAGTTTTTTTTTTTTTTTGAAAATTCAATCTTCACAATAATGGACTTAATGAATTTTTCCGTAAAGTACCTAGTGTCCAATAAATCGGCCATAAGTATTTTTCCAAGGTGGCACCTGAAGCTCCTTCGAAATTTGTATGCATTTTGTAATTTTATACTCCGTTAGTGATTCAAAAATTTGTATCTATTATATCTGTAGTATTAATATAGAATTTAAGTATAGAGCAGTTTCGATAAAACTTTTTGATTTAATTTCTAATTAAGGTAAAACATGGTTTATAAGGCTGTCCAAATGAATCACCATATTTTTGTACCTAATTAATTCTGTACAAAATTACATGTTCAAAATTTTATAAACAAAAATATCAATTTAATTTGGAATGCCAATTTCAGTTATTTAGAAAAAAAAAATTGACGATCTAACGTCGTCACAAAGGTTGATTTTTTTTTAAATTCTTCATATCTTATTGCACTGCTTGCTGTCTCGTAAACTCTAAAACAATCGTTTTATAGGCATAAAGCTAGTGTATTTATTTGAATTGTTTTAAACAAATGAAATATGTATGCCTAGTCCTTATAGATTGCCCAGCGGAAATATGAAAGGGCACATTTAGAGAAGAGCTTTTAAACATTGTACCAAATCATTCATTGTCATTGTCATCAAGTTTAAAGACGGAGTAATGCAAATTTTTTCTCATACTGCACACAGCTCTATCAATATGACTGTTACCCAGTATTATTAAATTACATGATTACGAAAATAATTAATTTTCAAAAAGTGTACACTAGCTTCATGCCTACAAATATATAATTTATTTATTATCTAGTTCAAATTTCGAACATAGTTTTAACACTTTTAATACGCATCACGACTGACAGACACACTACAATAATATTTTTCTGTCTATAAATATTTCATCAAATTCCAAATGATTTGAAAAAAAAAAAAAAATATGAAGTAACAAAAATACATTGTAATAAATTTATTTTTATAATTTATCATCGGATCGTTAAAAAATTACTGTTTCTAACATTATTGAACATTTGATGTTATCGTCGTGTGCGCGTTTGGTTAATGCTATGCCGAAATAAAAAAAAAAAAAGTAAAAGAACATACGTTACTATGAGATGAAAGGTGCAGGCCGTGTAATCATAAATTATGTTCGGATTAGATACAATAATCTAGATTTATGAAAATAACGGTATACAATTTGAAATAAAAAAAATTTGATGATTTTATATGGGAAGAAATTTTTTATTGTAATATGTTTTGATCCCGAAAATATTTTCTTGGTCCTCAATATGAACATCAATATATTGTACAATATTATTAGTAGCCATACCCACATAAATACAATATTATTGCGCAATAATTAGTTCCAACTGACAGTTCTGCAGTCAAGATTTGGAATTATAAACAGACCACGCGTTGTGTTATCATTGTATTAGTTTTACCAACAACAAAAAATAGATTAAAAAGCGTATTTGGATGACGGAATGGTTTCCCAAAAGGGATTACTATACCTATCAAAACTTCTTAAGTGAATTGATATTTATGGAACCTTTCAAAACTTTCTGCGATTAAATATGTACAAGGCTTAGCAGCAAGGAACTAATTACCTTAATTCAAATTAGAGTAAATAATGGATATCACCCTTAAATTATAAGAAACATTATTTATAAGAAAGAAAAACAAGCCTTTAAAAATCTTATATTCCCACATATTTCATCCAAAACAACAAAGAATTATGTATCTCTCCCACAGTCATCTCAGTCATGTAGATCATTTTTAAGCAGGTACAAAGAGCACATAAATAGACATAAAACTTCTAACTTCTCTATTCATCTTACCAATGCTGACCATATAATTGATATTAATCACAAGCTGAAGGTGTCACATATTTGAGAATTTGCGACAAAACACAAAAATAAATTTGCTACATGCCCTTGAGATCAATAAATAAAATAAAATCCCCAATTGTACAATTTTCAAGAATCAAATACACTTTAATAACTGTCCTTTATTAAATTTGAAATTATAAATATCGAAAAATTTTTCATCAATTCGTCCCACAGTTTCTTCATTCACAACAATCTTATCTGCTTTCCCTTTATATTTCCAAAATAATGATAAATTATTCATTACTTGATAATGACTTTATAAAGCTTTATTTTCATTGATCAAGTAAGCAAGTAATTTCTTTACGAATAATTATTCATTATTTGAATTACTTCATCAAACTTTATGACACATTGAGTTATTTAGTCACTTGACGTGTTTGAGCAGCAACATTTAAGTCAAGTACTTAGTAAAGTTGTTTAGTCAAGTAGTTCAGTATATCACATATATAACAATATGTGATATGTAACTTGTATCACATATATAACAATAAACAAATGAATGAATCTATTTGACTTTTAATTTTTTTTTTCGAATCACTGTCATACTATGACATTACATGACTGTGATTGTTTAAATAAAGTAGTTTTAATAAATTACTTGTTTTTTGACTAAATTATCAAATTATAAGTGTAAACTGTTTTTGATATCATGTGTTAAGTGTTTAGTACTAAATTACTTGTTCGTTGACTTGAGTGAAAATTAGACAAAGTTAAAAGTTTAAAAAATGATTTTTCACAAAATAAATAATTCATGTATTAATTTTCTAATAATTTAGGATTTAAATTCTATCTATATATGATATCTTTGTTTCATATTTTAGACATAGTAAAAACATTGAAACTTTGTAGTTCAAGTTTATAGTAGAGAACTTCTCTCTTTCCACATTAATTATAATTCAATGTTATAATAATAATATTATTAACATTAAAATGAATTGTATATAGAAACCACAAATAAATTATACATTAGTAGTTTATACGTTTGTTCAGTTTTAGCTCATAATATATTAGTATCACATAAATATTATACCTACTACTGTTGCATTTTAATTGAGTTACAGTTAGTATTCTCTATCTATCCTAACACTTTCATTCTAGTCATGTTATATTACTTTCATTGCTTCAATTGAATTTCCTTAATTATCTTTAATTAATGCATTGTAAAAAATTTATTCAATACAAATGTCAATTTTAAATTGATTAGTTGTTGTTCACAGTTCAATTATTTGAATTTCATGAAAATATCCTCGAGTATGTCCCAGTATTTGACAAAATTCAACCTTAAAAAGTAACTTGTATCGTTTGTGGTTGAAATTTCTCACAATCATTTTTCACTATAATATGATTAGTCACAGATGATATGATTTTCTGATCAGAAAATCTGATGTTACTCTCAGTGTGTATTATTTTATATTTGATCCCGCACACGATAAAAATTATACTTAATGCCTGGTTTATACGATGCTGGTTCACTTGCAGGATTACTTGTCTTAGTTTCTATCTGGATCCCATGCTAGGTATCGTGCTGGGTGTTATGATGGCTTCTATGCGATGCTCGATTTCAGCGATTTTCGTATTAGTCGACTAGTAGCAGTTGCGGCAAACAGAGGCAACGTGATTGTATTTTTAAATCAAAAAATGCATAACCATGGTACCTTAAAATTCTAGCAAGCGTCTTCGCAACAGAGCCAGCCAGCATTGTCGTCATTTTCCTTCACAACTTCCATCATAGCAACCATCACATCACCCCGTAAGTAATCCAGCAGGTGAACCAGTATCGTGTGAGCTAGGCTTTAGTCATCAGAAATTTTGATCAGCAAATCTTATCGTATGCGCATACATACGATGATGTCTAAAGAAGCATAAGAATTTATTAAGAGATATCTGAAGTAGGCCACCTGTTAGTTAAAAAAGTAACCAATAAATTTAAAATATTTGGTTCGTTGTACGTATCCGATTATATCGAATGTAATGCGATTTCTTTACATATTTTAAAAAGACAGTAGTTGCAATTGTCTTTCATCCATATCTTCGGTTTTGTGATTGGGATATTGCTGAAAATTATTTACACTTTACATTAGTATACTATGATTAACTCAGAATTATCTACCAACTCTAATAGATATTTTTAACTCTTAACAAATTGATCAAAAATTAGATTTTAATTTTCCTGTAAAATATACTGACCTTTTCTGTGAAACATTACAACATGAAATGAAAGTTGATCAGGAGTTTCCAAAACGTCGATATAATTAAAAGCGAAAAAAACTGTTATATTTCAAAAAGACACAACTTTATTAATATACATGTAAAGTTCTCAATCAAAAACATAACATGCACATGCTAAAATTTTTTGCATGTTAAACATATTGTATCCAAACAAATGAAGTAACAAAATTTTTTTTTTTATTTCCTGTTATTCATTTCCGTTTTAAAATATGATGTACATTAATATGAAATAACTAGATGTTATTGACCCAAAATGATCATCTAAATATTCTTTGATTAATAAGTGTGCATTTAATTTAATGTATAATGTGTTACAAATGAGATTTTATTATTATTTGCAAAATATAAACATTATCATTTTAAAAGAAACAAACAATATAATGCCTGTTATATACTTTATACTTTTTGTATTAAAAATGATCGTCATTACCCAGTATTCAAGAATAAAGTTAAATAGTGTTGCTCTAAAAATTGTTTCACTAAGTGATCGTTTTCATTTTTATCTGGTAAGCATTTGTGGTATAGTTTTAATTCTCTCATTTACCAGTTGTCCTAAATAGTATCGGCTTTGACCTTTGCAAGATTTTGAAATAGATTGTTATTATTATTATAGTAATTTCTAATCATCAGACTTAAATGTAAAGAAAACAAATTTTCAAATTTTTCCTAATTGAATAGTGTTAAGTAAATTTAGGATACTTATTCTGTTAATAAGTTTCGTCATAGTTTTTATTTTTTTTACTTATAAATCAATAAAGGAAACTTAAGTACCGAAAGGCTTAATACAAAGGCTATAAAGGCTTAATACAAAGAAAGTAGTAGGTCATTTATAATCCAGAAAATATTTTCGTGACTTAATTATGCTTAATGAGATGTAAACATTTTTTACTTCTCTGAAAACTCTTGCAGGTTGAATGTTTCCTTTCACGTGATGTTGATGTATTTGGAAATCAATAATTAAATTTTCGATTTTTTGCCCCAATTTCCTAGATCAAATTATTTTGTATTTTTATATAAATACGTATTTCGACTACAAAGTAGCCATCTTCAGTATGAATAAGCTTGTTGTAATGATTCTCTGAAATTAGCAACGAGTAACATCTAATTTGGTTTGCACCGAGTAACATCTAGTCAGAGAATCATTACAACAAGCTAATTCATACTGAAGATGACTACTTTGTAGTCGAAATACGTATTTATATAAAAATACAAAATAATTTGATATAAGAAATTGGGGCAAAAAATCGAAATTTTAATTATTGTTTTTTTATGCACCGCATTGGAGAGTTCGACGTGAGTACCTTGCAAATCGCACCTAGACCACTTGCTTTTATTAGAATAAGTTCATTCAATAACAAACGTAAAACCCATTTTTTTCGTAACAAAACACCATTGCGTCATTTGCTTAGAGGCACTTACTGGCTGAGATTTTTTTGGCTTGACAGTATACAATTTATGGCCAATATTTTAATACGTTAATTGAAGTAGCCACCCATATAACAGTATTATTTTGTAAAAATTTTCAAAATAATATACATAATTTATAAGTTCCCCACATCCCTATTAATAAATACATTATAATATTTAAAAAAAAATCATTTCAATAATAGTTTTTTTTTTTTTTTTTTATAAATGTTTATAATAGTGATTATGATGAACACGTGTTCTTTGATATTTATTACAAATGAGAATCATTTGTTGAATGTGATGTGTTTATTTTTGAATACTATATATATATATATATACACATGCCCATGTATATTTGAATAATGAAATGCATTATAAATGTAATTGTGTGTTATTTTTATAACAGAAAAAAAAAGAACAGTATACCATTTTTTATATTTTTTCATACTTCAAACTTTTAATTACTATGGATAGAAATACTATTAGTATATTATATATTTTATGCTATATAATATTTATTCCGTTCAAATTAAATTACATAGAATCTGTTTTTGACTATTATTAATTACAACGAATATAGCGTATTTGATTACTAATGAAAAAGTAAGTTTTGTATTATTTGTTATTATTTAAATTGCACACTACTTTTTTATAATACAGTAAATATGTCGGAAAAAATGTTGAAATGTGGAAAAGTGGTGGAACAGTATCGATTTAAAAAAATTCTTGTTTGTATGTGTTCCTTAGACTTTCAGAGGAATATACAACAACACTAATGTATGCATTACCATGAAAATTATGAAAATTAGGATATTTTTGCACCCCAAAAAAGTAACGGTGATTTAAAAAATTTTAAATTGCTCTACGAAAATTGTTTCTCAGGGGGCGCTGATCTTGAATCTGTGGCCAGAAGGTAACTAAGAATGGTTTCAACTCCATTTAAACTCCCTAGATGTTACAGAAATGTCATATCTAGAGATTTTAAATTCCAAATTTCAACACGGAAATTATCTCTGGTGCATTTTTGGGGCCGCTGATTACAAATTCCAAAAAGCAGCTGAGGATAGCTACAACCCCATTTAAAGTTCCTAACTGGAACAAGAAAATTTTCGTTTAATTCAAAATCTTGTCTCGGATATAGTCTTCGGGTTTTGATGACCAACCTGAGATCAAAAAGAAACTGAGTAACAACCACATTAAAGCATTCCTAGAATTGAAAAAAAAAAAAAACTTTTAGTTCAAAATTTCACGTATGAAACCGTCTCGTTGAAGCCCGTAATAGGTCGCTGATTACGAATTTGAAGTAATAAGGCAACACCTAATTAATGCAAATAAGTTTTGAATATATATATAGCCGTGTTCGATTGTACCCCAAAAATTTATGATTTTGATATAGAACGTTTGAGTATAACCGTTTTTCTAAATTTGTGTTTAGGAGTTTTAATATGAAATCATTTTTCATGATCTGTTCAAGAATCTGAAATTTCCATATTCTGGCATTTACATCAGTCGATTTCTTCATGGTTCCACATTTTATGATTAAAAAAATACTATAAATGATAGTAAAAATTATGAAAAAGAATAATTCCGGTAATGAATTATGTATTACCCAATCGGTCATTTCACTACAATTTTATCGAATGTTAAATAATTGAAATGTCTTACAAGAAAAAAATGAATACAAACAAATAATAATGATAATTTGAAAATTAATGTAATTATTGAAAATAAAAATATTAAAAAAAAACTATAAACATACTTTGAAAAGAAAATTAAAAAAAAAAAAAACTTGTGTAATTATAAAATATAATTTATAAAATGATGAATGATTCAAATAAATTATCTAACATATTATTTTAGTATAATTTACTGGCTTTCATATGAAAATATCAATCTAGAAGTGTTGTATTCATAAACATTACATAAATCTAAACATTTGCTGCTTAAACATTATAAACACAAACATTCATTTTTTTTTTAAAGTAAACTTATTATGTTATTTGAATGTTGAATATAAATAAGACGATTATTTAACATGGCTACTACGCACAAATTAATGTATTTTTTGTTTGACCATTCAACATAAAACAAAAACTTATCATGAATAAAATTTTTGTTCAACATTTAATAAAAATTTATAACAGAAATAAGTTTACATTAGAAATTGACATTTATTCACATAATTTAAGTTTTTTGAACATTTTATTTCGGGATATACAAAGAGTTTATAGAAAAACTAGTGCTTTATAAGAAAAATACTTTCAATAAATTTTGGATGACTGCTGTAATATTTATATATTCAATAAATCCATAATGATTATACAAAGAACTTTTAAGCTATGGAGTTTTTTAAAAAATTAAATAAACTAAAATAATTTTTATTATTTTTAATATTTATAATTCTAAAATACTCTATCCTAAGTATTAATGTCTTACCTCAATGGTCATATTGGTTTTATTATTCTGTGCTATAAATACAGGGCACTTTATATTTAATGTATGTTATATATAATAACTTTGGAAAAAATAAAGAAAGAACTGTAAAAATTTTAATATTAATTTACAAGCATTTAGAACAGCGTATGACAGATTTGATAGGTTTCCAAACTCGAACATACTGCATATTTGAAAACTGTCATATTTCAGGCTTGAAATTGTATTTATTAGGCTTATTGCATAAATACCTAAAATTTAAAAATCGCAATCAATTCTTTGTTTTTTTTCTCTGGAGTTAAACAGACATTTTAAGCATAGATGGATTAATATTTGTTTAACTTTATATATTTCTTATCCAATTAAATGCAATAATTAAATTACCATTCACGTTATTGACTGTCAACGGATATTTTTTGAGTTTTCGAATTTCTTCTGTCTAATATTCTTTGATGCTATTTTTTTTATACATTTCTAATTTTTCAATAAACTTCTCGTAGCTGTTAAATTTTTTGCCTATTTCAATGTTCCAAATAAATTCATGAGTTTCAATAATGAAATATTATATGAAAAACTATTCAAATTATACGTTAAAAAACAAACGTTATAAACAATAAATATAAAACAAATGGTTTTAATATGAACATATTTGAACTACCGTCATCACACCATTGGAAAAATATTTACGAATATTGATTATCGGCTATTAATAAAATGACTCGCGCCGGCTATTATATTCGAATATTAATTTTGCTGGCACTTACATTATTTAGTTGGAAATATTCGTTGTCGGCGTTGGTCACAGAGACAGTTCCATTATGTATGCCTTTATAACTTTATAGATTCGATATTCTGGGTATTTATATGAATGCTTATGTTTAAATATAATTCAAAAATTGATACAGAATCATATTTCAAGTATCTTTACAATTAAGCCTGTTGTTATTTTCACTTGTTATTATCAATTTTGTGTTATACACAAATTTATCCTCTGTTTGCAACACTTTGATAGCATTGAGTGAACTTTAATTTTCTTCTAAGTAAAGTTAAAGTTCATCTTATAATTAGCTAGGCATAAATAAAAAATTAATTTACTTACATTATACTTTTTTTAATTTTATCTCAAAATTTAGTTATTTCCTACTCGGATACAATTTTATAACACTATAAAACATTTCAAATTATTAACCCCCGACGCAAAAACAACGGGATAATTTTGACGAGCCTGTATATGTGAGTGTATGTGTCTGTCTGTTCGACGTATCTGATTGCGACGTCGTAGGTCCTAAACGAATGATTTTGATTTTTGTTGTTGTTTGAATGGTGAATCAGTCGGTCAATATGGATAAGAAATTATTTGATTAGTAAAATATTATATATAAACTATGACAAATGTCAAATCCAAGATCAGTAATACCACAACATTGTGAATAACATTTATAATTTTTAATCGTGAGTTTTTTTAATTTAGTTAATTTCACTTCTTAGCAAATTGTAAACTTGTCTCCTTAAATCAATTTCCACCATGTTTTTTTTTTTTTTATTAATTTAGTAGTTAATTTAGTAAAGACGTTTTTTAATTAAATTATAAAATACAAACAACATATGAGATACAATGAACTTATTTAATTCTGTATAAATGTATGAGTATCATTCATATTAATTATGTTGTCAATTTAAGAGCATAATTAAATCAAAGATCTCGAATGAATAGTTTTAATTATTATACTGAAGTGTAGTATGATTTACATGAATGGTTTTAATTATATTTATTACAAGTATATACGATATATATATAAAATCTTAGAGTTTCACTTAAAACTTATATATAAAATATATACAAATAGAAGATATTAATAATTACTACTGTATGGATAGTCTAAGATAGATTATTTCTTTCCTTTCTTTTTAATCGCAATAAAACATTCCTTAATTTATATAGTGACCAAAAAACAAAGTCTATAAATAATTAGTTAGGTTCCGTTGTTTTATTCCGTGTCTATTTTATTTTTATATTCGATATATAACACATTTTTAAATATAATATTAGATGATGGTATAAAATGGCATGGGCATGTTGACACAGTATGTAAAAAGTTAAGCACTGCTTATTAAAAAGCTACAACAAACTCGTAATACGGAAGCATTGTTGTCTGTATATTATGCTTTTATTAGTAGTGCCATATACTGCATGGCACTACTAATAAAGCGTTATATTGTAATGATTTATACGTTGCAACTTATAATCTTTCTGAAGAATGAAAACATTTGAAAGCATGCTGAAATTTAAACATCAGATAAAAATGTATATTATAATGAAATGCCCATATTGTTTAAGTTAATTGAATTGTTGCAATTCTTAAGGCAATTTTGTATCATTTGGTAAATAAAATAAATCTTTTAATTTTAGTTTTTAAGTTTGTAACGCTTGAAAATATTGACTGCAATATCGAAATTTTGGTATAGGTGTTCATAGAATCACCTAATAAATCCATTTTCGCATGTCCGATAGTCTGCCCGTCTGTTGAATCAAGATAACTCAAAAACGAAAAGAGATGACCAGTTGAAATTTCGGTGATGTATTTTGAATATACAGACTGCGTTTAAGTTCAGTTATATGCAGAATCGTTCCAATGAATTTAGGACCCAACTCTTGTTTGCAAAACAAACAAATTATGTTTTAAATAATTGTTCGCGTAAATTGCTTAGGTTCGCCAAAATTTGAGCTCTAATTTAGCTTATAATCACATTATATAAATACAATACTCATGATTATACTATATATATATATATATATATATAGCTTTACAGACTGGATATTTAGAATAAATTTCGATTTTTTCCACCAATTTCCTAGATCAAATTATTTTGTATTTTTATTAACACGTATTATGACTACAAAGTAGTCATCGTCAGTAAGAATTAGCTAGTTGTAATGATTCTCTGAGTGGATGTTACTCGTTGCTAAAAAATCGAAATTTATTCGAAAAATCCTAGAGTTCTCATTAATAATTATAAAATGGATATTTAGAGTATTTCATGAAGGCAAATGATTAAAAAAAGTTGATTAAAAACATTGATACTCAACTATTTGTCGAGTATCTAAACAATTAGTTATTATATTCACTTGTTTTATAAAAAATGTTTGAATACGACAGGACTAAAATTACTCAACTAAATATTATGTTTTGCAAACAATTTTTTTACAACTTTTTTGATGATCAAATTTAAATTGATTTTCTACGTTAATAATTTCGAGGTAAAACAGTTTTTATGTATGTCGATTTCTTTTATTGTGTTGTAGATTTAAAAAAAATCTACGCAAGAGTTATTATTTTATGAATATATAAAATATAAAGAAGATTATTTTTATAATTGCTACTTTTTATTACAGAATCTATAAAACGTTTTATAGAACTAAAAAAAAAAACCAAATCCTTATTTTATTATTGGTAATGGATATTTTCCTTATTATTTTTATGCTGTTTACACGGAGAACGATAAGATATAAAAATAAGAAATTTCGTGAAAAAAAAAGATTGCCGTCATATGCTTAATACATTTTTCCAATTCTCAAAATAATTTAAAAATTGTTAATTTTGGAAAAAACTAATTGTCGCCATTCATCTGAAGTAATTAGTGATCTTCGAACAATCTTGTATCTTTCGAAAACAAATTTGTTTTAGTTCGTTTCATTTGTCTGTTCTCATGATAACTCAAAATCGAAAAGATATTGAAATTTCATTTTATATTCGACATTTATAGTATATGTCAGAGAATAATAAATCTAGTCTTCAGTTTGTAACTGAAGCCACAAACAAAATTTTGCTATTGGTTTTTATAGAATCGCTTAATAATTCCATTTCCACCCGTCTGCCTGATCTGTGCGTCATCAAGAAAACGTTAAATCGAAAAGAGACAGAGAGTTGTAATTTTGGTGACATATTTAAGAAAAAAGATTGAGTTTAAGTTCGTGAATGAGGAAAATTGATCTATTCGGTCCATTCGACACAGTTTTTGAACTATAAGAGATAGAAGAAAATTGTCTGTTTTCAAAAACAAAAACTATCTGTTTTTTAAAAAGAAACATTGTTTGAAATATTTTTTCGTAAAATGTTTAGATTTGTCAAAAAATTAGCTTTGAAGCACTTGTATAAACACAATACATATTTGAAGAATATAATATTTATAGATGCATAGACTGGATATTTATAGTATTTATGAATTCTAATGATTAAAAATAGTTTAATTATTGATAGTCAACTCAACCATATGTCGACTTCCTAACTAATTAACTCTGTTTTTGTTATATACATTTGTTTCTTTTGTTATTAAAACAGCTTAAATTTTACTGTTTTAATTAGTTCTAGTTTATTTTCATTTTTTAGTCCATTTGACTGGACGTTCTTAAAACGAAACGAATTGCATTGATTTCATTGCAGATTAAATTTAATAAATATGGAAATTTGAATAGTTGAGGATATGAAAAGAAATTTATATAGCAGTAAAAAAATAAATTCTTACTTAAAAATGATTTTCTATGTTTTGTTCTGTTTTATATTAAAGCGCGTGTTTTTATTTATTTTAAATGTTATATTTTAACATACAAATAATATTAAATTCTATATAAATTTCCTCGTGTAATTTTTCACTTTTAATTAAACAAAAAATAACGATTATAAAAAAAAAAAAGTATTCTAATTAAAACAGTAGGTAAGTATTTTTGCTTATAGTTCGTAAAAATATGAATTATAAATTTTTATCTTAAGAAGCTCAGCGTACATTTCTTGTTAATACAAAAATATTTTCTTTTTATAGTTTTTTAGAAATTAATAAATGTTTGAATAACAAATTAACAAAACGGAAGGTTTTTATAACTGAAAAAAAATTACTTCTTAAAAATATTTCATTACGAAGATGTATGCAAAATTAGTCTGTTTTATCCTACTCATATTATAATTGTGAAAGTTTGTATGTTTGTATATTTAGATATTTTCATGCTTGGATATTTATTGCTTGATAACGCAAAAATGGTTGAATGAATTAAGTCCGTACCCAATTGAAAATTGGTATAGTTGTGTCTTATTGTTCATTATTAAGGAAGAGTTAAGAATGTTTTGGAGGTAAATTTAAAAGATCGTTAATGATTTCGCTCTAAATCGCCTATAATAAATTACAAAGCGATTCAGTAAACTGTTAAAATGTTATTGCAATTTTAAAAAAACTGTAATTTCACATGTTATCTTATGGAGATTCGTTGGCTGAACATATTTAATAAATTTCTAATAACTGAAAATCGACCAGGAATTTCATACTTTTATAATAAGTAACACTAGAGAACTACTAATTGAGTATAAAAACTGACTTATAATGTTTTAATGGAAAAACTAGTTAGTGTATGAGGAAGTTTTGCAACACTATAGTCACTATTAATTGTTCATTTTAAGTCATTTTGAAGTCGTTTTAATTCGTAAACGCATTTTGTAAAATAATTTAATTTTATTCGGCTATATCAATACAGACAAGATTTAGGCAATTGGAACATTTTTTTTTTTAAATTTTATATTACTGTAGTAATCGTCCATTATCAAATAATGAGTTCTTTCCATACACTTTTTTCGCCAATTGTATCTCCGTTAACATCCTTTAAAGCAAGTCAAATTTGAACGAAATAAGTTCAGTCGGTTTTGTGGTTGCTCAATTTTTCGTATTGTTATTGCACATAATTCTTTAAAAATAAATATTCTTTAATATACAAAAAGTCGCGGGCAGAAGGTTGTTGTTTATAATTTATGATTTTTATGAAATGTCATTAAATAAAAAATAAATAAAATAACAATAATTAGCAGAAAAGTAGACTCTTCTGTGTAATATTTTGTATAAAAATGCAGACAACGAGACAAATAAAATCATTCTTATCTTTATAGTAACGTCTTTTGTAAAACTAAATAATCATTAATCAGAATATAATTAATTTAAATATATAAGAAAATAACTATTAAAATAAATTTATTGTTTTAAAAATATGCATATTATTAAAACACATGGAAGAAAGTCGTTAAGGTAAATCCCTAAGAAGCGGTCGACATTTTTCAAAATTTTAGTTTTTCTATTTATTTGTCTAAAAGTTTCAATTGCGTACAATTTATAATTTTTTGTATTTATAAGAACCCGTTACGTACCACCCAATCCCGAAAATATTAAATAGAAATTTATAAAAACCTGTTTCCTGATAATTTTCTGGTAGCAGGGTACCGGACTCTTTCTTATATTTCATGTTAGAAAAATGAACTTCCTAGTGATTTTACGAGTATTGTGAAAGTATATTATTTGAATTTTCATAGAGAAAATAGTTGTTTTACAAACTATTATTTAGTTACACAGAAATTTTTAGATGTGCTAATCTTTCCATTGCTTTTGTCTTCCTATTTTTTTACTCGTAGGTCTGTTTACCTGTCGAAAAAATTGTATATCAAATTTTAACCGTCTTCCGGTAAACAAGCGAGCTGAAAATCTGCAGTCTGATTCGTTGCGACAATAAAAATTAAATATCAAATAAAAAATTCGTTATAAAATTAATACCGTATAATTATGACTTTTCCGAAAGTTTTTAACTACATGATAGTAAACATAATTTACAAAGAAAAGTAGAATAAAAAACTTTTTTATTTATTTTTTTTTTTTAAATTTGTTTTTTAATACAAATTTTGATTTAAAAAAATTGCTCGAATTTTATTATTTCTTAACGCTTGTATGGTCAAAATGTACGCAAAATGCCCGATTTAAAGCAAGAGAAAAATAAAAACACAAAGCAATTGAATATAAAAGTGAATGGCGTTAATTGTTTGGATACTTGGCATATGGTTGAATGTCATTTTTTGAACTATTTCTAATCATTAGGTTTCATTAAAAAAATATTTAAAATATATTAAAATAATATGTATTATATTTATTATAGATGTGATCTAAAATTGTGGCATTAAACTTGAGCATTTTACAAAAAAATGTTTCAAACAAAAGTTGTTTGTTTTAAAAAATAAACTTGTGGGCTACAAATTTATTTATTTTCTACTTTAATTAAATTTTTTTTAACTTCCATCTTTTATGGTTTTAAAGTTTGGTATTGGACACAATGAATCGATTATGCTCTGTCCAAAATACGTCACCAAAATTTAAACTTAACTTTTTCCTTTCTTAAGTTATCTTGATGAGGGACAGAAAGACTGGCGGTCATCTGGAAATAGACTTATTAGATTACTAATTAGATTATTATTATATTATTATTAGATTATTATTATTATTAGATTATTAATTCTATGAAAACCCATACCAAAATTTTGTTTGTGGGATATTTTCTAGCGTTACAAACTTTTGAGTTAAAATAATCTACTCTTACTACATTCATGAAAATTCTATGAAAACCCATACCAAAATTTTGTTTGTGGGATATTTTCTAGAGTTACAAACTTTTGAGTTAAAATAATCTACTCTTACTACATTAGTCTATATACATCGAGTGTAATTAGCGAATATTTTCAATAACTCAAGGGCTACAACGTATGATTTAATATAATGTTTTTTTTTGTTGCAGGTAACTTTTTCATTCAATGATAACAGCTGGAAGTTTTTCCTTTCAAATTTGCTAAAAAGGTATCGTAATAGGTTATATTCTTTGGATAATATTTATTTTATAAATAATGACTTCTATGTTTTTTTTTTTGTTCAGTTTTATTTTATAAAAATCAAATATAATAAAACATTTTTATATACCATTTTTAAAAGGAAAAAAATGAAAAAAATTATTGTTCATATTCTCTATGTAAAAAGTGTAATAGAGGTTTCAATAGAAAAGAAGATGGGATACATTTTATGGGTAATTTTCTTATTTTGAGTGATTGTACTGTAATCTTTCTCAATTTGTATTATAGTTTTATCTGCTATTTTATGGCTTAGAATTTTCCAAAAAACCACCTAATCGGTAAATGAAATGAAACCTGACAAATTCATATGTTCAAACATTTTATGACAAAAATTTTCCCGTATTTATTCCCGCCTTTTTTTCCTGATTTGACATATAAATTTCAACGAAATAATAAATTTACGGTTTTTTTCAACACAGCAATCCAACTACTATTTCATGTTCATTTTTCGTACAAGAAGAGCTTTTCCAAAAATATGATCGTTGAGTGAGTAATCGATTATCTATTTATACAAAGTGATTCAGTGACAAAAATACAAAAGGGAATATGCATGCATTTTCTTTATCACTTCAATTGAATCGTTTTTACTGCATAAAAATGAAATTATTTATAAAAATTTTAGACAAATTTCCAAAATATGGATGTTTAAAATTCTTAATGAAACAAAGAAGGAGATTTGCATAAATGAAGTCAAACATGTTTATCTCCATAGTAATTATACATATGGGTCTATATATTCTTATCTTATATACACTTTCCATTAAAATTTAAGATAATTAATGTTGGTATACACAAATGAGTTGATTCTGAATAAAAAAAGTTATATAAATTATATTAATATTCAAATATTATATCTTGCGATAGAATACGACCGCTTATCGTTTAATCTTTTAAAACTTTTTTTGCAAGAAACAGGTGGAAAACAATCTATTAGACCTAATAACTTATTCGTTTTTGAGTCAGTTTTAATTTCATTTCTCGAATTTATTTTGGTATTTAGTCTTATTTCAAATTTTGATAGGTAAAGTAGCGATTGTTGTTATTCCAACTTCCCTATTATTTTACAATTGGATGGCTTACTTTCGAGATATTGCTAGAAATAGTTCAGAATTATTGATCTTCAGATAGAATTTCAGGACATATCTTCAAAAGTTCGCATAGAATAAAAAAAAAATGAATGTTATTTTTGAAAAGTTAAGAAAATATCCATATAAAGAAAAGTATATCGAAGTTACAGGCTAAAAATATATATTTTTTTTTAATCGATTATTTTTCAACGAATTTAACATTACGAGCATTAATTGTGAATGTGACAATAGAGGTACGTACTCTCATTTCGGTGATACGTAGTAAATAAAGTCTATTTTAACCTATCCATGCTCTAGCATTAACTATCTCTACAGGAATCGTAAATCGTTATTCATAGTAAAATACCATATGAAATTAATTGAAATTTCCACTGGAACATCTTTTACTTTTTATTGTGTTCCATTTACTTGTTGTAAAACATTTTTGTCTACTCATGTATATCAAAAACGAATTGATTTTAATCAAATAGCATTTATACATTGGGGCAGTGTTACATTACTGTAATGGTTGTAAAACGTTATTTTTCAGTATCAGCACATTTTATTTAACCAATTTTTATTTAAGGTAGTTTTTTCCCAACAGTTCAACGGCAAAATCATTAGCTTAGAATCTACATTTTACGTATGCATAATACACATACAGTACCAAAATTGATCGCTGTAGTTTTTACAAAGTATTGTACTTATAACTTAAACTACATTATTTACACACATACACTCACTCACCATAGTAAATACGTACATATTATCTTTTAAATGTTTAATTATTTAATTGGTTTATTTAAACGATGTGGTCAATTTATCCATTTCTTATTGATGTTTCATATTTAGTTATTCAGAACATATTCTTCTCATTCTAATTGGTTATTACCGGTAATGATCCCTGTTTTATTACGGTTAAGAACGGTAACATTCTCTCCAGAACAAAGATAAATCTGTCATTTTCTCACGCTTCTTCTATACTACGTGTATAAAAAATGTGATTTTTAATTGCAACGATCTCACACGTTGGATACATGAAATCTTCTTCAAATTTTAACAGCGTATGTATGCATTTATTTACCTATATTCAAAGTTTGAAAGATTTTTTAACATTTTGCTTGTAGGACCCAACTACCTTAATTTTGAACACACATACTAAAATATTTTTTGAAAGGACAAAAGAGGAATAGTTTTTCCATGTCTAAGCTCTGTAAAGATACGCTTTTTTTTATGTCATGACTATACGACAACGACTACCAACTAGGTCGAATGGATCTTAAATACTAATTTAGGTTTAAAATAACACCTAAATTAATTCAAACATGATTAATTTTTATTTGAATACATAGACAAATATTTATTCTTATTTACAGTCGCTTTACTAAAATAATGTCACTCAATTCTTTAATAGATCATCGTTTTTTAATTACACTAAACCGGAAGTGTTTCTTATATCTGCTCTAATAAATGTTTAATCAACTATACTAATGTAAGAAAAAAAAGTTTAATAACGCACATTTGGTGTAAGTAAACATACATACTTAAAAAAAATATAAAAAAAAAATAACTTTAATAATTAATTTTGAAAATCGTTGTGACAGCTATTGTTATTATTGGCAAATGTCCATTCAAAATAAAGAAATATTTTACTAGTGACAAGTGTTGTTATTATCATAGATTTTTGTCGTTTATATAAAGTACATTTTTATTTTATTTAAGTACTTTCAGTTCCTGAGTCATGTTTACTATCATTTGTTAATCGATTTCAAAACAGAGAAGATGTTTCCAATTTGTTCCTTTAGTTGTAATGCTTTTAATTGACTATATAAATTTCAGTCAAATATTTTTGATTTCTTTAATGGTTTCGCTGAATATTTTAGGTTTGTCAAAAGAAAAAATACTGATCAGCTATTGTCAATATGTCATTTTTAATTATTTTTTGTATAACATTTTGGAACATTATGGAATCTGTTTATTAAAAATATTGAAGAAAACTGGTCCGAGTCTGCTCGCCTTTTCTATCCAGCCGATTTGCGTAATTTTTTTTTTTTTTTTTTAAGGAAAGGTATCAGTGTCCAGATTTTGTCTTTTGCCTTTCTTAAGTTCTTATGGTGCGTTTCTTTTTTCAAATATCCTGATAGTTTTGTATCCATATATCTCCATGAATGTATAGAGTTCTCTTGAAGATAAAGGATTCGTGTCTAAGAACAGTCATTTGGTCTATTAAACATTCAAATTGGATGAGATGGAGGAGAGCAAGCCGCGGACGTTCAACTTGACTTTCAACTCTTAAGAAGATGTTCTCCACTCAAAATTAGATATTTCCTGTTTTAATAAACATAGACAGTTCGTTTTGTCCTAAGAACATTTAGTGACTCAAGTTGGATGAGAAATTTTTTGGGAAAACAACACACAGTCATCACCTTTTTCTGTATGGTTTGAATGATTAATAGTATTAGGTCTGTTTGGAAAATGCCACAGTTGTTTAGCAATTAAGGTTCAAAGTTAAGCTATTAAATATTTATCAACAATTATTTCTGCGGAGCAGCACACGGGTCCGTACGGTAGTAAAAATAAAAAATTTTTAACATAAATGTACAAATTTAAAATCAATATTATATACATTAGTAAAGTAAACAAATGTTCACGTATTTAATTTAACCTATTGGTTGTTGCATCGATAAAACATGCAAATAAAACTTACTTTGCCTGTTTGTTGAGTGTATAGTCTCTGTCAATCAGCTTCGATATTTTGGGCTTAAAAATTCGCTCTGAATAGCAGAAAACCGTAAACATCATATTTCAGCAGGGAATTATTTGTTCCTATGTATCTCCAAAATAGTTACTCCGATTTTGATTAGACTTTCATTGGCTATAATGAGTGACCAACGCTTCTCTATTTGTCAATCGCTGTTACTCTCCTACTTCGCATATCAATGTTATTATCAGTTAATCCGATTTTGACGGGACTTGCACTGGTAGATATCTTATAAGATGTTACGTATACTACTTGTATTAGGTGTTTCCCGATCACTCCGTTGGAAAATTTAAACTGTATATGCGTATGTTCTTAGGCCAAATGCCGTTCATAACTCCATTGCAAAGAAAGTGGGTACTCTGAATACTAAATAATCACAAAGGTTGTTCTTACTTTGTGGATGAAGCGAGCGTTTTAGGTAAAATATCTTCAATACTTTCTTTACTAGCGAATTTACTCACTTCTTTACCAAGAGGATAAAAATTCGCTCTCCTTTTTGCGCCGTGTATAAGCGTTCGAAGAAACAGCAAAACAAAATTTTTTTTTTTAAATTCGGGCCTTAATTACCTGCTACTTTCTCAATGATGATTTCAAAAGAAATACTAAGCGCTGGATCAAATACTGCTCACTACAGACTTACAATAAGTTTTTCAATAATAATTAATAATAATCATTAAAAATTATGTATATAGCCAACCTACGTTTGCCGGGTCAGCTAGGTCTTTTATGAAATCGATTACAGAATTTTTCTAAAAATTTGAACTTTTGAAGTTTATATCCTTTTTTATTTTTGCACATGAACATGAGTCTGTGTGATTTTATGTATTCATTTGTTAATGAAAATCTTCAAAAGACAGAAGGATTTATGTAACAAGTTTTAATGAAGTGCATATTTTTTCTTTACTCTTTTTATTGCAGCCAATTAGTCATGCAATTGTTCATGAATTTTGGCATTATAAATATTCTTTTAAGTTCTTTTTTTTATTTATTTTTTTTTTTTTACTTATTTTTTTAAAGTGACACACTTTTAAGGTTACGTGAATAACGAAATGCGTTATGTGTGTCCTTGAGCATTTAATATTTTTGAAAATCATATGGCAGATCTCGTAACGTAATTATTATGATAATATTATGTAATAATGTAAGTTTTATCACCACTTTTTGTAAAGGCGAGAACACATTACGTGTGAGCATCTATATCGGATTTTCAATCTTTAAGGTGCCTAAATGTCATACAATCCTACATTCATACTTTTAGACAAAATTCTTAGATGTGTGTACTCGCCTTAGGCATGCTGTTTCTTGATCGGATTTCAAGGTGATATTTTAAAAAAGAAAGATCCAATTATAATTTTTGAAATCTACTGGGCAAAATTACCTTTTAAAACATTAATTTATCGAAATCGGAGATACACAAATCTCCACAAAAGTTTTTAGTCGTGTCGATAAATTTCTTCGTCTTTAAATAATTTGCCTGTTTCAAAAACTAACAAAAACGGAAGCTAATATTCCGTAGAGATAACAAACAATATCTCAAACACTAGCCATCCAATCAATCGCAAAACAAGCAAAATGTTGATTTTCCTAAACCTTAATTATTTTTGAAAACCTTAGAAAAAAGCAACAAATTTTTTATATTTCTTAGCGGTTTTTAACGGAATTAAAAAAACTAAGTAATGTAGTATGAATCGAAACCAATAAATGTATTTTATCTATTCACGATAAAATACATTTCTTATCACAATTTAAATATTATAATTAATATTAATTTCAGAATTCACAATCAGTGATAAACTCTAATCACAAATATTTCAGTCGCTTTAATAGGTATGAAAAAATGCATTAAAATGTATACCAAAATTTTATGCTTTATTTCTCCTTATCAAACGCGTAGAAAACTCCCTTTTACTATCAAAAAATGCAAAGTTTCAGTGTCAAAAAATGCAAATCTATATAGATTGGTATAAGTTAGCTAATTGTATTTGAAAGAATTGGCTTTGTTCAAGTACGTAAATTGAAAGTTAATTATAAAACTTCTAAGATACATATTTGTATATGTTTACATGAATTCATTTTCATTATAGCAGGGGAGCCCAAGCGGGGATTTTTGGATTTACTTGAGCGCGTCAGACTATGATATGAGTGATACTCTACCCCTTGTTGAGTACATACACTAAATCTTAGCTCTTTCTAAGGAACCGTGGACATAGGGCAGCTAATTAGAAAAGTAAAAAAAATTGCTTGTTAGATTTAATCGAGCGCTACAGATTAAGTTTTGATTGGTTAAAAATTGGACATTATACTTATTTGACGATTTGAGCGTGAAGCAGTTGGCGTTTTTTTTTTTTGCAAGTTTGTTGCTCTTCGATTTTTTTCCGACACGCATAAATCGTCAAATTAGTAAAATGTACACATTTCAGCACGTAATCAAACTGCCATATCTTTATCTGACGTGCTCGACTAAATCCAACTATCGATTTTTTCTTTTTACTAATTTGATCGGCTACTTTAAACGCGCGGCACCATATAGAGAGCTTATATTTGGTCCTCAACAATGGATAATGTAGCACCCACATCTTAATCTGATGCGCTCGAGAATCTGATACAAAAATCGTCGCTTTGGCTCTCCTACCATTTTAAACTATGCTTAACGAAGAATAAAAACAGCAAGTTCAGTTTGAGATTTTTTTATTATAGCAGTAAAAGATATTTACAAATACAAATTCACTAAATTTTTATTTACCGACTGTCTATATTTAATACATCAAACTGTAAGATGTTACAACAACACGTTCTAATTTTTAATTACTTCTCCAGAAATAACTTATTTAAAATAAAGGTCAGCACATGCTCTAGTTCGTCAGGTATTTTAACTTGTATTTAAAGTTAGTCAAGACGTACATGGCAAGCATCATTTGAAAGATATTACTTAATTGAAATTTATTCTAGATATGATTGATTTTACAAAAAATAATTTTAAAAACTATGACATAAATTTAGTAGGATTACATATTTTGTTTGCCAAAATTGGATAAAAATTGATAATAATAGAGCAAATTTAATTTTTTTTGTTTTTATGACGTCATAAAGGTAAAAAAATTTATTTTTTCGATATCATGGTCGAATGTGTTAACAGATTTGAGTGAACTTTTTTTTGAAACCGACTAACTTTGGACCATTCTTTTCATTTTTAATATTAATAATTGGCTTACTTTAACCCATATATGAAATGTCACGTACATTTTACTAAAGTATATATGCAAAAGTAAAATCTTTTCATCTATAAATTTAAAATGTGGTTGCGCCATTTTCGACTGATCTAAATCGTTAAGATGTAATTTGTTTTACTTCCTTACTTTGTTTTTAAAAAGAATTTGCTTGTATTATTAATGAATGTATACTGTGGTAGGGGAGCCCAAGCGGGGATTTTTGGATTTACTCGAGTCAGATTAAGATATAGGAGATATCATACCCCTTGTTGAGTACTTCCACCAAATATTAGCTCTCTATATGGTGCTGCCCGTGTAGGTTAGATCAGGAGATTTAAACGAAAAAGTTGATAAATGGATTTAATAGCGCATCAGATTAATGAATGGTAGTTTGATTACGTGCTGCAAAAATGTAAATTTTACAAATCTGACGCTTAAATCGTGACGCAAGCGAATGGGGTCACCAGCAAGAGAATGATCTATTTTTATTTTATTTGTTATGGAAATAATTCAAGAATAACAGAAAAAATACAATTTGACATTTTGATCGTGACACAGGAGAGCAGGAGGATCACAAAATTACTAAAAACACCCATCCTGGGAATTTTCGACGTGGTTAATGTTTCTTATTTGAAGGCAATAATACAATGATTACACCAAAAATATTATCTGATTATTTAAGAATGACGCAAAGGAAATGGAGGGTTACAAGCCTGGAAAATAAAAACCAACTGGATATTCTCGAACGTGTTTGCATGTTTTATTTTTAAGTAAAAAATTTTAGCGTAAAGGAAACTTGCAAAAATTTGCAAAAAGAGTATCACCCGAAAAATATTTAAAATCTCCAGAATAAAAACTCCTTAAAATAATCGTTAGATTAAGAACCAGCATGATTAAGCTGAACATATTGCATAAAAATCTGACGCGCTCGAATATTTCAAAGTGGCGATTCTTTTTTTTCGGGACTTTTCAAGACCTCGTACATCCCAATTGTCAATCTTTTATATGGAAGTTTTGTTTAGATTCATTTAACATCCCCTATGAATAACTGACGCGCTAAAGCAAATTTTTTCCTACTCATTTTTGTTAACCCTTCTCTACGGCCACCTTGAAAACACCAGATTCACGTTCCTCCGTTTTGAGGTACCCTAGGAAGTTATGCCCTATCAATATCTGACACGCTAGACTATGTCCAGATGGCGGTTTTTAACATTTTTGACAGAATGTACTCGCTCTCCTCCGCTCTGAAAAAGTATACATCATACGACCTTTTCCTTTTTACCATCTAGTCTTCAAAATTCACTAGGTTCGAGTAAACCTGCATTTAGCATCGTGGGCTCCCATATCATAAATATTTAAGTAGATTTAAATATATTTTAATTTATTTTCTTTTCTGTAAAAAACTAGGTAAAACCATTTTTAATTATTTGCTGTATCAATTTTTTTTTTTTCAATTTAGTTTATATTTAATAAAAAATTGTTTATTTTTCATTTTAATAATTTTTTTCCTGAAGTTTCTTTTTAATAAAATTAACATAAACATCTGAAGAAATAGCTTAAATACAGAAAAGTAGTTAAACATCTAATGTAAAACAGTATCTTACGATTTTATCTTTACTAAAATATTGTAATACATCGATTTTATCTTTAATTATCAAGATCTATTTATATTTAAAACAAGCTGTACTCGAAAACTTGCCCACGTAGAGCTTCAATTTAACTGAAATTGTTTGTTGAAATATTTCACACAAATTGTAAGCCCTTTTTTCCACTTTTGGAAAGGAAATGGCAAGATTATAACACTCAATAACTTTATATTAAATGAATATATCATAACAATTCTTTTTTTTGATATGGCCCATGTCGTCTTATTTTAACTAAGCGAAAGATTTCTTCAGATTAATTAAAATTATCCGTAAAAATTTGAAAAATATGCTTCAATCAAAAGCTTAAATTTAGTCAATTGACGTAAACATGTATCCTTTTTTAAATATAAAAAGCAGATAAATTTCGATTTTTCCCCAATTTCCTAGATCAAATTATTTTGTATTTTATAAATACGTATTTCGACTACAAAGTGGTCATCATCATTATGAATTAGCTAGTTGTAATGATTCTCTGAGGATATGTTACTCGTTGCTAATTTTATTAAATTTTCATACATATTTGATTAAAATGATAATAAATAATCATATAGCTCTTCAGCATATAAAAACTTTACGAAAACATCTTCAAGAAGAAAATTTTTCTGTATATTTGTTGTACTACAGATTTTTTGTCATTTCATAATCATAACAAATAGCAATCAAAACAATATTCGAAGTTAATAACTCATGTCTACTTGAAAAGGGAAAAGGCAAACCTTTTTTTGTCAGGAAATATGTGACACTTAACAATTGACCAATAATAAATTCACAATACCACTTCAATATGAATATCGGCGTAGATAATAAAATATCTGATATGAGCGCCATAGAACCTCTGTCCACTATTATCATATTCTATTTACTACATACATTTCGGATAAGAAAAATACCAAACAAAACTTTAAAAATTTCCTAACGGGAGATTCGCTCAAACGGTATTCAAATTTGGGAAGTCGAGCGATGAAAATATTTTCATTTGGAATTTTTACCCTCTAAAGACTAAGTTTAAAAATAAGACGTGACCACGAAAAAATCCTTTTCTAAAAAAAGTCAAACAAGAATATACTATGTGTTATTCTTAGCTACAAAAAAACTATGCAATATTTATCGTCTGATAAGTTTAAAACTTACATAATGGTGTTCTAAGAATATCCAATGTCTTCCGGACATCCATCAAAATGTTTTCATTCGTTTCTATGGTTATGAAATACTAGTTTATCATTCAAATGATATATAACTCTGTGAGTGGTGCATGATTTAACATAGGAAATTTCTCAAAATTTATGAACTTATTTAAATGAATAATTATTTATATTTCCAATTAAAACTAATTATGTAATTTTTTCTACGATTCTTTCAATTTTCAACCCAATAACTTCAATTAAATGTCATTTTTTGTAATTATTCAATTTTTTTTTTACATTTGCCATACAATTTACAAGCGAACAATTGAACAAATAATTATTAAATTTGTATATTATATTATTATATTTTCTACAATGTGAATGTTTGATGACACAAATTTTCGACAATCGTAGCGCATCAATCGATGTCCCTTCCAAGCACGGTACGGACAATAATGAATAGAATGACACTTTAGTCATTAAGATCGATTTAGTCTTAACAGCACACATACATAGATTTCTAAAATCATAATCATGCCGTTTGGTTTTACCGTAGTCGGATACGAATTATTAGTTTCTGTTGTAATTGATTTTATCCAAAATTTTGCAATGAGATATTTATGATTTTCGGTTGCTCATATTGTTTTGGATAATCCCATTCATTCCTCTTACATGGAGGTTTAAATGAAAATATGTGGTTTACCATATAGATTTTATTAAAAAGTGGTCATAACAAAAGAATATAAATAAAAAAAGAGGTATTTTTCATACATATCGATAAATCTTTTCACTACCTATATATTTAATATATTATCAACTGTTCTGTTTAAATCACATTTTCTTGCTTCCTTTACATATTATGTAATGACCCTTATTATGTAAACAGCATAAACTTCTGACATTGAATAATAGTTTATAATTTTAACTTTCCTGTTCAGGGAAATCGCTAGAAAATTTTGAAGTTTTCATAACTTATTTATTTGGCTTTCATACTACTTATCTTATAATTTATGAATCTTAGTCTAAATCTTATTCTTAAATCACGTTCTTTTAATGTATCATAAAAGTTTAAGTACTAATTAATAGTTAGATTTACATTTTTAACACAAAGTCGAAATTCGGTATTGCTCTTACAGCTAAAGTCAAAACACCAAAAGTTACACAAAAATAATCATATTTCAGTTGGACGTACGCCGAGTAAATGTCCACGTACCGCGGCGTCACAACCATCTGATTTAATCTCGTCACAACCAACAGAATCATACTGAGTCAGACACCTGCTCTACGATTCCAAATGAAAAATAGTGAATAAAGTTTGTTTTTTTGTTTGTTTTATAGACGTAGATTATCTTTCTACGGTAAAATTACTTCAGTTATGAAGCTAAAATTGTACAAATAATGATTTTCTTTAAAGAAAAATATGTGGAGAATACCTTGCTCACAGTAATAAATATAGAATATTTATGTTTGAAAATAATATCAGCAATGTGTCTTTGGGGTATGGAATTTATGGACGATAACCTTTAATACGCAATTATTTATACTTGTAGACATAGTTTTCTTTTAAATACTTTTTTTTTTTTTTTTGTAGATTTAGTGTTTCGTTACGTTGAAACGATGAAAAGACAAATTATGTAGTTAATCTTATGTTAAACTTCAGCTTTAGATGTTACTTCTTTCCTTTATTCATAGATTTCATTCATTCATTCTGTTTGTATCCAAAACTGTTTTTTACCCGACTACGATAAAGTCATAAGAACGGGCTTTGATATAAGCAGTCTATAGACTTATATGTACGTATGTTCCGATAAAACTCTTAAACCGATTTTGATAAATGTGATCGATTCCCGTTTATTCGTTATCATGATCCAGCTGACATACATTTTATAATAATAAAACTAATATGTAACATCGAAAAATGGAAGGGGGACCTCAAAAAATGTTTTTAGTATAAACTGTGTGCACTATCGAATGAAAGAGCTCAATTAGCACATTTCAAAAGTATATATTAAATTAATAGAATTCACTTATTCCTCTAAACATTTTAAGTTGAAAAAGAAATGAAACCTATCTGCCTTATTTTATGTACGAAAAAAGAAAATTTTTTGGGACAAATTTTGATAAAGTGATATCCAGAGCGGCAACAGTTGTTTGTACTACACAATGCATATAAAAGATGCTAGGTGGCATCTCAACTATTCTGTGAACATCATTTTATCGAATTTCAGATAAGAACACTGTCTTGTTTCGGACTTTTTATAGTTGGTTGCCATAGGTAGATTTTTATTTTTAAACTTTTTTCAACTTCCCGTTGAAATGCGGCCGATTTTGCCAATCCAAAATTTTGATATGTCTTTACGTTTCATAGAACCGAAATCCCACGTTTTTAAATAGATGCCTGACTGTCTGTTGTGCTTTCAACAATCTCCAATTCATCCACTTTGAGTGTTCAATCTTTAATGAGAGGTTTTGAGTCAATGAGTATTCTTAGTTCAAATTATATAATATGCATTTTTTATGGTTTCTAAGTGTTGTGGCTGTTTTTTATCCAAATATTTCCAGTTCTAATGAGTGTTCGTTTTGGTCTAACAACTTTCAAGACCTTTTATTGGAGCTATGATACATTGAAATAGGTTGAGATGCAGGTCAGCTAGTCGCGGATATTAAAATCTCCATCAATTTATTTGATATATAGATTACATAACATGATGAACATGAAAACCGTCATAAAAAAATTTAAATAAATAAATTTTTTCAATTTTAGTGATGCATAAAACTTCAATGTAAATCATATTTTATTGAATACACAAATTTCATGGAAATTGTTTATAGTTATTTTAATGTTGTATATTATAGGTGTTTACAAATGAATATATATTCTAACAATTATTATGTTAATTTTAAAAAGCCATTTACACTAGACGAGACAATAACAATTTAATAAATTTTCAATGGTAATAAAATTAATATAAAAGCCTCTGTTTTAAAGTGTATTTATTTCATTATATGCAAAATTATATTTAGTCTAGTGTTAATTTATGGGCTGTTTATATATTATTGGCAAACAAATGCCATTTCGATATACTAATTTGTATATTTCTTGTACAATAGATAGACATAATGTATTATAATTATATTCTATTATCATGCATTTTTATTTACAAAAATGTTAAAATTATCTTTTATCCACCTGCTAAATCATTTGTCGCAATAAATTGTTTTTATTAATTGTTCTACAATCATGTCTTGAATAATTTAACGCTTAGGTATCTAGTATTTATTGGCTAATAAATGTAACTAATGATCACTGCAGTTCAAATATATTCTTTGATAAAATATGCATTCCGAGAATTTTCAATGAAACGTCAACGTTTTAATTTTGCGCATCTAAAATCCATAAAATACACAGGGTCGACTTTTACAATAAACATCGTAATGACTTTAACTGTTTTTATTTGAGAAACAAACGCTGAAATTGAAAAGTAAATTGCTTAAATCTTTTAGCATAGATTACATTTCTAGTGCAACATACGACTTTGCACTTTTGAAAAGTCTCTGACCTGAGTAAAAATACTCATAATTCATTTACTAAGCTTCTTTCCTTTTTTTCCTGTTATTTTCATTGATTTCCTTTACAACCCAATAGGGAAGATGTACCAATGTTTTTATCATTTTAATTGATTGAAGCGTCTTTGCTTCAGGAACATGAATTTGAAGTTATTTTTTGAAATTAAAAAAAGAGCCAAAATATGGACGTTCAAAATTCTTAATTAAACATAAAAGGAGATTTGTGTAAATGATATAATACTTGTTCATCTCAATAGTGATTATACACACGGGTCATTCTACGGTAACAGATCCCATCGATGTCCATGATACTTATATACACTTTTCTTTCAAATTATTGATAAATAATGTTAGTATGAACAAATGAGTTGATTGTGAATAAAAATGTTATAGAAATTTCATTAATATTACATTAATTACATTTTGTTGTGCAATTTTTCTATAGAAAATGACCATTTATCGTAGAATTACCCATAAAACTTGCAACAAAAATATGGAAAACAATCTATAACAGCTTATAGCTCATTCGTTTTTGAATGAATGTTAATTTAATTTTCGAATTTTTCGAATTTCGAGTTTGGTATTGAGTCTAGTTTCATATGTTTCAAACAAAAAAATATTTTGTTAAAATAGCAAATTTTTGTTATTGCATTTGTCCTATAAACGTATGCTTTTCTAAGATAATGTCTTATATTAAAGACACAGGCCAGTGTAAATAATAGATAAAAATATTACATTCTTTCCTGATCCCATTCAGTAGCTACAATATGGCTTATTTTGAATTAATAGTAACGGCTTGTATCCACACTTTTTTATAAAAGTATAGAAATCCACCTACATGTCCGCTTGCTTTACAGCTGAACGACTTCAGACATATACTTAAATTCGGAATATTTGCCTGGAAAATCATTTTCTCATGCATATTTTACATATTGTTTCATTGCTTGAGCATTTCTTAGGTAAAGGATGTGTAAACCTAAATTTTTTTCGCCTTAAAAACGCTAAGAAATGAAAGATGTGGCAGTAATATGGAGTCAAAATGTGGAAACAAAATGGATTAAAGCATGCAGGAGGGTTCGGATGTTTTACTTAAAAAAACGCTACGAATAAAGCGGATTATCAGACATGTGCCGGATATCTGTATCGTATCTTCGGATATCCGCAAGAATAAATTTTTGCAGTGGAAATTAAACGGATCTTTTGCATTATAAAGGTTGCATAATATGAATTCATATATAGATATATTATAGGTAACCATAAAATACTGTTAAATCCCATTACATTAGTTTTATTTCTTGAAAATTACATATATGACAAAAATTTAATATTTTCGCCCTTTTTGTGTAGTGACCTAAGTCGTAATTCCTTTAAATCTTACAAATCACAAACATATTTCAATCATGTATAAATAATTACATTTTAAGGAAAAAAATTTTACCGATTGATTGAGTTTATAAGTTATGATCTATAAAAGTATCCTTGTATTTGGGCACTGGTTGTCTATATCCCTATCCATGGATCTCAAGTTATCCCTATCAAGGATCCGTCACATCCTTGCACAATATATTTATTCTTTGCGTTCATTTATTTTCATCGTTACTCTTGGAAATTCAAATTTTTCTACGAAAACATTTAAGATTATCAATATAAAATGTTAACAACAATTTTAAATTTTATTCCAGTAATTAAAGGTTTGAAATGAAAATAAATTACGGTTCTTTTCTGTAAATTATTCGTGTATAATCTTTCTGTTATTGTTATTCAGTTTCCTTTCATAAAGTTTGCACCATTGTTTTCATATAATTTATATTTTTCTGCATTAAAAATGTTCAACATTATTTATGTGCCCGCATTATCTGCAAGCTAAAGAAGTGGTTTCAATATAAGTTAGGTTTATGTGAAAAATATTTTACTATGCTGTAACTGTAACTTTTCAGAACACGTGCATGCAACAAAACAGTTGCAAAACTTATCAGTTTGCTCAATTTAAAGTTTTCATTCAATGAGTACCTTAAGGTTCTATCATGTTATGTTTATCGATATCGAAAGTATGGTTCTATTATGTTAGTTTCGGTTAAAAATTATTTTTTGCTTCGATTCCAAAACTTTTTTTATTTTTCAACCATTGAAATTAGGTATTTTTAGTTTTGTGAAAACTATCAAATAAAACTATCGAACTGAATTAAGGAACAATATCTCATTTTGTTGGCGCAGAACGGGTCTTGATCAAACTTATTTTTTTCGTAATATAACTCAAAATAAAAACTAATTTCATAAAATTTTGCGAGAATTTTTTTTAGGTGTGGTCACAACACCAATTTATTTAGTGGGTAGGAAATGTAAATTTAAAAAAATAACGGGAATCAATAGCAGATAAAATTTTCCGTTTAAAATGAGGCGATATGTGAAATTTCCTTCATTTTTAACCTTAGGTTTGCGTTCAGCGAACTGAAATCTTTTTGATTACAGTGTGTTTAATTTAAAAAAAAAAAATGCTTATCTTTCAATAAAGATTTTTTGAATTTGGGATGCAATGGTAAATTTTTAAGGGGACGGGGATGATTTGTGCAATATATTATTCATTTTTTTCTTTTTATCTAATTACGAATAAAATTTACCAACGATCGTTTTCTCCGACTATATATATACATGCATTCAGAAATGGCTAAGAAGTTTTACTTCAGTCGTGTGGTCTAAAAAAGCACATTCATATTTTTTACCGGTTAACGATAAACTTGCAGACTTCTAACGACATCTGGTAATCAAAACAAAACTAGCGTAAAGGATATAACTACAAATTAAGTCTTATAACTCCTTCTCTTAATGTATGTGGAATGCCATAATTATTCTACTACTGAACTAGACATCTAGTTGAATGATTGTCGGTGAAAGACTGCGACATATACTCACACTTAATAATAATGATAAACAGATTTTGTAACAAAATAGTTGAAAGCAGAAACATCGTTTGAAATTCAAATACCTGTTTACATAATTCTGTTTTCTTGTAACTATAGGCTTGTAGAAATATCTTTCATAAAAGTTACCTACAAAGAAAATCGAAAAAGATGAATTATTTAATATTTAGAAACAGACATACTTGAATATGGATGAAGTAAGTACTTTGTACAAAATACTATATTTACTTGTTGTCATATTGTCAACATACAAAATGTCTAAATTCTTATGTGTCTACTTTCCTATTTTTTATTCTGAAGTTGGTAACTCTAGAAAATAGCGAAGGCACTAAGAAAACTTGACTGTTGATTAATCACCATATTAGTTTATTTTCGCCTGTCTGTTTCACAACTCAAAACCGAAATTGGCCAATTTTGATAGCATATTCTTGATATAAAAATTTTTTGTAAATTAGCAAAAAAGGTCTGTAAACTGAGTCCTGTGGATCGATGATGACCATCTTTTAAGCCATAATAGAATAAAAGTTCAATGACACTTTTTAAAATAAATTTTAAGATCAAATTCTGTTAGTAGTTTAAATTTTAAAGACCAAAAATGTTTGTTTTTTTTCAAACAGACAACTTTTGTTTGCATCATATTTTTATAAAATGCTTTGGTTTTCTTCAATTTCAGCTAAAACCTAGCTTTTAAGTACATATATAAATCCATATTTTTATTGCTGTATAGATTGGATATTTATAGTATTTCATGAATGCTAACAAATAAAAATAGTTCAAACATTGATATTTAATCATATGTCGAGTATCTTAACAATTAACTCGATTAGTTGTTAAATTCACTTGTTCTTTTTATAAATTTTTATTAATTCCGCTATAACTTCCGATGTCGTTATCTGATTTTAATGAGTTTTACTAGAAACATTTTTCACGTATTCCAGGAAATTTTATTGAGCTCCGTAAATTTCCAAAATTACTCTTCCTATACTTACGCTACGTTGAATTTTATAGTATAAATATTGGAACGCATGAATCAAGTCTGATAAATTGGTGCGATGTTTTAATATTCCTTATGATGAGAGAAAATTATTTACCACCGGCTCACGCAGTACAAGTTATAGCTTTTAATATATCTAGTTCGTTCATATTCTAAGTTAGGGACGTGTATCATATGATAAGAAAAAGATACATATACCCTCCATACTGTTTTCAGGAAGAGTTTCGTATATTATCTAAACTGTTTTTATACAAATTTCATTTTGAACAAATGTTTGAACAAGAATAAATGTAACAATTCGAGTATGTAACCAAATCTACATTTATCGAATTATTTAAGTTTTATATATGTCGTATTTTCATATTTTCCTATATATAGAAAAATATTATTATACTTGCAAGATATCGACTACTACTATCACCATTTCCTTCAAAAATAATGATTTTTTTTCTTTTCATTTACTGTTTGTTATTTAAGTAAATACAATAGAAATTTAATTTGTCATTTGGTTATGGTGATGAAATAATAAGTAATTCGTTTATATTCTTACTAAAAATAATATTTGTTGATAAAATAATGTTTATTTTATTGGCTTACCGTTCAAGTATTTACTTAGACGTTTGTGTATTTATGTTTATTCGGTTAATAATAATAATGAGGTTTATTAATTTATTATTTTTCTGTGAGAAACATTATTTAATTAAAGAATAAGGAAGATGCACACATTTTGTTTATCACTTCAATTTAAACGTCTTTACTTCATGAACTTAAAAACAAGGAAAAATATGGACGTTCAAAATTCTTAATTAAAAAAGAAGGAGATTTGCATAATTGACGTCATACATAATCGTTTCCATAGTTATTGTACTTAAAGGTCATTCAACGGAAACAGATCCTATCGATGTTCATCGCACTTATATACATTTTCGTTCAAAATTTAAGGTAAATAATGTTAGTATGCACAAATGAGTTGATTGTGAATAAAAAAGTTATATGAATTACATATATATTCAAAAATGTTGGTGTGCAATTTTTATCATAGAACCACCCATAAAGAGATGGAAAACAATCATTAAGAGTATGACTTCTGCGTTTATGAATCAATTTTAATTAAATATTCAAATTTTGTTTCATATTTTGATGGGTTAAATAGAAAATCTTTTTCATTGCATCTTTCCTTATAGTGTCGTTTTATTAATATTTATAGATTGAAATAAAATTTTAAATACCTTGGATCCTTATGATGTTCCTACTTCTTATTTTCGAAATGATAAAATTTGTACGTGACTTAATTAATGTTGAATTGTGTTACAAGTTTTCCTTCTGAAAATTCAGAAAAATAAGCAGTTTTCTGAATATTTTTGATTGAACCCACAATATTATTTAATAAAATCCTATTACCATAATAATAAAAACAGGTCTCCGTCAATTTAAAACTTGTGGGTGAGAAAATTTTTTGGCTTCAATAAAGAAAATAGCAAAATTTTCGCAGATAAAAAAGTTTTTACAGCTTCAATATACGGAATCTACCGTCATGGCGTGCGTGATAATCTAATCATGTTATTTACGACTAAATTGGGATTATTCTCATTTTCAAGCAGAGTATAAAAAAAATATTCATTAATTAATTTTAAGGACATAAAAACAATTAAAAATTTATGACATCCTTGTTCCAATTTGTTGGTCTTACTTAGTACCTCGTCTTCATAATTTTCAGTTTGTTACTAGAAAAATACACGGTGAAGCAACAGCTAATTTTAGAATTCTGTGAGATGATTACCGATTAGAGAGCCTGATTGTATAGTTTATACTTTCGATGCAGCAAAAAAATTACAGTGTTGACAAAAGTTAAAAAAAAGAGATTAGAGTTACTTAACTTGTGAAAAACTGTATTCGATTAGTAGAACATTTCTTACAATTTTATTTTCCATTCCTAAACAAAGAAAATCAATATTTTATAATAGTAATTATAAAGATATGTTATTTTTGTATTGATTATATTGTTATTAAGAATTCGATAATATTTGCAATTAATGAAAATTCTTCAATCATCAAAACTATTGATTAAATAATATATTGAAAACAAATTTCCTTCATCAAAATGCAATTTCAATTATTTTAATCAATCATTATTGATTATTTCAGAAAGCTATAAAATTATATTAAATATATTACAGTATAAATAATGATGCTATTGCAAAAAATAAATTAAATGCTGTATTATCAGTTTTAAAAACGTGTAATTGCCACTATGTAAACTTCCTTTATTTTATGAATTGAAAATTTCAATGTTCATAAACGTAAACATTGGCAACACTTCATACTATTAAAAAAAACGGCATAGGAACGAACTTGATAGACAGATGAATGCACATTTCATCATTTAATATCTTCCTTAATTTATATAAATTTTTATTCTTTTTCTATTTCTTTTACATTCAATGACAAATTGAATCAGAAAATAATATTTTCTCAATAGGGAAGATTCAATAAAAAAAAATTCTAGTTTACCCGTCAAAATGTGTAATTGAATACCAAACGAAATTTGAAAAATAAATTAAAATTGATTAAAAACGAATAAGTTAAAAACTCTTATAAAAAGTTTTCCATCTCTTTTTTGCAAAAAAAAAAAATTTATGGGTGATTCTACGATACGCGATTATTTTTTTATGGTAATTGCCATGAATATCGATAGGACCTCTTATCGTAGAATGACTCTTATGTATTATCTATGTTAATACTGTTATTTGTTTACTTTTGTTGAGATATAAATTCAAAAGTCCCTGAAATTATAGCTCAAAGTGTTTTCTATTGTTCCCACCCTTGTAGTTCTCGTTTCCTTGGGAATACAGAGATTAAAAGCCTATGTCATCTCAGGATACTGTAGCTTCCCAACGGTGAAATAATTTTCCAAATCGTTCCTGTAATTTTTAAGTTAAGTCGTTACATACAAATATACATACATAAAAATATTTCCCTTTTATAATATTAGTATAAATATATTTAAGAATCGTTAAGGCTACTCCAAAATCCTAATTTCTTACTCACCATCGTAGAAATAAGTTTTAATAATAATTTTGAAGTACTTCATTTTTGCAATCTTTTGACATAGCTAAGTCATGTTTCTTATTTTCTTTAAACAAAACTTATTGTTCTATTTATTTTTTTATGCTTGTCTTACAAGTGTTTAATTACATACAGTTGTATGCAAATTTAATACTATTTATAAATCTTAAAACTGACTGTCTGAAAGTTAAAAATCTTACATAAATTATCCATAACAAAATACTCTAATTAATATAATAGTTTCATGTTAAAATAAGTTTCAAAAAATCATCTTCAGAATGACAACAAATTACGTACCTACCCACATACATACACCTATCTCGTTCGTTGCCATAGCAGTGAATGAAATTATGAAAACGGAAGCAACATTTACAACTTTCTTCTGCATACAAATTATGTTTTATAAACTTTAAATTTATTTATTCAAATTTTATTCTAATTTTATATATAAGCAGTATTATGTATGCAATAGAATAAGTCATTTATACAGTGGGTAGAGTAAGTTCGGGGGATGTGGCCGGTCCAATTATTTCAATATAGATAGTTCATTTCTATCAACGTGCAAGGGGGTATTGAATTTCTCCCGGTTGATTAAGGAGAGGTGGCTAAATTTCGTCAGATAAAGATGGACCACAACAGAATATGCTCTTCTAAACAACCCGATAGATATAACATTTAATCCAACTGTATGTCTAAACTCAGTAACAGTTTCATTGTAATCCGAGACAACTGTTATTATCCATACCGTGCATAATACGTGGAACGCACTTCCTAATCGATTGAGATGCTACGACTGTCTAAAGTTTGTAATAAAACATTCATATTATAGAAAATATAATAATTTGTTCAATTGTTATAAATTTTATAACAAATTGATAACAACCATTATTGAATATTTACAAAAAATGACATTTAATTGAAGTTATTGTGTTGGAAATTGTATGATTTATGATATTGCATTAGTAATTATTTTTAATTGCTAATATAAATAATTATTCAACTTAATTAGTTAATTTTGAGAAATTGCTTATGTTAAATCATACACCATTCACTGAGTTATGTATCATTTTATTGATAAACTAGTATTTCGTAACCATAGAACTTCTCAAACTTACATAGCCAATGAATAGTAAAACAAAAACAATAGGATAAGTTAAAAACCAAACAATAATAAAAAAATGAAAAAATAAGGGTGATAAAACTAACTTGTCCATCTCCTCAGAAGAGATGGCCAATTGAAATACCTATATAGAAAAGTTATTTTTTTTTTTTAAATAATTGTTTTCATCTTAGATTTTATTGATTACTTTGTGTTATTTTATAGTTTAATGTTTGGTATATTATAAATATTTTGGAAAAAATTACACTAGTCTGCTTTTTTATAGCGTCTTCTTAAAACTCACTCCCGGACTTACCCTATGTATGCTTTTATTTTATAATATTTTTAACTCAACACATTATAAGTTTCGTATTATGCTTGATCATTTTAGTTATCTGTTTTATAAAAAAACTTTTAAGAAAATAGATTGATATTTGAAGCTCATTTCATTAAAATAAAGAATAATATTAAATGCAATCTTACTCTTGTACCAATTTGTGTGTGTTACAGATAAAATGTAAAAATTCCATTTAGTGTATGCAATCACTAGGGAATAAATAAATACATGTATAGTAAAAAAAAATTGCAGTTTTGCGTCAAAAACGATCTGAGTTAAAAACTTTCATGTAGATTTTTGTGTGTTCTTAACTTTTAACCTAAAATAAGAGTTATTATATATATAATAGCACATAAAATGGTTTATTAACCTTTCACATAATGATTTTGATACATAAAAAATATGTGCTTTAATTGAAGTTTAAGACTTAGTACTTGATTGAAATTTAAATAAATGATATAAACTTATTTTCCTAATAAGCATAAAATATTAATTTACTTTAAATTAATTACCCTCACTATTGAAATTCATATAATATTTGAGTTAACACTTATTTTGAGTTATCATTTAAAAGTGAAAAAAAACTTTTAGTTCCCACTTTAAGATGAAATTTTAACACAAAATTTTTGCAACAATTTTATGTTCATATTATCAACATTTATTTCATCTGGACCGTTTTTAACGCCTAAATTGTGTTAGTTTAACACAAAATTTGTTTGCTGTGCATAGTTTGAAAACAAACATATTTGAATTCATATTTATATTTGCGAGATGAATATTCGATATGCTATACTCAATTTGTTTTAATTTTAGACCTATCACGCGGTATGAAAAAATGCTCTCCAGCCCGAATAGCAGAAAAATTAATAAAACACCGGAAACTTCTGTTATCCGCCCGTTTCGCAAGACAATTTAGTCTTTGTTCCTTATTTTCTCTGTAATTGTTAGTCCGATTTTGATCAGACTTTGATTGGCAGATAATGAGTAACCAAGGCTATTTTATTAGCCAATAGCTGTTATCCGACCACTTTGCTAGAAACTTTTACTTGTATATGTATATGTTTATGCTGTCCTAATCTCCATTGCGAGCAAAGCGAACACGGATGCTGGAGGCTTTTTTCTTTACCTGGAGACTGATTTTCTCTCCTTATTTTACCGTATATGTAAGCGTTCGAATAAAACGTAACAAAAACACAGGCAACTACACTAAATTGTTTTTAAGCCGGACATTAGTTTATACTTCTTTGGTAGCATATTGACTGATGCCAGCTTCTTTCTCAATGATGATTCCAAAAGAAATATCAATCACTAGATCAAATTCTGCTCATCACATACTACCAATAAATTAGTTACTTTTTATTTAATTATCGAAATTTTCTCTAGAACTTATTTATATGGCAAAACAATGTTTGCTGGGCCAGCTAGCTAAATAAATATGATAAAAACATAAAATTATTGTTTACGTATTTTAATATGTTGATATGGTTACTTCACGTGAATGTTTTAAGTAATTATAAAATATTTGTTTGTAATCAGTATTGCAGAGAACATTAGTTATAAAACAAAAATTAATTTAAAACACATATTTATAGACTGTTCAGTATAAATTATAATTATTTTTTTGGCATCGATACATATATTGGAAATATATATGTTCGGAGCATACATACCTATAACGTCGAATGAATCATATAACAGATTTCATTGAGTAAAAACTGAAAACGTGTATTACTTTATAATGTCTTATGTGTATTTGTGTGGTGTTTTATTACGAATGAAATATTTTTTTAATACCTACCTACCTGAAGAAAAAATAAATATCATTATGTAGAGATTATCATAACAGATAATTTAGAATATAATTTGTTTTTAATTTAATTTGTCTATGCTAATTTGATAGTGTTTGATCATAGTTCCGACTGGCAAAGAGTATAGAAATAAAATTAATTTGAACAATATGAAAATTAAAAAGTTTTTATAAGTGAAGATACTAACTTACAGAGTGAATTGTATCAATGTTTGAACTGTTTTTAATCAATAGCATGCAATTCAATACAATTCTTTATTCATTATTTTTTTAAAGAATATATAATTGTACGGAATTAGTCAAAATAATACGATGTGGCATATAAAGGGAAGAGGAAGGTTTACAGCTATGGCAGACTTTATAAGGAATTCATAAATTTCATAAAATACTTTAAACACCCCGTCTATACAGTTATAAATGGATTTATAATAATAATATGTATTGAAATTATATGTATTAGCTAAATTTGAACTAAGATTGTGGCGATTCTAAACAATTTACGAAAAAATGTTTCAAACAAAAATGGTTTGTTTTCAAAAATCATGGGTCTTGAATCCATTTGACTCGATGGACCGATTCTTCTAATTCACGAACTTAAACTCACTATTTATGCCTAGATTAGGTCAACCAAATTTCAGATCGTTATATATCTTATCGTTTTTGAGTTATTTTGATGATGGACAGACGGACAGGCATACGGAAAAGGGCTAATTACGTGATTCTTTAAGCACCTTTAAGCACAGTTATTTGGGGGTTTAAATATTTCCAGTGTAACAAAAACTAAAAGTAATATACTCTGATATATGTCAAGTATAAAAATGGCAACTCTTTAGTAATGTAGAGTCTTTTGAATTCAAATTTCATTCTTAACTTACCCGGCAGTATTTAATGAGTTAAAATGAGACTTTATGGTTATGATTTTTATAATTTATAAATCTATTTTAACATATAAAATGACTCAACTGAAATTGGCTCAATTTTGATGTTCAAAAAAGTTAAAATATCTTACAAAATAGTTGTATAACTAGGTGGTAATAGTATTCGTACCGTGCATACCGTTTATCTTTTGTAATAAAACATTCAAATTCTAGAAAATATAATTATTTGTTCAATTGTTTGAATTTAATCTTTGTAGCAAATATCAAACAAAAGTTATTGAATAATCACATAAAAAAGACATTTAATTGAAGTTATTGGGTTGAAAATTGTAAGAATGATTGAAAAAATTGCATTAGTAATTATTTTTAATTGCAAATATAAATAATTATTCGTTTAAATTAGTTAAAAATTTAAGGAAATTTGCTATGTACTTATGTAAATAATACACCATTCACAGAGTTACATATCATTTGATTGATAAACTAGTTTTTTGTAACCATAGAAACGAATGAGGATTATTTTGCGAACGCCGGATAGTTATAATCGTTGTATTTAAGAAAATATATTTCGATACCTATCTTTTATTTTTCTGTGAGATCTAAAAGTTTATTTTTAACCAAAAACGATGTTCTTTGTTTTTTATGATTTTTGTTTAATTTATCAATAACGATTTTTGTTTCAAATTCGTCAATTTATTTAATAAAAACGGTCGTACCTGAAATTACTCTTAGTCTATATAATTTAATGAAAGTTTTTTTTGAATTTTGAATTCGTGATTGAACAACCTTTGACCATAAATTGAAAGTAATGGTTGGTATATTATGAATAATTTGATTTATTTAAATACATTTACCAAGACGTAATATAAAAATTGTTTTTCTTTATGTTTTGATGTTATTCCAATAAATTGAGTTATTATCGTTTAAACATTGGCAATTATTAAGTATGACATGGTATGCATTTATTGTATATTATAATAAATTTGTTGTAATTGAGGTTATCTATTTGAATACTTCTTACTCTTCTCTAAAAATATGTACAATTTTTTATTATGTAATATTTTATGCTAGTATTTTCATTTTTCTATATCTCCCACTGCCCCCTTCATTGTAATTTTTCCCTAATACTAAAATAAAAACATTGTAAATATAAAATATGGTGACACAGATAGATGTATTTTGGTTTTGGGTAAAAATGGCAGAATTTGGTAATTTTTGCAATATTATTCTATGAGGAAGTTCTAAAATTTGACGCCAAACTTGGAATATTGCCGAAAAAAATTTGTTACTTTAAATTCACTAAAAAATCCAAAAAAAAAAAAAAAATTCGTATACTGATTTTTAGTTTTTTAAGCTAAGTGGAATCTTTTGAAAACAAAACCCACATTTATTTTGAGACATCGCATGAAATAGCTCCAAAATATCGATCTGCATACGGTATTTCAGGGGATGTATAAAAACCATGTATCCAATCGTTAAGTAATTAATTTTAAAACATTAATTTTGAAAGTTTTGTATCAAAATTGTCTTAGAAACATAATTTTATTAAAATTGTGGATAGAAAATTTTTTTTCGTTTTTTTCGCAATTTTTTAATGGTGTATTATTCAGAAAAAACTGAGAATATCCGAGAAAAATTATAATTCGTTAAAATTTGTTATAAAGTAATTTTGGGTGCGTATTTTTTGAGATTAAAATAATATCCGAAGTGAGATATCCCTCGGTGTCGTTTTTCAGAACTATCCACCCAATCGTAAAAAAAGTGTTTTTCTACACAATTCAATTAAACTTTTTTGGAAATCCCATTTTATGAAATTCAACACAATTTTCACACCACTTTTGCGTTTACATGAAATGAAATGTCGATTTTTAAAATTTTAGTTTTAATCTAGTCTATCACAAACAAACAAAAGAAGAGTATTTATGTCAGTCGGAAGATCGATGGGTATCGCATACTTGAAAATGCAATGCCTTTTTCAAAGTAATAAAATTCAGTTTTCGCCCTGCTGATGTCTGACTTCAATAAAATCATTTACAACTTCTGTAGCATAAATATTTTTATATTTTGTGATTTACTTTAAAAAAATTTTTAATGATACACCCACATTTGCCATGATTTATGGGAAATAAACGAACTGACCTGCCGCCTTAAAGATTAAAAGCAACATTTCTTCATTATCGTTGTAATTTTTTATGAACTCTAAATTGATTTATATGTTTATTACAATGTAAACATAAAAATTTGTTTACTTATTGTGCTGGTAATTACCATTAAATATGATGAATGATGGTAGTGAAAATTAACATTTGTTTTTCATCAAATAAATTAAATTCATTTCATTTTAATTACTTGCTTAGTTTTCACTAAATAAGGTTTAATAAAATTCAGTTTATTTATTTAGAAGGTATAGACACAAATTTTGACCACAGAAAATTTTTGAATAGTTTTCATTATTTGAGTGGTAAAAAAGAAATTGATTAAGAATTCTGCCTTTTTAAGGATGACCGGACAGCCTTTCCCTGCTCAAATCGTATTAAAATCCAAATTTGTTTTTATTAAAATCTCAATTATGAATTATTGTATAATTTTATTGTTTAATGGACCTTCATCGCATCTAGAATGAGATTACTCATTCTTTCTTCATAACAATTAAATACTGTTTTTAAATTATTTAGGACATTTTTCATTGTCAACACGTTCAGTAGATTTTTCGTATATATTTCTTACATCGAGAAACAGACTTATAAAATCTTAAACAGGTTAAATTTAGATACCCACTGTGAAATAATATTTGCCTAAAATATCTCTGTCTAGAATGTTCTACTTTTACAATTTATAGATTAAAATTCACGCATGAAATTTAATTTTGCAAATCAATTTAACAATCAGGCATAATAAGTATGCCAAAAGAATTTAACAAACAAAACGTATCAATTTCTTTTGAACTGTTATTCATTTTTTGTAACGTGTCAAGAATTATAATAAAAAAAGAAGCAAAATAAAAATTAAAAAAAATAACAATGGTGCTATATACTTTATAAATCATTGATTCATTTCCTGATACAAAAATAAAGAAATTCTTTTTGTGTAATAATTTGGAACGCTGGCTGCTTGGCGTCATTTCTTACAAGAATTTGAAAGTTGATAGTAAAAATATGCTTTATAAACAAACACCAGTGTGTTGTATATATATTATTTTCTTATTAAGTGAGCGTAAAAAAATTTTTTTATCTATTATTAATTTATTCATTTTAGTCTGATGTTTTTTTAATGTATAGAAAAACAATTTTTATATAATATCCATATAATTTAATTGAGCACTACGGTCTTGTTTATTTTCAACTCACAAATTTTGGGTCATCCAAAAAGCCTGTGATAAATTTTATTATGTATAATTTAAAATTAGTTTGAAGTGTCTAATAATATGATAATGAAAGAAACAAATTGTATTGCGTAATAAAAAGTTTACTAAATTTTGTCAATTTTGACGTTAAATGGGAATTTAATCATTTAGCCAATTATGGATTGAGTCATCATATTGCTATTGTTATTGGCTGTGGTGGTAATTAAAAGTATGTAGTGAAAGAAAGTCGTATACCAAAATTATCTAAAATTACGATAGATTTAAAAAATGGCGAATCAAAAAAAACTCAATAGATAGTAATTAAAAAATTATGACACTCAAGGTAGTTGTACTGCAATTACCGTTAAAATTTGTGCATATGAAACATAACATTTCTACAATATCGTAGAAGATGAATAATCTTAAAACGTTATGATTTGCTTACTTATAACAAGAAATAGAATTTTGAACACTTTTTCGTTATTTTTTATTTATTTAATTTTTTAAATCATATATTTCCCGTCTCCGCTATAGTATTGATTTTCGGTACCCATTTTTAAGATGGAAGATTTTTATATTTTGTATTCTTGTGTCGAGTATTAAAAGTCTCGAACTCTAAGAAATTGTATTACCTAGATAAATTCCTGAAGAGGAGAACTGCAACTACGGTTCCCTGTACATAGATATTTTGGTCTTCTGTACCCCCTTTTAGAGACACTCCATCACTTATTATGTTGTTGGTGAAACCTGTAACTTCATTCTTATCCAAGCGACGATAATGTGATCAATCAACCATCTCTTTTGTTAAATAATTAATGTACATACTGCCGCTACCTGGATTCGAACCCACAACCTCTATTCTTATTAGAGAAGTTGGATGAAGTATTAGTACTATTTTCTTTAGTGGTATAAGTCATTGCTGCCAAACATATATTTTGCAAACATTGTCGTAAACTTTAAGAAAATTTCTAGTTTTCAAACAATGATACAGAAACATGAAATTAGTAAATTTAATTATAAATGGAATGTGGAGTTCATGTTTGAAAGTATGCCAAGTGGGTTACTTAATTCCATAACGAATGTGGCTACTATTTGAGGTTATTGCCATTATTTTTCTGTAGCCAGAGATTGAGTTAATCGGAACGTTTTTAATTTGAAGAAGCCTTTCTAACCTCCAATGTTTTAGAAGGACTATTTTTGCAATTTAATCAACTTATTTAACCACTCGAAATAAAATTTAATGAGATCTAAGTCTATGAAATGAAATACTTAAAAAGCTATTTAAATTTTTATCCCTGGTATATGCTTGCACTTGACGTATATTTTTTTGAATGTTATTCGAGATTTAAAAATATTACACACGTAGTCGGTACCTACTTATTGATGCTTCGAATCGAACTAGAAACACGTATATTTTTTATTTGACTATCTTACCAATAATAGCACGTAAATAACATGTCTGACACTCAAAAACATGTTATATACTGTATAATTGGGTATAAGTGTAAGTAAGTACGGCACTTTTTTTTTATATACCTACATTACATATATCATTACTAAAATGTTAATAACATTAAATTATTATATTTGCCAAACTACGACCCGGCAATTTAAGGGAATATAATTTACACAGTTTATTACTCCTAGTAATAGCCCCTTATTGTAATAATAATTTGGATATAAATCACTAGTTTTTCTATTAATTCTTCAAAATGTTTAATGTTTGTGCAATTTTAAATTTCGTGTTTAAGAATGAGTATTAATCGTTGATATAATCAAAGAAGAATCAAATAAATATCGATTAAAATTCACACACGTGAATTTTGGCATATCTACAGCCAAAAAAAAACACTATCACAGCTTATAGATAAATGTCAACTGCCGGTTACAATTAAAATGATCGGCGCAGATATGATTAGTTGAAAATAATCGTTGCCGGCGCCGGTCACGAGGACAGCTCCATAAATACATATACAAATATGTTCCAATTGATATGCACTATATACTGCGTCATACCGTTTGTGAGAACAATAATAATTTTATTAAATTTATTACGAAAACCTTGATGGCTCAATGAGATTCAACTGTCAATTTCTGAATGTAATAAATACACTTTTTATTAAAATAAGGCAATTATATTTATATAAAAAATACACTTGAACAATAATTTTTATATATCTTTACGTAAGCGCGCGCACTTACACATAGTGTAATAATCACTGTATAATTCCTTTTTTCTAGCATGTTATATTCTACAGATACTTCTGTCTATTTCTCTGGCTTGTCATAAGATATATTGGATTGTCCCTTTCTACTGCATACACACACACACACATAGTAAACCTGTAATAAACAACATACATTGCCTTATATCTCATGCTAACGCACGTCAAAACCTATAGATACTTCTATCTCATTCTCTCGCACGTAATAGCCTATAGATATATGTGGTTGTCCCTTTGTCGTTTCCCTGTCTGTTGATCTGGTAATAAGTGCTGAATTTACTTACGACCGTATATTACATACATGGTTCATGTTTAGTTATGAATCGTGAATTTTACAGTGACAGCTCATAGATTTGTTTGTATATATATATATCTATATATATATATATATATATATATATATATATATATAGATATATAGATATATAGATATATATATATATAGATATATAGATATATAGATATATATATATATATATATATAAGAGGATTTGCTACAACAGTTATAGAATGACAATCTCTATAAATTTATAGTGAAAACTGATTTATGTTTCCCAAAAGTATGAGAGAGAGTATTTTATAAAACAAAAAAAAAAAAATTCCACACAACCACAACTTCCAACTAACTTCTCTGTGGAATAAAATACAAACAAAGTATATTTATTGAACATGGCGTGTTATCGTAATATCTAATATATTAACTCCGAATATTTTTAAATAATATTCGTATTATTACGTTATTCACTAGGTTTTTTATCTGTTTAGATTAAATATTTCATTTTTATAAAAAATTGGTTGTTTTAACTCTTTCAAACACACTTTTTTTTAATAAATAACAATGTTGAACTTTTTCTATTGATTCTTTTAATGTTATCGTAACTGCTAGTTTTTATGAAAATACTGAATACACTATTTACCTTCGTAAGCATAGGGGGAATAACATATCCTACATTGCCAAATTATTCTAACAGAGCTGTTTTTCTCAGCATCTTCTTGATGTACCTCGCCCAAATTGATCGTGATTACCAAACTAAAATTGGCACTGAATTCAATTAAAATAATACAGGATAAGTGATTAGTGATGCTTAACCATTCAGATTGGAAGGCTTTATTCGAACCTCATATATTTTTCTTAAATTTATGATTTAATTAATTCGGTTAATACTTTGTAATTGAAGAAAATCAATTATATTTTTTCTTATTTTAAAACAGCCATTTGTTCTAATGTGATATTATACATAGACATCAGCAACTTTAAGCTTCAATAGGTCATTGTATAAGATCATCAAATTTCAAAACTAAATAAAATTACACAAAATTTTAAGTATCAATTTGAAATCAACAGAGTGTTTCGCTTGCCATAATTTGTCTAAAAAGTACCGAATACCATTCTTTTCAATATTGTTTTTTGGAAAATTTTTTGTTGACAAATCTAATATGTATATATCCAAATAGGGAAAATTTTATTATTTCCTTAATTTATAAAAAAGTACTCTTAAATTTGTTCAACTGCTTTTAAAATCGGTATCCAACCCTACCGAACGATGAACTAAGATTAACGACTTATTCCCAATTCTGATTTAATAAAGATTTCAAAAATGAAGTTGAACTATTAGAATTGAAACGGTTTTTGAAATTGAATTATTTTTAGTTAGCAAAAATACGAAATTTATTCGAAAAATCCTAGAGTTCTCATTAATAATTATTTAAAAAAAAATACATTTTTGTAAAATAATGAATGAAATAAATTTCTACAAATAGAATTATTCTTTTCTATATTATTACGAGTAAAAAACTCAAGGCTTTTGTATTGTTCTTATTTGTTATGTATGTCCTTAATTTCAAGATTTCATCAAGAAAAAATATCCAATCTGAAATATATATAATGAACATATGGTGGTATTTTGTATCTTATAAAAAATATCTAATTTCTTTTGTGCTTTATTTTTATCAACAATAATATTAAAATAATTTGTACGTTTAATCTTTCTTGTTTGATTAGAACCATTTTCTTTTTTTCTGTTACAGCCGGATAAATTAAATGTACACAAAAATGATGCAGAAAGTTGGGACTACACTATTGGCAGTAAGTTTTTTTTTTTTTTATCTCATATTTATATACTGTTCTCGTATCTTTTTTCTCTACTTTATTGAATATCGCACCACGATTTTAATTAAATTTTTTACTTAGGGATGAATACATTTTTTTACATCCTCAATCTACGTTTGGATATTGTGAAGAAATTTATAGAATGTTTCATTAAAAATTGGATATTAAATTTGTTTACCTGCGAATATTATTACGTAGTGTAATTATAATAATTTAAAATGATTACACCTGTAATGCGTTTAAGTTTCTCTCGTTCGTATTTTTTGTTTGTTTGTTTTTCTTAATATTTGTATATTAAATATTAAGAAGTTATTCGAGACGCATTTTTTATACGCAATTTAGAATGTTTTTGTTTATTTTTTTATTTAAGTATGTTTGAGAAATACAAGTGGCGGAAAAAGTTAGTAGAATGAACACATTATTTCAATTGACGATTATAGTTATATAAAAATTTAAAAAAAATGTTCCAATTAAGTTTTATTATATATGACACTAGTAAATTACAAAATTTAAATAATTCTTTTTGTTTTCAACGCCATTATAAGTGAAATTATCAATAGTTTTCCAAAGTTTAGCAAATCGTTTACAAAAAAACTTTTGCCTCAGCATGTAGACTTGTATTCAACTTAAAATATATTCGATTTTTTAAGTAGTTGTATCTTATGGTTAAATTATTTTATATTACATTACGAATAGTTAGGAATAGGATTCAATATTTTTTTTACAAATATATTTTTAAACATTAATTAAATAATGTTATATTATTTTATGGTATGAAATCTAGTCAACACCGTAAAATAGTGATTATAATGTCGGTACAATCTATAAAGATGATATATTACACTATCTTTAATATATTTTGTATTTTATAACATACGTTCTTTTCTATAAGCTGACTAAATTACAAACATAATATTTAAAAATTAAATTGTCTAAATGATGTCTGTATTGATGACAGAATAAAATATTATTCGACAATGTTTATTTAGTCAAATTAAAACGATTTCAAAATGAGTTATAATAATAGGAACAATCGCTCTGACTGTAGGCCTCAGATGACGATAGGGTTGCTGGACTTTCTTATGCACTAATTTCCATTAAAACATTCTCAGTTAATTTATAATTATTTTCTTGAAAATCGTTTAGTAAATTTTGATAAGTTTATACTCCATTAGTTCTCAAGAGTACAAATTACCTATTATTAAAGTTTGATGTTCCTGGTACCTTTTTTCAGTTAATAAATATAAATTTAATCTGTTCGGCAAATGAATCTCCATAAGAGTAAATTTAAAATTACAGTTTTTTAGAATTGCAATAACTTTTTAAGTGAATTAAGTGAATCGGTTTCTATTCGGTATATAGGTGACTTAGAATGGAATGATAAACGTTCTATTAAATTTTCATTCGTCTCGTAGCATTTTTATATGCCTTCCAAACATCCTTAAACAAAAACTAATCAGAACGAATGATTTCACTAAAACAAATCTTTCACGGTTTATTCAATGGTTAGTACTTAATGTTATAGTTCATTCTTTATTTTGGTCAAGTAAAAGGGATTATATTTAATTGAGTAAAATGGATGATCAATCAACATCCCTACTATTGACTTTTGAAAGGATATACAGTAGATTTTTTATTTTATTTCTTTTGATAATTTTATGTTTCTTTCCTAATTTTTATAAATAATGACATGTTTAAAGTTTTTAAAATCGAATTAGGAAAAAGTATTTACTTCGCTCCCTCTTTTTCGAAACTTTAAGAGCTGAAAAGTAATTTATTGAGGCTAATTATTAAATTTTCATATAGAATTAAATGGCTCGAAACAACATAAAAATGTATATTTATTATTAAAAATATTAGTTTGTTTGTTTTTATGTGTATAATAAAATTATATTATCTGAATTATGTAAATTATAATATCCAATATTAATAAAACATTCTATATATTTTTATGAAATTTCTTATAATCAAATTCACCATACACAGTCACAGTGATGAACATAAGAAAACAAAATTTATACTTACACCGTCACCTATTTACACGGTTTATCCTCATTGTTTACACATTTTATATACTTCTTATAGGTTGACTACATTTCACTACGATTATTACGATACACAAACAAGTTACTTAATATTAAAATTTCTGAACTAGATTTTTAAGTTAATAAAAAAACTGAACAGTGAAAATGTTAAAATAACGTAATTTTTAACATTAAAATTTTTACACTTTTACCTGGCTTTAACTAACAACATTCAACTTCAACATATTTAACACATAAAAAGTTTTTATTTAAAAGAGTTGCTGAAATAAATTTTTTTTGTAATCCTTAGGCTTAAATGTATTTTCGTCTAATATTGTCTAATAATACCGAGTGTTCCCTAATGCTAACATGTACGGACACGATAGTAAAACAACTGCTTAGATTGTAATTAAATGCACTAATTACGGTCGATAATTTCAATGGGGACAGTGCAACGTAATTGACATTTAAAAGGATTCTACTTGCTATTTTTCTACTTCAAAATTTTGTTGCTCTTATTTATCTACTAGTAAATGTTGCTACTCTAATTTTAAATATTTTGGCTTTTAAATATTTATTATTTTAAATAATTCTTCTTCCTAACATTCATTGTAATTTTTTATAGTAGTAGTATTTGAAGTGAAGCAAATTTATTAAAAAGTATAATGCTTCAATAATAGAAATATTGAAGAGTAGAATACAAAATATTGAGAGTATAATAGAAAAATTGTACGAAAAAAAAGAGAAACGACATTAAAAAAGTGGACTTAAATTGAAAAAAAATTTTAAATTGTGTGCAATAAGTAATTCCTATGTGGTCATATACCTTTCGAAGTCGCCGCGAACGATTCAAGTTTTTTAAACTTATAATATTGGAGCCGACTTTGAAAGGTAACGACTTGGTCAAAAGTGAAATGTTTATACAAGTTAAGAATTTAAAATTATTTTTTATTTTGTTTTTGTTTGTTACTGTATTTTTTACTTTTAAGTGTTGTAAACAAAAATGCTTATCCTAACATCTTCACTTAGAATCGATTTGTATAATCTTAATTGAATTTAGTAGAAAATAAACGGAACCACTCTGGCATTTTATCCTTTCAAAAAAAATAACTGGTTCAAATCAGACTTAAATAACAGAGTACAGGCGTATAAAACCAAAAAAATTACAACCTTATTGAGAACATTCTTATATTTGTTGTTGGTCTACAATTTTAAAGCTGACATATAATGCAGTAGAAAAATTAAAAGAATTATTTTGGCCACTGTAACTTTCTGCAAATTTCTGACATCTGGCGATTTCCTGGAATTTTTAAAAACCACACTAATCATAAAATTACATTAACACAAATTTTTAAAAAGCAAACACTTCAATGGATAGTATACCGCCAAATTTTTTAAATTTATACAAATCTTCCGCAAAAAAAAAATACATGGTGTCGCGGGATACCAGATAGGAACGAAGTTTCTTATTACATACATATGAATTTCAAGTTCCAGTCGAGATAAACATTTTTTTCCGGTACCTTGACCCCGTTGATTCTCGAGGCGACCTTCGGTCTTTACTCCTTATCGCAGAAATGTACATATACCATACTTCGTACTGTGGTACTCATATACTTGATGAAAAGTATATGAACCTACATAAGCAAAAATAATTTCGGACATAGTAGAATGGTACGATGTGCATATTTAACAGTTTGATATTCTAATAGTGAGAGGACATAAATAAATTTTATTGAAAATTTTGTTTTTTTCCGGCTAGCCCTCCCCATTGTCCCAAAAAGAACTTCGTTCCCCAAAGTTGAGAATCACTTATACATTAAAAATACGCTGAGATAATACCTTTTATAATCTTGTTAATGGTACATCGAATCAAGAAACATTTCTGTGCATACAATTTTATTTACTTTATACGGATGAAACCATTTTTTAAATTGTTATTAAATTACCTATGTGCAAATATTCAAGTATATAATTACTGAACAACAGTCCGGTGATTTTTAACGTCATTCAAATCCCAAGGATTATAAGCGTATATCTTAAACAAAATAAAAGATTCAGGTCAAAAATTGATAAACAATGATATCTGAACTTTCCGATAGAACATCAATCATTTTGTTATATAATCCATTAGTTGTTTGATAAAATTTAGATACAGAAATATAGAATATATGCATCTTTTTTTTCCACATTAACAGTTAATCACACAAATCCTGTATTTAAAAGTTTGACTTTTATTATTTTTCAATATAAAACCATAAAAATATTGAATTGTAAATATTAGAGTGAGTAGGCAGTTTTTTTTTTGTATGAATGAATCAATCACATCAATTTAACGTTAAAGTATTGGGTGTTCAAGAACACTTTGTCCTTTAAATTGTTTTGCCTAAGCAAATTTTACGTTTCAAGTTAACATATGTCGAAATCGTATTTTGGCTGAAAAATCTTCTTTCTTGTTTATATTAAATAGCGGAAGCTCCTCGTTATGTGAGTTTCCTGTCTGAGTAGAAAAACCACAGATTGTAGATTAATAGACTGTAGTACAAGAACGTACATTTTCTACAGGTTTTCATTGTCATTTCCGAATATCTCCTTGATTATTATTTAATTCAAAACCTTATCTGCATTTTTTATGTAAATAACTACCTGTATACTGAAAATTTTTATATATTATGTGAAATTAGAAACTAGAACTTCAGGTCAAGCATAAATTAATATGTATCCCTAAATTTTGTTTCTGATTAAAAGACCCTCTTTAAAAATTTTCTATCTGCATAATATTTTCGTTATCATATTTCTATCGATGATAGAAAAATTTGACTTCAGTCTCTGAGTTAAGAAGTTTACTCATAATCTCGTCTCATTTACGATATGTATTTTATTTTTTCTATTTTTATTACTATCATCGATATAGATATTCATCAAGAATTTCACCTCAACTTCCTTAATAAGAAATATTATCCTAATCTCGTGAATAAAGGTCATAGAAAAGACTCCGCATTGTGTGTTCATTTGTTCATCTTTCATACTTAGGCTGCAGGTTTTTCATAATTTATATATACCGCGATTCTAGAACTTACTGTAATGTGTTAATACTTCAATCATATATGCATTTTCAGTAATTGTTATCTAAATACAAATTGATTGATTCTAAATTCTCATAGTACGTTTTCGGATAAATAACTAAAAAATGGTAACATTGCCAATCAAGTTTAATATTAGTACAGAGTGAATCATGTGTTCGTGGGAATCAAGTTTAATACCATTGTAGAGCGAATCAGTACTCAGTGAATCATAAAATAAAGTACTTTACAAGCAAAACCCAAACAATAACCTCATTAAATGTTCCCAATAGAACTCAATTCGATACATCTATACGCTGATAAAGTATCCTTAACTTGTGACCTTTGTGCTATCTAGTGTTTTATTTTTAATCACTATTTGGGCCAGCAGACATTTCTGATCAGAAAATTTGATGGTCAACGCACACCATCGGACAGTCCAATAAGAAATTCTAGAAGATTAAATTATTAAGCAAGCGCATATCATCGGGTATCATCGGATACGTAAAACAAACCACAATGAACCAATGGACTTTCAAATATTTTTAATTTATTAGTTACTTTTTAACTAACAGGTGGCATAAACTAGACAACATCTGATTAGAAAATTTGTTACTACTTCAGGCAGCATTATATACCGTGGGGTCTAATATAAAATACATGTGGCTTAGTTACATCAGATTTTCTGATAAAAAAATCTGATAGTATGCGCTGGCCCAAAACCCAAAAATCTGTATACCACGAAAAACTATTAATTGGTAAATAACGAAAACTTGAACATACTTTTGTTTCTTTAAAAATAACAACTCAGTAAAATTTTCACAGCAATTTTGATTAAAAATGTAAATATTTAGTTATAGCTATTATAATTTGTGTTAGTTGTTAAAAAAATTTATAAGTTATTATAATAAACTGCATTTGTTGAAAATAATTAAAAATATTTATTTGTATGTATACTTATTTAGATGTTTATTGTTAAAAATAAAGTAGGCTAGTAGTATAACTTTATCTCTTTTGGAACCACGTATTACAAAAAATAACACAAGATGGCAGTCATATACTTGATTACACTATTTTCTAAGTAGCATGTATATGATTACGTTGATTACGATTATATATGGCTTTATATTTACAATAAATTATATTATTTAAAAATACAAATCGAAATGCATCTTGCTTCTTTTAATCTCCGCTCTCATTTTTTAAGAAACAACAATTATTCAAATAATGAATGGATAGTCACAGAATATAACTTACTATCAAATGTTGTTAAATTTAAATTCAAGTTACATAAAAAAATCATATACAATATTTTTCTTAATTTGATATTCATGTTTTATAACTAGAGTACTATATACGTAAGTGTTCGGACGTTTTTTTTTTATTTATAATTTAATTTAAAAAACTTATTAATTTAAAAACATGATTTTCATTTTCATTGAAATTTTTACCATTATACAATAAAACTTGTTCATTCACTAACGTATTATCGCATTTTATATTGCAAATTGAAAGTAAATACCCCGGTTTTTTTCTTCTTTATTTAACTCGCCGTTTATTATTTAAACAATAATACAATTAGTAAATGATTAGGAATTTTCCACTTGTTAAAAACATTCGTAATTTTTGACGTTTTACTAAAATACTAATAGTTATTTCGAAATTTTTTAATTTGGTTTATTAAAATTATTTAGTTTGTATCACAAATGAATGATTCATTAGTAAATGCAAATTTGTGATTTAATAATGCGTACTAAAATTTAATTTTATATTACATATTTAGTTGGTTTATTGTAAAATGTATGCACTAAATATTTTACTGTGACATTTATACGTCTCTGATTGGATGATTGGTAATAAAAATCTGCGTTAACGACAGTCGTACTTTTATACTTGAAAACAATGTTTTTATAATATAGTTTTTTTTTCATTCGTTTTCATAATTTTATATTATTTTTAATAAAAAAAAAAATCTTAAACTTGGAAATAAAATTCCATAACTTTAGATTGTAAAACTGAAACACTCAAATTTTAAGCATTCTAAGATCGCGACTTAAGTAGAGGCGACATAAGCGTTGAGACAAGCATTTTTTAAAGTCTTTGATAGAGAAGAACAATATTAGGTCTCTATGAAAAAAAAGCAATTGATAATTTTGATTTTGAAGTATGTCAAATATGATTTTGAACTATATCAAAAATTATAGTAAATTGTGTCGAAAACTCACTTCATTGCATATTTTACTATTTATTTAAATCTTATCAACGCGAATTTTTTAGATTAAAACTTCTATTACATTGGTAATATAAGAGAACACATTGTGTACCGTATTTTTTAATTTAATAAAATGCAAACACATCGTGCAAAAATTTATAGACTATAATTCTCTTTATGGACTTCCAAAAATCTCTATGCTTGGTCGCCTCTACTTAAAACGGTTATTTTCAAAGATCAAAAAAAACATAACTAATTTTGAAGACTATATAGATCCATATTTAATTGTTAAAGCTATGAGCATATCGATTATGCTGCTCTGTGTTATAATTTTAACCGGGGGCCTTTAAAACTGTCTGATTAGTATTTTTGAGTTCATAAATGATTGAAATCAAAATACAACGTTGATAACATTTGGATTAGAACACACTGTATAAAATATTTATGAAAACTTTTTTTTTACCATTGAATTTGAATTATTTGTGATAACAATACAAAAACATTGAAATCAATCAATAGATGAATAGTGAAGTTCAGTTATGTATAAAATAAATATATCATTCATTATGTTTTCTAATGTATACACACACATATATATTAAATTAATTTAAATGTTTTACTTAAATCATTTAATTGCACCACTATTGTTTATATAAAATATTCATCATATTCAATGTTAACACATCAAATTGATGCTATTGTTTGTTTAATTAAATGCAATTTTATTTTAATTAATGAAATAAAAAAGTGTTTTATTCAATATCATTACTAAAAAGTTTATTCTTTATAATGAAATGAATGTGTCTGTCTGCTGTAACAATTTTTATACAAGTCAAGATAGAGCAAAGTATTCAAAATTGAATTTAAAGAGTTATTATGATACACTGTTATGATGCCGTGAAATTATGCTGACAGAGCAATATGAAAAAATAACATTTATAATATAATGTAAGTACCAGAATAAAGTACTTTTATGGTGTGTCTTCAAGCAATCAATTTTTTTGCAAAAAAAAAGTTACCAAAAAAAAATTCGCCCAGCATTCATCAGTGATGATAAGTGTCAAGCTAGCATGTTGCACGGATTTTTGTGAAAATTTTGTACTCCATAAAAGCACTAAATTTTAGTACTAGCATTATATTATTATAGTTTTTATTTGAGAATTGATATAATATCACAGCAGTTGTGCATCTTGAAATTTTTTAATGAAAAATTTGAGCACCTAATTTAATTTTTCAGCATCTAAAAATCATTTAATTTTGAGCATATTTACATTCAATTTTGATTACTTGTATACAAATTTTTTATGTGAGCGAAGGATAACTGTAGAGTATGTCAGTTAGTGCTTTCGATCGCCATATTACTTTATAATGTACATAAATCAAATTTATATCGTCAGATAGTTTTCGACGAGTGGACATAGAGTGCCTCCATGGTCACCGTGCATCAAAATGTTTTCATTCGTTCCCATAATTATGAAATACTAGTTTATCAATGAAATGATATATAACTCTGTGGATGATGTATGATTTAACATAGGAAATTTTCAAAAATTATGAACTAATTTAAATGGATAATTATTTATGTTTGTAATTAAAAATAATTACTGATGCAATTTCTTCAATCATTCTAACAATTGTCGACGGAATAACTTCAATGAAATAATATTTTTAATTGTTCAATAATTTTTGTTTGATATTTGATAAATGAAACGGATAGAAGATTTTTTTAAATGTTGATGCCGACACATGGTAGATGAAAACTGAAGCTGGTCGACGCCAAACATTTATTTCTCTCGTCTAAATCTTTCTTTTGATATAAATTTGATATAAAGATTTTCAAATATTTTTAATTAAAAGCTGCACCAATTAATTGTTTTAATTACTGAATCACTCAACTGTCTTTATATTAGGCTTCTAAATTAAATGAAAATTTAGAGAAAAATTAGACTCTAAATATACAAAAATAGGCACCTAATACGTATGCTGTGACTCAACGCCGCGTGTACACAGCCAGCATATGTTAAATGGCCGTTTCTCAGAAGATACAGAAAGCTTAAAATTAAGCAGTAAAAGGAATACTTAAAGAAGTTATACACTATGTGGTAAATATCTCCTCCTGTCGGGTTAATAAACTTTATCCTTTAACATATCAGCTCCTTTTTTACGGTGGACTCTTTGCATAAAATAAGCATTTTGTTGCACTTAAAGTTATAACAAACCATTTCCATAGGTATAATCAATTATTAATTGAACACAAAATTAAATCAATTAAACTTTATCTTCTAAAACGTTCATTATTATTGAAAAATATTAACAGCATCGCGTTATATATATATTTGTATGTATGTATGTTATAATGTATATATCTATGTCTGCTTGTATATATGTATGTATTAGGAATGTGCCGGATATCTGTATCCTCGGGAGACAAAAATCTGTATCCGTCTCTTTTTTGGCTGATCTTTAACATATCTTCTCAATTATCAAGTTTGGCTACATGTATGAATATATAAAATGGTTTTTATTTCTTAAAAATAATGAATTAAATTGCTAAAAATGTAATATATCAATCTTTATTGTAGTCAGTTAAGTGGTGGCTCGTAGCTTACTACCATATGATATGGGACTTATTTCACGCCCACTAACGCCGATTGATTAGAGTAGAAACGTTAAGATCCGAATCCGTATTCGTATACGAATACGCAGGATCTTTATTTTTAACGATCCGGCACATCCCTAGTATGTGTGTGTGTGTATATATGCCCATCAATTATATTCTACATGAATGACTTATGTTTGTACAAAATATGATTGACAGCATTTCCTTGAAAACCATCATTTTGTTGTAATATGTTGCATGTATAAAACATATTTATGTGACATAAAGTTTTAAAAATAATTTACATAAATTATAATAATAGATAATACTAAAATAAATACACTTGTTATATCATTGTGTCATACATTTTTTTTTTATATTTTGCACAAATCAAATGTATTTTTGTTTTGAATATCTTTCCTGATATTGTTCTAATTTCTATTTAAAAAAACAAAGCATTTTAAATAAATTTAAAATGTTAGCACGCAAAAATTACAATCGTTCTGATGATCTGGTTTTTATGTAGAGTAAGTTGGCCGAGGAGATGGCTGTATGAGAAAGATGGTCAATCTAATTATTTTCGGAACCAATAGGTGGATTTTAATGTTTTATGCTTAGTTCACTTCTATCAACGTAGATTACTACTAAAAACAATAAGTGGGAATGATTTTTCTAATCGAAATTTTTTTTTAAGTTTACACATCTAGTTTTGCGGTGATGAAATTTAAATAGAAATTCGTACTTTTTTTTTGTTTTACCCTGATTGGAAATTTTAGATCTGTTGCATTCCAAACTCAAAATTGTCATCAATTCATTGTAATTCATTTTTATATCGATGTGACCATCCCTCCTGGTTGATTAACAGAGTATGCTTTTCTAAGCCACTCGATAGAAGTAACACATAATCCAAGTGCATGGCAAAGCTCAGAAACAGTTTCATTTTAATCCGAGCCAACGGCTATTATCTAATACATTATACAGTCAAAGAGTATTTAGGTATTGCTTTAATTTCTCAAACTCAAATTGCCAAAGCACAAGAACTAAAAAAGAAAAATAGCAAATAAAAAAAGAGAATAAGGGTGATAAAATTTACGTGGTCATCTCCTCAGGAGAGTTGGTCAGTCGAGAGATATAGAAAATTTTTTTATAATTGTTTTCATAATAGATTTTGTTGATTACTTTGTGTTATTTTATAGTTAAATGATTTAAGATGAGTTTCATATAATTATTTTGGAAAAAACATCAAACATCTAGTTTGATTTTTATAGCGTCTCCTAAAAACTACGGCCTTCTCCCCAGACTTACCCTAATTATTATTGTAGCAGTCATATCAGTCCGTTTGAATAACTATCGTTTATCCTTGATTATTGACTCAAGAACCTCTTATGAGGATATTATCTGCTGCTTTTACCTTCAGTGGTATTATTTCGAAGGGGGACTTATTTTAAAAAATTTCAGTAAACATTCAGTAAAAATTTGGTTTATAAGTTAAAAATGAGAAAGCAAATTTTAATAAAATCAATCATAGAATATTCTGCTTTATCTGCATTGATGAAAAATCAAAATGATGTTCGGTTCAATCCATTTAGTGTACCATATTGTATGTACAATATGAATTTGTAGATGAATTTATATTTCCCGATGTCAATATATAAAAATCAAGAGATTAATGTAAAATTTATAAAGAATTTGTTTACTCATAGTAAATGTTTGTAGGTGAGACAATTTCGGATATTTACTCGACTAAAAATGTCGACTAGCAATCTATTTAAGCTATGGTGATTTTTTATTCATAGATTTATGAAATTGTTCTTTAAATATGTATGTTACTCTCGAAAATCAAAAACAAAATTTAAGATTTAATGTACTTTTAAAATGTTTAATGAATAAATAATTTAAACAAAAAATGTTCTATTATTTATACTGTTCGACCGAACATTCGGCTTCGGATTAGGCCACCTTCGACCAAAAAAATCACATTCGGCCAAACATTCAGATTCAGCAAAAAACCACCCGAAGATTTGGTAAATAGGTAAAACCTCAAAAAATAAAGATTCTCAGAAGGTGTCATATTGAAAAGGTTTGTTTGTTAATGTTAGTTTTGTAGTTACTATAAGTTGTAAATAATTCTGCTTTGATTGGTTATCGATGAAAATTTGTTAGCATTTTTTAAAAAATTGAAAAGAGATTCTATTGTCAACCAACTACATCACAATTTCGAACGTATAATATGCTGATTCTCGCCATCATGGGTGTTAGTCTAATCATCGAGGTTATGCTGTTTCAGGGTGAAAACTATAGGGTGAAAACAAATATAAATATACTTGGTTGACTAACCTAATGTGTGTGTTATCAGTAACAAAGTTATATATATATATATATATATATATATATATATATATATATATATATATATATATATATATATATATATATATATATATATATATATATATATATATATATATATATATATAACACAATATCTCTATATGTTACCTACCTGATGCGAAATGCTATATTAAATAACTGTATCATGCTCCAGTCTTTGAAAAACTCGTAGATATTAAAAGCTCCAAACCACACATACAACAGATGTTTTTATGTCAACTAATTTTTTTCCCCATACTAAAAAAGTACATTTGAATATTTCGTAACTATATACAAACATTATAATTTTTTAAAACCTTGATTTGAAATTCACATGCAAATAAATTCATCTAATTTAAATGAAATATAAAATTTTAAATTTCTTTTTCGTCTTTTGTACGTATTATAGTATGAATTATATATGTTAATTTACACTCGTTGAAATATGAAATGGAGGGAAAATTTAAGTAATAAGAAAACTTTAATTTTCATTTTCATTGTTAAGCTACGTAGGTATTCTATTCAACACAGCTTTATAAGTTGGACTACTTTTTGTTTTTCTACAAGCTATCGATAATGAATTCCTTTTTTTGCCAAGACTGATTTGGTTAGTCTACCAATATTCTTTAGACGGGCGCTAGCCTTCTATTTGCCAGGTTGAGTCTTTTATACGAAAATAATGTCTTCTTAAAGAGATTTATATAAATGAATTTTGTAGGCTACCGAAATGGAGTTTGAAATTTAAATAACATAAATTTTTTTCTTATTGCAGTTTTGAATAATAAAATCGGTACAAATGACATATTTTTTGTTTATATTTATGTTCCGTACATTTGTAATCATTTCATCATATAGTATTTTGAAGCAGTAACGATTTTGCATTTCGTTTGCCTGAATCTATCTATCTATGTTTGTTCCGCTGTGACTTTCGAACGCCTATTTTAATTTTGATGAAATATGATAGGCACATGGATCACATTCAGAAAATTCACTGTATAGTCAAATTTACTCCATTTGAAATTTTTTTTTCCTTTCAAGCCAAATCACTTTTTTTCTAAAAAAATAAACTTTTCAAATTAAAAAAAATTAATAACCGCCTTTGAAAATGGGGCTTAATGTTTCGTAAGCTGTTTTTCTCACCATTAGGCTACCGTTATTACTATTTTTCTTTTATTTAATACATATTATATAGAAATCTCTTGAGAGAATTTGATATCAAATGGAGCCTTACTCTCTTTAAAGAAAATTAACCTTAATCACGAAAACCTTCTAACTGGACGTATCAAGGAAATTTATGGCATCTCTGAAGTCATTTCATCTATATAATTATAATTTTATACATTTTCACATGCGCTTTATTGTAAATTGGAGATAAATATATTTACTATATTTAAATTAAATTGTTGCTTGGGGCACTAGTTACAGGTAATGAAATTATCGACCACCATAGATGAACATAACAGTATTCTGAATGTATCGGGTATATCAAAACTACAAACTATTTTATTTTGTCTGGTAAATTATTAGAAATAGTATTTTATCCATAGTCCACAAAACTGCCTCTCAAGTGTGGTTTTTAGTAGCCTCAGTCGTTTCCTAACCTGAAAAGTTAGAATTATTTTTGTGACATTCTTGAAATTTCATTTTTTTGTTTGTTTTTTAATTGAAATTTTAAATTGAAAATTTAAAATTTTTAGTTGAAGATGAACACTGACAGTTATTCTTACGGCATTTAAAAGGCTAATGTACCTGTATAGGTAACATGGAGAGGGTATAACTTTGGGATATAATTTTGGAATCAAATTTCGCTTACAAATGCTATTATATACCATTTTTTGTAAATTTTACTTACGTTAATACAATACAGCCTCTGTTTTATCCTATTTATCATAAAAAATGGTTCATGTTTGAAATAAAAAATTGTATACAAAATAAAATCAATAAACATGATTGACAATGAAAATATTTACTTATTAATTAATTATTATTATAACTATTAGTAATAGTGTATGAAATAATTAGATAAGAATTTAAATAATAGTTTTTTAATAAATATTTTTAAATATTAATGGATAATAAATAATTAATTCATTTATTAATTGTAAAAAAATAAATATATAAAAAAAGTTGTGAATGGGATTCGAACCAAGGGTGCCCTTTGCCAAACGCAAATTGTTCAAGTTGTATGATTACTCCATGATCATATTAATGCTTTTTTTATCGAATCTATTTTTTTTTTGTTAATACGTATATTATAAATATGTAATATGTACTGTACCGTATTAAATGCTATAAATAATAGTGGACTATTATTTATAAATGAGTATAACAACATTAAAACAACCAATCAAATTGTATAATACAAATGTTCACGTGAAACTTTTGTTTCTAAATACTGGACTAACGAAAACGATTCAACTATACAATCCTTACTTTTCTGTGACTTTAGATTAAGTTCATAAAGCTGAAACCGAATTTTTGAACACCATTTCCTTCGAAACGATTGAGCGTTGCTAGTAGTGAAAGAGGAGAACGCCCTATTCCAAAATAAAATCCCAAGGTTGTCCCATCACCTTGTTATTAATCATATGCACAATCTACTTGAAACGAAATTGCTATATTCGTTTAAAAAACTGTAATACAAAGTTTAATGCTTTTTGGAACACTATATTTGTGATATATTGATATTGTCGATAATAGTGCTTATTAAATTGAACAAATAATTTAAGTAAAACCTTTCTCAATATCAATGATTGACCATTTTAATCCATACGGGAAACTAATCAATAATCTAGAATATTATACCGAATGTCTATGAAAACATTTTTGAATTAAATATTATTATAGTCTTTGAAAACAGGCAAGTTTGTATTAAATATTAAATATAATTGCAATTAATTCCATCATTCTTATAAATTTCAGCCCAATAACTAGAATTAAGTGTCATTTTCCTGGTGCGACTCACAATGTCCAATAATTTTTTGTCTTTGCTGGATCGATTTTGCTTCCATCAGTTTGAAGTTATGTAATAGGATTCACAAACATGAATTTGAAGTAATTTTTATTTGAATTTTGAAACTGAGAAACTAATAATTATATTTTTTAGAATTTGAATGTTTAGTTACTCGTGGCGCATCAATCGATTAAGAAATCTCTTCTACGTACTATGCATGGTACGGATTGGGCATTTTATTTGGAAGACATTTGGTATACTAGATGAATGAATCTCTGATGATTAGACATGATATTGTATATCACCTGATGGCTTGACTATTATTAATTAATGTACAAAATAGTGACATGCAATAACCGTTATATACTTGCTACCTTATGTTTAATATAAATATAAGAATTGATTACACATGATAATGATTTGTTGTTGCATTTATTATTGCTTTTCTTAATATTTTATATTATTGCAACATTAGAAATAATAATTTATATAAACCTTTACAACAATTAATAACGATATGACAGATTTAAATATGTTTGTAATATCAGAATTGAAAAGATTACAAAGTTAATCCACTGTATACTCGATACAATTGCTGCAAATAAGAAAAAAGGAGTCTTAGAATTTTAGACAAAATTGAATATTTGCCCTATTGTCTTAGTGTTTGTTTTTTTTTGGAGAGTTTGTCAGATTGTTAAGGTATTTTTTGTTTCCCTACATGAAAAATTGATTAGTCTTCAATCCAGGAATAACTACTATCAAGAGATGGCTGAAACCAATCTGCTTTCGAATGACTAGCATTTGAATAAATTTGCGATCATAATGGATAAAAAACCATGATGTGGATAGCTGAGACAAGAACAGGCAAAAAACCATAAATTATTGTTTGTTCCGATTTTTTAAGAGTATGGACCCGTTATTCATCATTTTAAGCTTGTTAATACTTGAAACCGGGTAATTCTGGCATTTACGAGAGTGACTAGTAATTAGTAAAAAACTTACTATGGTAGCTCTATTTTGATGATCATCACTAATCTCTATCTCTATTTGATGATATATCGGAAATAATTTGAGCAAATTATAAATAGTATTTTTTCAATTTTATCAAACAATATTGGAATATATTATTTTATGGCAAGGCCTCGACAGGTCAATGGACCAATTTACGCAGTTTACTGAGTCTTAAGTGTTAAAAACGGTCCTCACAAAATAATGTTGATAATCAACACACAAAAAAAAAATAATTTTTAACAGAAATTGTGTTAAAACTTCGTATCAAAGAAGGAATTAAAAGTCACAATTTTAAATGGCAACACAAAATAAGTTTTAACTCTAATTATTTTTATTTGAGCTTTAATATAGAGGTTCCGTAATTAACTTTAAATAAATAAATATTTAATGCTTATGAGGAAAATTAGTTTAATAACATAATTTATTTAAATTTCACTCGAACAGTCTTAAACTTAAATAAAAACAAATATTTTTTATGTGATTAACTTATTATGTGAAAAAGAGAGGTTAGTTCGCCATAAATAGATAATTTTCATATAATTATTACGAGTGTTTTAATTTTAAAAATTAGTAACACAATATTATCAAATCAATACACAAAAATCTACTCTAATTTTAAGTACAGTCCGTTTTTAACGCGAATACATAAATTTTCTTCGTGTGTATAAATTTTTCATCATTATATTATTATTTCTAAATTATATTCTTTCTACAATTATTAGTAGCATCTTTTATCACTAAATAAAATAAAAATGTACTAAAATTTGATAAATTCATTAAAAAAATCATAGTTAGGAAATAACACTTCAATTAATATTTAATCATTTCAATATATAATTAATAGTTATAAATAAAGTTAATAATTCAAATAAAATTCTTATCTATGGAATACTACTTTAATTGATTCCAATCAATACGTATATGATACATAGATTAAATATATATAACCCTAGTATTACAAACTAATTATACACTCAAGTTCATTTACAAAGTTCATCTTCCCATATACTACTTATCTAAAATACCCAAATATATTTATTTATCACGAAATGAAATAGATAAATTAATTGTTATAATTATATCGAACAGAAATGTCTATTCAAGCATTTATAATATTGAGAGAGGTTCAATGTAATTTCATTTTAATTAATTATTATGTTTAATGAAATATGATGGTAAATTATTTGACATTTTACTTCTTAAAATTATATTTGTGTTCGTGTAATTAGGTTCGAATGTATAGATTGAAAAACTCTTATATGTGGGTTCATTATTTTACCAAATTGGTTGGAAACATTAAGAAATAATTATTTGAAATAAATTGAACATGTTGAAAATATAAATACAATATTCATTTACTTGTATTAACGATTCACAACAAATCAACTGTTTTAGATGTTTAAAATTGATTAACTGAATAATTGATTTGTTGGTAAGAATTAATATTTTTGATATTCTGGTAAGGTATTTCATTGTAATTGGCTGGGTGAAATTTTAAGAGGGAAAGGGGAGACTTCAGAAAGTAACTGTGATTGGTTTCAACCCCATTAAATCGCCGTTGAAGTAACAGAAGTAAAACTTATTTTAATTTCAAAAATTAACCTCTAACAACATTTCTAAGAAACTTTTGGGGCCATTGATAACAAATTAATGGTTTAAAAGCAACTGAGGATTGTTTCAACTTGAATAAAATATATCTTACAAGTGATAAAAAAAAAAAAAAAAATCTAATTCAAAATTTCATCTCAAAAATTGTAGCGACAACTCTGAAGTTGATTAAAAAATCCGAGGATCAACGAGGATGCAACCGAGAATGGTTGCAACACGATAAAAAAAACCACCCCTAGCAGCGAAAAAGATACTTCGGAAATTGTTTTTCAGAGGTGTTTGGGATCGATGATCACAAATCTGAGGCCAAAAAGCAACTGAGGATGGTTGCAACCCACATAAAACCACCCTTAGAGTTGACATTTGACAACGACCCCAAATCCCCGTAGAGACAAAGGTTTAAAAGCAACCTCAAGTATCCAAGATTTCAAAACAACCAAGAATAGTTGCAATCCTATTAAAACCACCCCTAGTTAGGGATAAATAATTTTTTAATTGAAAATAACCAGACGAAATTTTGAATTAATAAAATTATTTATTCCGATCTTTACTAGGGGTGGTTTTAATGGGATTGCAACTCTCCTCGGTCGCTATTAAAATTCGGACTCGTGATAAGCGACCGCAAGAATCTCCCAGAGACAATTTTTTTTTATTGAAATTAGTTGTTTTTAAAAATTTTTTTTACCTCTATTTGGGTTGGAAAAACTACCCAATTTCCTCAATTTTCAAAATGAGGCAAAGTTTAGTGGCGATGAATGTTCCTGTAGGTCTAAGGAACACGTACAAACAAAATATTTAAAATTGGAACTGTTCCCCCACTTTTCCACATTCTCCAGCTCGAGAGAAAACACAGTAAATGTTTAATTCACAATAACGGATAGGCACATATCTATGTAATATGTTAAACAAAATATATAAGTTCATATAATCTTTTAATCACACTTTTTACTTTCATAAATGGTACAGAACTTGTATAACATACAAACTTCCGATAATAAAGATACACAGTAACCCATCGAGCAACGGTGAACTCTACTTAAACTTAGATGATCGCAACTAAAAAATTATTGTGACCCAGATTAAAAAGAAAATATGGTTCAAATGAAACTAATAATATATAAAAAAAATTTAAATAGAAGTTCATAATTTATTAAAAAAAAAAAAAATATATATATATTTTACAGTTTAGATTATAGTGTCAAATACTAGTGTTATATAATATTTATGTTTTATGCCTCATTTGAAAGAGTTTCGAGAATTTACCCCATAAATTTATGAAGATAACATGGTTTTTAGAAAATATTACATCCTTTTATAGTGGTGTATGTGTTCTCTTAGCTCCATTAATATATAATATACACATACTATAAATATATCCAACTTACTTGATTATATCGAAATATATGTACGAATAGTAGAAATCCTGGATAAACAAACAGTCAACTGTTCATTTTATGTGAAGTTGAAACTCTATAGAGGTGGTTATTATTTTATTTTAAAACAAAAATTTTGTGAAAAAAGTGAAGATAACAAATAAAAAACTGTTACATTTCACTGTTTAAATATACTAAAATAGTAGATCCATTAAAGCAGTAAACAAACCTGACTCACGGGGTCTTACCGTGAGTCTGGTCAACTTTATAAACGGTTAAATATTGGTATTGTTTATCGTAATTGATTGAAGCATTCTCCCGTTAGAGAGAATAACAATAGTTTTTGAAAAATTTGTTTGTTACTTAGCCCTTGATGGAACTATACAGTAAATTTCTTGAATGTGATAAACGGTGTAGCAAATTTCATAACAAACATAGAAAGGTAAATAAATATATACAAGCAGCATACATAGATCGTTTTTCGGATCGTCTCTATTAATCCGTTACGGTTACATGGGAACGAATGGTCTCATCCAAACTTTAGGGCTATTATTTCAAAATAAATATACATTTTTTCCAATTTTTCTTGAAAATATAACGTTATCCAAATAAAATTTTTTCTCTTTTTTTAATTATTGCTCAAATTGATATATAAAAATAGTCTAATTTATCGTTTTTTTACTTTTTTTTCTATTGTTTTTTTAATTATTTCTATATCTTAAAAAAAAATGAAAAAGAAAAAATAATAAGGTCAATATTCCTAATAATTTAAAAGAGAAAGTTCTTATAATACCAATTTTCTAAAAGTAAGGAAATAATTTTTAGTCTAAAACTTCATATAATTAATTGATTGCATATTTAAGACGTAGTTCCTATATTAGTCCATTTTTAAGCGAACGTTTGAAATAACATGAAACTGACTGAATGTCATTAATTGAAGGTATAACAATTATATATCTAATAAAAATATGATAAGCGGTATGCGTTTAATTATAAAAATGAAAAAAATTAGCTACTTTTAATTGTTTTCAATCTTTTCCTGAATTGAATTGAATTGATGTAAAAGCTTTCGAATCTAAAAAATGATTCAATAAAATTAATTTTGTATTTCTCTAATTTTGTAGAAAAATAATAAATGGATCTCCGTGAATCTCATCGTTTTTCAATTGATTTATCATAATTAACATTGGGATAGTCTCTTAATCAGTTGAGCACGAATCACAGACACTGAAGATGTCTGTGATTTTTTATTTTAATTTTCTATGAATGGAAGAATGTTTAGATTAAAATCTGTACATTTTTTATTTAATGTAAATAAGTAGCATTTATTAATACCCTAAAAATTTTCTCATTCAAAATATAATATGAAATTACAATTTCACGATGAAAATCTATTTTTAACATCAATTTTGGAAACATCCTTAATAATCGAATCACCTATATATATTTAAAATGTATATATGTTATAATATATATATATGAGTATATTTTCCTTCTTGTTTCGTATTCGGTGGCTGGCGGATTCACTATTACAATTTAAATTGTTTATCATTTTAAAATGGGTACAATTTCGTTTGAGTTAATCCATGTATTACTACTGCTTGTTATACTGTAGACTGGAAACTAGACTCTGGTACATTTTGTTAATTTGTTACACTCCCAACTATTATATTATCGTCGATAAATGACTTTATTTACTGTGTGTTTATTCTTTTAGATTATATCGTAACTATTTTTAATTTTTGCATAATATTTCAATAAAAAAAAAATGAAAATAATCTGGCTAAAAATGTTCCTTTTATTTTCAGTATCGAATGAAATTATTTCGTAGTATTAAATACATGTTTCTCCCTTTCAAGAAGACTAAAACTTATTGTTTGTTATAATCAAAGCTATTTTTGTATCTGATTCAATACAATTAATATGAAAAGTTGCATGAAAACTATCCTGTATACTGAACAACAGAAGACCCCCCACTGACGTAACGTAATTACCGACCTCAATCTAGGAGTGCTGTGTACTGTTGTTGTATAGCTTAAATATATACTCACAGTCACTATATAACTTTAGTAGTTGAAAAAATTGAAAAGTGACTTAAAAAAAAAAATTATTATTATACCCAACAATCTAAAAATACACCACCTGAATCTTTTATAACCTCATTTTTAAAACCTCTTAAATCAAATTTTTGCCAACATACTAGCTGAAAAATATTCATTAGAGATAAATGCGTATTCGAGGTATAAACCACGTTAATAAATACATTCCATCGTCTTAAAATTCAATACTTTACAACTAAAATATTAAATGCAGCATGAACAAGTTCTTTAAAACTCGTTTATTTGTGTGTGAAACAGTTTTGAAACATTCCTAAAAATTTTAAATTGTTTGACTTATGAGGTTTTTGAAATAACCAATTCAACTGTAAAACCCATAGAAATCATGTATTTTATAATCTAATTTAAAAATATGACTTAAGAGGTTTTTGAAATGATCGATTCAGTTGTATATAAGGTTTAATTTTCTTTAATTAATTAAAATAATTGAATTAAAAAATGAATAAATTACAATTTACATTAAAATAATTTTGTATTGTATAATTTCAATTAGGCATGAACAATTGTGGCTTTTTTTTCACCAAATAAATATACACTTCAAAATAATATTTTTTTGAAACTGTCCGCTGTTCGTGAATTAAAGTCATTCATATGATTGTGGACTTTTATTTGGTTGAGCACAATATTTTATTCTGAGATAAATAAATTGAATAAAAAAACAACAGACTGAAAAAAAGCAAATTTCAAAGTTTTGCGCACAAAGATCTAAACAAGATTGAGAATAGAAAACAAAATTAAAATAAACTATGAACAAAGTAAACTCTACTTCGATTTAACTGACTATATTTGAGCTAAAAGTCTAAGCTAAATACCCATGGATACCAATTTCACCTCCAAATAAGCAAAACATATTATATATACTTATAATACATGTTAAATATTATAAATCTATTTATATCTATATAAATTGCATATTTCGAGTATTTTATGAATGCTAATGATTTCAATTAATACTATCAGTTGTTAACTTCACTTGCTTTACTGAAAATTAGAAGACAAAATTATAATAATAAAAAGATTGAAAACTTTGAATGACATTATCTCAGTAGGCGTTAATCGTACTTTGACCCAACGTCTTTTGAGTCAACGTCTATTTGTCTCTTTACTATTTGTATTTTGCTAGAATGAAAAAAAGTAATGAATGAATTATTGAAACAAAAATATAAAACGTAATTTTTACAAAATTTTATTTTTGAAATATTTTGAGTAAAAAAAAAATGAAATATTAATTTTCTACAAAAAAGTGTTCCTGAGCTGCATTCCAATTATTTTGAAATAACAGAATGAGGAGTGTAATAGCCACCCGCACTCTTTAAAAACACACCCCTGTATAAAGGGCCACTTGATGATTTAGTCATATTTAGATGCCACCTTTACATTAAACAATAAAAATGCGTAAACGCAATTGTTCCTTTCTACCCTTTAACTTTCGACATTTTAAATAGTCTATTATATAAACATAATAAAACTGTACTAAAAATATAAATGTTTCGTGAAAATGATATAAAAATTTCCATATTATATTTTAATAGATGGATGGATATTTTATTTGAGATAAACATCTATTCATGACAACGAAGGATAAAAATATTTTTATCATCATCATATATATATATATATATATATATATATATATATATATATATATATATATATATATATATATATATATATATATATATATAATACACAGCCTGTATTTTCATTATATCCCGCCTGTGGCAGGAATTCATTATATATCAGATGTGTATGTAAGCAAGGAATGACACTTGTTTGTGATATGCTTGGTTATCAGTAATGTTGGTAGTGAACAACCAACCACTGTTGCCGGAATATAATAATGTTTGATGCGAATACTATACAAGAAACTTCTAGTATATCCAACGTATTAAAAAAATGAAAAAAAAAAATCAGCAGCGAAGCGTCCTAGAACGTTTTGTTACTTTATATACTTAGAAATATTTAAATTTTTCTTTGTCAATAAACAAAACGAGAAGCAAAATTAATAATAAATAAGTGAAATGCGAACGTTACCAAGAAAATCATTTTTCTTAGAATATTTTAGAAAGTTTAAATACACTTACTTGTGGCCTCTAAATGAACAATGCCGCAAAGTATGTTTTTCATTCCTTGCGGTACAAAATTTAGTGCCACAATTGTTAAAAATTGCATAATTAACACGTGGTTTCGATCGATTTTGAAGCGAACGTATTTGTTTAGTAATAAAAATGAGAAACGTTCTACTTTTGACTATTCAATCTTTTTCTCTTGACTTGACAAGAAAAAAATTTGCTTGGCATGATACAGCTTTTCTTTTGTTGACATACAAAAATTTGCTTGACCTGATACAGCTTTTCTTTTGTGTTTTTCTTTTTTTTTTTGTTGTTGTGTGAATTTTAAGAATCAGTTCAATTTCAGTAGCTGTTATATAACGTAAATAAGTTAATAAGATTTCTCCTAGTTAAATATTTCAAGGGCAAGTGTATAGACATTAAATTGTTTATGAATAGATGAAGTTTGAAGCAAATCGATTGAGCCATTCTTAAGCAAAACTGAAATCACTCGTATCAACTAGGATAGACGATTTTGACGAAATGCATATTTTCTCGTTCTTAGATCATTCAATGCGTAGTTATAAAATTTAGTGATTGTAACTCTTTTTGGTCGGAAGATCTCTTGATAGACAAACCAAATGAGGCAGGCAGACCTTTGTCATAAAAATTTTTTCGGGCTTAGGGGATCTCACAATGTGTTTCTAGTAAAAAACTCGACATCGAATTTGAACCGAAAAAAATTTTTTTTATACTATTTGGTAATAATGTTGATGTTCATTTATTCTCGAATTTACCCTTCTAAAAGAAAGTATTAACTCGAAATTAATTTGTGCTTTCAAGTGGTTAAACTTTTGTTTGAATCAATTTGTTTTTTAATTATTTGTTACCTTTATGCACTGTGGGAGTCAGAAAGGAACAGAGATACTTAAAAATAAGTGACGAATACTACGTAATTAATAATTAAAAAACAGGTAAAAATAACAAATGTCTTGCAATTTTTAAATTATTTTGTTTTAAGCAATATGGTCCCGGATTGCTCCTAGGCAACATACATTTTTATCATCAGTAGGACAATTGAATGGGAATAGTTTTTGGTACTAATGCATCGATTCCCACTAGACTAGCTGAAATCTTTGTATAATTTTTTCATACATTTCATAAACCAAAATCGATTTTTCTTATCGTTTTAACATGTTACACTGACTATGAGAAGGTATATGACATATCAACATATAATATTGATGATATATAATAATATGTATATATAAGTTACTTATGTATGTATGTATGTCTGTTTTTATATTATCGTTTAGATTACTTTCTTTGTGTTGATGCTGCAAACTTAAAAATATTTTCTATTGAACTGCACACTTCATTGTAGTGTGTAGTAAAAAAATCCACATTTTCTATATCTTGGCGTTCCACCATCCGTAGATGAACGGTAGTTTATTGATAAATACAGTAAACATTAACTTATGAAGAAAAAAAAAACAGTCAAGATCATTTTTGTATAGTTATAAAATTTTTCCCGCATATTGTGTGAGTTTTTATATAACTAAGTCATTACTATAGAATCGAATAAAAAAACGGAAACAGAATAACTTTCAGATTTATAAAAAATATAATATTTATAAAATATTCATTTTATGTAAAACTATTCTAAGCATTATCAATACTGATACAACAAAATATGTTCATCTTAATCGATGTCGATTCAACATGCGAGAAAATGAGATAGAAGGCATTATCCATTGTTTATAACAGGGTTGGTATGTGTGTGACAGTGTGTGCATACTTATCGTCATGACTTATCGACATGAATTACCGTTTGACATGTTTTGTACACATGTGTTTGTAAATGCATCATGTATTGTACACATTTATTTGTTGTAAATGCATCATGTATTGTACACATTTATTTGTTGTAAAGGCATCATTATTTTGAACAACAACATTAATAGAAAATTCTAACTCGGGAATAGATAAGTGTATCCAATCTTCGAATTTGTTGCCCAGTCTCCAAGTAAAATGTACGTTGTATATTATATATGTGAATTAAATTGCATAATAATTTTAATCTTAATATCAATATCATCAAAATTAAACCCTTCAATTATCGTACACCTGAAATTCTATATTTGTCTCCTTATCTTGAAATTTCACTTCTATTCAAATGAAAAGCATGCGTGTTTTACTTTTATTTTTTCTTTTCGTTTATGCTAAAGAATAAATGTCTTTAATAAATACCTTGTGAATTCCGAAAATCGTATTTTTTAAATAGACTCAGGTTTCAGGATTTATATTTTGAGTACATGTATGTACCTTGTTGCCTCGTCTATTTCTTAGTTTATGTGAAATATTACTTTTATTTCTGGTATTAGTTTACATAGTAAAAGAATTTCGAATCAGTTTCCTTTTATTTATAAAAACCATATGAAATAAAGTTACTCGTTGACTAATGAAGTTTTCAGTTTTTTCATTTTCTTCTTATCGTTGAATAACTTATGTAAGATGAGTCAATTTAAATAAATTCTTTTTATAAAATAAAAAGTTTCTTTAAATCTTTTGATAGAGTTAATATAATTTTCGATTAGAACATAAATTTTATCCTTTCAAATTGAAAATAACTTCTACTTTGTTCATTTTTGTTAAACCATTAAAAATATAGTCCCGATCAAAAAAACATACCCACCTGGAAATTTCATGATTTTTAAATTAAAAAATACACGATTTAAATGGTGTAATTTATAATTTATTCAATTTAAAATGAAAGTAATACTTAGATAAATAAAATTTAATCTTTAAAAGACATTGAAACACCATAAAAACGTGATTAAACAAATAGCTATAATAAATTTTTCGACGTATTATGAGAAGTATAAGTCTCAGTAAATTTTCTGATGATGTATGTCAGGATAACTAAGTAATGTACATTCTAAAAGAGGATTCTATAATCTCTAATCGAAAGTCTGTATAATGAAATCTATAAGAAACTTTTGTATTTATTTATTTGTTTTAAAAAATTTAAAAATTTAACTTTGTGTAAAAAATTATGATATACTCAAGAGAATTAGGAAATTTTTTAAATTTTCTGAATTAAATCATTGTTTAAACACTTATAAATATGAATTCGTTTTTTCCTAATCTCAAATTAAGATTTCTACTTTATCATATAGGAAAAATTGTTAATAAATTATTGTTAAAAAAATGTTTTTTATCATATCTGCAAATATTGAAATATCTTATAAAAATCTCTTAGATTCCCATTGAAGTTTCTGAAATATCGCATAAATTGATACCTACGGGGCTCCGTATAGAATTTTCGGTGATATTTCAAAAACTAGACCACCACTGGTTAAATACTTCGTTATTTTTTAAATATACGGGCCAAAATTACTTAAGAACCAGAGATGTATCTGAGATAAAGAATTAAAAAATTTGTTTTTAGATCTAATTATTCTATAAATCCCAAATACAGACAAACAGATGACATAAGCCTAATAAACTGTTGTTTGTATGAAAATTTATATCTAAAGTGTCATAAATATCTTAAAAATTTAGACCACATTTTGTGTGCTGATTTATTAAATATTTTTATATAAAAATATTAAATAATTCTCCAACAATGGTCGGGCACACCTTGGTTTTTTAATTTTGGAATGACATTGCGTTTAATTATTATACCCCTACAGGCTAAGGTATAAGTGCAATCGTTTAGGTATAGACGAGGTAGCGTAGTTGGTAGAGGAACTGCGTTCGGAATGGACGTTCAAAGTTCAGTTCTTTGTTACAACTTTCTCATTTTTTATTTTTTTATAAAAATATATTTTTATATAAAAATATTTAATAAATCAGCACACAAAATTTGGCCTAAATTTTTAAGATATTTATGACACTTTGGATATAAATTTTCACACAATCAGTTTATTAGGCTAATATCATCTGTTAGTCTGTGTTTGGGATTTCTAAAATAATTACGTTCGGGGCTCGATTCTCAGTTACAACTTTTTATAATTTTTTTTTTTTTTTATAAGTTTTTTTTAACTCTATATTCAACCATTATTTTATCAATGATATTTAACTCAAAAATAAAAAATTAAAAAGTTAAATATCATTGATAAAATAATGGTTGAATATAGAGTTAAAAAAACTTATTAAAAAAAAAAATTATAAAAAGTTGTAACTGAGAATCGAGCCCCGAACGTAATTCATCTACCAGTAGGTCATCTCGCCTGTTACTATTAAAATACCATATTAATATTTAATAGGATATAAAGCTGCAATGAAAATTTCAGCATTTTCTCCGAAACGATTGAATATATTATTATCAAAGAGGAGAATACCTATAAGAGTATAATAATTAAACGTAATCACATTCCAAAATAAGAATCCCCAGTTCTTGCCTTCTGCTTGTAAGAATGTTAAGTTTTTTTATTTTTGAATTCTATTATACAAAAAAAGATTGACTCAATATTCAAAAAACATACCTAAAAAATTAAATGATGAAAAAAACAAAATATAATGTAGGTATTTACAACTGTAATATGAGAGTATTTATTGTTGTATATTATACATATAATAGTTATAAGTTTCCTGCTAAAACCGTTTCCGCATAGGAAAATCCATCCTTAATCCATCATTTTTACCTTTTTTAATAATGTAAATGAAAGCATTTTCATTTTAATTTTTTAGTATAAAGAATTCGACGTTTTGTTAAATTTCCTTTTTTTTTTTTTTGTTGTTGTTGTAAAAATTCCACTTCTCTTCTGTTGTATTATTCACCTATCCATTTACCACAACGGATTTAGACTAACCATATCCCACCCATTGCAACCCATCCCATCCCCATTATGAATAATTTAATTAACTTGCTATTCTGTTTTAAATACTTATTTCTGTGTAAATTATAATGTTTTTACATATTATAATTTAAAATTTAATTATTTTATCATTCATTTGTCGGAGGATTTGTTTGTTTATATTGGTATGCTGCTAGACGAGCGAATTCTACGAATCTATTGGGAATTCTTTTTGGTTTTACCATTCATATTAGTTTTGTTGTTATCTAAATAATTTTCATATTTGTTTATTCAACTGTTATTTGTTTAATTACATTTTATGTAATTATAATTTTTGTTACAATATTTTGAAAACTTTTCAAGAGGCTCCAATTATATTGTATTAATTACATTTACTGTTTATATTAAGTTATATGCTAACTGTTCCATAATTACGTTTAAAATAAATTTACATTCGTAATATTGTTCAAATTGTTGCTTAACAAATAAAATTCACAGCCATAGGGGTACAGATTTCGTGATTTATGAATATGTTTAGATATGTATATATCTGGAACGTCTTCATCGAATATGTTGGAATTTGTATATGAAGTGATTAAGGACGTCCCACGAAAATCAATTTTCTTAGAACCTTTCAGAAAATTTAAATGCACATACTTAGAAGTGTTCTCTAAACGTACATGCGGTACTCGTTTTTGAAAATTTCTCTGGAAAATTTTGCATATTTAATCCGTGACTGTTTTCAATATTATTCGCGTGACTTCTTGCCATGTTAAATAACGAATCCGAAAAATGATGAAATGAATTTACTTTTGTGTTTCTGCACTTAGAAAAGTAATAGAAGGAGCTGCTTATTCTTTTCAATTTTAGTTATCATCATTTATATTAGGATAGTCTCTCAATCAGTTGCGCACGAATCACACTTTGGAACATTTTACACTCTGTATATAGTTTTTTGTCTTCAATCAAATTATGCTACACTGATGATATAGCTTTTCTATCGTTAAATGGCTTTTAAGAATTAGTTCATCTATCCCCTGTTAGACTTTATTACACGTGTTCATACAAAATTTCAATAAAATTGGATGCATAGTGCACAGTATATCACCATTTAAATGAAAAGACCAATTATCGAATATATTTACGTAAATAGTTAACTCCAAAAAAACTAGATAAAATTGGATGTTGGATGAAAAGATAAATTTATCCAGAATAATAATCGATTTTAACACAATTTAAACATTTACAATGCAGGTTTACATACAGATTTTCTTCGAAATCGTATTAACGGTTTCTGGACATATGGGAATTTATCTCACATTATCATTTTCCTACTTCAGAAAAAATCACTTTTTCTAAATAAGTTAACTTTTTTCTTAAAAAAATGTTTCGAAAGTGGTTTCCCTCACCACTACACTAATGTACTTTATGGACTAAATTACCTTTCTATTTAATATATTTAATAATCAATTTTTCGACACTTAATATTTAATTTGTCTAAGTTCAAGTTTTGAATTGTGTCAGATGTCTTCTCAATTTTGTGTACCTTCGTATTATTTGTATACTTTTTATTTACTTCTTAGTGCAAATCTACAGTTCACAAAACTACTAGTCATTTAATTTTTGCGTTTTGTTATGGTTTTGAGTCTAATTTCTCATTTTGATGTTAAAAATAGTAAATTCAGTATCAGTCAATATCCCAATTCCTTTTGAAAATATATTTTTTAGTAAATACATAAGGAAGTTTGATATGACAAATATAGTATAAATGATAACAATATCTATTTACTGTAAGTAACTTCAATAGTTAAATTCTTACATATAAACGCTATCAATAAAATATTCGTACCATTTTATACTTTCTTAAAAGTTTACAAGGCATGCATTTTATATCTCTTATTGATATTCTTAATGTTTGATATGATATTTAAGTGAAGCCATCTTTTTATTATATTGGAATATATCATATTGTACTTTTATAGCACGCAAAAATCATTGCTGACATTAAACTTCCATTAGTCATATTAAGCATGGAATTTGAAACTATTTGAATTCAAAAAAATGAGTGAATAATATAATAAAATTTTTTTAAATATATGCTATCTGCTTGAATACCACTAGCGCCTCTAGCGATCAAGGAAAAGACTTACTGTATATCATGATTCTTATACGACGAAATTATTAAATAACGAAATATTATTTTACTTAAATATAATAAATCCATAACAAAATAATTTATACCGATTACTTTTTTCCATTCAAGTGTATAATAAATAAATAATTAGTGTTTTATATTAACAGGATTACCGCTGACTATGACAGAAAGCATATCTCCTGATCGCTTAGTTTTACCGATCTCTTCTTTATAATAAGAAAACTTTATGGAATTATATCTCACTTTTAAAATAAACTTGGTTTAACTAAACATTTTAATTATATTATAGGTCAAAGTTTCCAATAGCACTCACTACGAGCATTCACGTCGATAATATGTCTAAACCACCGTGCAAATAGTCTGTATGAGTGTTTTTCTAGGCTAAACAGTCCTGATGGTAAAACCAAATGTTAAAACAACAAACAGGTACTCAAAAGAAGCTCCCATTTAAAAAATAGACTATTCGGGTGTAACTAGGCTTTCAAAAATGCAAATAAAAATTTTAAAACACCCAACGTGTAAGATTTTTCTGTTGTTCCGATTTTGTTTCTGGTCACTCCCTTAGGTTACGCTCCAATCGTCCGATTAATGAAAGATAAACGTTTCATCATGTAATAAACCTATAAAACCTTACTTAATCTGGCGCCTGTTAGCGCTCCTACTATAATTTTAAAACATCTCTTCTATACCATATATACTTAAAAAAGAATGGCTATAAGCACTTTAAACGTACTTATAAGCGCTACTTCTGATAGTGAATACTATTTTCACAACCAAAGTTTGAAAAGCAGTAAACATTAAGATAAATTTATTTTTACCATAGTTTTTTTATAATAACTTGTTAGAATAATTTTCTTCGATAAACAGGTAAAAATAACAAATGTATTATTCCGTTTAATACAATTCAAACACATGTCACCTGCTGAGTTTATTACGTCGTGTAAAGAAATAAGTTCAAATAATATAATTTACTCGATCTTGTGTTGTTTTCCTGTGGTTTTTTTCAAATATTATGATGTTTATATATCGTTCATAATAATACCACCGCGTACACTATATTATTATTATAGCTGTTATAAAATCGTTTATAAACCTTAACAATGTGAATATTTTCTTCGAACTGTTAGTTCTCTTTAAATTATATTTTGTTATTTCAAATAATACATTTTCTTCACACTTATTTTTATTAAACAATGACTACCTTTATTTTCTTTATTCATTCAGTGTTACGTTTATATACTATAAACGTAAGTGCTATAATGGTACTGTTTTAAGCTCCCCAGATTCCAAAAAAGAATTTTTTCCCTTTTTAGTAGTGCTTATAAGGAAGCAGAGGGCACATGCGTAAATAAGATTGATTTCTATATTGATTCATCTTATTGTAATTTTTTGATCAAACCCGCAAACTTAGGTTATCGGCGTATGAATCGGCGAAATGAGTTACTGACTTCAGTACTTCTTTTATGTATTGTTTTTAATGTAAGTGGATCCCAAGCGGAGGATTTTGGGAGTCCGATTAAAATATGAGAGATACCTTACTCCTTGTTGAGTACCTTTGCCAAATTTTAGCTCTAAATATGGTGTCGCGCGTGTATGACAACCGATGGAATTAGTTTAAAAAAATTGATAGTTTGATTTAATTGAGAGCGTCAGATTAGCATATGACAGTTTAATTACATGCTGAAAAGTACACATTTTATTAATCTGACAATTTGATCGTGACGCAGGTGGCGTGTTTTTTTACAAGATTGTGACTCTTTCACTCTCTTGCGACATGCTCAAACCGTCAGATTTGTAAAATGTACACTTTTCAGCACCTAATGAACCTACCATATCTTAGTCTGACGGACTTGAGTAAATCCAAAGTTCACCACTATGGTTAGTTATGCCTAAAATTTGTACGACTTCCAGGTGTCAAATGTACTTCTAAAAAAGCTTATTATCTAGCATTTTGAAATATTACTATATTTTTGCACTTTATATTCCAATTTCAACTGAATCGATCAAGATGCCGTTCTGGATGCTATTCTTCATGATAGCTATATTACAGTATTTTCACTTGCTGTTGCTTCATTTTAACTATTACATACCAAAAATATTGCTTCAAAACTCGATTTTATTATCAAAGAAAATTATTAGAAAGGAATGAAAACATATTAGAGGCTTATGTCTAATATGTTTTCATTCCTTTCTATGGTTCCGAAATACTAGTTTATCAATCAAATGATATTTGAGTCTGTGAATGGTATATGATTTAACATTTCTTAAAATTTATTAATATCATTTCTGTCATTTTTTTGTAAATATTCAATTATTCTGTTTGACATTTTTTATACAATGTATATGCAAAAAATTAAACAAATCATTATTATTATCTAGAATGCGAATGTTTTATTATAAATGTTTGACACTCGTAACACAACAATCGATTAAGAAGTCCTTTCTACTTACTATACACGGTACGAATATAATCGCTAGACGGAGGTAGTGGAGAAAGAATATACTACATATTGAATTTCATAATTCATGTTGATTATTTATTATTAATGATATATTTATATCATTTCCACTCCTTCCTTTTTTAACGAAAAAGATATCGGAGTTAAACGTGTGAATAACGATATTATAAGTTCAACATTCTATTATCACTACCAAATTATCGTGCATATAACACTCCGCTGACATAACGTAAATTATTTCTTATATTTTAGTTTATTTTTCTACAAATAAAATATTTAATTTTCATACACTTAATCATTTTTATCGTATTACGAAATGATGAAAATGAAGAAAAATTTACACATTATTTATGCAGTCAGTACCTTAGAGATTGTACGTAATTTTTTATTTTTCTGAAAAATGTCACCTTATTTTGTTCGTAAAAAAATTAGTATCATTATACAGAAAAGGCAGGAACTCCTGATAAGTGAGTATACATAAATGAAATGAGTATTTGCTGCATGTGTATAAGAGAGACAAAATGTTGGATAATACATTCCAAAAATATTTTTCGAAGTCATTATTTTAGGTTTTATATGAAACTCATGATTTATATTCTGTAATATTGTCTCGTGGATAAATTTTATTTAGTGAAAAGTTTTTGTTCTTTGTTTATCGTTTGTATAATTATCCGGCTAATACTATGTCCAGAGTTTGATCTATCGCATCTTCTATTTTCTTTTGACATAGACACTACCAACTATTTAGAAAAACTTCCTAATCTTTTGAGGAAATAAAAGTTTTCAAATTTCCAATCCAGAAAGTGGATAAATCGTATTGCATCCATCGGAACAGCAAGTAATTACAAGAAGTAATGTCTACGAACTTACGGACTATGTTACCCTGTATTCCTGATGAAACTATGATTAAGGTATTATTATTGACATGAATCAAGAAATAGTTTTGCACAAAATTCAGCAAAAAAGTAATTTTTAACGACAAAAAGTTGTAGAAATTTAACTGATAGGAATTCATACTTTTTAATAGACATTTTTAATAATTTTTTTGTGACTTTATATCGAATTTTAACCCCTTTTCCGTGATTAATCCAGCTGAAAATTTACAGGCAGACTTGTTGCAAGGATAAAAATGATATTGGTTAGTTTTACTTTCCTTAGAAAGTAACTTTGCAGACAAAATGATATATATGAAAGTAAACAAATTTGGGAAGCTTTGAGTCTAAATAGGATGCAATTTACTACTAAGTTTTCGAAAAAACAGTAAAAAAAGATTATTATTTTACTAATATTTAGTCCAACCTTAAAGTGTATTGTACAAGGGGCAAAGATGATTACTATGTACTGACTACTAAACAGCACTTGACAGTGTGTGTTTATATATGAGCAGTGTGTGAGATTGTACATTGAATCGTTGGCAGATTTAGTGAGCTAATACAATTATTATTAAGTTTATTTTCTCACTTTTTTAGATGTCGTGTTCTCATTCAGTTTGATTGAAATACCTCAATACGTATTAAAACTCACTTAACTAAAATGTTTTCAAAACGATGGCGAGAAATAGGGAAGATGTACAAATTTTTTTATTACTTCAATTGAAAAGCGTCTCTACTTCATGAATTTGAAATTATTTTTAAAAATCTTAAAAAATAGTCAAAATTAAAAAAAGTAGGGTATTCGCATAAATGGCATCATACATGTTCCTGTTCATAGTGATTATGCATGAGGGTCATTCTACAATAAGAGGTTCTTTCGATGTCCATGATTTTTATATACACTTTCCTCCAAAATTTAAGATAAAATGTTTGTATGCACAAATGAGTTAATTGTCAATAAAAATGTTATAAAAATTACATTTATATTCAAAACATTTTTGTGTGATTTTTCCATAGAAAATGACCGCTTATCGTAGAATCAATCATAAAACATTTTATTGCAAGAAAGCGATGGAAAACAATATTTAAGAGCTTATAACTTATTCGTTTTTGAATCAATTTTAATTGAGTTTTCGTCTTTTGTTTGGTATTGAGTCTAGTTTCACTTTTTGATAGGTAAAATATCACTTTTTTTTTAATGACATCTTCCCTATTAAATGAAACTTTGTTTTTCAACGAGTTTTCGTTTATTTTATAAATATATGGTTAATGTCATCCATGTTCTATATTTCTCAGGTTTAGTTAAGGTTAATAATGTATATATTGTATTTGTACACTTTAACTTATAATTTGTATGTAAAATTTATCTTTTTGTTAACGTTGAACGGTAATTCAAATATTAGAAGATTGTGTATTTTAGTACATTATATGTATGCTGGCTACATGTTTACATAAATATTTTATCTTTTGTATGTTGATCCTCTGAAATTATTCCTTTCGTAGGGATTTTGTTCTATACCCGAAATGAATATTTATATTCAGAACATCAAGGTAAAAATGTTAAATATGAAAATTATTGTCTGAATTAAACATATTTCACTCAACTAAAAGATATATGAAGATGACAGACAGTATTTTATTTTATATCTTTCAGTTAAATAGAATTATGTATGACAAATTATTTTAAAAATTAAGCTACGTAAGAAGGGTTAATTTTTGGTCAGTTTATTTGGAAAATATATAAAATATTTCGCCGTATCCCAATAAATATACGAGGCTAGACTTTTTGAACTTGGTATATGCAAAACCCCGAAAAATATGGGAAATCGAAAAAAAATTAATTTGAACTGGATATTTATTTTAAAATGCATACATATTTGTAACTGAAAAGTTGATTCAAATTTATTTGGTAATTTTTTTATTTAGAAATCATAAAATATTACATTTGATCTTTTACTCTAGAATTTTCTGGAAAATTCTATCCAAAAAAATAAGATTCTTCTAAATTAAATATGACAGTAAATAGTAACCACAAATATGAAATCAAATCGCATACTAGTAATTATAAAGTTGTTTAACTAATTATATACGAAATTATAGCCAACTAGAAAAATTTTACCTAGAACTTGGCAGTCAATCTCTAATTTATTTAGGTCATGTTACCCATCCCATATACATCCATTTACTCTATTCCATTTTCATTTAAACTATTTTTATATCCCAGTAAAGCAATTGTAGTACATACATGGCCACCAATTGGATTATTGTTATATTATTCTATTGTTAGTATAGTAGGTATTTGGATGGTGTATTATACTATTATTGTTATTGTTATTATATGTCTAATTCTAAACACAATAACAATAAAATACTCGATGGTTTGTTTATGCTTATGCAGAATTTATACATAACAAAATGGAAAATAAACTTTTGGCCATTAAAAAATCCAACAGTTGCATTTCTTTTTTACTGTTAATAAAATTTAAAGTTAAACTGAAAACAAAAGATAATAATCACTTTAATTACTTTTATGGTTCCGTTGCCAAATGCCAAAGAAAACATCTCAATATAAAAATTCGGTGTTTTCATCCATTTAAAAAAAAATTTAATATTTTGGTATCTTTAGCTTAATTCTCCTGAAACTCTTTGCTTTAGATAGATCTTTCAAGGCTTATTTCCCAGTACAAAAAATAATAAACTCATTAATTTAGGAAGTCCCTATAAATAACCTACATAAAAAAATATTTCGCAAGATCTAAAGCTTACGAACAGAATAATTTTGAATGTACTTATAAATATCCTATAACGAGACGCGCCGAAACTTATGCCTATAATCACATTGGATCTACAGCTATCCCAAATTGACGGGCATATATTAAAAAATATTTCAATTAAAAATCATTTAGTTTACCTTTTATATTATTAATATAAGTCATTTTTCAACTACTAGGGTCATATAGTGACTGCTGTAGGTATTATTCTATACAACAACAGTATACAGTATTCCTAGGCTGTCACCCATCCAAGTACTGACGTTTTAACTTTAGTGATCGGTTGAGATCTGTTAAGACATTGAGTCGGGGGTGGGGGGTCTTGTTTACCTTTTTTTTCTAATTGTGTACTAAAATTTTTAGAAATTCTAAGATAAGTTAAGAATCGAAAAAAACTAACAAAATTGTGACAATTTTTATTATATTATTAATTAATGTAAAATGTGGGTATGTGACTATTATAGTTCGTACTTCTTACGTCATAAAATGTTTATGAAAATATAAACTATTACTCGCGCTGGGACGATCCCCAAGTGTGGCCTTGGAGTCAGTAGTTAAACATCTACTGAGAGAGAGAGGAACTCATACAGCTAGATAAATATTTCAAATTGAAGATCCACTTGTGAGCTGCGATCTTGCTCGTATAATTAAAATTAAAAAAGAACTAATAATTGTGATTGTTTACAGAAGAAAGATCAAATTTATAATTAAAAGTTATCAAATTAAAATATTAGACCAGAGACACGTCAAAGAAATTTTTGTCTTTATTGTTTCGATGGTTATATTAAAAAAAATTATAAATCGAATCCAAAATTTTTTTAAATAAACATTTAATTCGGTTCAATGGATATTACTCATTTTAGCAGAATTAAATGTTCTCTTAAAAATTAACTTCAGATAAGTTCTCTACAAATTTAAGGGGATGTATAATAGATATGACCACATTTATAATTGGAAAAACTTTATTATTGAAGGTATTATAATAAACCAACAGTTGATATTGAATATACATATAATATCCATTAATGTCAACACCATTAATAATAATCATAATCATCAAATTTATATTTATAATCATTTTTAAACGTTTCACTAAAAACTGTACACAAATTTAATATAATATAAAAGTTGGAAGTTTACTTGTGAATATATTATAATTAATGGATCTATATACAACACACAACACAAACAACAGCACTGAAGTTTTAATAAATATACATCTTTATGGTACTGGATGAAACCTGTGAAAAACTCAATCGCAAAGGGGGGAGAGTTTGTATAAAAATAAAAAACTCGATAAATATTACGGTAAGAAGAGGAGCTTATACTTTCCCATATCGTATTAGTGGAATAAAATGTCGAATTATACGATATTCCATCAATTTCTGATGTCATATAGCAGTATAATAAGCCAGTGAAGTATCTCTATGAATAAAATGATAGATTTTTTGTTTTGTCACGCAAGAAATACTGGATAGATTTCAATTAAATTTTTTAGTTTCATTTCTTAGACAAGTCTTATAAAACATAAGTACAATATTTGCATTGAATATAAAGTTATTAGCATCATTTCCATCGAAACCAAAATAAGAAATTCAAAATAAAATTTATTTATCTCGTCTAACCAGCAGTATATCGAACTGCCAACTATATACAGTGTACATATCACATCGTTCAAGAATCACCGGAACCATTCATGGTTCTGGAGGTCCATATACTTTTCATCAAGTATATGAGCACTACATCAAACACCCTCCAATAAGAAAGGCTTTTCCAAAATTCGACTCCAAAGCGAGTGAAAACGGTGGAAAAATTTGTATGAGACAACGTGACTCATCTCCTAACATGGTTATAAAAAGATAAAAAGTAATCCCCTATTTTTATCATGCATAAGCGTTCGAAGAAAAAGCAACAAGGTGAAATTGACAATTTTACTAAATATTATTAAATCAAATATGATTTTGTACTTCTACGATAGCGAAACGGCGAGTACCAGCTAGTAATTTTATAAAATCTAAGTATCTTTTGAGACTAAAGAAACACTTTCAGCTATATAAGATAGTAAAAAATGTAAATGAATGAAAATATTCTTTTACAAAAGCAAATAATCCTTTGATTCACAAATGTTTTTACATACTTTTGATACATAGAAACTGTAATAGAAACTGTATCCCAAAAAACACTTAGTTTATGTACTATACCAGCGAGTGTCAGACATCGAGTTTACTTGGATCAATATTGTATCTTTTAATGTTTGTTTGTTATAATGACAATCATTTTTACATACAATGTGTCATTTTTCAATACAAACAGTAGTAAAAAAAGATTTTATAAAAGCATCTGCTAAAATAAAAACCAGTTAGTCAATCAATACTGAACGGTAAACATATTTACAATTTATGTTTACTGCATGCCATGTTTAAAATCAATTTTTTATGTTTTTCACATTTTTATAATTGGTTGTTAACAAGCCACTTATTTTATTATTTATTATTTTAACGATTTCGGTAAAATATTAATAAATAATGTATTTTATCTGTACTCCATTAATGTGTTTTTATGAACAAAAATGTTCGAAATCCTAGGATTGCGTCATAGCGAATTGTTTTCTGAAGCTCTAGAAAACAAAATACTGCATTATTTCGCTTTAAGATTCATTATGGCTTTCATACCTAAACAGTCGCAGTTTCTAATTCAGTTTAGAGAAAACACCTCATTGTTTACTGGGAAAATATTCACAAAAGATACCGTTATTGAAAATAAGAAGTAAACAGTTGTTATTGCAAGTCACTCAAGAGCTGCTGAAACTGCTATAGTATTTGAAATTTATCAGTAAAATATATAAAAAATAAATGGGGATTTACTCGTGCTTCGTTGGGACCTACTCGATTTTGACGATCAGATGATTTGAAGAAAAAAAGTCAGTCAATCAACAGACAATCTCTCAAAAATCTATAAAAAAATCTTCTATCTGGACATTCTTAAGCGTATCAGATATTGATAGGGATAACTCTCAGGTTTTTCTGAAGAGGGAGGTATGTTCATCGTCTGGTTTTCATCGTGATGACCAAGGGGTAAAAAGGAGTAGGATAGAAATTTACCCGAGCGTGTCAGATTTGCATAAGAGATGTTACATTAACCTAAACGAATGCCTCATTTTCGAGATTGGAAATTCAGATGTGACGCAGCGTCAGATTTTCATACCGGGAGGTATTAAAATATTTTGAGGAATTTTCTTATAATAACGGTTATTAGATAATGATCAAAATGAAGTTAGATTAGTGAACTCAAACAATTAGATCAGCGAATTCTTTACTTTCCAGTATGTGTTTAATCAAATATTTCTTAATCTGACGCGTTTTAATATTTTCCACAATTGAAGTTTTAGATATTCTGGTATGACATAAGCTCGTGGTGGATTAAAAAATTTTGAAATAACCAATCGCGGCACCAATTAAACAGGTAAGATTTGGTATAGGTACTCAACCAGATGTAAGGTCACTCCCATATCTTAATCTGACGCGAGTAAATCTAAAAATCTTCACTTGAGCTCCTCTACGATTATAACTTTTTGAAAATGAACTTATATTGAACCCGCTACTTCATTTATTGAAAGTCAGAAAGCATTTCCAAAATAGAGACAATACTCATTTAATTAGATACTTCGACCCTTGTTAGACTTATTATTAGTCAAAATTTACTGAAATGTCGATTTTTACGTTTGAACATTTCAGTCTATTTTTGAAGAAAAGATCGCCGACTTGCGAAATGTTTTCAAGTTTTTGTCTAAAAAAAATGAAGCTCTGTTCTTGTTTACATTATGGAAGATATTAGAAGAAAATTAATTTACGAAAGTACAAGATTGAAAGTAAATTTTTCTTAAAGAAAAGATTATTTAATAAAAAAATAAATAATTTTGATGGGTTGAGTTGTAGTACAAATGTGTTTGGTAACATTAAGACGAGTTCTTAATTCCGATGTAGGTAAATGTGAAAGTTTGAAATATAAAAATACAACAAAAAACCTTTAAACATAATACTTTGGCATTAACGTACTTGAAAATGTCAGATATTTAATAGTCATAACAAAAGGATCTTTTTCTTTTTTTATTGTTGTATTGTGAAAAATACTTGACAACCATATTATTCTTTTAAAGTCGTTTTGAGGTTGGATATTGTACTATACGAAAAGAAAAAACAAAATTTAATACTAGCACGGGTTTCAATGGCTTTTAGAGACAAATCGTATCCAATATTTTCAACAATTTATTTTCAGCAATAATAAAACTCTTCAATAAGTAGGGCGTTATCTTATTCAAATATGTTTTCGTAACTTTGTGTTCGTTTTATTAGTTTGTATAAAGTAACTGTGTAAACTATGTGATTTTTTTAATAATTTAACAAATTGAAAGTTCTTCCAGCTTCATTATGTTTCGTGCAACACCTTTCCCTCTACAAAAAATTGGAACCCTTTTTTTCGGAGCTCATTAATTTTCGATCCGCCCAAAACTTCAAATTTATGGATATTGAGTTTCTTGTTCTTTTAAAATGAAAATCATTCAAATGCAAAAACACTTTTTTTGATATCAGGCAAAACGCCTTGTCTGTTATTCAACGAGATTAGTTTTAATGACTGAAGAAAACTTCAAGGATATATATTTTGCATTATTCCACTATTTAAATAGTGGAATAATGCAAAATATATATCCTTGAAGTTTTCTTCAGTCATTATCATGGATTTCCACAAAGTAAAGCTCTCTTCAATTAATTAGAGATTAGTTTTATTCAGGTTGTCGATGTGTAACAAACATATTTCATTTGAAAAACCCACTAACCGACCTTGACTTGCTTTTTGATTTAGTTTCCGTATCACTTTGCATGGGCTGCTAGTGGCCTACGTTACTACAAGTTAACTAAGCATAAAATATTATTATATTTCTATCTGTTCCGAAAATAATTGAACTGGGCTTCTCTCCGGTATCGTCATTTTTCCCATACTTACACTATTGTGAATGGTGGAAGTATGGTATTTGCAAATTTAATAAGATTTGAACAGTTTACATGTTTCTTCGTAGAAATAATAATTGAAGAGATTTCTGTAGGATTTCTTACACTGAGGCGAACTATTGAATGAACCTTTTCGATAGGAAAATCGTCCATGTCGTACAAACTTTTTCAAAATATCGAGGTGATATGCTGAACTTGCAGATATTCAATTAAGATCGCTTTGCTCAAATAAATAGGTTACCCTTGTTATTCCAATAATCATACGAAATCTATATATTCAAAAAATTGATAAAAAGTTGCTCCCCACCGTCTCATCCAATGAGTGTTTAATAGCTCAAATGAAAGAGCTTGAGTCACTCAGTGCATCCAAACGAACTTTCTGTGTTCATTAGAACAGGAGATACCTACCTTTGAGTGGAGAAAATCTCATAAATTTGAAATTTAGAATATATAATAATTTATTTATCTCTGCTCACTATCAGTATGTCGGGGACTGTCAACTATATAAATTGTATATATCGCATCGTTAAAGTCCATATACTTTTCATTAAGTAATGAGTACCATAGTACCGGAAGTAGCGGAAGTACCGGATGCCTCATCACAGTATCCGGTGCCCACATTTAATACCGGGCATTCTTTTAGAAAGGATTTTCCGAAAATCTACACCTAATGGGGTGATACGGGGGCAACGTTTGTATGGGACAACGTGACTGTTTGGTCCAATCTATTTCAAATCTATATATATATTTTGCCTGAAAAAAAGGATGAACGCATAGCCAAATCGCTTATCGTAGAGACCTGGGGGCCGTGTATCTTCATAAGAACTGGAGATATTTGGATACAAATCTATCACAACACTTGAAGAAAGAAACACCTCAAAAGAAGTGCATGGGAGGAAATCGCGAATAACTAGTGATTATTTGTGGTTTCTCACTATATAAAATTATAATTAACAATTAATTCTGCGGAGCACAAGAGTCCACTAGTAGATTAATAAATAAAGATTTTTAATTTTTTTTATGAAGTAACTAAATATTTGTTTCAATAATGTGGCACCCAGTATAATCCATGGACCGAATATTGGAAACGAGTATACAACAGAAAATTTTTAAATAATATATATAGACAACTGTCTATCAAAATGTGTTTTTTTTGTACATTTACCACTCACCAAAATATAAATTTATATACTAATGACATTATATATAATAGACATTCGATAATGTATTAAAAACATATTCTATGAAATTCTATGGAAATTATATGAAAATTTAATAATATGGATATAGTTTGTGGACAACGGTGTATATTGATATTTTCACTATATATCTAAAATGTTAATTAACAGTTTTGAGATATAATTAACTGATTAGTAAGCAGACACTATATATTGTTATTATTTAATTGAAATTTGAATTATATAATCATTTATCTATCCACAAACAACAACAAAATTTGTTTTCAATAAGTGTCATAGTCCATAATGAAAATGACGTTTTACTTAGAAGCTTAGTTGCATAAGATATTAATTTAAATTTTGACGGTAAGCTTTTAACATGCCTTAAGTACAGGAATATTTCATATTATTCAAAATTTAAAGTTTCTTTAGTATTTTATCTGCTTTATCTTTTAAAAAATTATTTTCTTTGACAATGTTCAAAATTTATGCATAATTGTTTTCTATATTTATAGGGGAGTATACTAAGTGGGGATTTTTGGATTGAGTGTTTAACTTGTCAGATTAAGATATGAAAGGAAGATTCCTTACCCTTTGTTGAGTAACTAACCTTAATATTTGCCCACTATATGGTGCAGACTTGCCGATCAGAATATTGAAATGCAAAAATCGATAGTTGAATCCATCGCGTCAGATTAAGATACGGCGCAGCTGGCGTACTTTTTTGCAAGTGGCTCGATCGGCTACCCTATACGCGTAGCACCGCATAGAAATCTAATATTCGGTGGAGATGCTCTTCAAGGGGAAGGTATCTTTCGTATCATAATCTGATACACTCGAGTTAATCCAAAAATCCACGCTTGGACTCCCTAACCATGAAAAAAAGTGAAAATCAGATTATTTGGCAAAAACAAGCCTGTATAAGTCATGACCTATCGCGTGAAAATGAAAAATTTCATGAATCTAATTTAACAATGAATGGATACGAATTTTGTGTCAATAATTCCAAATCTATAAATATTTCCATTATGCAGACTAATTCAGAGTAAATGGAATTTTTTTTTCTTAAATTAAAATTTTCATCTATTTTCATTAAAAAATGTTTTTTCTTCCTGAACGGGATGTATTTACCCATAAAAGTGTAAGCAACAGTTACTATTTTAATAATCTTTTTACATAATTTAAAACAACACTCTAATTACACACGAACATATCATACATCATAAAACCATAATAGACGAGTTAATTTGGGACATCGCATCGCAAAAAATAAATAGCTGTGACCTACAATCTAGAATAGTTTGTTCAATGACATAAACGAATTTAATATATTTTTTTTTTGAATATCCAAAATACATATTAGTGACAAAAAATAATAAATATAATTTATTTTTGAAAATTTTACCTATACATTCTAGTAAAAGCCAATAATTTATGACTTATTGTATTTAAAATGTCCTTCTATATAAGAATAAATTAACGAGTTTCTTTGCATCTTTATTTTGTGTTTTTGATTTCGAAAAGTAAACATCAAATCATTTATAAATACACCTCTAAAAAATTATTATTTGGCGTAATTGTTAGTGTAACAATATTTTCCTCTAAGAAAATTCTTTTGTGAGGTGTTACCTTCACGAGGATTATAAAATTTTTAAAAGTGTGAAAAACTGACAAATAATCTTTTTTTTCTATTTAAATAAGAATTCAATTATAAATACAAAAACGTGTCTTTTGTCCGTCACGTGACAAAACAACATGTCCGTAGCCTGGAAACCTGAAAATTACAGAATCCTTTTTTTTTACTTTTTCGATTAAAGAAGGTTGAGTACCGGATTTTGCAATATTTCGGACTAAATGGTATTCGAATTTGTCCTTTAAAAATCTGAATAGTGCTCCACGTACGAAAATTTTCGTAGAGAACAAAGCATTATTGCTATTTGCAAATTTTAAACTGGTCATCTATGAATGATATGGAATGCGTACTTCTCTACCAAACGGTTTCATTAGTTAATTTGTTTACATGTCCCTAATTGACTCGCCTATAAACAAATGTTATGTCTATGAAGTAAAAACCAGATCTAAAATATTATTTACAAGATTAAATTATAATGAATAATATATTATACGTTTTTATGTTCGTTAAATTAAAAAACAAAAAACAACTTATAATGCTTAAAAAAAAACTTTGTTTCTGACTGCTAAAAATGTAATAATACTTTTTTAATTAATATTTTTAGTTGCTGTGTAGTTGTAATTTTTTGATATGCTTGTGTTTGTTTATTGCTTAATGTAAAATACTTGTCAATTTTATTTCTTTGTTTTAAAACGTAATAAAATATACTTAATACACATTATAAAAGAAAATTTAATTGGAAATCTTCAATTCAGTTTACACATAATAATTTTTTTTGAAAATGCAAAATCATAATTAAAAGATTCAATAGAGGAGTTAATTCACAAAAATAGACTGAAAAAATGATTTATAAATATTTAAAACGCAGATTCTCCAAATTTCATGTTAATTCCAATATCACTTTTTTCAAATATTTTGAGCTCATAAGGTACTTGTCCGTTTTCTTAAAAAATGCTTAAATTCCTGGATTCTTTTGAGTAGTATTTGCTGGGCTTACGGCTATCAGTTTGCAAACCAAATCAGTCAGTAAACGTACGACAGTCTACTGGATCGAACACTTGTATCAACTTTTGATTACGTATTACAGCAACTTTCTAACGGTATTTTACTAATCTGAACCTTTATTCAATACATTCTATAATAAATTTACTTTAAAAATTAAAATGGCTAAACTGCGTTTTAAATCATGGGTAAAATAATGTTATGTTTCCAAATCAAATTACATTTAATCTTCCATATACTGAACATCCTAAACAAGGCAAAATTATTAGGTAAAAATGATAGAATAGCTATAAAAAAATTTATATTTATAATGTTCATTTTTATTCCAGGTGCTGAAAAACACGAAGAAATTGGAAAAAAACTCAAAAATGATAACGAATTCCAAGAGCACAAACTGTAATATGTATAATAAGAATTTATACAACTTTTTAGAGTTCTACATTCACTGATTTGTGTTTCTGTTTCAGAATTCGTTGGCATTTTTCAGTTTTTTCAAAATTTTCAATGTCCTCAGCACCTGAATTAAAAACGAATATTATAAATATAACTTTGTACAACCAAATTTATTTGAGTTGTTTATTGTATTCAGTTTTTCATTTTGAGGCATATTAATTCAGATACTCTATATGATTCTGAAGAATACTAAATACTAAAATTAAAAAATAAATCAATTAAATAAATTAGTATATTTTATTTATTCTTTTTGCTTTCATATAAATGAATCTTTTAATTTATTCATGATAAAAAACAAAAATAGATTGAATTTTTCCAATAAAAATTTGTTAACAAATTCTATTCTGCCATCCTTCTTCTCTAGCACCAATAACATCTACAATAAAAAAAAATATATATATATGCGCCGTACAACACATATGCGTGTATATCACCAAAATAAAATCCAATCAGCCAAATTAATCCCTATCCACAGATATAGCGCTACATTTCAAATTTATACTTAATATGTTTTTATACATCCTGTAACGCACCAAATACAGACAAACATTCACAACAACTGAAATAATAACCATGTAATACATCGATCAAATATTTTAGGTTAGAATTTTTCAATTTATAAATTAAACTATAAAAGTAAATTTTTTGTTATATTAAAACTATACTACAAATCAATTTCACCTCACAGAAATATAAAAATAATCAACCTAAAAAAAAAAAAAATCGTGAACACTATAATTTAACTCGACATAATAACACTAATCAATTAATAATATATATTATATTAATCAATCAATTCTCTAATAAATTTCGATTTTTTGTCCCAATTTCCTAGATCAAAAATAATTTGTATTTTATAAATACCTATTTCGGCTACAAAGTAGTCTTCATCAGTGATTGCAAACCTTCACCAAATTAGTAACGAGTAATATCTCCTTAGAGAGTCATTACAACTAGCTAATTCATACTGATGATGACTTCTTGTAGTTGAAATAGGTATTTATAAAAATACAAAATATTTTTTATCTAGGAAATTGCGGCGAAATTTATCCGAAAAATCCTAGAGTTCTCTATTATAATACTCAAATCAATTCTCTATTTGCTATCTGTCTCTATCGCTCGTTCTGTTGTAATACGATACACACGATTAATCGAGAGTTTTCGTCACCGTTGTGAGTGTTTGTCTGTTGTGTGTGCAGGTTATTGGTGGGTCAGACGAGTTCTCAAATGGGTCGTAGAGCGCATGCATCCATCTAACATTTGTTCTTCCATCATCACCTGATTCCTGATGGGTTGAATTGAGCTGGTCCTAACGATTTAAATTTTTGGAGCAACAATTTGTAAGTATATTTTATTTGTTTTTCGTATATTTTTTTGTTCATTTTTTGTTGTTGAATTGAATATTATTAAATACCTTGTTAAATTTTTCCGGATCCAGCATAATGAAAAATTTGGTAAAAGGTAAAAGTGTTTTTATCACAGTATCTCTTTTTAGAACGTATCGCCCCCTGATTCGTTAACCTGCTGATTCCATTTTGGACTAAATTGAGTTTTTGTTCAGACTAGTAAGTACATGGTAATTATCTACCGTTTGGTATAAAAAAACAACGATATCTACTTATAAAGAGTGAGAAACTGCACGAAAATGGCAGAAAATGGCTCTTAGCAGGCTAACGAATCAGACTGACGGTATCGCATATCAATGTACAATTTATATTTAATTTCGAATTCGCTTAAATCTCCGCTTTTTATATTATCTTCCTAAATTTTGTAATCTGAGTATTAAATATGGTACTAATTATACTTTTAAAATCTGAAGCAAAATTAATTAACCAAATGGGATGTGTGGATTTTTAATTACATAATGATCACAAATATTATTCAGTTTTTCTTCGTCCTGTAAACTTTTTAAAATGCTGTTTAGCAAGTTAACGAATTAGACCGAAGGTTTCGCCTATCATTGTTTGTGTAACTTTAGCATTATCTTCCATTGTATGAGCTTATAAAAATAACTGACGTTTATTAAAAATTAGAAAAAAATGAAACCAATTTTGGGACAAACGCGTTTAAACTGTCTATAATCTGGCTACTTTCAGTGCGAAACGCTTTTACAAACGCTCGAAAAATACTTCAATTTGAAATTTTCAGAGAATATTATCAGTTAATTACAAATTCCGGAAATACAAACTCAATAGAACCCCTTAAGTGTTTATGATTTATTTGCTATTATTAATTGCCAAACAAAATATCAAAATTTATTTGCTGTTATTTTTAATTACTCAATAATAATGTATTTTATTTGTAGATATAAAACTATGCAGAATGTGCTATGCAACATTTAAGCAATTGTACTTAATGGATATGATACATTTAATATATGTATCAACATACATTATTAAAATATTAAATGTGTATTGTATATATAATTTACAATGAGTGTTGGATTCTTCTTCGTTCTTATGATGATGAAAACTCTTTATCTTGGCAACTGCACACTTATAAGCAATACTAGCAACATTCATTATACTTATATTTTTGTGTAGGGTTGTAACGAATATAAGTACCTAGTTAATTTAGCACTAATGTAATAATTTAGTGATCGCTTCTCTTGAATTGTCATTATATTACATTCATTTGCATAAATATCAGTTAAAATTGTTTATGTCACCCAATGAAAAGCTAATTCACAAAATAATTTAAGGCTTATAATGCCATGCAAATAAACAAATTAAGCAAAATTTAAATTTGGGAAGTTCATTAACTCAAATGAAATTTTAGAAGTTTAGAGAAACTGGGGAAACTGACTTGCAAATTGTTATTCAATCGAAACTATTTTTCAGCATGAAAATCTGCCTATTTGGTATTCAAACTCTCTCATTTCTGCTGGTTTACCCTTTGATTTGGCAAATCTCCAGTTATCTTTATTCGCATGAGTTGGCTCACTTAGCCTCAAAGTCGAGAAATTATTTGACTTAATAATTTTTACTTCAGGATAAAAATGAAATGAATTTGTATTGGGATATTAAACAAATTACAAGTGAGCATAACAACTAACAAAGTTAATTTTTAAGATACTCGACATGTGGTTCAGTATCAATGTTTGAATTATTTTTAATGATTGTTTCTCGTCCTTCTAATCCTCTGTTTTACATTAACGACTAACGAAGTAAAAGTATATGAATATTATCACAGAGAACTCCTTTTTTAGTATTTTTATAATACCTTTGCACAAACTGTCACCAAATTAGCATCGCGGAACATCTCCTCGGAGATTCAATACGGCTAGCTAATTAATAATCATGATAATTATACAGTCGAAATACGTATTTGTAAACTACAAAAAATTTTTGATCTTGAAAATTGGGCAAATAATCGAAGAAAAAGAATTTTTGTTACATCCCTAGTATATTTAATCATTCACTTTTATATCTGTATGTTTAAATCATTATTTATTCTAACTACAATTGGAATGTAATAATAGATTCTTGTTAAAATTCATAGTTTTGTATTAAAGTTCCAATCTATTTGCAACAATGTTAAAAGCATACCTACACTTTTAATAATATACATATTATTATATTATACTACTTTTTGATGTTTCATTAATGGCTTTTATTATTTATAATCAAACATTTAAATTGAGCTTGTCTGTACCGTTTGTGTAGTCTTCTTCTGCACACAAGTGTCGTATTTAAAAAAACAAAACGTCTGAATATTTTAACATGCTAAATTAGAACACAATATGTTTTATGCAAATGAACAAATAACTGAACTTCTTTCATATATTTCAATAAATATAATTTTACATAACTTCTGTATGATACATTTGAAGTCGATTTTACTTATAGCTATTCACTTTATTGAACAAAGTGAAATGAAACGTGTACCAAATATATTTTGTTTTCTCATACCAAAATATATATTTGAGAGAAATTTAATATACAAATATCAATATTTAATTTATCATCGAAATCCATTGATATATATTGGAAACATAGAATGTATTTGAAATGGAAGATAACAATATTAATATATTATTTGTTCTACCGTGTAAACGGTGTAAAACATATAAATACTATTATTCATAAATAATAATGGGTAAATTCCAAAATTTTTTACAATAAAAATTCATGCATGCCATAAAGCACTCGTTGTATTAACAATTGTTTTAATTCAGTTTTAAATTTTAAATATGTTCAATGATTTATATTTTTAAGCCCTCGTTGTATTAACAATTGTTTTAATTCAGTTTTAAATTTTTAATACGTTCAATAATTTATAGTTTTTGTAGATTTTTTTTTATAAATACGAATTATACAGATTCGAAATCCTTTTTGAACCACATTCTTGAACTTTACAAAGTTGAATTAAGATCATTCTTATTCAAAATACTGCTTACATTTTCTTATTCAAGATAATACTGTAAATCAAAATCAAAAAGAGATAACACGCTGAAATTTTGGTGACGTATTCTAAACATAAAAAGTGTGCTTAAATTCATGAATAAGAAAAATCGGCCTATTGGATTTAATGGACCATTGACCTAAGTTTTAATTTATAAAAGATAAAAGAAAATTTAATATACAAAAAAATGTTTTAGATTTTGAAACTTTTGTTAGATTTGCTTTTCGTAAAATGTTTGAGTTTTCTATAATTTTAGCTCAAACTCAATTAATAATCACATATAGGTAATAACTATGCAATTAATCATATATCGAGTACATAAACAATGAACTCTGTTCGTTGTCATTTTCACTTGTTTTTTTCCTAAAATAGTTTATTAAAGTATATTTAATCTTTGAATAGTTAATACATTTTAATTTAAAAATATGGGTTTGCAATGTTCTCTTAAAAGCGAGACAGCTATAAATATTTTTGTTATTTTTTATTGTTTTTGTAATAAAATTACTTTACGTGCATGCACCGAGCAACCGCAGAACACCACTCCAAACTGTAGTGTAGCGGAAGTATGCTTGATTGAATTGCAATAATGCAATAGGCGATCGAAATTAATTTTATTTATTACTTCAATTGAATCGTCTTTACTTCACGAATATGGCCCTTAAGTTATTTTTTTTTTTAATATTTAAAAATATACAATATATGGAAATTCAAAATTTCTTATTACAGTTAGGGAAATAACTACGTATTACGTCAACTATTAGTATCTCCATATAAATTACATGTTAAACATCGTTCACAGATAACGATAGAAAAGAAAGTACCCTTTGATAGCTTATAACTTTGTTTTTGAATCAAATTTAATTTAAGCTTTGTTATGTTAATGAATCTAGGTTCACATTTTGAAATTTGACAAATTAATAAGACTTATTATATTTATCTTTTTTTACAATTTACTATTGTTATTAATATTATTTATTTCAAATAACCTTCAAGATCCGCTTTCGTAAACAATGAAAAATGAATTACGAGTATTCACTCTTTCTATAAAAATTATTTACTTTTGTATTGCTCAATTATTCAATTGAAATGCATATACTAATTATGATGTTGCATTAACCAACGTTGTATATATATTTATATATGCAAATAACGGCTTAAAACACATCGAAAAACTATTTTATTTCTAGAATCCGGATAATATAAAAAGCATTTTCTTGTATGATAAGCTCTTATGGGATTTAAAATTTTATATAATATATAACAAATGTTATGCCCGCCTGTCTGTCTATTTAACTTCAATTTTAATGCAACATAATATAGACATTTGAAATTTGCATATTATGGTGTGCATTTATAAGCAAAATATTTTATAATTATTACAATGGCAGTGATACTCTTCGAATAATTGTTTACGTTGCTATATTTATCCTTAAGGTAATACGTTTAGTTGAAAAATTTAACACTTTTTTGAGCATTTTTTACAAGTCGAATATACAGAAATTTGCCATGCGTGCTCTGTATATACTATGAATACCGAAAAGGAATGTTTATATTATACTCGGCATACTTAATATGCCAGAGTATATTAATTTTAGTCCGCAAAAACAAATTATTGATATGAGTATTCATAAATATACCTAAGTCCATTCTCGACTGTCCGTCCGTCCATCCGTCATCACAATAATTCAAAAACAAAGAGAGAAAGCGAGCTCTGTTCATTGGGTCCAATGGATCCTTGACCCAACTTTGAAACTATAAAAGATAGAAGAAAATATAAAATAGAAAAAATATTAACTTTTATAAAACAACTTTTGTTTGAAACTTTTTTTCGTAAAATTTTTAAGTTCTCCACAATTTTAGCTCAAATATAATTGACTAATAAACACATATAGTTAATTACCATATATATTATTATTCATGTAAACACATATTAATGTATAGACTGAATGTTTATAGTATTTTATGAATGCTTATTAAAAATAGTCCAAATAATGATATTCAATCATATGTCTAGTATCTTAACAATTAACTGTGTTAGTTAATATCTTTACTTGTTTAATTTTCAATTTTATTAGGCGAAATAACCGTTTTCATGTGATGTCCTTTTTGAAACAGAGAAACAGAGAATTTTTTATGCCAAAGCTCAGTGTCAAAATTACATTATTACATATAAAACGTTACATTAAAATCAAGGAAACACCTTTTCGAAAGAAATTACTAGCCTGTCAATATTTTATTCAATTAGATAAGATTATGGATATAGGTAGTTCTAATATTTCTTCTATGTCTAATACTGCTTCTATCCTCCATTAGTTCAATAAAAAATTGAGTTATTACAAATAGATAATAGTATCTGAATAATAACTAGAAGAGAGATAGCAAATCGATAACACTATTCATACAAAACTGAAGAGCATTATTTTTACTTATGGGTAGGCTGCATCAAAATTTGTTCAGGCGTTTCCTGGGTTACAATACTAGTTTATCAATCCAATGATATATAAGTCTGTGTATGGTATATGATTTAATGTAGGAAATTTCTTAAATTTTATTAACAAATTTAAATGAATCATTATTTATATTTAAAATTAAAAATAATTACTAATACAATTTCTTCAATCATTGTTGCAATTTTCAACTGAATAATTTCAATTAAGTGTCTTTTCTTGTAATTATTCAATAATTTTTGTTTGACATTTGCTATACAATTTACATGCAAACAATTAAACAAATAACTACATTTTCTCGAATGTGAATGTTTTATTACAAATTTTAGACACTCGTAGCGCATCAATCAATTAAGAAGACCCTTACACGTACTGCGGTACGGATAATTATATTTGGTATAGAAAAGAATGTCGGCCAAATTTTGTTTTACGTCGAACTAAAAGTATGGAAAATGTGTGTTCAATAAAAGTTCATATTTAACATATCTAGTTTGCTTAGCGTTTATAATTTAGTTCTCAAAATTTCTAATCCCACGCTCTTAAAGTTTTCAATGGTAGTATAGAAATGTTTTTTAAATGCATATTATTCAAAAATACACCTCGTGTTGTGCATAGACGGAAATTTATTGAATCAAAACGTTTACACAATATCAAAAAATTTAAAAATGTTATTTATTAACTTCCTATTTCTAAAATATAACATCCCAGTTTCGATAATCGATGGGTCCCACGGAAGAGACTACCCCCATCTACGATAATTTTTATACCGGAAGAAATTGTCATCATACTATATGCTTACGGATATCAGATCTAAAATAAAACATTTGGTACATATAATATACGTCATGTGAAAACAATGAATTCCCAATTGTACATCAATTTTCGATTATAGTTGTTCTTTTTTTTTACATGTAACTTGTATTCAATAATGATTTACATGATGACCCTAGGGACTGTACAGTGAGTAATAAATTTTAGTATTAAATATAGAGGCAAAGGCTTTACTACTCTTACAAACACAATATTTATAAATGAAGTAGTCTGTATAAGTGTATATTGGCTGATTTTTTTAAAACTTTTTATATTGGTCTAATTGAAGTTTACTGAACGGAGAAAAAACTTATTGATATTTTTCTTCATTATGTAATCAAAATTACAAAAATCCCGTATTCCAAATTATTGAAAAAAAATAAAAATCTGTTGAAAAGTGCTTTCAGGTGTAACATTAAGGTAGAAAATCAACACCAAAAAATACAAACCTTCGATATTTTATAAACAGTATAACATCAACAGTTAGTTATTGATGGTTTTTCAAAAAAATATTTAATTTATTAAAAACTTTCTAAAATTGTTTCTGACACATAAAACACTTTAGTCATTTTTATAAGCTCATACAATCAAAGATGATACAAAAGTTGCATAAACAGTGATAGGCGAGCAATATCGTTAACCTGATTCGTGAACTTACTAAACGCCAGTATGCAAAGTTTACAGGGCAAAGAAAAAACTAATAATATTATGTTATTAAATTCCAAAAATCCTTTAAGCTAGTTTAGTTTTGTTTAACATTTTAAGAGTGTAACTAGAACCATATTTTATATGTATATTAAAAAATTCTGGAAATTGATATACAAAGTAAAAACAGTCCCAGTGGCAACTTTCTACTTCTAGTTTTAAGAACGTTTTATTTTTATACCAAAGAAAATACCATGAATTTTCTAGTCTGTACAAAAACTCATTTTGGTTTAAAATGGAAGTTAACGAATCAGACCGATGATATGCTAAAAAATTCTTTAAGGCGAGAAAATTGTTTCAAACGAAACTTTAACTATCAGAAATCGTATGAAAAAAAAATATCATAATGGATTATTTATTAAGATTATTTTCTAAGAATCATTAACAAGCGTATTTAAACAAAAATAATTTTTTGTATGAACAAAATTCGTAATTGTCAAAATTTGCTTATATTTTAACAAATCACCTTTGAAAATAATATGAAATTACTGAAGCATTATTTTATTTTCAATTTGGGACAACAAAAGAACAAAGGGTTTAGGTGCGACCTGCAAGAACCACTCGACGATCTTCACAATCAAGAGTAAAAAGCAGTAAATCCATTTCGAATCTTTTGTCTGTTATTTTAGTTTATTATCCTCAACAAAAACCGGCTGAACCGAGTTTTAAGTTACATAATTACTTGAGGAATGACAATAATTCTTCGCCGAAAGCATTATTGAAATAAAATGCATTGAATATGGAATCTAATAACCTTAAAACGTAATGATATATCCAAATTCTGGGTTCAAAAAATCGGCCCCTTTACAAAAAGTTAAAAATAAATAATTAATATACTGTATTAAAAAATTTCTAGAACTTTTCTCATTGACGTTTAAGCAATTTATTATTTTTTTAAACGCTGTGGTTTTCGTAAAAAACAGATAATTTTGTATAAAAATCTTAGCTCATATTTTAAATTTATCCTTAATAAATATTAACTTTTTTTGGAAATTTTAATTTTTTCCTTTATAAAATCAAACTCTGCAATTAAAAATATAGTTTGCTAGCGTTACAAATTTTAGACTAATAACAAATTAAAAGAAAGAATCATCTTCAATAAAAATAAACTAAAAAGTAAAAAATGATTTAAAGTTACTTCTTAGTTCATTTTTTTGAAGGCGGTTCTTATATTTTTTTACAACCCCGAAAAATTTTTCACTTTGATGCAATTTTGTCAGTAAAAATAGTTAAGTGTCACATAGGTAGGGGTAAATTGGTTTTGCCCCTTGTTTCCCCTTCTGAACATGAGATGTTAACCACATTGAAATGGGATCACACGGAAAGTACCAGCTTTCAAATAAAAAGGAATTATCCAAATCGGTTCACTCAATCGAAAGTTGAATTGAGAACCTCCTCATTTTTTGAAGATACATAAATATATATAAAAATCATACTGTATAGTAGTTATAGATAGTATAAGTAGGTAGGTATAATTTACTAGATAGGTTGGATGGTAGGTAGGTAGGTAGGAGAGGAGACATGATTATCAAAACTGTGCCAAATCAATATGATTACTATAAATAAAATACAACAAACTATAGGTAACAACTGATAATAATAAAATATACCAATCAGAAGGTATGGCTGACTATATGAACAACAAACAAACAATATTCCTAGTATTTCATTTGAACCAATCGTATGATGATCACTTGAATAATCATTCTGTTATAAATCATATATATTTTATTTGGCGTGCTTCTAAAATTATCACCGGGTGTTCCTCTTTCTATTTGACAGTTTTGTGATTAGTACAAATAATAATAATAATAATTAAATCAAAATATTCAGTGTTGATTAGATAGATTATTTTTTCTCTGGATTTCAATGATAGTTTACTAAAGAAAATGGGAATATTATAAGTATGTCTACTTTCTACTAAATACCTAATAAACTAAATTAAGAATACCTTTTTTTTTAATGAAAATAATTCTTTTCTCATAAAAATAGTCGTTTTTATTTAATTAATCTATGTTCCTACATTTTCCTGAGTGGTTTTCTTAAGAAATCAAAATGATTTTTAAATAATCCATTTTCGATGTATATAATAAATTAAAAGTAAATCACTTGTTTAAAACAAGCTCTTATTTAAATGCCTTAAAAAGAAAAATAATATACTTTTACTTTAAAAATTTTACTATTAACTCATAACGTCATTACGCAATTTATATGAAATAAAAGCTTGTCGTTTAAAATTGGAAAAAATAATTGTAAATTTTAAGTTTTTAACAGGAAGTGAAAGTTTTGAGCTGTTTAAAAACAAAATTGATATCATTAAGCAAAAGGCTAGTAAAAAAAGCTACTTTATAAATAATTATGTTATTTAGCATATATTTGTGTTACTAACATATATCACATTATTTATCAAAATATATTTTTTTAAATGTTTAAAGTGACATTAATTATTTTTGCAAAGATCACATTAGTAATTATCATAATCTTAATGTTTTTGATGGAAAACTGTGAACTCTTAAACGAAGCGATTATATTTTTGCATTGTTCATTTTATTAATGTATCCGAAGATGATAAAATATTTATTTATACATGCAAGTAGGGCTATTGGCTAGCTTTTTATTCTTTTAAATAGAAATAGAAATATTATCAAAAAGCTGCCAATTAATTATTTTATTATTTTCGATGTTATAATGTTATTGCAATGATCATGTCGTTTCGATACCTACACGGTGCCTGTAGTTATAAAAAAATTTTAAAACTTATTTTTATGTAGTTTTTAACTACAAGAAAATGCAATTTTTGATAGAAATTTGAGTACAAATCATTCGAAAAACTGTCCCCTAGCTTTATAACTAACAGTTATAGAAAGAACACTAGTATCGATTTCTTATTACTTTCATACTACACCATATCTATCAAAGTATGTACACTTGTGGAATCAAAAAATGCAACACTTTTATCGATTTTCATTTTTATCTTTTATAAAACATAAGTCGGTTGTTATGTTTTATTGGGTTGTTTATCAGAATTAATTTTATTTATCTAACACATTAATTTTAAACTGAAAAAATAAGTAATTACATTATAAAATTGGTGTATGTCATTATTTTAAGTAAGCGTGAAAGATTCAGGTCGTCACATTTTTTTTATTCCACAAGTATAAGTAGTTGTATATTGTATTTTAGAATATATGTATTCTAGCCTATACTGTTGTTTATACACCACTATAAGTTTAAAGCCCTATTTGACATTTACTCAATCATTCAAAGAGATTTAAGTATGCAAATCATATTTGTGTAAACAATAGGAGATAGTTATAACATTTTGAATACAGATTATACACAATGTTGTATACTGTAGGCATTTATGTATGCAAACATAAGGAGATTAATGTATGTAACCAGTTGTTTATTATGCATGTTGTAGGTAGGTATGTTTCAAATTTATATAAAATTTATTCAATTAAACTTATGGATTTCAATGTATATCGTCAGATAAATACGAATGGGAAAATTACAATGAAAGATTAACGTTTTGTAACAGTTAGCAGCTATACGATACAGTAAATTGTACGCTTGTTCTAACAACGAACTCTCAAAGTATAGCGAAACAGAAATGTTTCTTCACGGGGCTGTCAAAACTTTTGATGTAAAATCTGAAAATGTTAGGATATTTGATTGTTCATGATTCGAATACAACTTAATAATTAATGGGAAACTATTTAGGCGGGTATGGGATACATAACTAGCTTTTCATTGTCCAACAGTCTGGAAATTGTAAAATCTAGATATTTTTGGCTCGATCCACAAGATACATTCTCATTTATTACAACCATGAATTGACTTAGTTTCGGAATTAAACTATTTTATTGAATACTGAATATGAAAAATTCCATAATTACTCATATTAATTTAAAGAAATCTCATAATATGATCTTTGATCACAGTGATCTCCGATAAGGTCACAAAATTTCCGTCAAATTTTATTAAATGGTAGTATGAACTAATCTATTGACAGTTCTATAAGTTTTTAATAGATGCGGTGTGAATTAATCTAATGACAGTACTTTATATTTTTTGTAGATGGTCAAGTGAGCGTATTAACATACTTATTAAAATTAGTGTTTACTCTTAAATATATATTAATTTACAAAATTTTTGTTAATGTTAATAATAAAGAATTTTTAACAAGTATTACCTCTTTATGACTTGTTACAACCTACGCTATGTGCACGGGTACGGAGCTTGACATATTATCGACGAGAAGGCTCCAAGTGAGCGCTGTTGGATACATTGACCTCTATAATAATCAAAAAATTTTATTAAACCAAATTTATTAACCATAATTCTATAAAATCTTCTTATTATAAAGAAAAAATTGATCAAACAAAATAATCAAGAGATATTTGTTGTTTTCCTTTCTGTCAGAATGTGAGTTTATGTCATAGAAGTTAGTTATGCTGTCAATATAAAACATTAATTATTTATTTATTATATATTTGATTGAAAAAAAAAGTACTCTGAGTAAATTATTACATAGCTTTTATTATGCTTTTTATTAATCTATTACATTTGAATAAACTAATATGTCGTTATTTAATAATTTCGTGATACAAGAACAATGAATACTGCAGGTCAATAATTTTTCGTTTGTCGCTAGAGGCGTTAATCGTATTCGTGCACATATAGTCTATAAGATAAACTAAGATAAATGAAATATCAAACTAAATATTTTAACTTTTTATTTTATTAATAAATAATAATTGTATCGTGTTGAATAATTTTTTATAATATAAATTTTACCATTTATAACTCAGTGACAGCAACGCTGTCCTTTATACGAGAACACTCTATACTTATAAGTACAGTGACAATTCTAGAACTATTATAACAAATGAGAAAAGTTTTTTTTTATTATATTCTTATTGTTTCTTAAAACAAAAAAACAAAAAAATAAATAAATGGTCGAATAGTAATAATATGAACATTATTTATATTCATGACAAGTTTATTGAAAAACTTGTGAAATGGTATAAATATCTATAGATATAAGCTGCAATGAAATAGTAATTGGTTTTAGTCAATTATTTAATACTTTTCGTTGCATGCATGCATTCGTATATATATCCAAGATATAATAATAATATTTAAATTCATTTCATTTCCAATAAAACATTATCCAATGGAAAAAGAAATTTTATTGTTTATTGAAATGTAATTGAAAGCTTTAAGTTTACATATTTCTTTGAAAAATTATTTTTAGATCAGACGCTTGAGTAATTTTGTGTATGCAATAATCGAACATTTTATCAATTGATTTTCGTTAAGAACATCTAAAATATTAAGATTTTGGGTGTATCTGGATCAATGTTTCTTTTAAGTATTTTTACAAAATACGTTTGCAGAAATCAATCGGCTATTTTTGAATACTCAACTACTTCCAACGTCCGTTTTAATTGTCAAAATTCTTCAATTTTTATATAATAGTGTTTGTACCCAGCAAACATCCAAATCAAAAAGTCTTCAAAAATTATTATTTCTTTCAATTGTGAAGTCGTAACTATTTTTGAAGAAGTCAGAATTAACAAACCTGTAAGCAGTCTTTTTTCGCAATAAGTCAGAATTGTCAATTCTTTAAGAAGTATTTTTTCTAATTTTCAAAACAAGTCAGAATTATGAGCTCTGTATGAAGTCGAAAATATCAGCACTCTAAAAAGAGTATTTAACGAGTTTTAGAATAGAATTCGATTGGAGTTAACTGTAGGTATATTATATAAGTAGGTCTTAATTAGTTACTTAGCTAATACGCTAAAACTGCTCGACAGTTATTATAGGCTCCGATAAAAAAAATCGTCAAACTTTTCAGAATATTCGTAGTAGAAAAATTTTAATATGTACACCGTATCATAATAGGGTACTTTCATAATAGGGTTACATAGTAGGGTAGGTGAAAAATAAAACATGAAATTTGACAAAAATTGAATTTTATGTAGAAATATTCTTAAATTAATATTATCTAAACATTAAAATCCGATATTTTTATCTCTATATCACGTAACCTTAAACACTAGGCGACCATAGTGTGACGTCATTTTGATAAAATTATTATTAGTTGTCATCTGTCAGTTCAATCTAAACAGTTATCTTAATTATTAAAAATATATTTGAAAGGATATGAGTTCTTCTCAATGTGTTATACCAATATTCTCATTATCAATATTATATACCGATATTACGTCACTAAAATGGCAGACAGCGTTTTTACTGGAATAAAAAAGGTTCAAATAATATCATTTTATGGCAAGAAATCGTATTTATTGTGCAAAAATGTTTATTTTTTATGACTTGTTATTAAGAAATCAATATTTTGAAGTACTTTTAAAACATGGTTAACTGTTCTATTAGGTTGTATAGAAATTTTAAGATGAATATTTATAAATGATATGATATGCTTATGAACACCCAGCCTATAAGACACTTGATTTTCAGTTATATTACTATTTAATTTATAAAATTTTAACATATGACAGTGCAGTAGCGAATCTTCCTCAAAAGAAATAACAATTTTTTTTTTTTTTTAATTGTGATGAAGATAAATTTCACTTTACATTCGACTAGAGTTGAATTGTAACAATTTGTTGTATATCCATCGTTGATGAAGCGAACATTATGTTGTCACATAAAAGTGTTCCTTCTAAATATACATTCAAAATTATTATTGATCACTTCTTATCAACGATAATCTTTTGTATAATAATGATTGATTGTATGTCAATAAACGAAAAGTTTAAATACTTTTTGGTATCTATTTTATTTTGTTCATTTTTTCATTGAAAATGATTTAAGTACAATATGATATATTGTTTCAACATGAATTACATCAACAAAATAATAAAACTGAATAAGAGCTTCAAGGGTTTTGTTTCTCAGAAAGATAACACTACGTTTCACAGTCTATCAACAATTCAGTATTTGAAGAAAATTTTGGTGTAGTTTTTTTTATTGCATTTCAATAATTTTTTTTTCGCTCGTTAACTACGAATTTAAAATATTTCGACAAAACATAATTTGAAGTAAAATGATTTTTTTGATAAAAAAATGAAAAAACACAATGATAATTATTTATTTTAATATTCGAATGTCGATTATCATTTGTTTTGGTTGTACACGAATTTTGTCGGAGATTTTGTAAGGCCAATATTTCAAAATTTAACTGTCTGAAACATCTTAAATAAGTTGCTATAGTAATTATTTCATCATAATTATATTTAGGGTAAGTCCGGAGGAGATGGCCATAGGAGAGTGATGACCAGTCTAACTATGTTCGGAACACATAGCTCAAAGACAATATTCTACGCTTAGATCACGTCTGTCCACGTAAGTTATTATCAGTACATGGTACGTCAGTAGAATTAAACTAAGCTTAGAGTAATGTCATTAGCTATGGATTCCGAAAAATACACTGGCTGTCCTACTAAATGATATTTTTTTGAACATTAATTAACTAGTTGGAAACCCTAAAACTGAGGGCACATGATAAAATTTATTGGCATCACACAATGTATATAAGACCTACACCCATATTTGCAAACTACTTCAGGTGAATAAGTTTATATTTTGCATCAGTGTTTAGTACGTCATATGGTAAATAGAGGGTTAGATAAAAGTTCTATTTAATATTAATTAAATTATATGAATACTACTGTTTATTATGGGATTTCATTAATTTATATTTATAAGCGCGAGCTTTATTTTATTTTATTTTTTTAATTGTGTTTGCTCCATATTTATATAAAAGTTTAAATTGTGTTTATTATGATAAATTAGTTAATATAATGATAATGATGCTTATAATTTTAATACGTTTTCTTTTATCGATTCCCAGAAACTTTTTTATCACTTGTTCGTTGTGTTTGTAGAAATTCATAATAATCGAACAATATAAATTTAAATTAAATCTTCACACAGAATCTTCGCAAACAAAAGAAATTATCTTTTATTTTTTGTTCGCGAAAGGAACACTATATAAAGATGTCATTTCAAATATTCACTAAAAAGATTTCATTTCATACCATTGTTTGGAAATTCCTTGCAAATTTTTATACTCGGCCATAATATGTCAGAGTATATTAATTTAAGTCTAAAGCTTGTAGCGCTAGGAAATATTGGCCGGATAACAAATAAGAACAAAATTTTGGTATAAGTGTTCATCGAAACATTTAATTAGTTCATTTCGGGTTGTCCGTCTGTCCGTCCTTCCGTTTTGGTGCCCTAATCTAAACATAAAAAGTGAGTTTAAGTTGAAGTGAATAAGCAAAATCGGTTCATTGGGTCCAATGGATTCTTGACTTAACTTTTAAACTATAAAAGATGGAACAAAAATCCAAATACAAAAAATGTTTAATTCCATGAAAAAAAAAACTTTTGTTAAACCGGATATTTATAGTATTTTATGAATGCTTATTAAAAATAGTCCAAACACTGAATCAATTCAATTATTCGTCGAGTTTCTAAACAATTAACTCTGTTAGTTGTTATCTTCACTTGTTAATTATAATTTTAGGTAAATAAGTGATAACAATAATGGGCATAAAATTTTTTCGCGATGTATGAATATGCTTACTTAAAAGGATGGTAGAATTAAAATTGATCTTAATTACTTAAATTCATGGAATGCTTAATATCTCAAGAATTTCAAGACTTAGTAGCCAAATTGAAGAAGGTATGAGAGCTTAAGCGTCCGTCTGCTGTTTAGCTCCCGTATAAGCTGAGTGGATCACGATGTTGAAAAACAGACTAAAGAAGGTTAGATTTGACATACTGCCAGGCTGCGGTGTCTCCCACAATTTATCCATACAACTACATGTTTTAACAAAAAAATCGCTTAAGTTTATTCGGTTAGGATATACTTTTTTCAGGTATAATTCAACCCCACCATCTCCGAAAGTGCCATAAAGTTTTGCCTACCATTGTTTTTCTAGTTTTATGGATGCTTTGACTTAGCGCTGCTTCCAGACGATTAAGGTTTACTTTTTTCCTCAGATTTCTACACCTCTTCTATCTCGAAAATGGCCGTTCTGCTATATATATATATATATATATATATATATATATATATATATATATATATATATATATATATATATATATATATATATATATCCAATTAGAGAAATTGCGGTAATTTCATTTAGAGAAATTGCGGTAATTGAGTAATTTCATTTTTTATTTTATACACGACATATCCTAGACTAAAAGTCAAGATTCTAAGTTTAAATGTATATCGAGGGTATAAATTAATAACCTACAAAATGAATGAATTTTCACTAAAATATAACTAACTCATCCTTCATCATAATCCCAGTTCATTCCAATTACATTATACTCTGGTAATGGTAGGTAATGTTACGTAATACCTGTCTACATCAGATTCTATATCTTTGTTTCTTCGAATGAGAAACGTTTCTAAAATTAATTACATTTTCAATGAAATTTAGTGTGGTGCGGTGAAGGAAATTATTATCTGACCTGAATATAAAGGTATTTTTGTCTTTAACAGATCGCGCGTCTTTCATCAAATTGAATTATGAATGTTTTTCTTCATTTCCATATAGCCCTTATTATGTGGTTTATTTATTTATTTTTAATCAAATTTATTGAATAAAAGTAAATACTTTACACCGTAAATGTAAATTATTGAATTTATGTTATAATTTAAGAATTTGAAGATAAGAAGGTCATGGATACAAAAATGAAGTTGTTTTAAAATATAAAATATATTTCCGTGATTTGATATAAGAACAAATTTAGAAAAATCTTAAATTTTTTAATTTCTTTAATTAATTATATTCACTTGGGAGACCTTCTCCACCATTGGTTGTTAGATTCACAACCAATTTCCTAGTGAAATGAACAAAAAAAAAACGTTTTCAAGTCATTATAATTATTTCGTTTGGCTACTTTGACAACGAGTTTTTATCTCACCCATTGACTGTTTGATTCACATCAATTTGCTAGTGAAATGGACAAAAGAAACCTATTCCAGTCATTATAAATATTTTGTTGGGCTACTTTGACAACGAGGCTTTGGGTTGGAATTCTGGTAATGACAGCTCTCAATTAAAATTAATGAGTCAACTAATTGAGTAGGCTTTCGATGTATGGAGTGACGTTATTGATATTTTTGGTGTTTATATACATAAACATAGCATTTAAATGAGAATACTGAGAATACATAGTTAAAAAAAAATATTTTAAATTATCAAATACTCAAATTACGTATAAAATATATCAAAGTATGATTTGTTTATTAATATTTTTAACCATATATTATATATATATATATATATATATATATATATATATATATATATATATATATATATATATATATATATATATAACATACTTATGCTATATATATTATATATATATATATATAAAATTAATATCAGCACAAAAATTGTTGTGGCAGTTTGCGAATATTGTTTCCAAAAAAAGTTGTTTTTAAATAAACGCACATGTTTTATATTTGAATTGTTCTTCTATGTTATATGGTTTATAAATTGGGAATATAAACTCACATGTCTTGAATTGGCCATCTAAATTTCAGCTCACTATCATTTCAGTTATCTTGATGAACGACACGTAAAAAGGGGCAAATCAGGTGATTCTATGAATATCTTTCGCAAAATTTTGATCATGGCATCGATATTTGCTAGCGTTTTAAGCATTAAAACTAAAATTAACACTGACATATTCTAAAATTAAACACTGACATATTCTTTATATGTCAAGCTTTATATGGCTACCCAAAATTAACTTATAAAATTTTTTTAATCAAATAAAATGAATAAAATTTTTCAAGACACAAACATCAGTAACGAAGCTTTGAGCGAATGAAAACTTCATTATAATTCCATTTTGTTTCTTCTTTTCATATTTATTTTCATTTATTGTACGTGTGCATATAATAAAGTAGCTTTGGTTATGTAGAATACCACAAACGCGTTACAAAACAGAGCTTTTGCATTAATGCATACAAAACTATACGTTTGTTTATTTATATGTAAATAAATGACCTCCATCAAGCAGGTCTAAAGTAGTGTTGGCATGCATAATCCCAATTCATTCGATTCCATTTATCCACTTTATAAAATACCGTTATTCTCTTATCATTTATTTCTTTTAATTTTTTCGACAAGCCTTCTATCGTTTTTAATCTTAGTTGCCTATATTCAAATAACTTTTTAATGTTCCTGATTCAATATTTTCTATAAAAACTTGTTTCCATCTTAATTTTTGGAAATAAGCGATGCTAGAGCCGTGATCTCCAAAGTGGAAAACGCATATAATATAAGAAGTTGTACTCTTTACAATACATGTTATTAAAAAACTCTTAAGACACATGGGCTGCATATTAAGAGTATTTGGTGAATGTTTATGATTAAAAATCTTGTTTTTTATCTTTTTATTTTGTGATGATTATGATAATATTTTGATAGTTTTGAAGTAAAAATTCTCTCAATAATTAGATCATTAAAAAATGTATATAAATACGTATTTTAACTATAATATAGTAATTATCAATTTGAATTAACTGAATTATCCTTTTTACAGTATCTTATTTACACTGATGTATTACGTTGTTAGAATTGTTGTGATTTGAAACTCGGTGGAACGAAAATGCGTTACGAGAAATTATTTTCTCGTAACTTGACAAGTAAAAGATTTCGAATTCGAAAAACGCAACGGAAGTACTTTTATATTTTTGCGATAAGAAGAGTAATGGAAAGAATTGGACCGCGAATCATGCTTGGAGGCGTCTTTAAAGACAATGTCTGCTCAATACATATACAGAGGTTGAGTGAGGAACAGACCAGATTTTTTTTTAATAAACATTGAATAATACATCATGAAAGTGCTGTTTTAGTTTTAAAAACCAACGTGAATACGAATGCTGAATTTGGAATAAAAATTATATTGAAAAAAAAAAAAAACATGGCGGAAGTATGTCACATATTTTCAATGTGACAAAGTATATAGTAACCATATAGTTGATAGTTATATCATTGTTATATACCTTTAGTTTGGTTTTTTTTATTATATTTTGTATTATTTATTTATTCATTGTCGTAAAATGTTGAAAACCTAAAAAAAAAAAAAAATAAATTGTATAGCATTAGATTTGTATTGTATGGCTACGCTGTTGATTTGTTATTTCGTTATATAACAACATTCGTTTTTATGTTTTTTCGAGTAATAGAAAAATATCTCGTATATAAAAATGTTTATGCACTTCGATATTTAAAAAAAAAAAAATAAAATACTTCGAGCTTATCAGACGGGGCAATTCAATTTTTTATTTATTTGTCGTTTTGATAGTTTTTTTCTGTATTAAGGTTAATGATTAACACAGTTAAATTAAATGTACACTGCAGAGTTATATTGCAGATAAAGAAATATTTCATTTTGTTGAAATATTTATGCATTTTTTTTTTTCAATTACTTAAGAGTGTGTATTCAAGGAAATGGGAAATCTATTATAAGATACTTTTTGAAAAATTACATAACAAATACTCTACCAATAATGGCTATAAAATAGCTATAAATAGCTCAAATAGCTATAAGGTCGATACGTCTTTAACGAATGCGTTGCAATTTGGATATCAGATGAAAAAATGCATTATCTTCCTTCAATTCGATCATATAAAATTTTCTGTAAAAAGCTGGCTTTATTATTATTATAATAATTACTTTTTTTTTTTTTGAAATTTTCAGTTGAAATTTTTTTCTTGAACCAAAATAATCTATTTCAACTGCACTATTGTGAAAATGCATGCATCTACACACAAAATTTTTTCAAAATCGAAGAAATGGGCGATATATTCGCACTTATGTGAAAATAACCATAATTGAATATATTTTGATTGATTTTTATTTCAATTTACTAATTCAAACTTTGTTTGTCCCTGTTTTAAAATTTAATAAAATTAAAAATATTTTTTTACTTATGTTATGTAAGTAACAAAAGTAAATAACTATCAAAAATTATTATTTATTATGATCTAGAAATGTATTAAATTTTATTAAATTGAAATTTTATTGTGTAGATGTATCTCGATTAATAAGCAATTTAATAAAAAATTATGTAACAAATTTGTAAAAAGTAATAATTTTTGTTCCCGAAAGTTTGATTTGGCAATATATATAGACAGCCAAAAAGACATTGTGGTATCAGTTTATAAAATCAGTTGATAAAATTATAATATCGTGAAGTAATTGTAGGCAAATGTTGTACTGAGTGATTCAATTAATGGTGTGACCGAATTATTATTTTTAAAAGTTACCTAATTGGAATTTTGACAATTTTGAAAATAAAATTTTTGTATAAAAAAGCAATATTCAATTTTAAAATGCAAAGGAAATTTTGTAAGTAGAAATTTAATTAAACCTATTTCCGTAAGCTAATTAAATTTGTGTAATTATTTTCATTTTTCTATTTAAATCAATTTGTGCATATTGTTCTAAGTGAAATAAACATTTAACTTTCACTAATAAAATGTGTTTTTGTTTTTAATATAACAAGCTTGTTACATGATTTGTTGGAATTCAATCTCAGTTGAACCAATAATATATATAACCATTTACGTAAATAGATATCTATATATGTCAAACGGTTAATTGGGTATCAAAATGAAGTAAAAAAATACATTTTTGCTACATATTTTAAATATAAAAATTTTCATTAAAATTAAATACCATTAAAAATTATAGATAGCCACATCACTTACAGAAAATGTGGCTCGATTACAATATCCGCCGTGCCTCGATTTTTTGATGGATTTTGGTAAAACAAGCTAAAATAAGACGAAAATGATGAATACTAATTTTCGAGTTTTCTCTTATTTTTCGAGTTATCCAATAGTAGTTTAATCGCAGGTTGAACGTAGGGGCCGAAAACCAACCCGACCCGTGCATACTACACTCCACAAATCTATGGGTAGTTAATCATAGGTTGAACGTAAGGGCCAAAAACCACCCCGACCATGCAAACTAGACCCCAGAAATGCATGGGTAAATAACAGTCGAAAATGGCGAATATGTATTTTTAATAGTTGTATTTAATATACAAGTGTTGATTTTTTTTAAACGAATTAAATTTCGGTTATCTGTACTTCAATTATGTTTAAATAAAAGTCATTTAACAAAACATAATAATTAAATCTTGTGACATGTTTTAAATTGTGGTATTTATGTGACATAAACACGATAATTCCTGAAAAAAAAGTGTCGATAACTCAAAAAATAAGCGAAAACTCATTTTCGTCTTATTTAGATTTGTTTTATCAAAATTAATCTTCAAATCGAGGCGCCACGGATATCGTAATATCCTCCAGAAAATTATAAAAAAAAAAAAAAAAAATTCAATATCAGAATGGTACACACTAATAAACGGATGAAAACGAACTAATTTTTTTTTTACAAATGATACTATGCAGTGTTCCATTATTCACTACAAATTATTTTATATAAAACACAAAAATAAAAATTTTAATTCCTTTGAAACGATTTTTAAACCCATAAAGTTTTTAAAATGAGATTAGTTAGTTTGTAGATAAGCTTTTATATATGAAAAAATACAAAAAAAAAAAAAAACAAAACTCTAAACCACAATTTCAATTAAATTAAAAGCATTTTAATTATTCTATATTGGTTAATTCAATTATAAACATGTAACCGAACGAGATGTTGTAACATATATAGTAATAGTGAATCATTTATTCACTTCCACGTAACTTAGCCCAAGTAAATGTTATCAATTAATGTACATTGTTTGTATGAAGAAGCGCTAATCAACTGGTAAAGTAAATAAGTAAACAGTAAACAGAGTGTGTACATATGCAATATTTATAGTAAATAGTAAGAAATTGTTTTTGTATGTAATGATGTATATCATTCAAATTAAAATATTTTAATGAGTTTTACAATTACATGTGCTAATGAGTTATTCACTTTTTATTACATTCGAATTACGCTTCCTGGTCAAAACAAAAAACGAAACATAGACAATGCAAACAGCCGATAAAAAATTGACGCGAAATATGAATTAATATTAAATTTGTTATATTTCACATTAAAATGTAAAAAATGACTTTTGTACCATAGTAAAACTTTAAAATTAAATTCAAATTGATTAAAAAACCGAGAACATTAAAAAACAGATCTATCGATATCAAAGATATTAGATTATATGCCCATCTCATTCTTAACATGTATAATGATTACCGATTTTATCTTTCCTAAATTTTTTTAACTGATAATACGACTTTCCATATGTTATATAATTTTATCGAATTTTATTAGTATTTTCTTTGTTTTTATTGTGAATGTCTTTACAAAATTTGTTTCATTTCAATTTATTAAATAGCTAATTATATGATGTTTTAAAAATTTATTTATGAAATTCTAAAGCCCCACAAACAACACAAGGCTAAAAGATATAAAACTTATACAAGTTTCAAACTAATAAGGGGGGCAAAAGTTAGTATTTGAGATTTGAAACTAGCTTGAATCCGACGCTTTTCTGTCGCATAAATATAAAAACATTACATATATAAAAGTTATTTTACTTATAAATTTTGGCTTTGTTGTTTTTCTGCTTCCGGTCTAAATTCTTTAATCGCAAGGTTCGAAAGACCTTTAGCTTGGTTTACGTCTTCAGTATGGTTAGACTCTTCGATCTGACAGATCGGTTTGCTCTAAAAGAAAATATGCCTTTGACCTCAATTTATTGTCACTTTTCTAATACAATCGCAATGTATTGTATCGAAGAAGTACTAGTTAAGGAACGTTTTTTTGTATAACTTATATTTTAGGGACAGGTCGGTTTGCTCTAAAAGAAAATAGTAGTTGTAAATTAAGTAGTAGTAGACTAGTTAATCGAATTTTCCACATTATATTTTACCATATTAAACGTAAAAAATATTAACAGTCGATTGAAATGAACGGAGTTCACCTGCGTTAGGAATTTTTTTTTTTCTGCCGTCACAATGTGTGTAAGTTTGCATGATAAAAGTGCACTTACCCAGCCAAAATAAATAAGGAGCTAAAAGGGTTCAGACCTTCGGTTTCAGACCTTTGATAGTATCCACTCTAGTTTTCTAAAGCATTGAAATAATGTGGTGTTATGCATAAGTCAATTAATGGATAGCTTGCAACCATATCTAATATTTAGTTAAAATTAAAGCGATATAACTGGTACAAAATTTTTGCTTTCCATTATACATACAAGAACTAGAAGAAAACAAATATTATGTATTTGCATTAAATCTGAATGTTCGGAACTTTTCTAGTTATGGAAGGAACTCATTGCAATATATTAAACTTTTTTTTTTCCTAAACGTCCTGTTCTTCTGACTATAATAATATTTAATTTCCTTGTGGATTCAATCTAATAGTTTTTTTTATTCATTTATGTAATCTACAGTTGCAAACATTATCCATACCCAATATAAAATATTATTTGACGTACTTAGTTCTTGATTATATTGCAGAAGTATGAAAATTATATTTTAATATCATTAAATTTCATTTTATTTTCTATTTTTGAAATCAAAATAACGACAAATGAAAACATTTTATCATTTCTCTAGAGATTAATTTTCATTTAATATTATAACAAATATAATGTATGTTATTCAAAGGATGAAGTTATTTTTTTAAAATCATTATCATTATCAACATTTGAAATAAATAATCGAAGTTCAGGACCAAAGGTCCATTAGATAAAAGTGTTAATATTCATGAAAATGGCAAGAAAGCACTGTAAAACTGTTTTTTTAAATGATGACTATGAAATCAAGTGTATATAATAGCAACTATATTAGAACTGTTTATGATTATTTACATTGATAAAATAACTAAAATACGTTCATACTCATTCGAATTACTTATTATCTATAAATATATTAATATATGATAGTTGTATTATACTTGTTCAAAACAAACATTCAAAAATAAATAAAATATTCTCAAACATTTCTTGTAAAATTTGGTTATCGTATAAACAATTATTTTGGTATAAAAATCTTACACAAAATTTATATTCGATTAGAATTTTCGGATAAAATTAAAAATATATGTATTCATTTTTAAAATCGATTATTATCGATTATCAATATTAGTTATTCGCGCATTACTTTTTAAAGATAACAAAATCCGAGGATATTCGAGGATATTTGTCACTATTTTCTGCCGCATAGAATATCGGAATTTTCTAATCTTTATTAAGACTTCTTTAAGATGTCTTAATTATGATGTCGCGATGACTTCGTTTCCAGAAGTCATTATTAAAAACTTTTTAAGTAGTATTTCGCTGAAGTCGCATTAAGTCAGAATTGTGAATTTTTTAAATGATGTAAATAAATGTTAGTCTAATTTTCGAAGGAAGTCCGAACTATGAGCTCTGTAAGAAATCTTTTCGTAAGAAATCTGTAAGAAATCTTTTTTTGAGTTCCGTATAAAAATATGAGCACTTAAAGAAGTATTTTTATCGGGATATATAAAAAGTCACAAATATGAGGCCTGTTTTAGAACTCGATTAGATTCATTTTTTCCTGATATAAATTTCACTCTAATTATATCTACTGTTTTCAAATAGTAACCTACAATTATTTTGTTTAATTTTTCTTTTTTATTGAAAAATTAATTTGGAGAATTATCATAAAGCAAATAAAATTAAAAATTAAGACAGTATATGTTACTCATGGATTAGTTTATCACGAATACCTCGGAAGGACGGTTTAAATTTATTTTTGATATTATGTTGTAAATTTATTTAGATAGGCGGTGTTATTCATATTCATTTAAATTAGTAATGGATGGAATAACGGAATCGCAAGTCTTAATATGAGTATTTTTAGGTTTATCCTAGATAATTTTTTTTATTTAAAAAAATTTTTTTTTCTTTGTTTAAAAGACAAGTAAGTGTATTTTATAGTAGTCAGAATAAACAATTTTTAAAGCATTTTATTTATGAAGTCTTAAGGTGTCCAATAAGTGGCGTCTTAATAACTTTAAAATTATTATTTTTGAAGAAAATTCTGACATCAAAATAAATAAGAATATCTTAGGAATTATTCTAGAAGTCATTTTTCAGTAAGGGTTTTAACTCTTCTGGGCAAAATTATACTCAGATATACATGTAAAAATTTTAAATAACGTACGATATAATAATTCTCGAAATAGAAAATTAAGATTTTATGAAATATATATATATATGAGAATGCATGTTATGTAATTAAGTTCTGGGTTTGGTCAAATTGGCTAATAAATTATTCAGAGGCTTATCTAGAGATTACATATAAAGATAGTAAGTATAGTCTTGACTGTATGTTTTACCAACTAATTTTATCATAGTCTCTTTGCATATTATTTCATACCATAATGTAACTTCATAGTTATGTGAATAAGTCCTTATATTTTTATTAGTTTTAATTGGTAACACATTCTTTAATTTTGTTTTTAAGTTAATTACTTTATCATAACCAGTGTTTGTAATAACTTGATTGTAGTACACAAACAGAATAAACAAAATAGGGTAGGGTAAACTGTCCAATAGTGAACCACATCCCACAGTGAACCTTAAATATTTACCATTAAACTATCTAAAGTAGTAACAAAATATGTACAAAAGTTAATCAGAACATTAACCTAACGCATTTATTGTCCACCATTAGTAGTTTGAACGGGCAGCCAAATTAGACCAGGTTAGAAGCTTTTAAAAATGGTAAAAAGTGCAATAACTTATAGTCGGATGAAGCCCATTAGAAACGGAGGAGAATATAACGGAAGTGAAACGGGGTGAGTTTTTAAGGATAAAATACGGTTTACATAGATTTCTGGCAATACTACAAATCCTGTGGAAAAAAGTGAAATGCAAGTTGTAGGTAATAAAAAGATCTACAATTTTTGTATTTACACTTTAAAAAAAAAAAATAAATAAAAATTAATTTTTTCGATATTTATTCAAAATAAGGTGAATAAATAAATATTTTTAAATCAACAAATACACTATTTGGAACATAAAAAGATAACTTTACACCAAATTTCGTGAAAAAAAATTTTTTTTAAAAGATAGAAATACAAAACCAAATACTTGGTTATTTCAATTTTAGAATTTTCCCAATTTTATTGAGGTACTGAATCTAGTTTCAATTCTAATGTAAAACGTAGCAAATTTATTATCATTACCCAATTATCAACATAACAATTTTCTCCTTTACAAAAAATTGCATAAATGAAATAGTCTTTCTTCATGGAATGCAGAAAATTGTTGATTACTAATAAAATCATTAAATTTGATGAATATGTTCTTAATTTTTTATAATTCCAATAGAAGTAATATTGAATACCAATAAAATACAGTCTTAAACAAGTGAATATAAATATTAACAGATTTAGTTGTTAGATACTCGACGTTTGAATATCAATGCTTGGATTGCTTTTGGTCATTAGTATTCATAAAATACTCTTAATATTCAGTCTATGCAGTTATAAATACATATTTAATCATAAAATGCCTGATAGTTATCTATGTATTAATGCGTAAAGCGAAAACTTTGTACCCCTTTTAACAAAAATTGGGCAGATGGAGGAGCATGAAATTTGGCACTCTTATAGTTTATAAAGAGAAGGACTGGAGAATACTTATATGTTTTTTTTTTATATTATACATACAATAAAGCAATAACAAAAAAAAAAAACATTACTATGGCACATACATATTTTAAAGGTGTGGCTTATATTGCACACACTACCATGCACGCGTATAAATACTCTTGGAATGATATTAATACTGTTTTGTTTATAGTCACGCATATATACTGTTTGGTTTAAAGGCAGCGTGATTCACTTGTGAGTGATTATGGTCGAATTTCGACCGGTATAACGGGACTGTAATATGTTTATATTAGCTGAACTTGAACTAAAATTATCGCGAATCCAACATTTAACACAAAAACAAAATTCTAAAGAAAAGTTTATTTTTTATTTTTGAATTTTTCTTTTATAGTTTATCTCCTACTTAATAGGTCTATTTTTAGCTAGCTAAAAAAAAAAATTGTGAAAAAACAATCATTGGTCTTAAATATGGTCGTATAGACTTTTATACCTTTTCAAACCACAGTACTTTTTTATTTGCTGTTTTATTTTTTCTCATTTAACGTGTTTCCGATTATAATTTTTTTTCTCGAAATCAATTTAGGCAATAAGAACAAATTGTTATACTCAAATAAATGTTTGCCAAATGCGAGAAAAAGAAAATATTAGTTTTCCTTGAACAAATCTTTGTACAATTGTATTACCATTTGCTATGTTAAATAATGTATGAAAATAGTAAGTGTAATTTTATCAGAACATACAAATACCAACCAATTCTCGAAAAATAAATCATTGCATGAATATTAGATGAGAATAAAACATAAATATTTGATGCTTTCTACCTCATTTGTTCAACTCTAATTTCTTATAATTTGCTATATTGTTATATTATTTCTAGGTAATGCATGTTGTTTGACCTAAACTATTTACTCTAAGCATTTTGTTACAAATTGAACAGCACACTACTATTTTTACGATTATATTATATACCATAATAATTATTTATTTAAAACATACATAGAAATGTTTTTGTAATAATTACAGTAGTTTTATGTAATAGAAGTTTGGCGCGATCCATGGCGCGCACGCCACTTATAAATTTAGTCAAATAGAAGAGACTTAGGCAAAACATTTAAGTAAAGGATTTACATATAAAAATGCTACTTGTTTTCAATAGAATACATATTCAGATATCATTTAAAACAAAAAAAACGTTAATAAAAATTAATTAAATTATACCTGACTTCATTATAATATAACCTACCACCACCTACCCTTCAAAAACGTGTTTCAGTTTTATATTCGAAACAAAGAAAAACACATAAAAGTAGTATAGATTTTTTGAAGTTATTTTTTTTTTGTCAAATGGCGCATGACCCCGCGAATTACTATTGGATTAGGCAATTAACATGAACTGGCGTTAATACAAACCATTTGCGTAAAATTTTCTTTGTCGGAAAACTTTCTATAACAACCCTTAAAATTGAATTTAATATTTATAAACTTAACAAAAAATGTTATATATAAAAAACACTTGGTATGTACTACGGAAACTGACAAATATATTCGTCCTACAGAATAATAGCACCTACATTTGCTATTCGAACTTGTATCAGAATATAAAAACTGCTAATACAATTCCGTTTGTTTTAACTGTGTCTTAATTTATGAAATAAATTAATTTTTATGTGATAAATAAACGATTTTAATATTTTTATCCAAATTATGTTATCAATTATTATAAATTACTCAAAATTTTAACTATTAATATTTAAGGTAAAATGACTTGTGACCCCTCAAATTATGATCAAAATATTCGTTTTAGATGAAAAAACGTTATTAAAAACCATTTTATCGAATTTCACTCCATCGGAACATTCAAATCAGGTCAAAATATTTATATTATTTCATGTGAATTGGTGGTACCTCCAGTATCTACTATACCTACCAATAATTAATAGATATTACCTAATACCTAAAAATATTGGTGTATTTTCTGCCATTTCATTTGTCTACTCTACATGATTAAATGTTCCATGACAATAATAAAAACATTAAAATATCCCAATTAAACGATCAATTATTTCAACGGTGAAATATCGAAATTATTACAAAATATATCCTTATCAAAATAGTTTCAAATAAAAATAATCCTTACATGATTGTTTTTAGTTTATAATTAATGTAATACCAATTAATTTAATCCCAAATTCAACCCCATATTATCACGATCCTAAGATATCTTTGGTTTTTTTAATAATAGGGGAGTACATATCAGGAGGTACATATCCAAAAACAGTAGTGAAATATAATGAAATAATGATTAACACTTTAATTTTAAATTTTTTATTTTTTACAAAATTTTACAAAAGTGAGAAACATTGATTTTAATTATTTATTTTACAGTCTTATACAAACAAAAATATATACAAATTTTATTATCAAAATTAATACACCAATATTATAGAAAAATTGATTTAATTATTAATAGAAAATAAAATTAAAAAACAAACGGGACCTGCAATATAATTAAATAATCAAATCAAATTAATAAATATTTTAATATATCTCACCGAATTATCGCGTCTTGTAAAACTAACCTTACTCTGTTCACAGTTAAATATTTCTATTACTCTTTTAAATAATAGAAGTTGCTGCTTGAATATGTTTTACAGGAACTGAAAAATAATAAAATGATACTATAAAATTTTTCAAATTAATAAATATTTTAATATGACTCACCGAATTACCGCCTCTTGTGAAGCTAACCTTCCATTGTTCATATCCATGGCACTCCATTAAACACAAATATAAAGTCAAACTCTAACACTATCCAGTTTTATGTCATTTAGGTTACAGTTGGAATTGATTTTCTTTTAAAAATAAAAACCAAACATTCTCTACAAGAATGTGTATGTTTTATATACCTAAGCCATAGAGATAACTGCCGAAGTTTCAGTCCGGGCTTACAAATATCATGACTTGGTACGATCATCCTTTGCAGAACTACTTCATTAGTACACACACAATCATCGGAGAAATAATGATTTTTATAATTAGTATAAAATCTAATTCAAACAAAAACCTATTCAAGTATGGTCAGTCACTTAAGTTACAGTTGGAATTGATTTTCATTTAAAAATAAAAACCAAACATTCTCAAGAATAATGTGTATGTTTTATATACCTAAGCCATAGAGATAACTGCCGAAGTTTCAGTCCGGGCTTACAAATATCATGACTTGGTACGATCATCCTTTGCAGAACTACTTCATTAGTACACACACAATCATCGGAGAAATAATGATTTTTATGATTAGTATAAAATCTAATTCAAACAAAAACCTATTCAAGTATGGTCGGTCATTCAGTTTACAGGTCGAATTGATTTTTTTTTAAAAATAAAAACCAAACATTCTCTACAAGAATGTGTATGTTTTATATACCTAAGCCATAGAGATAACTGCCGAAGTTTCAGTCCGGGCTTACAAATATCATGACTTGGTACGATCATCCTTTGCAGAACTACTTCATTAGTAACACGCACAATCATCGGAGAAATAATGATTTTTATGATTATTATAAAATCTAATTCAAACCGTCTAACCGAATTACCGCGTCTTGTCAATCTAATCTAACATTAGTCACAGTTAGTCACACTGTATTTAATTATTTAGAGGACCTGAAAAATAATGAAGTTATAATAATAATAGCAAATTTTTTTAATTTAATCAATATTTTAACATGACTCACCGAATTGCCGCGTCTTTTAAAACTAACCTTACAATGATCACTATCAAATATTTCTAACACTGTTTTTAATTATTGATGTATTCACTTCAACTGTCACTATGAAACTGATAAAGTTCAAATCTGCAAATTATGAAATATTTGAATTTGACAATCGGAGTCTTTTAAAACTAACCTCACAATGATCACTGTCAAATATTTCTAACACTGTTTTAAATTATAAATAGGACCTGAAAAAAATGAAATAAAAATTATAATAGCAAATTTTTTTCAATTAATCAATATTTTAATATGACTCACCGAATTGCCGCGTCTATTAAAACTAACCTAACAATGATCACTGTCAAATATTTCTAACACTGTTTTTAATAATTGATGTGTTCACTTCAACTGTCTCTATGAAACTGATAAAGTTCAAATCTGCAAATTATGAAATATTTGAATTTGAAAATCGGAGTCTTTTAAAACTAACCTCACAATGATCACTGTCAAATATTTCTAACACTGTTTTAAATTATAAATAGGACCTGAAAAAAATGAAATAAAAATTATAATAGCAAATTTTTTTAAATTAATCAATATTTTAATATGACTTACCGAATTGCCGCGTCTTTTAAAACTAACCCCACAATGTCACTGTCAAATATTTCTAACACTGTTTTTAATTATTAATGTGTTCACTTCAACTGTCACTATGAAACTGATAAAGTTCAAATCTGCAAATTATGAAATATTTGAATTTGACAATCGGAGTCTTTTTAAACTAACCTCACAATGATCACTGTCAAATATTTCTAACACTGTTTTAAATTATAAATAGGACCTGAAAAAAATGAAATAAAAATTATAATAGCAAATTTTTTTAAATTAATCAATATTTTAATATGACTTACCGAATTGCCGCGTCTTTTAGAACTAACCCCACAATGTCACTGTCAAATATTTCTAACACTGTTTTTAATTATTAATGTGTTCACTTCAACTGTCACTATGAAACTGATAAAGTTCAAATCTGCAAATTATGAAATATTTGAATTTGACAATCGGAGTCTTTTTAAACTAACCTCACAATGATCACTGTCAAATATTTCTAACACTGTTTTAAATTATAAATAGGACCTGAAAAAAATGAAATAAAAATTATAATAGCAAATTTTTATAAATTAATCAATATTTTAATATGACTTACCGAATTGCCGCGTCTTTTAAAACTAACCCCACAATTACACTGTCAAATATTTCTAACACTGTTTTTAATTATTGATGTGTACACTTCAACTGTCACTATGAAACTGATAAAGTTCAAATCTGCAAATTATGAAATATTTGAATTTGACAATCGGAGTCTTTTAAAACTAACCTCACAATGATCACTGTCAAATATTTCTAACACTGTTTTAAATTATAAATAGGACCTGAAAAAATGAAATAAAAATTATAATAGCAAATTTTTTTTAAATTAATCAATATTTTAATATGACTTACCGAATTGCCGCGTCTTTTAAAACTAACCCCACAATGTCACTGTCAAATATTTCTAACACTGTTTTTAATTATTAATGTGTTCACTTCAACTGTCACTATGAAACTGATAAAGTTCAAATCTGCAAATTATGAAATATTCGAATTTGACAATCGGAGTCTTTTAAAACTAACCTCACAATGATCACTGTCAAATATTTCTAACACTGTTTTAAATTATAAATAGGGCCTGAAAAAAATGAAATAAAAATTATAATAGCAAATTTTTTTAAATTAATCAATATTTTAATGTGACTTACCGAATTGCCGCGTCTTTTAGAACTAACCCCACAATTTCACTATCAAATATTTCTAACACTGTTTTTAATTATTGATGTGTACACTTCAACTGTCACTATGAAACTGATAAAGTTCAAATCTGCAAATTATGAAATATTCGAATTTGACAATCGGAGTCTTTTAAAACTAACCTCACAATGATCACTGTCAAATATTTCTAACACTGTTTTAAATTATAAATAGGGCCTGAAAAAAATGAAATAAAAATTATAATAGCAAATTTTTTTAAATTAATCAATATTTTAATATGACTTACCGAATTGCCGCGTCTTTTAGAACTAACCCCACAATTTCACTATCAAATATTTCTAACACTGTTTTTAATTATTGATGTGTACACTTCAACTGTCACTATGAAACTGATAAAGTTCAAATCTGCAAATTATGAAATATTTGAATTTGACAATCGGAGTCTTTTAAAACTAACCTCACAATGATCACTGTCAAATATTTCTAACACTGTTTTAAATTATAAATAGGACCTGAAAAAAATGAAATAAAAATTATAATAGCAAATTTTTTTAAATTAATCAATATTTTAATATGACTTACCGAATTGCCGCGTCTTTTAAAACTAACCCCACAATGTCACTCTCAAATATTTCTAACACTGTTTTTAATTATTGATGTTTTCACTTCAACTGTCACTATGAAACTGATTAAGTTCAAGGGGAAGTTTCTACTGATGGAGGCTTTACAGGACTGAAATATCATGAAATAATAACTTTAAAACTAAAAATTTTACGCCCCTTAATAGGCTTGAACAACCTACTATTTGTTTAATAGATCAACGACCTAACGAATTGCAACACGAAGTCTTGTTACAGTGATCCAAATTAGTAGTGACATATAAATAATCATCAATTGCTCTATTAATATAAAAATTTTGCGCCGCCAAATAGTCTCGTAACCACGACCTTTTGGTTGTCATTACAACACTGTAACCAATTTCGGCACAGAGGCTTGTTACAATGACTCCAAAACAATAGTGACATATACATATATAATCAATTAATCTAATTATAAAAATTTATCACCCTGGAATAGAAACCGAACCGCTGTCCTATCGGTTGATAACCCACGCCCTTAAACAATAACGCTAAATTGTCTCTTATTATGATACAAAGAGAATAGTGACATATAAATCAATAATCAATTAATCTGAATAAAAAAAGTAGAAACCGCCTCCTAGATTCGAACCACCGACCTTTCGATTGAAAACTCTACACACTAACCAATTGTGCCACATAGGCTTGCTATTAAAATCCAAAAACATAAATCCTAACTTGTTTCAAAACCATATTTTATACTTATTTTTTTAAATTTAAAATTCAACTCGCCCAGCCCCCCATATTTTGACATATTGTTTCACTTACATATTTGATAACCTTTGACTGAAAAAAATGTTCAAAATACAAATATACACGAAAAAAGCTCAGTGTTATCTCTTTTTTAGAAAAAAAAGATCTCCAAATACCTACTTTAATTATTAAAATAATTCTCAGTTGATTGAATTATACAACTATTATTTTATATAATTATTTTAATAATTAATATATTATGCAAATTTTAAGATGAAAAGTTATTAATGTTTTATTTCGTTGTTAGATTTTGATTAATATTTACAAATACTTTCTATAAAATTGCTTTTTTTTATATATTCAGAGGTGTTCGACTTTATTCTATTTGATTTTTATACGTCTTTCAGTGCAAAACGCTTTTGTTTGATAATAAAATTTATGCATTTCATTTGTGTTAATTGCATAATCCAATAATAATTCGCGGGGTCATAGGCCATTTGACCAAAAAAATTAACTTCAAAAATACTATACTACTTTTATCTGTTTTTCTTTGTTACGAATATAAAACTGAAACACTTTTTTGAAGGGTAGGTGGTGGTAGGTTATTTTATAATGAAGTCGGGTATAATTTAATTAATTTTTATTAACGTATTTTTGTTTTAAATGATATCTGAATATGTATACTAATGAAAACAAGTAGCATTTTTATACCTAAATCCTTTACTAAAATGTTTTGCCTAAGTCTCTTCTATTTGACTAAATTTATAAGTGGCGTGCGCGCTATGGATCGCGCCAAACTTCTGTTACATGTAGTTTTACATTAATTAATTTATTTGCAAAGTGGTCTTTACTATATGGTGAAAAATGCTCAACTAATCTGTATTAATGCTCCTTTCACACTACTCAAGTAATTTAGTAAACAAGGAATTAAATTAGTAACTTTACATTTCTTGAAGGGACTTTTGTCGATAAAGAGAGCATTTTGTGATTTTGGTAATTCTGAGAAAACCTTAAAAATCGAACAAAAATCTATAAAAAATAATATTATTTATTTTACGATTGGATTAGTTTCGACATATCGCTCTGAATGCGATTCCAGGCGATATCTCAAAAACCAGTCTTCCAATTGTTATATACACACATATTTATCAATTTTTTCAAGAAATTCCTTACGAAAAAATTGTATCTGATTTGGATAAAATTATAATATTTTAAGGGGCAGTTTGACCTATAGATTTCAAGGATAACATCTATTAACACGCGTAGCTTTTGATTTCTCGACGTCTGAAGGCCGAACAAATTTCCCATGATATTTCCAAAACTACCCATCACATTGTAAAATAAGTCTTACTTTTTGTTTTGTTAGACCTGGATTATCCTAGAAAGTAAGAAAACAGTAATCCAATTTTTTGTTGTTGTGACTTTTAACACAGAATTACAAAAACAATGCCAGATTACAAAATCTTTCTATTTCGACAAAATTTAGTCCACACACCATTCAGCACCAGGACCCAAGAATTTTTTTGAAGCAGCTTTAATTAAATAAATATTTTATTATAACTATTCCATGCTTAAAAGATAGAAATATAGTTAAAATAACCCATTTTCAATGCTTATACCTGTTGATAAAATTCCTAGTGAATTGAAAAATGTAAACCACATTTGAATTGATTTAAATTTTATATATTATTTTTAAACCACAAATAAATATAATATTAAAATTCGTTTGTAAAAATTGTAAAAAATAAAAAAGAGCAAATATGTAAAAGAAATTTACATTTATATAGAATTTATTTTATTTTTATACGCTTGATTCTTTTTTTATTCACTTCGATAGTTATTCTTAAAGCAATCCATGTGGAATTGCGAGAAAATTTAGATTATGTTAAAATATGTCATTTATAAACTTTCTTTTTGTAATGCAAAAGACAAGTGAAATAACCAAAATAAAACAGTTTACAAGTGAGTTGTCGCATAAAAATTAAATAAGTGAATTTATTATTTTTTATACATTAGACCACAGTGCGTATTAATAATAATTTAAAAATGGCCATCATTTAAAATTTTTTTTATTTGATTTTGATATGCCCTGTTTAAATTACTTTTTATTTGAATAAGGTATTGAAAACTATTAGCACAAATACAAATTGGCCCTTCAGCTTAGGCCTTGAATTCCCATACTTTGTCCCACCATCTTGATCTGTCTTTGACTTTATTTCTTTAGTCTCTCAACCCATCACTTGAAAGTCTTCGATGACTCAGTCTTATCATCTCAAATCCACCTTTTCTTTTGGGTTTCAACATTTTCTTAGGCATGCAGGTGATATACCTATGTGCCCTAAGTACTGGTTCCTCTAAGCCTTCTCGTGTTGATGACCTTTTCATCATTCAGTATATATTCAATTTCTACATCTAATGGAATTTCTCAAAAACTAAAAATATTACTTAAAATCCAGGTTTGGCGGCTACTTATTGAACTTATTAAGTAGCATCAAACTAGAATTTGGGTCGAATAAAGCTTCATATAGAACTTTAAAGTGTTAAAAAAAGCCTACAAAATGGTATACGCAAAATAAAAATCGGTTCATAATTTTTTAAATTGTAGAAAAAATGTTTCTAAATAAGCTCAATAAGTGGCCAAAATCTTGTTTCTGAGATATTCGATTGTTTATTTAAGAAAGCATTTTCCATAAACCTGTATTCCACAGTTTGAGCAGTTCTACTTTATCATAAACTTTATAATTTAATTGCTTAATACGTACACTTAAATTTCTGCTAATTGGTAACTTAAAATACCTGTAATCCCCGAGGTGGTGTCATCTATTGAACTTTTTAAAAACTTCCCTAGTAAAATGCTTTCTGACCCAATTACCGAAAATGAACTGTGGTTTATATATTTTGCCTACTTACCACGAACGTAAAATGGTTTAGTGGCAATAAGAATTGTTCTACTGAGAGACATTATTTATTCCAATAGTTACATTCACAACAATATATCGTTTTTCTGTACTATAATTTCGGATAAAAGTTGAAAGATAACAATTAAATTTTTAAATTTGTAAGTTTTATTTGTAAGTGGTTGAGAAAGTTTAAAAAAATGTTTGCTGTCATAAAGAGTAAGTAAGAATTTCATGGAAAATATGATATTGAACATTGAAAATACTGATTTTGACGAAAGCATAAAACTTCCATAAAATCTTTACTATTTAATTTGATTGAAATATAATTTTTTTAAACATTTTCTAATATCTGTAAGAAAAAATAAAAATTGAAAGATACACAGAGAAAAAAGAATTGTGGATTCGTAAACAAGAGTTTAGTTTATATAAGATTTTGAAATAAAACAAAATACTTTGTCCGGAAAGTTAATCTTGAACAGTGGGTAGTAAAAATTTAAATCCCAATATAATTCCCTGCATATTTAATATTTAATATTAGCTTTAGAAATATTTAATAAACTACAACGAAAAATAAAATTACTTTACTTCTGCTGATACAACGTTGAAGTACCAGTAAGTGTAATAAATCACATAAATACATGTTGAATATATCAGACTTTCTGTATAGTAAAAAGTAAGTTGAAACATTCAACTAACCAAATCACAAAATGGCTAATGTTTTATAAAAATCTATATGTAAAATTCTTTTTCAATGACATCTGTTATTTAAAAAAAAAATTATTAGAAGAACTTGAGGATGAGGATTTAGAAATATTTGCGGCGTTAAATTGAAAATACTTCTCAGTTTTTTGTTAGAAGTACGGCTATCTTTAATAATTCTATTTACATTATAAGAAATAAAATGTTTGGATAAATAAGAAATATCAACTTTTTGAAGTAAAACTTCTTTTAAAGGAAAACTTTTTTTGAAGTAAAACGCACACATGGCTTGGAGAGTATGCTAATGAATGCGTGACGAAAGCGTTACGAAAAGTGTGTTGGGGTGCGGCTAACGGAAGAAGGCTAAGGGAAGACTACTCTCATGTTCAATTTTTTATACTACATTAAACAACCCGATTAATAGCCAAAATTACTGCTTTCAATAGTGAAATTAAGTAAAAGAATTTCATACGTTATATTTCGCACATACGTTAAAATATCGAAACACTGAAAAACTGTTGCATTCACCTAATTCTAGGTTCCCTGAAAATATGTCACACTCTCAAGACGCAGCTTTCAATTTCAAATCATTAGGTGGAAGGTTTGGGGAAAATATATTTAAATCATTGCTCCTAAAATGAATCGAATTTTAAAAAGCGTTTGTCTTCTTCATTAATTTTTTATAACCATAATAGGGTTGTTTACCAAAAAAAAAACTACTTCAAAATATTGATTTCTTAATATAAAGCCACTTTAACTAAATATTTTTACAAAATAAACAAGATTCCTTGCCATAAAATCACATTAAAATTTTAACCTTTTTTTATAAAAGTAAAAACGCTATCTACCATTTTAGTGACGTAATATCGGTATATAATATTGAGAATTCTGGTATAAGAACACATTGATAAAAAAACATAACCAAACCCTTTCAAACGAAAATGACGTCACCTCATCGCAGCCTTCTGTTTGAGTTCACGTGATATAAAGAAACAAATATCAAATTTTAACATTTATATAATAAATTATTAATGTGCTTTTATGGCTCAGATTTAGAATATTTCTACATAAATTTTAATTTTTTTTCCAAATGTCATGTTTTATTTTTCACTACCGAATCGCTATTCGAAATAAAACAAATTTTTCTAGAAATAAAACAAATTTCATGATGGAAGTAAATAAATGTTTATTCATGTTATACTGATTCAATGTCTTCTAATATAAGATATAACAAGACCATAAATAAGATAAAAAAACTTCATTTGGTATGTATTAGTTTTTTTTATCTAAATTTTGAATGTACTTTTTGTATTTTGTCTTCGGCTGTAACAGCATTCATTTCTTTTTAACACTTGTCTTATTTTGATTACTTGATCTGATGTAAGTGAATTTATTGTATTAATTCAAAGAAACTAAAAAAAGAAACATCAATATTAAGGTAGAGAATTTTGTTGCTTGATTAAAAAATAAATTCTTATAAGGTTTTAACTTTTTATCATAGAAGATGGTCATAAGAATAATAAATGTTTCTTTGTTATATTTAAAATTAACTTTTCCACGCCATTCTTTTTTATTCTTTTATAAATTTAATTCTGGATATAATAGATGCCTTTCAAAATGGTAAAAAGTGAAAAAAAATTGTAGTAGGATGAAACCCATTGGAAACGGAAGAGAACATAACAAAAATGAAAGGAAAAATAATTTACGTGTGATCTAAGATCAGGAAGTGGAAGGGGATGAGTTTTTAAGGGTTTATCTCGATTTCCGTCAAAACTACAATTACTGTGGAAAAAAGTTAAAAGACTAAATTGTAGGTAATACAAGTAATAAAAGTAATAAAAGATCTACTAGTTTTGTATTTACACATTTTTCACATGCCATTTAACTTTTTTCTCTAGGACTTGTAGTTTTCCCGGAAGTCAAGATAAATCGTGTTTTACCCTTAAAAATTCATCCCTTTCCACTTCCCGACTTCGGATCGCCCGTAAATTATATTTCGTTTTTTTTTTTTTTTTTTTGTTATATTCTCGTAAATGGGTATGAAACCTACTATAATTTTTTTTGCTTTCAAAAATTATCGACCCTGAATTGTAAGATATAATTATAGAATTATTTGTCCAAACAATTCTTTAGTTAGTACTGGGTCGGTTTAATGCAAAATTTTGTTTTATGTAAATATTTCCTAGAAAATAACAAAATGGTTTTATATTTTTTTAAAATAATTTCGACTGATTTAAATACTGCACAAATATTTGCTGTTTGCCTAATTGTATTGTAAGCATATCTGAGTGTGTGCGTTTTACTCATTTTTTGTTTAAAAATATGCACATATTATTTATCCTAAAAATGCAACCCCACGGTCACGCTACCATTAAGTAAAATACTTTATGAAAACAGTACACGCAATAAGGCTCTTCCAATCATATAGTGCGAATCTGATTAGTTTCAAGGGGCTCTAATAATCGATTTATTCATAATTTTAGATCAAAGAACAAATATAAGCAATTTTTTGTTTTAAAATTATAGTGATTTTAGTATTTTTCTCGATCGATTATTTAAGATATATTTTTTTAAATATAGATTAATGTTTAGGCTACTTAAATCGATCCTATGTCATCAAATTCAAACATCACAAGATGGTACACTTTAAAGTTTCGTCAAACAAAAATCCACACTATTATAAATAAAGCACACGAAAATAATTCACCAATTTTATGAACAACATTTTTGAAATAACATTCAAGTAAATTTTTTGTAGATAGCGTAGCGATACCGGTTTTATTGTATTGAATAGAAATAAAGTATTTCATATGTACTAGTATTAGCACAAAAAAAAACGCTTCGTAGAAATCATATTTATTATAAATATGACATATTTAAATGTTGCAAAAATTGAAAATACTGTCAACATGTTTTTCTAAGCTTTCAAATATGGAACACAACAATGCTATGTTTGTTGTTATAATACTTTGACATACCGGTAGAACACATTTCATTCTATTTCTTGTATTTTTTGTATACCTATCATACACTTAATGTTAGTGCACTCGCACTAGTTTATATTATTTTAAAATGTTATAAGCTAACTGAAAAATAATATAGGCATTTTCAGTGGAGAATCCGATATTGTAGAAGGACGCCAGGAGCATTCACAGATATTTGAAAAAACAGATCGCAAAATGTTCTAAAAAAAAAAAAAAACTATTGTATAAGCTCAAATATTATACACTTTACCACAATTACAAAACTTGCTTGTTATGCAAATTATTTAGATATTAATAACATTTTAAGCTAATAACTAAGATGAGAGATTAGAAGCTTTAAACAATTTATCACTTGCAACAAATTCCACTTTCTGGTTTTGAATATTTTTTACTAGCAAACAACTCATTAGCTAAATTATAATACAATCTGCCTTAGTTGTGACGGAATATTTTGGTACAAAGTATTATAGAAGAATGACATAGTTGGGGAAAATTTTTCTGCCTTTTATATAAAAAAATGAACTACAAAATAAAAAATATTTTTTAATTATATAAATATTTCTACAAAAAATTTCCTTATGATCAATTATTCGAAGTCGACGCCAACGAATCTATTTTTTCCTAACAATACGATAATCGCGCCGATTTCAAATGGTAATTTGTCATTATAGAAGTATATCATTAATTAAAGAATAAATTTTTTCATTTTAAGTTCATTTTTTTTTGGCAAATTTTTATATAAAGGACGAGAACCTTATTTCAGTGTTCAAAGAGCTAGAAGAAATTAAACATTAGTAGAAAATCATGAATTTAGATCTTCCTCTTAACTCCCCTATACCCATTTAAGACTATTCATGGCAGGTGAACAAAAGCGAGAATTTTTTGATTCACGTCAGATTAAGATATGAGTGATACCTTACCTCTTGTAAAGTACATACACCTAATCATAGCTATCTATATGGTGCCGCGCGATAAGGTAACTGATCAGAAATTGTTAACGAAAAAATCGGTAGTTGAATTTAATCGAGCGCCTCAGATAAAGCTATGGTAGGTTGATTCCGTGATGAAAACTGTACATTTTGCTAATCTGACGACTTGAGTATCACGCAGGTGGCATGAAGTTTTAGACCCTCTCATTCTCTTGCGTCACGCGCAAATCGTCAGATTAATAAAATGTACACTTTTCGGCACGTAATCAACCTACCATATCTTAATCTGACGCACTCAATTAAATCCAACTATCGATTTTTTCGTTTTAATATTCTGATCAGCGAATATTTGGTTTAGATACTCAACAAGAGGTAAGGTATCTCCCATATCTTAACCTGGCACGTTCTAATAAATCCAAAAATCTTCGCTTGGACTCCATTCCATCAAAAATTATATTTTTATCCAGTTTAATCTATTTTTTCAGATGTATAACAAATTTTTATTTCATATTCCAGGACAAATGTACTATATCATATTTATATTTTTATATATATTTGTCTTTTATATATACAATGAAAATGGGAAAATAATATGTAGGTAGTCAAGTTTGAAAAACCTATTCACCAATGACTACAATAAAACTGACTACAATTATATGAAAGTGTAAAGAAATTGTTAAACCATTCATTAATAAGAGCATGTAAACATGTTTTTGTATTCTATGGTATAGATTCACAACTTTTGTCCTACTTATATTAACAATATATCCATCCACAAACATTTTTGGTTTTACAAAGATTTGAAAACAATATTATGGGTATTTTCACAAAACAAACGGACTTATGTCTTTCACAGCTCATTTTATTGAATAAATTACTATCAATAGAAAATATAAATCTTTTAATTGAAATGGGTCACTCAATAATTGATTGATATCATTCAATAGAACCCTATTTCTGTATAATATATTAGTTTCTATAGTTTCATTTAGTAAAACTTATATATAGTTTCTTAACAGTTTTCCTTCTTGGCATTGAAATAATGGATTGAATAAGAATAATGTTTTTTACAAATTGCAATATATGTTTATCCGGATGGACTCAAATTTGTAGCAGATATCGCTGATATCACCGATTACGCTGAAATGTTGTATACATGTTCAGTTTGCATGGCAATGCATGGTAAACTGTGTGACGTAATTCTAAATCCAACATGGTGGAATTCCCAAGCTGGCACACTTACAATTTTTAATGCATTCCTGAATTATGGGTATCAAATGAAAGGACTTGCTAAAGATAACTCGAGAAATTTAGTAACGTCACTCTAAATCCAATATCGTGAATTGATAAAGCTTGAAACTGAATTTTGTATCAGATATCTTAATTAAATGTTATAAAATGCTGTATAACATACAATTTTAGCTTTTTTGAAATTATAAGTAAAAAATCTTTTTCAAATACAAGCTTTTATTTAAATGCTTTAGAAAGAAAAAAATAAACTTTAACCTTAAAACTTTTAGTTTCAACTTATAACGTGATTACACAATTTATATGATATTTAAGTTTGTCGCGGGATTTACTTATATAGATAAACAAGTAAATTAAATGACTTGATGTGATTGATTTTAACTATTAAAATCTACAACCTAAGTAAAAACGAGTACTTAAATCTCGCGACACCCTTTTATATCATATTAATTGTGTAAAGATGTTATAAGTTGATAGTAAAAGTTTATTTTTTCTGTTATAATAAAAGTTTGTTTTTTTAAAATATTTTTTCACTTTTAATTTAAAGTTTTAAGTGGATACTGCTTAATTTTCCCCAGCATAAAAATAGTAACCATTTATATTCCATATAATTCTTCATTAAGATGCTTGTGTTTGATTTGAAATTAAAATAACGATAAATGTAGCTATACAAAATTCAAGACTTAAAAATACAAAATTAGTAATACAATTAGAAGGTAAATTGATAGTTTTGTTGACATTTTGATTCACGTGATTCTGAAAATGTGCATTGTCAACTACTTATTGTATTCATTAATTATTTTAATTATTTTACTAAACCTTTTTCACTTCAATCCATGAATGAATAAACGAATATATTTTGGTAAATGGTGCTATTTTCGTAAAAGATCAAAACAGATCAATTAAGGAATGTACCATTAATTTATAAAACTTACATTTTTACCACATTTTCTTTTACAATAATGCAAATTCTCACGTTTTGCTTAAGGCAAATTTTGGATTTAAATATTAAAAAGTATCTAGTAGTTAAAAGTGTAACCAGAAATTCTCATAGATAATGCTTAGAATTTCAAATTTTTTCAATTGATTAAAATGAATTGTGAACATAATCCCGAGATAAAATGGTGACCTTTCTCGATTAAAAAATGAGGATATAAATACACACATCTATACAAAAGGAAAATTAATCAATCATGATTAGATAAAGTATTTTTGTTTGTGTTAAAATAACTCTGCAAGTAATTTATTGAATAACAAACATATTTATTTGATGTCGGTTGGTTTATAAAACATCACTTAATATTTCTAATTGAATATAAATTAATAATTAATCCAACACTGGTTTTCAAAAATAAATATACAAACACATACACACACATGTTTTGAGTATACTTTATATTCTGTATAGATATTGTTTTTGTGTAATGAATATATTATGAACTGTAAATACGTTTTGAACAAAAATAATACACAGTATAAATGTTATTACATTGTTTCTGTTTTTTATGCCAAGCAACTCTTGTTAACTAACTAATTGAAAGTTTTCGTGTTTTCACTCCGAAAAGTTTATCAATAATTTTATGACAATTACATTTGAGATATTTTCAATATACTGAGGCGATTATTCTTTTATTTCAAACCAGAGATGTACCGGATATCCGTATCCGTATCCCTATCCGCGGAAATCCTGAAGAAATGGTCCGAATTCGTTTGTTTATCAGCAGATCTTTTGCATTATTAAATTTCATTACGTATATGAATTTATAACTAAAGGTAGCAATAAAATGCTGTTTAATTTCATTAAAAAGTTATTTATTTATTAAAAATTACATATTTGGCCTAAATTTAATATTGCAACCCCTATTGTAGTGAGCTAAGTGGAAGCTGACTACAATTACCATAACGAACTAATTAGTAATTATACTATATCTGAATTCAAATAATACTGCTAAGTGATATCATAAATCACAATGACATTTGATTCAATAAAAAATCACATTTTAAAGAAATTCCAAAAAATTATACACATTAGTTGAAAAGTTAAGATCCGTATCGGTATATGTATCCGCGGATCTGGACACTGATTTTTTTTACGATCCGTAAGCCCATAAGCTACGATCTTTCTAGAACCAGGACCAACAACGGTCTATAATCCGTTTAGGAGCCTTCAGCATATATAGGGGAGTAAGATCCGCATTTCACATCCGCATCATTCCCGGTTGAATGATTTTTCCACAATCAATGATCAAGTAAAGATTTGTAACTATTAACATGCAATAGTTACATACAAGTTAGTTCCACTGAATCATTCTGCATCTCCTGTAATAAATATTACTAATTCTCTAAAATAATTTGCTTTTAAATATTTATAAACAGAAAAAAATAACTTACTCAATCAGCAAACTCTTGGCCGTATCTCTATAGATAATATTTACCACCACTTGTTTACAACTGGTTTTTATTTCGATTATATTTTCATTTATTTATAATGTATTGGCTGATTGTATTTTTGTTACTAATTGAATGATTACCACAAATCGAATAACAGAGTAGGTGTAACCAGAATAAATTGATACGGTTAAAATTTTATATGACATATTTTAAATAGATATATTGGAATCAGAAACTTCGAACACCCTTTGATTGTATTTTCTACCTATAAAATTAATGGCTTGTGGTCCATTGTCAATCAGAATTGATGAATATAATTACCAATGATTTTTACTTTTTTCCACCAAAGTGTGTAGCAAATATTTGGACACGACACAAAAATTGAAATCATTTTAAAAAGTTTTTCGATTATTCCAAAGTTACCTTGAACCAGATCCTTAAAATGATATCAATAAACGATACACCTTCCATACCAAGGAAGCCAATAGTGAAGAAGAAATTCGAGAAGAATTTTAAGCCAGGTATATTATGAGCAACAATTAAAAGTTTCGAAAATCGAGCAAGAGTATTCATGAACTCAGAAGGTGATAGTTAGACCCACATATATAAGAAGTTTTTCCTATACTCACAATGTATTATGCAGTGTCAAAAACAACAAATGCTATCATAGTATGCTATTTTTACACCCATTTAGACTCAAACTTGATTACAAAATAATTTTTTAGCGTAGACAATAGGTGGTGTTGTTTTACAATATATATAAAATACAGATTTTTATTTAAATGCTATATTTAATTTATATAAAAAAATTTTATTTTTTATATTTAGTAAAGAAAAAAGGGAATAATATCTGAAAAAATAAATAAAAAATGAACGTAATTAAAAAATCCACTAATATTTATTTTATGAGATTTTTAATTTCATTGAAACAATCAAAAATAAAATGCTGTCCACGTATTCTATGTCTGCAGGCATAATTTTGCATTTGGCCATCGACTTTTGCCCACCTTGTAGAATAACAACATAATACAATTACCTTCTTGTACCACAATTTGTTTTGAATAGATTTAGAATTAAAAATAAATTAAGTTTCCACTTTATAAATATAATTTGTTACAATTTTCATTGGTCAAGCTGGGTATTGACTTCATAAACCATGGTAGAATCCTTTAAAAACGTTAAAAAGTGACAAAAAATTATAGTAGGATGAAGCCTATTGGAAAATGAAGAGAATAAAATAAAAATGAAAGGAAAAATAATTTACAGGCGATCTGATATCGGGATGTGGAAGGGGTGAGTTTTTAAGGGTTAAAATACGGTGTATGTCGATTTCCGGCAAATATACAAGTCCTATCATGTATTTCAATCAAAATTATATGCATAAAAAATTAATAGTTTTATTTCCATATTAAACAAAGTTTATTTAAAATAAAATTTATAATCAAATATGACTATACAAAAACGTATTTATTAAAACATGCTGTAATCTGTTTAAAATAAAATAAAATATTAAAGATAAGAAAATAAATAAGAAATTTAATATTAAATGAAACACATTTAAGTTTTCATTTTCTCATTATTTATTTCCTCAAACTTTTATTTTTTGTTTTTTTATGAAAAAAGAAAATTAATATAAATGTTTCATTTGTTACAGTTAACAAAGACAACCACACAAATGGACGATCACAACCTCTTCTTCAAGATCCACACTTCAGTTCACGTCCACAACCTTTTAGTAAGTACAATTTTTTTTTGTTTCATCACATCAAATAAATTTAAAAATAAAAGGAACTTGTATTTATAAAGTATAAATCGTAAATTAAAAAAAAAGAACAAAAAAATTCCACATGAATTTAAGAGGCCATTTTAAGGTTTATTTTATATTCGTATTACAAATTAATAATGTTTATTTGTAATATGCCTTATATTTTTATAATGGAATACACGTATTATGATGGAATTCAAACCAGTGGACTCCAAATGTTTTTTCAAAAAATCTTCCAATTTTAATTTTGGTTATTGATACTTGTTAGATATATTTGATCCAAAAATTTTACTGAAGTCTTGTCTTGTAAACCTTCAAGAAATTTTAAGATTGTGTGTGATAAAATATTGTATGAAATTTATGTGATTCTTGAGTTTTTTTGGAATTTTTTGTAAAACCTTAAAATGATCAAAAATTGCAAACAAACAAAAAATGATGCGTTGTTTTTGGCTTTTTCCGACAAAGGATGACCGCAAAAAATTAAGGGCCAAGATTTTCTAATCAGTAAGTCTGACGATCAACACATACCATCGGAAAGTTTTATAAGAAAATCTGATCCTACATCAGACACAAATCTTAATCAAGTGCATATCATCAGGAATTATCAGATACGTACAACGAACCACAATGATTCAATGCACTTTCAAATATTTTAAATTTATTAATTGCTTTTTTACCGAACAGATGACCTACATCAGACAACATCGTAAGATTTTCTGATTAGATAATCTGATGTCTTATGTAGAAATCTTACCGTGTGCGGGGTTTCATATAAAATACATGTTAAGAATTACATCAGATTTTCTGATCAGAAATTGTGATTATACAATCTGATGGTATGCGCTGGGCCTAATATACAGATTATTATTCTGTGTTTCAAAGACTCTTAAGTATTTGAAACACTTTATACGAAATAATATGTATATAAAATTGCCATCCATCTGTTATTACATTTCAGTGTTCAGTGTGTGCATTATTATTATTGCACTAGTTACATAGTTTTGTTTACTTTGTGAATGGTGATGGTACACATTTATATATAGGAAACTGCTTTTCAATAAACCGTCGTCTACTACTTACTAACTTCTCTATACTACTATATTGCAATGTTGTTTTCAAAACTAAACTGTAAAGTGAAACAATCGTTGTTAAACTTTTATTTTTACTTTAAATTCACTTCACAAATGTCCATACATTTTGCTTTTTCATATACTACTGCTATTCACTATGTGACATCATCATATGGTGGTCCAATGTGTGTGTGACAGACAGACAACTTTTAAACTTTACTTGCACAGTTTATATAGGATTTAGATATCAGAATACTCTCATAATATTTTGACTACTTAAAAAGACAGTAAATATTTACATATATTCTACATTTTCAGTATTGAAATGAAACAAATAGACACAAATGTCTATTTTTTGGTGTTTATTGAAATAACTAGCAAATTACACAGATTAATAAATGTTTTTACTGACTCATTGGACGAAAGTCTCAACTGTCTCTCGATAACAAAATACTTCTGTACAAGGCAATACTGAAGCCCGTCTGGACGTATGGTATCCAACTGTGGGGTACCGCATCCCATTCAAACATTGAAATCATACAAAGGTTTCAAAACAAAGCCCTCCGCATGATAATCAATGCCCCCTGGTTCGTACCCAACGAATTATTACACCGTGATCTTCGCCTGCCCACTGTGAAACAGGAAATTGTACGCCATACCAGAACCTATAAAGAGCGCATCGAACGACACCCAAATACTCTGGCCCGGCCACTTATGAACTCCAACACAACAAACCACAACAAAGCGCGACACCTAAAGCGCAAAATACCTCAAGATTTAATACAATCACAGTAAACACAGCTACTGTTTAGCAACGAGGATGTGACACAGGCCACATACCGAGCGCGCCAGCGATAGCACCAACCATCATACTGCTGAATGTCCCACAAAGGAGACATATTGTAGTAAATAAAGAAAACAAAAAAATAATAAAAAATAAAAAAAAATAAATGTTTTTCCAGCAAAATTAAACTAAAATCGTTTCTGTTTCGTTTGATGATAATAATAAAATAAAAATAATTTTTAATGTACTATGTTTTTGTAACGGGCTAAAAAGTTTACAAATATTTCTCTAATTTCAAACAATATTTTTCTAAGATGAGCTATCAATTTTATAATTCGTTTGAAATTCAAAATGTTTTTAAAATTACCAGTGCAATATATAGCAAAAGCCGGTCGTTAAGATTATTGTGAATGAAGAAAATGTGAGTGGAATTGAAAAATATTTTTACGACATTTATAATTTCAAATTTAATAAGGGGGAGTTATTAAGATCTATCTGATTATTTAAAATTGTAAAATTTGGGTTTTTATTTAATTTATTGATCTCCATGACTTTCTAGAAAATGTATTATTATTATTTTATTCATTATAAAATTCTTTGGAGTTCAATAAATTAAATAAAAACCCAAATTTTACAATTTTAAATTATGAAATAAACTTTAATTAAATTTAAAATAAATATCGTAAAAATATTTTTCAACTCCACCCACAGTTTCTTCATTCACAATTATTATTCGGAAAAGCCGGTAATTTTCCTATATATTTCCAATAATGACTCGTATAAATCGAAAGTGCAGTCGTAATTTAAAAAATTTTAAATTGATAATTAGACAAAGCTAATAGTTTCCATTAATTTTATATACAATATTTAACGTCTCTGTCAAATAAATTATTTTATTAAATATGGTGGGAGCGCAGATAAGTCTATAGAACTTCATACGAAATTATATATTACATTATTTAATTGCGCTTCCACCATTTATTTAAGTAATAGTAGCTTACAACTATTTGTCTTTCTTAACTGATTCTATAAATAAATTGTATTGAATAGATGTACATTTTTTGTGACTCCTTTATTTTAAATCGTCGTAAAAGTATAACACAATATTTTTCCTGAATGATAGCTAAAAATTTAATTTTCTTTATGTATGTAAAACATTCCAAGCATGCGAAACTGCAGACTTAACAAGTAATCAAACAGTGTAATAGAAACACCTTATATTTTTTTTTAAAGGGAAATAAAAATATTTATTACCATAATTCTAAAATGAAAAAGTTTAAGTTGAAAAGTTTTCCCACCTCATTTAACATAATGTATTTACTGAATGTTTAGTCAATAAGGAAAAAACTTGTTGATTTGGCAAATTTAAACATTATATTTATATGCATGGCTTATAAAATAAAACTCTTTTAAAATATGAATTTACCTAATTTAACTGTAAATTAATTATATATTAACAGACATCAATCACATTATTTTTAATTTATTTTATGGGTAGAAATTATTTGGAATTATTTGAAATCCGTGAAAAGTTTTGTGGCGGCAAGGTTTTGGATTTTTTTGTTGCTATGGCTCTCTTATTACTTCAATTGAAGAGTCTTTTCTTCATAAGCATAAATTTGAAATTATGTTTTGTAAATAAGCAAGATGTGGACATTCAAAATTCCTAATTAAACAAGGAGAGAAATATGTTAAAAAGTTAAACGTCATTTTCAAAAATGAAATTGATTTATAATCTTTGATAACTTATAACTTCTTTGTTTTTGAATCAATTTAATTTTAATTTTCAAGTTATGGTATTAAGTCTAATTTTACATTTTCATGTGGAATACACCAAATTCAGTTAACTATCCTAATTGATAATCCTCCGAAAATCTCCAGTAACTAATGTTTCGTAACAATAATCTATGTAATATTACAATTTCAGCTCAAAACTCTATAATTTTCTCTTTTTTCATAACCATATATCAAATATCATAAATATTTACTGATTTTATTTACAATACTGTTTCAAGCAAATGTATGTTTTCGAAAATTACTTTTTGAACTATAATTTAAGCTTTTGAACTTTAATTATTTTTTGTTTAAAAATCAGATTTTCTAATTTTTTTTTATTTCTTAAGGCCACAGGCCATTTTTACTTTTATTTCACACCAAAATGTGAAGCTAAGCTCAGGTCAATACCATAACCAAACTTGGAAATTAAATTTAAATTGATTTGAATTCAAAAACGAAAAAGTTATATGCTATCAAAGATTATTTTCCATTTTTTTCTTGAAAACGATTTTTAACATGTAATTTTTTATATGGAGATTCTAACAGTCGACAGCATTCGCAAACATTTTCTTCTTTGTCTAAATCAAAATTTGGAATATTCATATCTTGCTTATTTTTAAAGATTTAAAAAAAACTCCAGATCCAAGTTCGTGATGTAAAGACCCTTCAATTTAAATAATAAAAATAATTAAGCAATAGCAAATTGATTCTGGTCTCCTATTGTGAAAAGCCTCCCATTACCACCTACGACGATGATATGGAATAAATCACCAAAGATTCAAAAATTATTGAATGATTTAAAGGTAAATTTATAAGTCCCTGCTAAAATTTATAAAAACTATAACTGAAATACTAAACACATTATGGACAAGTACCTTTTTTATGAAATCAGGTAAACATAGGAAAAACTTCAATAGGAATAATGATTCTATTTATCGTGAAAAATTTATGTTGTTTTCATTGGGGGGAAAAAATTGATAACGTTAGTACATATAATGTTTGATATCGGTAGTAGTACTACGTTTGCAAATAGATTTTAAATTATTTCTAAATGTGGTGTTCTCAAGTTGGTATTGATACTGGATAACATAACATAATATGTACTTATTATATCTGAAGGTACCATCAGTTCGGTCTGTTATATCCAAAAATTGTTCGTACTGAGTGGTGACTATGAAAAAAAAAATTTATAATTTTACTAAATAATTAAAAAATTTTGATTATGAAAAAAAAAAAAGAAATAATCGTTTCGGATTTCAGCAATGTAAAAACAGCCGAATAAATTCAAAATAAATTTATTCAATAATCATCAATTTTTTAAAAACAATTATCTCATGAATAGCTTACAAGCTTATAATACGTGCAAGAAGTTATTTTAATTTAAATTCGCCTTTCTTTCTTTAAATTTGCTCTACAAGCACATTACTCCTTCCATTAAATTTTGCCTGTTGATAAGTACTATAGAATTTTACAAACAAGAAATAATTTTTTTATTGAAACCTAATAAAATTGGATATAAAACACAATAAATGACTTCTTTCTTTCTAATTACCACCATAGCTTAATAATACGAATTTGGTCATGCTGTGGCAACTTAATAAAACGAAAAGATGCGCCACATATAGTTTTGACGCCACATAAAAATTTACAATTCAACCACTATCTCATGTCTTTATTCTTAGCATTGCAAGAAAGCACCTACAATTTTTTTTATACATCCAATAGTCTTTCAAAATTTTTAGTAAACCCAATCATCTATACATTAATACATGAAGCAGAAAATTTATACCCCCTTTTACGAAAATTTGGCAGACGGAGGAGTATGAAATTTAGCACTCGTATAGTATATATACAAAAAAACTGGAGAATGCTTATTTTTTTTTTTTAATTATGCATAAAAAATACAATCAATAGAAAAAGAAAAAAACACAGAATATGATACACACATATATATCAGAGATGTGGCGAATATTACACACACTACCATACACACACATATATACTCTTTTGTTTTATATACTGTTTTGTTAAAAGGAACGCAGTGAGATTCACTTTTGAGTGATTATAATCGAATTTCGACCGCTGTAACGGTACTATGACTGTAATTATTTCCGATTTTAATTCATAAAAATTAATATGTTTTGTCCAAAGAAACTAGATGAAATAAAGTTTAGATTTTTTTTCTAATTTAAAGTTGACTGCATAATTATATTTGGTAAGATTTTTAAATTCGATGTATTGACACAATATGAATGAAGTAGGATATCCGGTACATAATTTAATCGATGTACATAATAAGCACATAGAATGGAAAAGATGTAGATGATTGAAATTAGAATTCGTATCACGTTCATAACTGACTTCACTTGTATATATATATATATATATATATATATATATATATATATATATATATATATATATATATATATATATATATAAGTATATATATTTCTGCAAAACTTTATTAAATATTTACCTTCGAGTCAGAAATATATTGTTTGACGTATTTTTATTGTAATTTTCAAGTGAAAATTCGAGTGTACATACAGTCTTGTCTCTTGCATTTTATTTGGTTTGCGTTTATTTAATGTTTTGACTTGATAAAAAATTTTTTGTAATTCATAATATATGTAAATATTTTGTTTAATTCTTATAAAAAATGTCGGGAAGTTTAATATTTTTAAAATAAACATTCTATTATAAGTGTTTTATCAATTCGTTTTCTTGTCTCAAGTTTTGTTCGATACAAATGTTTGTGAATTAAGGCACTTCTTAAAATAAATAAGTTTTTTTCCTGTCACTTTCAGTATATATTGAGGTACAGAAAAATAATTTCAAATCTATGTAAAAAAAAATACAGATATTGCATTAAAACTTCTAAAGCATTATACACACGGGCAACATTCGTTCATAACGTAACACCATTTCGTAAATCTGTACTGTTACATCTTACGTGTTACGATTTGTAGGTGTTACGATGTTGCTATGTATTCCATAGCGTTGCATTTGTTTACTAAACAGTACATTCACTAAATATTTGCTGATGTTGATAAATTTCATTAAATTGTATTATACTTTGTTCGTTTGACTCCATATCGAAATATTTCAATACAAATTTGAGTTTGTAAATGTTGCGTTATTGCGTTTTTGTGGGACGCGATTTAAGACGTTCTGTCCCAACTTTTGTTAGATGAATGTGTTACCCGTTTACGCCCACACAATGGTTTCTGTTACACGGTAAAGTTGTATTAATCGTTTTAAAAAATAACAAATATTTTTTTCTCTCTGAATAATAGACACATATATGGGTAATGCATAAAGATGATAGACGCACTAAGGATTCTACTAAAAATTTAAAATTGATCGTTATAAACTTTTCCATTAGCAACATTTTAATTCCCCGGGGAAAAATTTTTTATTTTTAATTGCCATAAAAGCTTGTACCTTATGACTGCTGTTGCAGGCCGCCTTAAAAGTGAATTTAGGATACATTTCTACAAAATATTATATTAAATAAAGCTTGTCACTCTAGAAAACATGTGTTTGTTAGACGAGCATTTAAATCTACACTGGTCGTGTTTATCATGAAAATTAAACAAAATATATTGGCATAGTTGAAACTAAATAAAAGCTGATTAAAATAATGTTTGCCTCGACAAAAACAAGTTTCAAATAAAAATACAAAATATTTTTAAATACAACCTTTTATGGTATTCAAAGTTAAAACAACTATAGAAAAGGGTTTTTTTTTTTTTTTGTATTTTTCATATAAAAAGAAGACGTATTTACCAAATATGATGGAAGTGCCAGGAATTAAAAAAAAGAGAGTTTTACAATTTTAACATAATATTTTATTATATATTTAATTTTTTTTGTTTTTTTTTTTTTTTTTTTTGAGAAATTTAATTTAATTTTATTACCTTCAAATAAACACCAGAACATGTGAATCTGAATAAAATCTTATAAGAAGAATAAAATTCTCAGGAAAAATCGTGCAAGGGAATCATAAAAATGGTATGGAATGAATTAGGCGGAATTTTTTATATTTAATGATCATATATACATCTGAAAATTAATGGAAAACCAAACAAATTATCATTTAAAATCTTTTATATTAAATAATTTTTATTATCCGGAATTTTGGTATTTATTCTTTTTAAACGATTAAAAAGTAATTTAACAACTTAATTTATAATGACAAAAATAATATTCTTTATTCGTTTGTTAAAGATAAAGAAACCTTTTACTTTCTTTTTACTTTTAAGCGAAAAAGAAAAGCGGAATTTATGTAATAAGACCGTGAAAAAAAAGTGAAACATTGAAATGAAACAAAAAATATGTTAAATAAATGAGAGGAAAAAAAAACCTTGTAAGAATATTAATTAAAAATCTCTGTTGCTTTGACGTTAAGAAGATGAAGTGTATTGCAGGAGCCACTTATTGTTTTGTTATGTTGCTTGCTCTCTTCTAGAAAAAAAAAAGTATCCACTTACCTACATTTGAAGTTCAAAACAACATATAAACAAAAAGCACATTCATTTAAAGTAGTAGAATTACATAATATTCACTTTTCAGGGTAATAATTTAACCTTATAAATTAATTAAAACCATATTAAAAGCTTTTCAAATTTTTTAGATTTAATTTACGAATAACAGGCATTAATATTATATATCACAGGCATCGAATACGTGGAGAGCTAGTTCATTGAATAACTTGAAGACAAGATGCAGTGCCCTCAAAAGGGTTAAAGATTTTTTTGAGAAGTAAATAGTATATGAAATTATTTATTATAATATTCTTTTAAAACTCGACACACATAATATTTCAGAATATATTATTTTAGCCCATATGCTAGAAAATAATGATCGCACAAACAAAATTTTGGTATAAGTGTTTAAAGAATCATCTAATTAGGCAATTTCTGCATGTTCGTTTGCCCGTGAACAAGATTATTCAAAAACGAACAGAGCTTGAAAGTTAAAATTTGGGTGACGCATATGCAACATAAAAAGTAAGATCAATGTCGTGAATGAGCAAAATCGATGCATTGGATCTAATGAATCAATGACGATCCATGATCCAACTTTTGAACCATTAAAGATAGAAGAAAAATTCAAAGACAAAAAATGTTAATTTTTTGAAAACAAACAACTTTTGTTTGAAATATTTTTTCGTTAACTGTTTACATTCACCGCAATTTCAGCTAAAATTTAGTTAATAAGCACATATATAATTGCAATACACATTATTATTATATATGTGTTTATAACTGTATAGACTGCATATTTAGATTATTTTATGATTAAAAATTACAAACTTTGATACTCAAGCATATAACTACTATCTAAACAATAATTCCCTTAGTTGTTCTTTGCACCAGTTTAAAGATTTATTTTCAATTCAATTTATTAATTTTATAAATTTTAGATAAAATATTATTAACTATGAAAATAAAAAATTTCAACTAAAAATAACTAAAAATAAACATGATTAATCAAACAGGATTAGAAACTGTATCTCGTAACTGAAACTATTATTTCAACCTTAACGTATTGGTGAATACGTGATTAATACTTGGAAAAATATATCCAAAGTAATTTTATAAAATATAGAACATTTATTTTCCATTAAGACAGCATAAATATATAGCAAAGCTATTTTAATACCCACTTCTTATATATATATATTAAACTGTAAGAAGCTACATGAATATAATTGTTATTTTTCAATTATTTCCATCCATTAAAAAATAGCCTTATTTTCTAAGTATCTAAGTTATAAAATAGAAGAAGTATACAATAAAAATGTAAATGACTTTTGAAATATTTATATACTTTTTTCTAAGTTGTTACATACGAGTGTAAATGATTTATAGGAGTTTTTTTTTATATATATTTCTCTAGAAAATAATTTAATTTCTAAGTTACAGAAGAACATACATATCAAATAGAAAAACCTACATACATTGTGAAAATAATTTAATGGAAACTGAGGACTTTTTATTTTCTTTTTAAATCGTACTATTTGTTGAATTACTGGAATCAGTTACAATCTTGAAAATTATTATTCAATCAGAAGTAGTAACATGTTTAATTTTATTCATTTAACATAATATAATATGTATTCATCTCCAAACCTCTAAGAAGGGTCGCGCAAACTTGGTGCACATTTCAGTTAGAATTTCACAAAAAGTCGACGTAAAAAGTTTAAAAAGGTTTTCCAGTTATTCCGCATTTACTCAAGAGCTTTTTGTAATGTACCTTGGCTAAAAGTTTATACCGTATCGTGACTTAATCGTTTTGATTGCTAGTTCATTAACTTGGCACTATAGTGACAACACTTCCGTTGGCGTATTAATTTAATATTGTAAACACTAGTGCTATAAATATTAATCAAATAAAAAAGATTATCTCTACATCTATATTTATTCCATCGTATAACCAAAGCTTGAATCTTTACTTTTTGTACATTAGTTAGGTCGTTATTGTTTTTGGTCAATTGTACGTATACGTTATTCAAAGTTTTATATTTTTAATTGTCAAATTGTGAGATATATGATGTTTATTTTCCTATTTATTTGTTGTGCATTTGTTATTAATATAATTTATTGTTAAATGAAATATATTATTTTTAAAATTGTTAATTACATCGTATATATTTAAAGAACCCTAACTGTATCGATTAGACCACAACACTATCCAGAGAATAGAAGTTTTTGTGTTCTTAAATACATTTTTTACACTCGACATATATAGAATATATGACAGTATATTATTATACTCGGCATATATAAAATGTTGAATTTGTAACGATACTTAATATTGACCGCACAAACAAAATTTTGATATAGGTGTTCATAGTAACACCTAATTAGTCCATTTCAGACTATTCGTGAATGTGCAAAATCGTTCAATTGGGTCCAATGGATCCTTTACCCAACTTTTAAACTATAAATGATAGAAGAAAAGTTCGAATACAAAAAATGCTTATTGTTTGAAACAAACACCTTATGATTGAAACTCTTTTGTTTGAGTTATCCACAATTTTAGCTCAAATTTGGCTAATAAACATATATAGGTAATAACAATACATTCTATTATTATACATGTATGGACTGGATATTTATAGAATTTTATGAATATTAATTAAAAATAACCTTCACAATGAAATTCAATCGTATGTCTAGTATAGAAACAATTATCTCTGTTAGTTGTTATTTTCAGCAGTTTTAATCTAAAATTTGTTAAACACTAGCAAATATTCGCATAAACAAAACTTTGGTATCAGTGGACTCATTCATGAAATCACCATATTAATCCATTTCCATTTGTCCGACTTTCCATCTGTCATCAAGATACCTCAAAAACGAAAACGGATAGTGAGAAAATTTTGTTAGCGTACCATAACAGACAAGTATATATAACGTACATGCTTTGTGCTTTTATGCACTGAGACTATTAATTTAAAAAAAAAATGCTTTTGTAGCAAAATTTCTGATTAAAATTCCATTATTTGATGTCCCCATTACACATTTACCCACTAGCAGAAATCGTGTCTTTCTATTACAATAAAATAAACACACGTTCCAACAGAAGAAGAAGCGTTTCTAATTATTATAGAACCAAACTAAAATTGCACATATGTTTTCTTTATCAAATCGAAATAAAGAACAGATATCCGATAGCATTTTTATGATATATTAAAAATTATACAAATGCAGTGAATATTAATAAAAGAAAAGATGAAGACGATGTAAATGGTGTGTGTGGTGGTAGTTGTTATATCAAATAACAATTTTTCTTAAGAATATAAATTGAATTAAAATGATATTATTGTAAAAGGCAAAAAACTAGAAACTCCCACAGCAATTGTTATTTTAATAGTATTAGTTGAAATGGAGTCGATATGATATAGTTTGCAAATAAATTGTATTTCTCTGGAATATTATGAATATAGGTCGTATATTATTTTATTCAGTTCAAAATATATCACATTTGTATAAGTGATAATTTTTAATCGAAAAAAAAAAACAGGTTTCTCAATTCGACAGCGTATATATTATTTTTTGTGCTCGAGGATAACTTCGTAGTTTATGAACCGATTTTTATGAGTCTTTTTTTTTGTTGGAAAAGAGTAAATCCAAGGGTGGTTCTATAATACGGAAACTTAGATCTGTGTGGATATCCGTAAGTTGGAGAGAAGGGGTAAAAACAATTTTTGTGATATGTGTGTTAGCGGACAACTTCGTCGTTTATGAACCGATTTTGATTATTTTTTGTTTGTTTGAAAGGAGATGCCCCAGGGTGATACGATGATAAGAAAACCAGGATCTGGTGAAACTCCAGTATTATTAAGCTCTTGTATTGCGATTCTTGTTCCCATAATTTGAGTGACATAAGAACAGTTTTCACACTTTACCCATAATTTCGAATTAACACAGAGAAATTTTTATTTTTCTATATTTTCCAAGTTCAAAACTTGTCTACATTAATAACATTATTAAATTCTAAAAATATTTATAACATTAGTAAATGCTAAAAATATTTATAGCATAATAAATGTTTTGACTATACCAAGTGGTTTCACGATGGAACCACCTTCAATAGCTTCCTACCACAAAGTTGTCAATTTTGTTAAATCAGTTTAATCCAACTTTCTAAGTTAGTATGTTTATCGAGATCGATCGTACGAGTTGCCGACATTTTTAAATAATATATGAACAGAGTTTTTCGAAGAATTACAATGTTATAAGCTTATAGAAATACTGTTCAATAAATGAACTTTAAGTTTTTCATGGAATTTCAATTTTACAAAATTATATTATGTTGTTTTGCTATTATTACCTGCAGGAATTAAAGTTTATACAAGTATTAAGATCAAACAAATATCTTTTCAACGTCGTACAAAGGAAATTATACCATCAACTACAGTATCATACTCACAATTATTTAATATTAGATTATTATTATGTCAAAATCGAGAAACGAAAACTGTGTCACGTATTACAGAAAATTATAGCTGTTAACCAACTGTCGTAAGGTGTACGATTGGTCTAGGCGTCGTTACATTTCAAACACGTTATTCGATTTTGATGAAAAGTAGTAGACACGTTTATCACCTTCTTTTTAGAAAAATCTTCAAAAACACCTACTTTTTTCTATACATACATTGATTTTTTGCAATGTGATTAGGGGAAATCGAAAAACTTAAGTTTGCATTCCTCTGCTCTTTTAGGAAATTATTACAAACTGCTTTTGAATTCGATATAAAACGATAAAGAAACATTGGAAAACTGTATTTAAAAAAAAAATCGATTCTTCAATTTTGTACAATCTTCGAAAAAGCTTTTTTTGTATGCAAACAAGACGGAGGTATTGTGCAACCAAAGAGCATGCCAAACGCCCTTTTGTGCAAAAATATGTAATACACCATTTTGTGGCGGCGGTGATCTTTGACCGATTTTCATCAAACATAGCTAAAAACACTCCCAACTAATTCACCTTTCAAACAAAAAACAAAAAAAATCAAAATCGTTTCTTCCGTTTGGCCCTTTTTGATTGGGGGGTAAAAAATCTTAAGATATTCTTTAATAAAGAGAAACAAAAAGCCAATAGGCTGAGAGGTAGAAACAAATTACAACAGCAAAGTGTAGTAAAATCATTCAAAAATTTTTAATTCGCGATACTGTCGAGTTTCATGCACTAAGAATCCAAAGTAATCCAAATTTACGAAAAAACTAATAATAAGTTGTATTTGAAAAAATGCTATAATTACTTATATCTCAAAGTAAATTGTATTAAATTTCCAAATTAATGAAAATTACCGAAAAATTAAATATTAATACTAATATCCATCGTCTACAAAACAACTACTGTTGACTCCATGATTAAGTATTTATATTTATTCTAGTTTTATTTTCGTTCGGGTGTATTGATCTTGTCATAATATATATTTAATTGATTCTGACGCCCGTGTATCAAATTTAAAATGAACTGATTTCAATCTACCACTCCTACAACAATTTTAATAAAAATAATAATAATAATAATATTCATTTGAATATTATACTGTATTATTAATTTGATTATCATTTACATTTGGAAAACATAATTGATCAGAGTTTGTGAAGGCATTGCGTGACTAAAATCAATACACGTACATTTGAATAAATAGTAAGAATATATCACAAAAACGTAACAATTTTACTTTATATTGTTCGATTTATATTGGGTGAATCATGAAAATCGGGTCAATTCGATTGTTGAAATTGATTCTCAAATTTTCATATTCGGCATAAAAAAAATGATAAGAGATAGGAAGCTGAAATTTTGGTGGCGTTTTAAGAAGTAAAAAGACTCGTCACAACTTCTTCCCAAATTTAGCTAATAAATATTTAATTTATCTATGGTATAACAACGATTTTGCATTTCGCTTGTATCTATCTATCTATGTTTGTTACGCTGTAATTTTCGAATGCCTTTGATTTTGACAAAAATCCATTATATATAATGAATTTTACTCAGAAAATTCATTATATAGTTTTTGTAAAAATTTCAAAATTAATTTTTTTACCAATCATTTTTTTCTAAATAATAAAATTTATAAAATTTATACCCGTTTGCGAACACGGGGCTTGTTTCGAAAAAGATTCTTTCACCCCTAGGCTACTGTCCTATTTATTTCTTAACTTATTTTATTTTTATTTAATATATATTTTATTTTATTTTTTTGACATTATATTTAAATTGTCTAACAAGGGGAGTGCGCGACCTTGGGATTTTTGTTTTGGGATGAGATTGCGTTTAATTGTTGTACCCTTATAGAGTGGTATTCCCTTTCAATAATAAAATGCAACAAACTATCGTGGAAATTACGTTCGAAAATTTTCGTTTCAGCTTCATATACTTTATTTACTAATATGGTATTTTAATTACAAGAGGTGAAATAGCATAGTTGGTAGGAAGACATCGTTCGGAATAGACGTTCGGCGTTCGATTCTCGGTCACGATTTTGTTTAAATTTATTTTTTACATAGTATATTTTTAAATAATGGATAATATATATAATAAATTTATTTATTGTTAACTGTAAAAAAAAATAAATACATAAAAAATTTATGACCTGGAAGCGAACCCATAACGCCTTTTCCAAACGCAGCTCCTCTACCATCTATGCTATTTCCCCTCTTATTACCACAAAGGTACATAATGTTATAGGTAAAAAATTTTCCAACATCATTTTCTCAAAAACGAAGTTCTCACCTTTTAAGATCATATTTTGGATCGTATCAAAAATCTTCTAAATTTTGTGTACAGATTATATATATAGTTTTTATTTACTTCTGAGTGAGGTCTTCAGTTCAGAGAACTACTTATTTATAATATTTAGAATATAATAACCGTTTTTGAGTCGAACACTCGGTAAAATAAATAGTTCTATTTATATATATAAATAATATATTTCATAAGCTAACGGAAATCAACTATTGGGACATTGTATTTATTACTGTTGTGAACTTTAAGGGTTATACGCTGCAACACAGTTGCTAACATGAAATCACGAACTGTTAATACAAAACTATATTAATATAAATTTATTTAAACCTCAAACATACGTGTAAAATAAATAAAATATGTTAAATGATTATTTTACATATTTAATAAATATAGGTTATCAATATATGTTGTCAATCAAAATGGCAAACATCTATTACTAAAAAAATATTTATTTTTATTTTTTTGGTATTCAGTACCTGGTTGTGTCAATTTTTGTAATTTGTATGTAATGTGTACGTCAAAACGAATTATCTGCAAGTTTATTTTTATTGTAACATAAATATAATTATTGTAGTCCAAGCAAATTAAAGATTTTCATGACCCAATTACTAACTAAAAATATTCATCCAAAGAATGATATTCAAAAATTAATGTCTGTCATAATTTTCGAAAATAACAATTAACGGCCGGTTAAAATTACGAAAAAGTATCTCTTATTGTTTAAATAATGAAAATTTCCAACGGGTTTTATTTAGACACATATTTTAAGGAACGTTCACGTAAGTGTTGTATCGAAAACACATTTGACTATTCATTTTGTGTCGTGAATGTATTGATTTTACATAAATAAGGTAACACTTGTTGGATATACTTAGGCATAATATGTATTCCAGGTACCTTAGGACTTTAGTGGTAATTATGGTGACAAATTTACTGCTTGTATTTAGGTTAGTTGAATAAATTAGTTCTCAGAACAGTATTCAATTTTACATAAACATTAGTTTCATATAAACTTCGTTCGTATCGAACAATAGTGTAATATTGTGCTGAGTTAAAATTTTGTTTAAAACATTTTTTGTATCTATAATTTATCTGAAACTATTAGATAAATATTAATAATTCTGAAAAATTTGAGAAGTTTATCAACTTATTTTCTTGAACTCTTGAATCTTTATTACTAACCTAATTACTGATATTATTTCACAAATAAATGATAGAAATTTATAGTTTTTAGTAGATATTTTTGAACATTTTTTGTTCTCGTTTTTGCTAAGTAACTTTAGAAAAAGAAACCATATGTAAATAAATTAGGGATGCTTTAAACCTTAAAATTATGAAATTTACCATGTAGTTTACGAAAAAACAATGAACCAAGAATTATTTTTGGCGAATATTCATTCTTACCCAGAAGTTAATTTTACAATCAGCATTGGGTTTACAAGATGATTGCTATGTGATGATTGGCACACAGAATTGTTGCCAGATATGTTGCACTAATACAACCTTTATAAAGATACCTATTTTTCCTTCTTTCAAAGGTATACATCGACCTCTTACCGATAGAAATACCTTAAAAACTCGATTTTAAACTTCTGTTACGGTCAAACTCTATTGACCATACATACAAGAGATTTAGAAATTGAAAATGGTCCATTTTGCTTCGATGAACACACATTAAAATATTTATAAAATAATAATTAATGTTTACTAGCCATTTGTGTATACTAGTCAAGGTAGTAGAGCAAAGTATTCAAAATAGCTTTTTAGGTGCTATTTACGTGCTGCAAAATTAAATCAAGTGCTCAAATTTTTAATTAAGCAAATTGTGTCATACACTGCTGCCGTGAAATCATGTTGGCAGTGCAACTTGAAAAATAACATTTATAGCATAATGTGAGTACCAGAATTAAGTAATTTTTTGGTGCGTACTCAATAAATCAATTAAATCATAATTATAATCAAAATTACTGGACTTAACATGAATCACGTCTGCCAAAAAAAATTTCAAGGTAGCTAGTGGCATATTGAAATAACAGAAAAAACTACTCAAAATTGAATTTAAATATGCTCAAAACTTCGTTTAAGGTGCTACAAATTTAAATTAGATACTCAAATTTATTAAGAAAATTGAGTCATTATGACGCACTTCTGCCGTGATTTCACGCTGGCAGAGCAATGTGAAAAAATAACTTTTAGAATATAATTTAAGTACCAGAATTAGGTGCTTTTATGGTGTGTTTTCAATAAATCAATTTAATCCATTAAGTTACCAAAAAAATCCGTTCAACATGAATCACTGAAGAAAAGTCTTAAACTAGCATGTTGCACGGATTTTTTTGGTCATATTAATTAAATTAATGTATTCAAGGCACTCCATAAAAGCACCTAAAAAGCACCATATTTTACTACTTATATTATTTTAGTTGTTATATCAGAATTGCTCCGCCAGCGTGATATCATGAACGCAGTGTATCATAATGTTTCAATATTCTTAATTGGAGCACCTAATTAGCACCGAAATTGAGCTTTTGTATACTTTGCTCTGCTAGTTTGACTAGTAACATTTATGTTTCTAAAATAACATTATCGCTTTTTTTGTTTTAATATCAATTTCAGTAAAGTAAACGGGGTTACATTTTAAACATTAAAATTGAAACACATCTCAAATGTTTAGTGTATTATACTACAAGGGTAAATGGAACATTTTTTTTTTAATGTATTCTATGGGTTTCTGTAGTATGTAGTTGTTGTGTGTAGTGAGTGTTATTGTCTACAAAATTGTTTAAATGTAATGTATATTATTTATTGTAAACATTGTTCTTCTATTGTTCCATACTCTGGTTATATTCACTCTTATTCTATACATCGCTTTACAATTCACGTTTATGTTGTTACTTCCTTGTATTACATTTATTATTATAGAATGAGTGAAAAAAACCATTTCAAAACGTATACAAAAGTAGTGTATACTTAGAAGAATATCATGAATGTAATATTAATATCATATTATGATATCGTATTTTATTTTTATTTTTATTAGAAAAACAATTGAGGTACATTTAACAATACCGACCAAAGAAAAGCTAAATAAAATACGCTTTCAATCATGGACATAGAACTTTCTCGTGATAGACTTTTACATAAATACGCATATACCAGGATAGTTGGTTAGAAGGTCCATACTCGTCGAAATACATAAAAACTTTCGAAATCGAAGGATAATATTTTCGATGTCTATAAATATAATGTGCACCCGGTAATCATAATGTGGGACTACGCGCTGTGGTACTGATATGTTTGATGAAAAGTATATATTCCGAACCACAAATGGTTCCGGTAATACTTGAACAATGCGATATGCTCATTAGCTCATAATTGACAATTCGACATACTGCTAGTGAGCAGAGATGAATAAAATTTATTTTAAATTTCAAATTTATGGGATTTTCTTTACTCAAAGTTAGATATGTCATGTTCAAATATATATAAAGTTCGTTTTGATGAACACTCAGTGACTTAAGTCTTATCATTTACGCTATAAGACTGTCAAATTGGATGAAATGGAGAAGACCAACGTGCAGACATTCAATTCTATATGAGATTTTCTCCACTCAAAGTTAAATATCTCATGTTCAAATGAACATAAAATGTTTGTTTGGATCTTAGAACACTAAGTGTCTCAAAACCTTTCTTTAAACACACAAGATTGGATGAGATTGTGTAGAGCAAGACTAGGACATTCAAATTTTCATCAATTTTTTCAATATATAGATGGTTTTCATTTTTTAAAAATTGGGTATTATGCAAAAATTTAGAAACTAATAAGAACTAAATTCCATATATCAGATTATGTATGTTTTGCAAAATTTGAATAATATTCTCTTTTTAGCGATATATATAGTAATCTTCACACACGGCCGCCATCAATCAGGTTTATAGATTTATAGCCGTTCAGCGAGTGTTATGTATCCATTGATGAAATATGAAGAAAATTAGTAGAGTAAATTCAGTGTAGAAAAACGAAAAAAGTTATCTTTTTAAGGTTAATATTCTTGATTTATCCAATGATATTAAAAATTGCTTCGTTTTGGATACGTAAATCCATAAATTTACAAGATTTAGTTTTATATTTCACCTTTTGCACTCCATTGACTGTTCTAAACAAATTTTTGAATAATCAATTTTGATTTGTATATATTTTTTCAAGTGATTCAATTTATGTCTACATCGGATTTTTATTTCATTCATTATTTAGTAATATTCCAATAAATGATTGCACATTTCTTGAGATTAAATTTAAGTGATGTCTGAAATAGAATTCTCATGACGCTAGTTTTATTGATTTGTCCGATAATAATATACAAAGTTTGCATGCGTTTCAATAGAATAAAACAGAACACAGTTCAATCATTTAATACAATTACATTCAAAATGAAGATTATGAATTTAATATTTAACTATCTACTTGAAAATACATAATGTACTGTGTGTTCGTGCATTTTTACCAGTTACATCGAACTCATCTATTTATCGTTAGAATTCTATTTACAAAATGTTTTGATTAAACTGAGGGATTTTGACAAAATAAAACCAGAATTTGACTAATATTAAAATTTGCTATATTTCATATCAAAAAATGTGAAACTCTATCAACGTTTAACTATTTTTTTCATGATAAGCATTTATAAAATATCCTAAATATGCTTTCCATACAGTTATAAATGGTTAGCTAAATTTGGTTTAAATTATGCGAATCTAAACAGTATACTGAAAAATGTTTCAAGCAAAAGTTGAACATTCAAAAAACAAGCATATCTTGTATTAATTATGTTAGGTGAATAAATAAATTTACACACTTCAATTTTTTTATTTTGTTTAACCACTTTATTTTATTCTAATTATGCGACATGTTTTGAAATTAAAGCTCTCTACCATTAATATATCTTGTATTGATATTTTTTGCTATCTTTGATCGTTCAAAAGTTGGGTCGTGGATCCATTATACCCAATGGTCCGAAGTTAAACTAACTCACTTTTAATGCCTAAAATACGTCATCCGAATTTCAGGTCTCTATCGTTTTTCGTTTTTGAGTTATCTTGATAGACAAACGGACGGGCAGACATGCAGAGGGCTATTTAGATTAGTGATATTATGAAAATATATAACAAAATTTCCTTTGTGGCTTCAATATTTTCTAGCGTTACAAACTTTATACTAAAACTAATATAGTCTGACATATTTTATATATGTCGTGTATAACAAGAAAATTACAACCTACAAAAATTATTTTCCATTTCTTGAAAAACCAAATTTTATATGTAATCTTTATGGAGATACAAATAAGTGACGGTATATATATCTTATCTCTCTCTATCTTAAAATTAAATTTGCTAGAATCCTATGAGATCAATAAATAAAATAAAAAGCCAAATTTTAACATTTTAAAAAATCAAATAGATCTTAATAACTCCCCTTTTTTTAATTTGAAATTAAAATATCGAAAAAAAATTTATCAACTCCACTCACAGTTTCTTCATTCACAATAATCTGCTTTCCATATATATTATTGCAAAATAAAAGAATCTTGAGAATGACATTATAAGTTGAAAATGTACTCGAAATTTTTAAAACAAATTTAAAGTGAAAATTAGACAAATTCAAAAGTTTCCATTATTTTACTTATTTTATCACTAATTAGTAGTAAATGAGTTGTGTCTGTTTGATTCAGTTTAACTCCATTTATTTGTACAAACTTATATTTAAAGTGAATAAATAAATTCATCAATAATTCACTACTATTTATCTAATATATATTGACTGTTTAATATGTAAGTTTTCAGCAAACTTTAATTACTCCATTTATTTTACAATTAATTACGTAGGAATTACACAGTACGTTAATTTTATTCTTCAATTCTCTTCGTGCTTGTGAAATTATTCAGCTATGGCTACAATTTGAGAATTTTTATTTAATTATACTGATTATCAAACTAATTTTTTTTATACTACAATTCAGTTATATGTTGAGAAATAGACAGCAAATTTCTTGTAATTTTCTCTTCAGATTTTTATGTACATACAATAAGATTTCTTATTTTATTAGACATACGCTTGCGTTTATTATATACATCTTACAAACATTCCATTATTGGACGTAAGTTCTTCCGTTTATTATACACATCATACAAGCATTCCTTTTCAAGATTTTTTTTTTAAATAATACATCTGACAATATTATTCAATTTTACAAGATGATTTGTAACAAGTGTATAGAAATGATATCTATTTATTTAATGGTAGGGTAAGCCAAGCGGGGTTTTTTCGATTTACTCGAGCGCGTCAGATTAAAATATGGGAGCTCAAATTGTCAGATTAGTAAAATGTGCACTTTTCATTAAATCCATAAATCGATTTTTTTTTACTATTTTTATAGGCTATCCGATAAGTTTTAGTGGAGGTACACAATAAGGGGTAAGATGTCTCTCATATCTTAATATGACGCTTTTATATATAGGAACTCACGATTTTATATATATAGAAAGATTATAAATTTAGTATATTATTTTTTATGGCATATATTCACGATAAATTTTGTTCCCCATATTTCTGGTCTTACTCCTGGCATCTCAAATGAATTTGGATTTACGACCTTGATTACTGCAATATTAATCCTAATCGCAATACATTTGATTTAAAACTAATAACCAACGTTGCAAAATTGATCTTTTTTTCACTTGTTGTCAGTCATTTTAATCACGAAATCCGAAATTATCAGTTCAGTTTGCTGAGCATGGTCTCTCACGTGGTCAATTTTATTTCGTGATAATTGATGTAAATATTTTGATCTCAACTCGACATTAATTAATGCATAGATTATAGACATACTTTATATTAAATTTTTTTTATAATTATTAATGAGAACTCTAGGATTTTTCGAATAAATTTCGATTTTTTCCCCAATTTTCTAGATCAAATTATTTTGTATTTTTATAAATACGTATTTCGACTACAAAGTAGTCATCATCAGTATGAATTAGCTAACTGTAATGATTCTCTGAGGAGATGTTACTCGTTGCTAATTTGTTGACGGTTTTCACGTTGCAAACCGTTCTAATCTGAATAATCAGCGATTGGATTGACCCAGATCGGATTTGGTCGGATTGTATTCCAAATCTAAATGCTTATAATTGTTTGACTTAAATCATTATAGTTTGACTGTTAATAAAACCAGTTTTAGTTTTATCAACTATTTTAAATTTTGCTATTTCATATGGTTTCTTTTTGTTACGTTAAATCATATAGCCTATAGTATGATAGTACATGATATTGGTACTCTGTCTTGGAATTTAATAAGATATTATTATTTTTTTCCCGAAAGTATGTTATATACAAAATGTCACTCATAAAAACGTGATATTAAAAACTATTGTATATTCGTTTCAGGATGCTTGGAAGGGAAGTGTATAAAAATGCTACGATACGAATAAAAATTTAGTAAAACGTTCATCATTCTATTCTAAATCAACTGTTTAAATAACGAACCAATTCACTAATTTGTTAAAAAGTTATTGCAATTTTAAAAACTTACAAATTTTATATGTAATCATATGGAGTTCGTTACTTGAACAGATGAAATTTATTAACTGAAAAAAAATCTACCAGAAATTTTAAAATAAATATTAATATAAAGATGGTATGGAAATTTAAGAATTTGAATAATATAAAAATCTTAACCAATAGTTTTAAATCTTATGGTTTTAATTTGACAGCTTATAGATAAAGAATGTATGTTATCATCTTTGAAGATTGTACCAACGTTAGAATTAAATCACTATTTTACGTTGTTGACTAGCCTTTCATACGATAAATGTATGAAAATAAATTTGAAGTTAAATTCAATTCTACTTGCTGAGACAAAAGTTTTTTATATAATATTTTAATTATTGATTTCACTTACAAAGACGTTGAAAACATTAAAAAAAAAATGTGTATTTTAGTAATTTTCGAGTCTTTAATGAAACTGAATTGAAACATTTAATCGTCAATTGAAATAATGTGTTCATTCCGCACACTTTTTTCCGCTACTTGTATCTCCCAAACGTCCTTAAAGCTGTATTATAAATTATTTAGTCAAGGCAACACAAACATTTTTAGTTTTTCCAAATTTCTTTTTTAATAAACTATTTTGAAAATTTGGGCTAAAAATATTTCATCAATATTTCATATACAGATGAAAAACACGGAGAAAACAACAAATAGACTGCCCTTAAATATAGAAATTGTTTTAATACTAAGTAAAATTATTAATAATAATTAATGATTGAATTTATCAAATAGAAAAGACCGTAAACATTGATCACTATTTCACATGAATATAATATTAACGAATGAGATCGTAATTTAAAAATAAAACGATGGAATGATAATAAGAAACAAATAATTGAACATTTAGTAGTCCATTTTTCATTCGCATTTAATCTGCTTTTAATGGTATTTAAAAGAAGTATTTGATACTTTTAAAGGTTAAGTTATGACATTTAAAATAACTACATAACAGTCAAGTTTCGTTTATTCATCGAGTTGATTTATGATTGTATAGCAAATAGCTATAATTTTAAATAAAAATATAATTTTATCAATATAGAAGGGTGTCAATTCGTGTGTGTTGGGTAAATTATTTTGCTTCCTATACAATTTATGTTCAACGAATATCATTGAATAAGAATGCATTATTTGCTGGATTTAATTTTTCTGTTTACAACCAGATTAATAACTACAAGTCTCATGAAATTTTTCTTTAAAATTAACGCGAAAGGTAATTTCCGAACAAAAAATTTATTAGTTTGGATGCTCTTAAACATATCGTCGACTTAAACTATCGTCGAGTGTAAACCTGCCAAATCAATTTTTACGTATTTCATATCATTTGAAAGAAAGAAATAAGTACATAATCATACGTAAACCAGCTATAGTCAATTATTATTTGAAATTGGCAAAACCGCTTGATAAGTCAAGCAGCTAGATCCCTGACTTGACAAAATTCAGCTGCTAACTCCATCCGTACAAATAGATAGAAGTTTATGAATGGAAAGTGGCTGTTTAATTTAAGTTTTCAATAGTATTTAAGTTTCCAAACCAACGATATTATATTTTCGGCAACCGATACGTCGTCGTTTAATCACAAATTATTGTGAAACAATATTTTGGGAACTCGTAAAAAGAAAACGGTCCACTTGTCAGAATTGCCATGGAGGAAAAACTTATACTAAACATAATTAAGCCATATACAAATTTTTAAATCGATATTTATAAATGATATATGTTTATGGACCACGGAACTATATTCTGTGAACATAACAAAATTTTAAACAAAAAAGAACCGCCTTCGCAAATAAATAAACTTAAAAGTAAAAAATAATTTAAAATTTTTTACTTTTGAGTGTAAAAAACGGTAATTTTTTTATTTGACCAAATTTAAATGGGATCACAAGAGAAACACCAGTTTTCAAAACAAAAAAAAGCAATCAAAAATCGATTCACCCTGTTGTATTGAGCAAGAACCTCCTTTTTTGAAGTCGGTTAAAAATCGAATAAGAGGTTTATAAAGTACAAGATTAATATAACAAACGCACCATCGATTTACGTACAAACATTAAGATAATACCTAAATATTTAGAAGTATCATTAAATAATTGTTAAATGCTTACATTTATAACAAATTGGACGTCATTTACAAAATACCAAATATACCTTTAAAATAATTAAGTTAGTTATATAAATAATATAGGTCACTGATGTATTATCGCAATCCATACCATCTACGTTCATGTTCCATCATTTATAGATTCATATTTTTAATAGAGTCACGTGGTAAATTTACATTAAACAAAGTAGAAATATTGTTCTCTTTTTTGGATGTCGATACTTAAAATCCGAAAAATGCATTATAAGAAAAGTTATTATAACAATTCTCATTCAAATTATCTAGAACAAAATATATATGTGACATTTTTCAAGTAAAATTAACACCTAGCTATGGTTTTTCAAATTATTACTAACATCATTAAAATACTCTAAATCGTCGTAATAACTATGATGAATTTGTTTATATAAGATGGATTGTGTTAATGGACTTATTCTGGAATATGGACCAATGAAAAGCTTTAGATCATTCACAAGCTTTATTTTTAATGCCTAGAACATGTTCGCAGTCTGTTTTGACTTAATAGAGACATAAAAATATTCTAATTAATTGATTTTATGAAAAACTTATACCAAATATATTTTAGAAACTTTTCAAACCTGATTTTCGAATTAAGCCTATTTTTAATAAAATATTAAACATGTTAGAAGCATAATAAGGCCTAATATGAACAAATTTCAAAATCTCAACTTTTTTCCGTTATCCGTTTCAAATTAATTGTCCCAGTATTGAACATGCTACTGACACATGATAGTGTCTTTTACCAATCAACATCATTAAGGGAACTCCACTGTATTATAGTTGTTAACGAACCGTTGGTCACGATTAGATTGTAAAATTGTTCCATATAACCGTAGATCACGGAAATGGACGGAAAAGGCAATATACGAATAAGAAAAAGAAAGCTGTATAGGGATAATTTGTTCTCTTTTTATTTATCTATAATAAACATAGCATGCATAGCAGTATACTGTACGCATATGATCAATATAAGAATGATCCTATATTCATGATGCATAGAAACACATATGGTAAAAACTTGAGAATTCTAAGGATTATCCTAAACCACTCCAAACAATTTTTCTATATAGTTTATGAATGCGATTCAGTAGTCCAAAAAATCAATTGGTTATTTGGAAATTTTTTGATAACATTTTATATGATTATCTACGGTAATAGCCTAGTGAATGATTCAATATATTTTCATGTTAGATAACAACAATAAAATAATGATAGCATTTCATATTTCATATATACGAATGTTATGTTCAATTTCAAATGCAGGTTAATGGTTATTGTTATGTGTTCATATTTAGTTGAACATAATTAATTTGTTCAAATTATTATGATACCTAAATATTTATATTTAGGGTTGTTGAACGTACCTAGATAGTTTATTGTTATTTGTATTTGCAGAGATTTATTATAATTGTTGACATTTCACAAACTAATTGGTTAATGTTTTATAATAAACGTATATTATGTTTGAAAATGAGAGGATTTAAATTTTCCTATTCATGTGTGTATCAATCTGTAAGGTCTGTTATCTGTAAAACTAAACTATAATTAGTTTGAATTCTAATCTTAAATCGCTTCTTTTTTTAACAAGAATAATGATTTTTCAAGAAATTATGAAAAATTATACATTAGAAGAAATAATTTTGACTGTTTAAATAATTTTGACTATAAAAGATTTGACAAAAATCAATTACAAAAATATATCTCTATATTCGTATTGGTATATATTCTAGTCTGCCAATGATAAGTCTAAGCCAACATTGGTTCAAAACGACCTTTAACAGACTATCAAATTTGAAATTTTACCGAAAATAAAAAGCGCCATGTAAATAAAACTGTAGGTTAAACAGGAAAGAGACAGATTTAAAATGGCCCATCAAAGAATTAATGCAACCTTAAATGACAACCTACATCATTGGATAAATGGAAAAGTTTTAAATTAACGACAAAAAAATATATGAAATCGCTAAAGCATGAGATCTGACAACACTAGCTGTACGAATAAAATTGTGGCTCGAATATTTGCAATATTTATAGAAAAATGAGTATTAATTATTTAATTAATACTTAATTAAAAATTAATTTTTTTTTAAATTTTTTCACTCATAAATAATTCAAGCACGAACTGTTACTAATTGATTTATTATTTTCAATTTGAAAATTAGTGGTAAAAACGACTTTCATCATTTGGATGGATCTAACCTAATTCAGTTTCATGTAATACATCTCTTAGAAAATTTTCCCTTGATGTGTGCCTCTCCGTGCTGTGTTGATATTTACATAAAACTGATATTTATATGAAATATAAGATTTACCTACCAAATATAAGATTTCCTGAATATATTAAAAAGAGGAAATAACATTTTATTTAAAATAATACTTTTTGATTTATATGAAAATATAAGTACATAGATGATATAACTAGTCATATATGAAGATCTCTGTAATACCTACCTACCTACTACCGCTAGTCTACTAAAGTGAAATATGATTATATTTATTGAGTAGAAAATTAGTTATTACATATTATTATAACGTTGGTGTTCATTTCACTGAACCAAATCATTAAACAATGCATGATTGGGTTGCATTAGTACTTGCTGCTTTATCATTTTAAAATTTAATCCAGATTTTTGTGTCCTAAATCGAATGTGGGTTATAAAGTTAATTGCATTATTTGAGAAAAATATTTTTAAAAAATTGTTGACATTTTACATTAAAAATTATATCGAATAACCAAGTAAGAAATAAATAAAAAAAATAGGGAAAGATAGTTTTAATTCTTTAAAATGGAATCTCTTCTTAACCGATTTCAAAAAAGGGGTTTATAATAGGGACTTTGACTAAATTTTTTTTTATTACTTGAATTGAAGCGTCTTTACTTCACAAACATGGATCTAAAGATATGGAAATTCAACATTCGAGTAAGTAATTGGATGGATGACCGCATTGAATTTCTATGTTCTGTTGTTGTATAGAATATCCCAAATATAGTCACTATATTGAAGAGTGACTAAAAATAAATTTATATATATTTTATATTGAAATAATATATCCATTTCAAATAATATACTCTAAATAATCTATATTCTATACCCCCCCCCTGGGGGTAAGGTAAAAGCTGATCTCAACCGATCAGTAATGTTAAGCAACATTATACGCAGTTAGTAATTGGATGGGTGACCGCATTGAATTTCTATGTTCTGTTGTTGTATAGAATATCCCAAATATCTAATTCAACAAAAATGGAAATACAAGCTTATGAGGACGCTATAACTTTGTTTTTGAATCAATTATATTTTATTTTCAAGTTTTGTTATGTTATTGAGTCTACTTTCACACGTTGATCGGAAATATAGCAAATTCACTATTAGTCAACATTTCTATTCATTTCAGTAGGGTAAACTGTCCAATAGTTAACCATGTCCCACAGTGAACTTTAAGTATGAAAGTATCCATAGTAGTAATAAAACATATACGAAAGTTGAAGACCATTTACCGAACGCGTATATTGTCCACCAGTGAACGGGCAGCCAAATTTTTATCAAAATTATTGTTCCAGTTCTTTGCGCATAGTATATAATCGTAGTTTCAAATTATTTTTTTAAACAGTATATTTTAAAAACAGTTTAAGCCTAAAATAATCAATGTCTCAGGTCTAACAAGGAACCATGAACAAAAAATACATAGTAAGCCGCTAGTTTACGTACTCTCGAGAACATATCTGTTCATCTTTTTAAAGTTGTGAAAAAGGTAAGATAAGATGAAAAATGATTGAGATTACTAAAAATGATTTATAATGAAATTACACTATCGTTTAAAGTGATACAGAAACATTTGTCAATTCGCAAAAATTGTACACTTCAATTTTACGATTTAGCTCAAATTAATGTTAAAAGATTCTGCTTTTGGCGCTGCAAAAGTCCATCAAACATCTTAAATGTTTGATTAGTCGATAAAACGTTTTCCTATTGAGGTGTTTCCTTAAACATTTTATGATTTATATGATAAAGTATACTCCACCAGGTACTTAAGATTTGTTTAAAGAAATATATTTTTGTATTTATACCGTGGTTCACTGTGTACTAGACGGTGTTTCATTGATTCTGAATCACATTAAACACTAGTATCACTTCAGTTTAAATTGATATAAAGATTCTCAATCTTTTTTCAGTTTATCTTTTTTTCTCCACAACTTTAATCAGGAGCGATGCAGATATGTCCTCGAAAGTATGTAAAACAGGGGTTCACTGCGTACTTCCTGCTCTCATGGCTCACTGTTAGAAATGAGTCATTGATTATTTTACGCTTAAAATGCTGTTTTTTTATTTAAAATGTCTTTGTTAATTGTTTAATATAAATATTGAAAATTTATAATCAGTTAAATACCCTAATCGATAAAGTTCTTATATTATTTATATTATATTAGAAATATGTCTAGTATTTTTACTATTAAATATTTGCAAGGAATGATGTTGTAACTGCGCTGACTTTGAACAAAACCGGATCCCCATTAAAAGTATTAAAAATGAGAGTAGAAAATTTTTAAGTTTATTATTTTGTGTGTGTGGTATATATAGGTTAAGTTTCATAGTAAAACCTCGTTATTACACCCCCCTATCTATAAATAATAACAAATTTTTAGTGTGGATTTAATTACAAATATTATATAACATTGCTTTTGATATGAGAGAGAGGTGGTAGTTTACAACAGTAGGGTTTTACCAACCATTTGATGTAGGTGGTTTTAAATGAAGGTGTGTACGATGCCATAAACAAAACAACCCTTATATCAATTTCATTATATTGAGAATTGTATTCATTTCATTCATTGCTCTAGTAAACTAATTTAGAATTAAATTTCATTTCCTTTTCGTTAAAGGACTAAAAACAGTGAAGTTCATTTATTAGTGGTATAAGATCAATTGTATTGAGTATAGATTTAAGTATATTTATTTATATTCATAAGCAAGGATTTTTTCCCCCCTACGAATTTGACTCCTCAACTGAATCGATAATAAATACTCGATTTAAATTATAATTATGTTTATTTCATTTTGTTTGATAAATAAATTTTTCTATTTGATTTTAATATTCAGCTGGAAATATTATTTATCCATGTCGGTAATTTTACAGTTTTCATTAAAAAAATTTTATGTACTTTTATCTAAGTAGAAATTGTATTCCAAATCCTTAACCGAATCGCTTCATCAGTGATATTCAGTAGATAATTCATCATTAGTATCGGATGCCGGAAATCCTTTCCAATGGTTCCTCTATGGTTTTCCATTTTGTTTGCACAAGCTAAACACTGGGGTAGTTCCTGACAGTCAACCACAGCTTCACACATTCCACTTTTCCTTCATATGTCCTATCCTATTATTATTTTGACTTATTCTGTACAATATGTGTGCATTGTTTAAAAAGTAATGAATAAAGATTGAATAGAATTTAATTACTCATTAAAAAACTATGATGATGGGATCAAATTAAGGCACGTAATAAAAATGTCTTGTAAAAATTGCGTAAAAAAATTATTTTTCTTAAAATCTAAAAAATGTTTCTCATGGATTTTTTGTCTTTATTTTAGTATTTTATCCTCAAAAGAAAAAGGCTGGTCGGATTTTACTAAAAAGTCATTTAGTTTAATTTACGTATTTGCGCGTCGATTAAAAAGTGTTACCACGTCGATATCATTGATATTGCTCGAGATAATCGGGCCAAAAAAAAAAAACGGCTCATAGGTATATAAAAACGTGCAATATACAAACATAGACATCTCCTCTAAAAACGTTGGATTTGGTTTCTAAGAACCTTGAACAAACGTTAACATACTTAAAAATTAGGGATTTACAAAATCACCCCCAGTACAAGAGCTTCCCATTGCGGAAGTTTAAAAATATGTAATTTCTTTACAGCTTTTATACAATTTCGTAGTTTTTGTTAACATTTCTAGTCCTTTAAGGATTCTTGTTAAAAATGAATTCTACTGTAAATATATCCATTATATTTTATGTACGAGATGTCTAAATATATAACTACGTTTTAAACAAGGTAGTTATTAAATAAATTTCCCTACATATTGTAATTCGTGAATGAAATATTTTGTTTAAAATAATGTATATAAATAAGTATTAGAGTAATTTTCTCTTGAATATTCAATTTATAAAATAGTTGATCGAGGTTTTTCAATAAGTCTTTTGTTTTACATTTTCATGTATTCAAAAGGTTGCCTACATATATATATATATATATATATATATATATATATATATATATATATATATATATATATATATATATATATATAAAATATACTAGCCGTTAATCGTCCGCATCCTCCACTAATTTAAGCATGAATAAATGAATAAATTTTTAGTGGTCTTATTCTAATATAATTTTTGTTGCTCCGTTCGTATTATAGGTATATAGTATAATCCTGTACATCAACTGGGAATATAATCCAAAATCACAGGCCCTATTTGGCTTTGGCATAGTAAACAATAAAATTTTAAAAACGTTGGCAAATCTAATTTTATTCTAAGTGGATAAATTTGAGTCACTCTATAAACATAAGGAAGGAAGTGGTTTAAGAACATACCAATTTTTTATCAAATAATGAATTCAAATTTGATGATAGTTCATGATTAACTCAACATCTATAAATTAATTTTATTTACAGAGCACAAAAATCTTTCTGAAACAAGGCTGCATAAAAACGAATTAAATCGAATTCTTCTGCTTTGGAGTTGAGATATTAAACACTAGTTTGGCACAGATCCTTTTCTAATTTTATATTTAATCCAATATATTGTATATTAAGCGTATTAAAAATCCGTAATTACTTTTAACTTTTTTCATAAAAAGGAGATTCTCAATTCCACTGTATTTTTAATATTTTTTTTTTTAATGTTTGTTAGCTCAGCACTTTCGACTGGGTGAACCGATTTAATTGGTCCCCAGATCTGATGTCCTTAAGAGGAGATAAGGAGCAAAAACAATGTTAAGTGATATGTGTTTTCGCGGATAACTTCGACGTTTATGAACCGATTTTGATAATTCTATTTTGTTGGAAAAGAGATACACCAAGGGTGATACTATGATAAGGAAACCAATATCTGATGTCCCTAAGAGGAGAGAATAGGCAAAAACATGTTTTAATGATTAAATTTTATCCAAGAGAAAAATTTTTCTTGTTTGTATACAACAAAATAGAACCGCCTTCAAAAAAATGAACAAAAAAGTAAAAAACAAAAAAAAAAAAATCAATTTTAAATTTCGGTGTCAATTTTATCTGTAGCTAAAAAATTGGTGTCAATTTTATCTGTAGCTAAAAACTTGATTGGTTGGCGGCGACTGGAAAAGGTAATTGGAGTCACAAGGAAAAATTTAAAATAATTATTTACTTTTTAGTGAATTTTTTTGAAGACAGTTCTTTTTTGTTAAAAAATTTTGTATTGATTGCCAAATATTATATGGCCAACATTGCTTCTAAATAGTACCTCATTCCATTTTAATCAACTAATTGATATAAACTACTATTCTGTACACACACACACACACAAAATACAAGAAATTAGTGTAATATTTCATAATTTGCAATAAATTGTCATGTTAAATCCAACCGAAAAGAGACTCATAAAAATGGATCGTGTAGAGGTATATAATAAAAACACTGGAATGTGTATAATGGTTTTACTGGTATTATATTTGAACATTATTACCTTTTTGATATACAGGTTGCGGTCAAAAAGCAAAAAAAAATACAACTAAAACTATAAGAACGTTGTTGAAGTGAAACTTCTAATGCGACTTCCAACAAGGTTGCGTTAAACGTTTAACGCTACCATGGAGGGGGTATGCAAGCACTGTTGCGTTAAACGTTCAACGCTCCTGGAGAAGGGGAATAGATAAAGATAGAGCGAGAATGAATGCATGGCACTACGCGCATGCGTTCGAGTGCCATCGTGGAAATGATAAATGGTAAGAATGATCAAACAACCAAAGGGGGAACTACCATTGTGCAGTTTTTGCAAAAAATATTGGAAAAATAGAACTCAAACATCTTATTTGAGTTATCATAATCCCATTGTGAATGTTAAAGATTTACATATTTCTCCACTCGAAAATGATAATTAAAAGATGCGATCAATTGTGAATTGTAAGCAAAGATGGTAATAAAGTTTGCCTTAAAGAAACAATATGAGTTCACTATAAATCAATTTTAAACCTTTCATATTTTCATTTTCACATTACGAAGTTTCACTTCTTCCACGCAGAGGCACTATTATTTTTTTAATTTTCGTTAAATTATTCGTTTTAAAAGTGTTAATAATTTTTAGCCGACTACAAGTTTAAGCAAAATTAAATACTAAAGCAAAATATTGGATTTGAATATCAAAATTTGTAATTGGTCGGAAAAACTAGAAAATCGAAAGGAAACCCTTATACATTTATACTAATTAAATGTTTATAATATTTTCAGTTGACTTTCAGGCATAGAACTAGATTTGGAAAATGTGTTTTGCCTGAATGTTGAGTAAACATTTAATACAACTTTTGAAAACTGTAAAAGCAAAAACATATTGCAAATTTGTATAATGGAAAAGAATAGTTTTATGAAATTTTAACATAAGAAGACATTTACTGCTCATTACTGCAGAAGACATTTTAACATAAATACAGTTGGCTCAAATTTGTTGAGCCAAGATTAGTTTTTTCTGGATTGGGATAATATTTATAACAATTGGATAAAACCCAAATAGCAATATGACTTCTGGACGAATTCCTACAGAATTCTTATTTATGATTTTGACGTCAGAACTATCTTCAAAAAGAGTCATTTAAGAAATCATTAAGACGTAGAATATGCTTTAAAAATTATGTTTTCTATTTAAATAAATTCGTATCTTAGACTACGAAAATAAATAAAATATTTTTAAAATAAATTAAAAAAATTATCTTGGATACACCAAGGCAAGGAACACTGAAACTATCTATTATGCTGAAATATTAGATATTTATTTTACAAGAATTGTTAAATTTTTTTATATTTTTATGAATATATTTCTGATTTCTTATAAAATTCAATAAAAACGCTTCTTAATGTGCTCATATTTCCGACAAAACTCGAAATTACTGACTTCGAAAAAATACTTTTTAAAAAATTCATAATTAGTGACTTCTTATGAAGTCAGAAAAAAGACTACTTATAGAGTTCTCAATTATGATTTCTTAAAAAAATAATTATACATCTTAAAACAAACTTAATAAAGACTTCTTTTTGCAGTCTTTCTGATTAAGATGTTTGCTGAAAATATATTAAATAGCTTTTTTTTTTGCTACCTCGAAGTGTAATAAATATAATTATAACAAATCATAAGGGCTGGCGCAAATTTCGGCACATGTGGCACAGCGATATTTTGTAATATACACAAATGAATGGGTCAACGCAAATCGACGACACGACGCTGCGCAGCACGACGGCAAGACACGACAAACGCGTGGCACAGTGCTCGAGACACAGTTTCTCGCACCACGCGTCACACGTTTCATGATTCTACCAATAAAAAACAAACAAACAAAAACACGTGTGTAATAGGCGAGAGAATAGCATTGCCATATTCGTTCCCCAACACGACGCGTGTGGTACGTCATGTCGCGTTGCCCTGTGCCAGTCGCGCCAATATGAGCCAGGTCTAAATTGATTTATGCATGGTATAAGTATTTGTTTAACGATTGAAATTATTTATAATAACTAGGCCTTTGTAGTATTAAACAATGTTCATGAAGTGTGCAGTATACTCATATATTAACAAATACGAAAAATAATCACTTTAAAAGAATAGAATAATTACTTAAAACAAAAATATAATAACATTAAGATGATATTAAAGCATTCCATGCATCCATGTTAAGAGTTTCATTTAGGTTGCCTCAAGTGCATATTTTATATTTAATTTTCATATTAATATTATTTATGTTTTTTATTGCTATATACTACAATTTTTTTCTTTAAGTACGAACGAAATAGTAAAATAGAACGAATGAATTAAATGTATGAACCATCTCCGAACGCTTTTCTTACATTATACTTGATTAATTTCTTCAATTTAGCAGAAAGAACAATATGATACTTTTTATAATTATATTTCGAGTCCGTAGCTACAAAAACCTGCATTTACGACGTTAATTTCAAATACATAGGTTTTAATCTCTAAACACGATTTAATGTGTATAACTTACTGTATAACTTACTGTAAGCCCTGCAAAAGAACTTCATTATAAAAAACAATGTGTAGCTTAAGGAAGTACGAGCGCCAGGCGGTGTGGGGATAGGTATCGACTCTAGCGCGGTAAGGGGAACGCAGTAACCATATGATTTTTTTCAATATATAGATATACATTTAACATTGGCTAGTGGCGGCATTTATTTTTCTTTTAATCAATACACTTTAATTAGTCGGGCAAGTGTAAATGTTTTTGAATTAAATTTATCACTAATATATTTACTTTCATCCATAAGTTTTTTAAAAATATTCACCGACAGTTTTACGAGAAAAATACAGAAATGTATCAATGTTTGCAGGTTAGCCCATAAGACCAATGTTAAATTGCTCAACTTTAAAGTTAATTATTTATTTAAATGATCGGGCAATCTCCTTCAAATTTTTGGAATTTGTTTAGACATATTTAAACTTTGTATTAAAAAAAATCAAGTCTTTTATCAAAAGTTGCCTTGGTGCTCGTACTTCCTTAAGCAAGAAACCATTGTGTTGTCTAGTGAAATCGTATACTGCCACAATCTGCTATAATGTTACGCAAACAATTAATTGTCGAATATCTTAATTAATAATACATCAACATTTATAGTATTTACAAACTATCCTATCAGTTACTAGATGTAAATGAGAAACTAACCAATCCCTTCGATTCAATAATATCTACTTATCACAAGCGAAAATTCAGCAATAAATGAAATAAGTTATCAGTCATATATCACCTAACCCATTTTTGTTTTTGAATAAGTTTTTATTATTAATTATATGTTATTAAAAACTTTTACTGTTTGCATCAGTTGTTGTATAAATCAAACTTTCCACAACCTATTCGAATGTAGAAGCAGATCGATCATTCGTAAATTATAAGTTTGTATTAAATTTCCCATGAAAATTAAAATGAAAATCATTTAAGTATGAAATATGTCTTGAGTTGTTTAAATTTTCATTCTTTTTTTTTATTACTATGGAATCCATTCGATGTAATTTTCACCTGACCGATTCGAATTATTATTTTCTTTTAGTATTCTTTTTCTTGGCATATAGGTACTATAATTCTACATTTACGAAGAAAACTGACTCTGTATAATTGTTTAACCTTTCATTATTCACGTTTAGTTTTCTTGTAAATAGCTTCATTTTTAATACTTTTAGATAGGTATATTTTTTATGCGACAAAGAAATACTTTTGTTTTTACTTCGAGTAAATAAATTCTCCAATGAAATGTGTTATATAAATTAATTTAATTGCGATGCGGTGAATGAAACATTTCAGACATAACGTTACGCTTAGACGCTTATTACGTGTTATACGCATATTTGGAACCATGAAAATCAACATACGACGGACTAAAAATTTGTATGCATGTATAATTTTTAGTCAACTACGACCAAGTCAACGGGAAGGGGTATGATTTTTGCAGTAAATGTATATTCGTATATTTGTACTATGTCTTACATGGAGTGAATAGTCCGTCCTTAGGCTAACATAGTAAAACTATATTGAATTTTTTGTTTAATAGGTATAATAGTTGCCTTCGAGAGCAATACAACGACTATGCAATTTTTTTTTTTTTGACCCAATGGTTGATTTTCTTGGTGTGGATTCCGAATAATGTTTATCAAGCCAAATCTTGGCTTCAACAATATTTTTTCAATAAAATAGTAATTTTGATGATTAGTACTAAAAAGAAATTATATGGATTTAATCCTAATACTTTGCCATCTATTTGGTAGCGTACATTTCAGCCGAATGTTCCACCTTAGTGCTAAAACTACCGATCCGCTTTTGACGAATTAGGTGTCAATCGAGTCATTATTATGGTCCGGGTGACATAGGATATAGTATAATCAAATCCAAAAAATTAAAAAACACACTCACTTGGTTCTTCATGTTTATTTAAAATAACAAAATACACGATTTTGATGGTGTTTAAAGGTCTTTAATCCTAAAAAATTATAAAATACACCATAAAAGTTGTATATTTTTTAATTATAAATAAACAAGAAACATTCGGGTTGGTGCATTTTTTTGGAGTTTACTGTACATTTTAAAAATGTATACGTTAACACGTTACGGTCACATGGGGCCCAGCCAAACTTTGGGGCAATTATTTCAAAATAAATATAATTATTTCAAAATTCTTTAAATTTCCAATTTTTATTTTGAAAATATAATGTTTTCCGAGTAAAATGGAATTTTTTTTCTTTTTATATATTGCTAAAAATAAAATTTACAGGAATTTTTGTATAAAATTGTATTTTATTACTATTTCACTATCTCAAAAAAAGAAAAAGAACTATGGAGATCCCAAAGAGAGGGTTTAGCACTTTATTAAAGTCAATTAATCAAATATCACGCTATTTTTCTGTGTCCGATTTGCAGGACCCCAAGCGACCCTTACGTTATTATTTGGAGCAATGACCACAACGGGCTAATAGCATTTATTTAACCACCAATTATTTTAAATGAAAAAAATAAATTGAAAAACTTTTTACGGCAGAATATTCTTACAAAACAAGAAAATATTACTATCCGAAATTCTATAAAATAATCGGTATTATTTCATAACATTAAATGAAATAGTCATTAAATTTATTCAGATATTTTATTTAAGATTGTTGACATTTTTTGTGGGTGTGTTCTAATTTCAACGCGTGTAAGATGACCTAAAAAAGTATGTATTAAATATTACATTTTTTAGCATTTAACATATAAACCTAGGTGTGTCTTATGTGTAGATTTCATTATAAAATGTAATAACACAAGCAAACACCTAGAAATTGTATCTCTGTACTTTTTATTTTATTCATTTTACAATAAAATATCACTTTTTAGGTAATTTTAAATTGAAAAACTTCTAATTATTCTTTCGTTCCTGCCAAAATTTCACATGGCTCGTATTCAATTCTATACAAAAAAAAATTGCATGTGGATATTAAATTACTGATAGCTCTGTAAACTTTTTTGTCTCATCATGTAGACTTGAATTCAAATTCAAACATAAAATTTTTTCGATTTTTTTAAACTGTAACTTATGGTTATTTTAGAATACAATTCGAATAGTGAGTATGACTATTCGAATTGTTACGGAGTATGATTTAATATTTTTTTTTTACAAATTCAATTTATTTTCATACATTTATACAATAAAATCTTATAATATTTGTTTGTATGAAATTTAATCAACACCGTAAATTTAAAAATACCGTAAAAAAATTTAAAAATATTCCTTATCATTTTTATACTATTTATTTAAATTATTAAATTGCCTAAGACATGCCTGTATTGATGGCAGAATAAAAAAATATTCTAGAAAATTTATTGAAACGAATTAAAACGATTTCAAAATTAGTTAAAATTGCTAGTTTTTAATTTTTTTCTCCAGAACCGGTTAGTGATTTTTAATAAATTTATGTTGAATTAGTTTTCTAGAATACAAGTTACTTATTATAAAAGTTTGGAATTCCTAGTTGCTTTTTGTCATTTAGAATGGAAGGTTCTACTAAATTTTAATTCGTCTCGTAGCATTTTTATATACCTCCCAAATATCCTTAAACTATTCTTCTATTCTATTATATAGCTTAAAACATGATTATTCAGATTTTTCTGATAATTGATTGTTAGTAGATTACGTGTCCCTGATGTAATCACGTTCTTCCCCATTTGCAATATAATTTCTGATATTAATTACGAAATTACAAATCGATCTGGTAAAATCCCCATACTATAATAATTTGACTGATCAAATCGAATTATAGCTTACCTATAGTACAGTTTTAAATTACGTATGAATTAGGAATTGCTTGGCAGAAATTTCATACATTGTGATATCTATAATTATAATGTTGAATCAATTTACATGTCAATTAAAATACAAAGTGTAAATGATATCCCTAAAACTTAATTAATCAATATTAACAAATAAATATCATTCTTGGCCTAATAATAATACAGAGTTTCAGGTGCATATATTTTGTCAATGAATCATTAAATATGAGTCAAGGTTTAAGAATTATGAAAACAATTTAATACAAACAAAAAAATAATCTCTCATATAAGTATATTAAAATTACAGGTGTGATTTCATAGATAATTCATTACATGTTTTTGGCAACGAATTCAATGACTTTTTACCGGCTATAACTGTTGCATGCAAGTAAATTGTTTGTTGATAAATATGTACATGTAAACATCCCATTTAGATCAGACGCAAAGAAATAAATCATAACAGAAATATACTATTACTTTTCAGTTGAAGGAAAAAAAAATTTTCAATCGTTCATAAAAATTAAAATTTTTAATAAAGATTCTTCAGATGTCAAATATTTTCAATTTTTTAATTAATGAGAAAGTACTTGAAATAAAATAAATATATCCCTGTCCAGTGTCTTCGTCTTATTTTGCGATATAATCATTATCTGTAGTGATTCTTCTTTTAATTTTCTGGCTCCTTAGATATCAGATTAAGGCATGGGAGATACCTTATCTCCTTATTGAGTACCTCTATCAAATCTTTGCTTTCTCTATGGTGTCGCGCTTTCTCTACAGCCGATCAGAATATTAAAGCGATAAAATTGATTGTTGGATTTAATCGAACGCGTCAGATTAAAAAATGTTAGGTTGGATACGTGCTGAAAAGTGTACATTTTACTAATCTGAAGATTTCAGCGTGACGCAGGTGGCGTATCGTTTTTGCAAGTTATGACCCTCACATTCTCTTGCATCTCTTCAAATCGCCATAGGTATTCAACTAAATTAAATAAAAACAGCAAAAGTAGATAATTAGTGTTCAATTGAATACACAAATTACAAGTCAAAACTACAAGGTTTCCAATGAGTATGTTTTTTAAAGTATATACAACTTCGTAAGTTACCCGTGTTACTACGTGTTTCTACAAGGTATCCAGCTATCACAAATAAAATTTATAAAAAGAGTTGAAAATTGATTAAGCTAAAAGTTGCACTTGTAGTCGTCATTCAAATCTGTCAAGGAATTTTCTGAGAAGTTAAAAAGCAACATGTTAACCGACAGTTTGTCCGATAGCTTAATGTGCCTAGTTTCTTAGTTCTGAATGATTAAAAAAAATTATTTGCAGATATATCCTTTGAAATAGTCAATATCCTTTGTAACAAATTTTAGGTAGGTAAATAGTAGGTAAATTTAAATAGTCCACATCTCTTAATTCAAACGATCAAGACAACGCAGATCGGATTCATCGAACTAACTTAGGTTGAATACAATATTAAAATACTAAAAATTACTTTTTTATTCACTTTTGAGAATTAAAAAATTACTTTTTTACATCTATTTTCACTTATTATTTATATCATGGGTAACAAATTCCTCGACTGGTCTATAAACGTACAATAAACGAAAAGAATCGAAACAAAGAACGCATTTATAGAATTTATTTTAAATAAATTTCTAATTTTATTCTTATCTACTTAATTTGCATATACGCAAAAGTATATTATAGGTCAATTTTCAAATAAACGAACATTATTCGACAAATCTTAACTATTAAATATGTGTATTTAACTATTACAGGGGTGTATATACTTAACGTAATTTACACAAATATCAAGCTTGTGAGCACAATCGAAATTTGTTCGAGATTCGTGAAAAATAAACGCTTTAGTAAAAAAAAACTATAATTGAAAGTAAATAAGTAGCATTTATTTACATCATGAAAAAATTTCCATTCAAAATATAATGTGTAATTAAAAATTTCATCTGAAAAATCTATTTTTTACATCAACATTAAAATATAAACAGTATTGTGCTCTTTTAAGGTAGTTGTACTACTGAAGTCATAGGGTCAAAAAAATTCTAAATTTCTGTCTACTCAGAGTATTCAGATACAATTATCTTTAAAATTTGAAGATGATTGACCGTTTGTTTAAGGGTCAAATTCGGTTTATCGGAATTTCTGGCAAAACTACAAGTCCTTTGGAAAATAGTTAAATTGCAAAGTTGTAAGTAATATAACATAACCTCAAAATTTATGTGAAAAATTGAAATAACCAAGTTTTGGGTTTTTAATTTTTTTTCTCCGAAATTTGGTGAACACTTACCTTTTTATGTTTCAAATACATTGTAATTTTTTTTTTATTTAAAATATTTATTTGTTCATCTTACTTTGAATAAATATCGAAAAACACCCTAATTTTCAATAGAAAAATTTTGAGGTTATGTGAAAAAAAATGAAATACAAAAGTTGTAGATCTTTTTATTACCTACAACTTTGCCGTAAATCGAAATAAACCGTGTTTTACACATAAAAACTAACCCCCTTCTACTTCCCAAACTCAGATTGCACGTAATTTATTTTTTCTTTCATTTTTATCATATTCTCTTCCGTTTCCAATGGGTTTCATTTTACTATAATTTTCTTTAACTTTTAACCATTTTTTAAGGCTCTGGTCTATTTTGTGTGGTTAATTTATATAAACAACACAAACAGTACACACTTACAGTGCTGCTGTACACTATCAGATATAAATTATACTCTTTCTTACTACAAGCTAACCTACACTTACCGTGCATATGATGTATTACATTTTTACAATATTGTAGCAAAACAACTACCTTAAAGATGAAAGCAAGTTATATTATAGTTTAAGTAAATATTTTCAAGTATTATTATAAACTATACATAAGAATATTCCTTCATCTTATAGTGTACTTACTCACAAACCTACCCAAAAAACAGTAGATTGTTTAATAAGGACTATATGTAAATATTATTAATATCTTGTATAGTATGTAATATTTACTTAACTAATTGTTGGCATTCTAAAATATGCTTATATAAACTTCTTTACTTTGATTCTAGAAAATGAATTTCTCATATTATAGCTTCTTAAATTCTAATTAACCTTTATGATAATACAAGGTGGGAAACTGAAGTAATATATAAAAGCAGGGAATAGGATTATACGTATATTAACAGGAATATATAAGTTACACAATCACTTTAAAATGTTATGAGTTCTAATAATAAATGGAACATTGTTCCATTTATTCCGTTAAATATAGCTAGCAGATTTAGTAGTGGAAGTAATAAGCCAAAAGTCTGGAAAGTTGAAGTCACACTCTTACCGACCTAAAAGTTGATATCAACTCTTACATAATCAGACGATAATTATATCAGTTCCTCATTTATTTTGAAAGTTTGAAAGCACATCCATCAGGAATATGCCATCCAAGTTACCTAAACTATTTCCCTACATCGTTCTTGTTGCAACGGTAGGATCGAAATAATTTTCTTAGTCGACACCAGATGGTTATTCATACATGCATCTCATGAATTAATCATGATTCTTGTAGAAAAGTAAATCATTTTAAATATTTGCTTGATTTATCAAAATGTTAAACTCCAGAAATAAGTTTTTTGAAAATATAATTTTCCATATGGCAAACGGGAAATAATATTACAATGCATATAATATGCACAATATTAACATACACATATAGAACAATTAAAAAAGCTTACGTACGCTTAATAACAAAGGCACTGTCTTAAATATTTTAAAAATAAACAAATAATATCAGTTTGTGATGAGTATATTATTATTGTATTAGCTACGAACGTACATTTTTTTATGTATGTGTATTTTTTGTATAAATGCATTTTAATATTGGCTTCCCTTTTTTGTACTATTGAAAGTGATTATGAAAACTTACTATATACTGGTTTACAACTCTAGGTACGCTTGTTTGTTTGGTATAAATTTTTTATTCTAAAAATCAAGATATCCGAGGAAATAGGTATCCGAAATCATTTTAGAGCTTAAATAAATCAAATAAGAATAAAGTACTTTGAAAAATAATATAAAAATTCTGAAATCCTTTATATGTAGAATTAAATGTATGCATTTATAAACATTGAGATAACTTTCAAATATCAAGAGGATAAATTGAAATGGTTCATTATAAGGACTCATTATAAGGAAAATTTTATTAATCTGAAAATGACAATTGTTTGCTAGAAGTTATGAGCTAAAATCTCTCGACTGTATAAAATTTGAAATGAATGATAAAATACAGTTAAAATCTTCAATCATCTATTTTCAATCTGTGAAAACTTTTATTGTATGTTATTAATCAGTTCTAATTTTACCCAATCGAGTTTTTTCATCGTTTAATTTAAAATAATTTAAATTATATTCAGGTTATGCAATAAATAGTATACTTATACCCTTTATATTAAAATTAATTTATAATTATAATTTGGTTAGACATTTTAAATTATAATTATGTCAAGATTATTAAATATTTATAAAAAATAGTAATTAATGTTTTTAATATTATTTGTTATTTACTATACTATTTGTCAAAGTGATAGTTTTTTAATTATAATGTTTCGTGTCTACGATATAGTGAAATAAGAAAAATTAGAATGATACTATCTTGACATACTGTAATATAATATATAATGAGAGATTCTCACACGACATCTATGTACAAATATGATGGTACATTATAAAATACATTCTATATATACTGAACTATGTTTTAGTATTTGTTTGTCATGTTTATTGGTACATAATTATTTTAAAGTTTATAATTAATGCTATACGTACAAAATCTCAATTTAAATCTGGAGCATTTATGTAATTAAATTTAATTTTCCAAGTTTACTAACAGATTAATACAGAAAAATAATTATTTCCAAATATCTATATAAACAATATATAAATAAAAAATTGATAATACGAAAAATTTTCTACAAAAGAGGTTTATATTTCATACTTTCCACTATAATCGAGTAAAACGATTGAAAAATCTTTTTGTAGCTTTTAGTGCTATCGAGTTACCACATTTTTTAATGAAAGTGGGAAAAATTGGAAACAGCACTTTGGTAACAGAAAATGGGGTTGAATAAATGTAAAATAACAAAATGCGTGAGAAGGCAAAGCAGATCGTAGTTTTAAGGGAGCTTAAAAATGATGAAAAATTGCATTGTTGAGAATTCCAGCAAAAGTTGTGGGCGTACAAAAAAATATTCAGAGGCCAATTTTTTGATAGTAAAAAGGTCTACTCTCTCTAGGTGGGTCGTAGTTTTGGGAGGGTCAAAAGGATGAAAAATGGGATTGTTGCGAATCCAGTAAAAGTTGAGGTCGTACAAAAAATACTCAATGCAAAATTTTTGATAATAAAAAGATCTACGTATTTTACACTCCTATGCGTTTATTGTACCGTACCTCCATCAACTATTTTCTGCAGTCCAAATGCTTTTAACAATTTTCTCCACTATTTATAAGTTATGGACATTTAATTTTTTAAATGTCCATAACTTACAAGAATTTTTTGATTGTCTCAAAAATTTCAAAGAAGATTCGCTCTCTTATAAACTCAGTTAATGGCCGTAATCCGAATTGTAAGAAATAAATAGTTTCTGAGAAATTCACATGTTTATTTAAATAGACACTCGCGTCAAACATGAATTCCCCAGTTTGAGTTGATCCGATTTTTATTTTTTTTTTTTTAAATACATACTACTTTTTAAGAGTTATTATTTTACGTAAACTTAAAAGTCAAGTCAAGTTAATTCTTTTAGTTGCTGAAAAGAATAAATTTTGATGGCCGTTTGTAGTTAGTAGTCATGAAAATCTTTAGCTTGGTATATATTGAAGAATAAATTTCTTTAAATAACGAGGAACTTACTAAAAATCGATTATCAAAATAGTTACATAGACCATGTCGTATTTCGAAAACAATTATTTAATCTAATTCAACTGTATAATATAAAATAGATGATACGCATAAATTTAATATCTAGAACATTTTTTTTTTAAATAAACAAATATCTACATTTCATAAGAGAACTCTAGAATTTTTCGAATAAATTTCGATTTTTGCCCCAATTTCCTAGATTAAATTATTTGGTATTTTATAAATACGTATTTCGACTACAAAGTAGTCATCATCAGTATGAATTAGCTAGTTGTAATGATTCTCTGAGGAGATGTTACTCGTTGCTAATTTGCACGGTACAAACCGTCGCCAACGAGTAACATCTCCTCAGAGAATCATTACAACTAGCTAATTCATACTGATGATAATACAAAATATTTTGATCTAGGAAATTGGGGAAAAATTTGAAATTTATTCGAAATATTTACATCATATAAACTCAAATAATATACTTAGAGGTATGATATTCAATTTTCAGATGCAAACGCAAATTATGCTAATGATCATATGTTTGACGAATATACTGGTACTGGCACTGGTTACGGTGCTGCAGATCCTTATTCACCAACAACTGGTACTGGTGGTGGTGGAGCAGCCGCACACCATGCACCACATCATGGTGGTGGACCACCATTGATGAAAGACACTACTGGTGGCGGTGGAGGTGGTGCTGTTACTGGTATTGGTGGTGCATTTAGAGGTCCTACAATGCCCACGGCCAATATACCAGGTACCTACTAAATCTATCTATCTCTCCTACCTATTCGCATTTTTTTTAGTCTATTCAACATTTTTATTACCTATTTGTTTTTAGTCATGAATTTTATTTGCTACTGTCAGCAAAAAAATTATTTTACCCAAAAAAAAAAAAAAAAATCAAATATAATTATTTGCGCAAAATTCTACACTCTTCCATTAATTCGAAAATTAAAGCCGAAAATCATTACTGATCATTAACATTCTTAGTCGTATTTAATTTATAGAAATTGTCTAAAACAAAAATAATTCAATTAATAATTTATTGTTCACTTGTTTCAGGTGGCGCAATTGGCCCAATGGGTGACAGAAATGTTGGCTTTCAAGGAGGTACAATTGTATCGAATCGAGCACAACAGGGATGTGTCATGATGGTATATGGATTAGATCCCCAAAAGGCTAATACAGACAAATTATTTAATCTTGTCTGTTTATATGGCAATGTTGCACGTGTAAGTATTATTGAAACGACAAAATCTTGAAACTCTCATAAAATTAATCAAAAAAAAAAACCTGAATAGAAATAATATCCATGGAATATGTGAAATGTTGAAAAATTCGTTAGCGTCGCTAAATATGTTGAATTTTAATCTAATTTGGTAATTTTTTCACTACCTCTGAAGAAAAAGATAAAATAGAATTATAAATAGCAGTTTTAGACACCTCATTCCAACGTGGTTTTGTGTTTTTTAAACCCTAAAAATCATTTTTTTTAAATATCTATATTTTTGGATTTTGTAGGGTAAATAATGTCTAAAGATAACATTTATTTAGGTTAATATACATATTGTTCCATAATATTCGTACGATGCATAGTACGTAAATGGGACTTATAATTGATGCGCTACGAGTGTCTACAATTTTTTTACTAAGCATTCACATTCTAGAAAATATAATTATTTGTTCAATTGTTTGCATGTAAATTGTATAGCAAATATCAAACAAAAATTTTTGAATAATTTCAAAAATAGACTTTTAATTGAAGTTATTGGGTTGAAAATTGTAAGAATGATTGTAAAAATTGCATTAGTAATTATTTTTAATTCCAAATAAAAATATTTATTCTTTTAAATTACCATTCACAGAGTTATTAGTATTTCGTTACCATAGAAACGAATGAAAACATTTTGATGCACGGTGCCAATACTAAAAATTATTTTAATTTTTTTACAGATTAAATTTTTAAAAACAAAAGAAGGTACAGCAATGGTACAAATGGGTGACAGTGTTGCAGTTGAACGATGTGTACAAAATCTAAATAATGTGATTGTAGCAGGCGAACAAGAACAACATTTACAATTAGCATTCTCAAAACAAGCGTTCCTTGGTGAAGTAACCAATCCTTATCCATTACCTGACAAAACACCAAGTTTCAAGGAATACACTTCCAATAAAAATAATCGATTTTTAAATCCAGCAATGGCTAGTAAAAATCGTATTCAACCACCAAGTAAAGTAAGTTCAAACGAAAATTAGCTTAATTTTGTTTTTGCTTCCATATTTTTAGCCTCTAGATCCCTCAATTTTTTTCAAACAAAAACACCTTCGAATAAGCAATTTGCAACTTTTTGAAGACAACGGTGATACTGATATTGATTTGCATTTTATAGATACTTCATTTCTTCAACACACCACCAAATGTAAGTGAAGCAACCTTATTACAAGTGTTCAGAGACTATGGTGTAACACCACCAACAACAATACGCATGTTTCCAATGCGATCAGAACGGTCATCATCTGGTCTACTTGAATTCCCTACCGTTGGTGAAGCAATTTCAGCTGTGATGTGCTGCAATCATGCAGCAATTGAAAACTCAGGTAAGGTTCTTTAAAGACTTTTTTTAAGAAGGAGCTCAAGGGATGGTTACCATCCTTTGGTAAAAAAATCCAGAGTCACAACAGGCCATTTTGGCCCAAGGACTCGATGCACTGTCGCAATTTATCGTTTCGTATCACGGCATATTCTTCTTTAAAGGCATGGCTAGTCTTTTAAGAAAACTCCACCTAGCTGAAAATCAAACCAGGGATCATTGTCTTAAGAGCTCAGCAGGGGGCGATTACGATTACAAGGGCCCCTCGGTTTGACTTTTAATTATGATAAAACAAGCTAAAATAAGACGAAAATGAAGAATACTAACTTTCTTGTTTTCACCTATTTTTCGAGTTATCGAACTTTTTTTTCGAAAATATACTCCAAAATAAATAAATATTTTTTACGTTTATTTCACAAAATAATCACAATTTAACACATTTCACAAGATTTAATTACAATTTGTTGTTACAATTAATAAAATTTCAGTCATTAACAACCAAAATTTCAATTTATTTAAACGAAATAAACATTTTTATTTTAATCAGTTTTTTGGCATATTGCCGCCATTTTATATACTTATATTTTACTGAAAAAAGTAACCAAAAAACATTCTTTTGAAATATTATAGCCAACATTAAAAAAAAAAGTTTCTTAAAATGCGGTGCTGTACAATCAATATCAAAATGTTTTAAATATTAATTAACAGTAAATGTCAAAATGTTTTAAAAATTAATTTTTTGTTATAATTATTGTGGATTATTATTCATGATATTTTTTATTATTATGAAATATTAATATTCAACTGTACGTTCAACCTGTGATTAAACTACCCATAGATTTGTGGGGTATCATTTGCACGGGTCGAGTTGGTTTTTGGCCCCTACGTTCAACCTGTGATTAAACTACCCATAGATTTGTGGGGTATCATTTGCACGGGTCGAGTTGGTTTTTGGCCCCTACGTTCAACCTGTGATTAAACTACCCATAGATTTGTGGGGTATCATTTGCACGGGTCGAGTTGGTTTTTGGCCCCTACGTTCAACCTGTGATTAAACTACCCATAGATTTGTGGGGTATCGTTTGCACGGGTCGAGTTGGTTTTTGGCCCCTACGTTCAACCTGTGATTAAACTACCCATAGATTTGTGGGGTATAGTTTACACGGGTCGAGTTGGTTTTTGGCCCCTACGTTCAACCTGTGATTAAACTACCCATAGATTTGTGGGGTATCGTTTGCACGGGTCGAGTTGGTTTTTGGCCCCTACGTTCAACCTGTGATTAAACTACCCATAGATTTGTGGGGTATCGTTTGCACGGGTCGAGTTGGTTTTTGGCCCCTACGTTCAACCTGTGATTAAACTACCCATAGATTTGTGGGGTATCGTTTGCACGGGTCGAGTTGGTTTTTGGCCCCTACGTTCAACCTGTGATTAAACTACCCATAGATTTGTGGGGTATCGTTTGCACGGGTCGAGTTGGTTTTTGGCCCCTACGTTCAACCTGTGATTAAACTACCCATAGATTTGTGGGGTATCGTTATACACATTTCATCGACATTATGTTTTAGAGATAATTTTTGTTTATAATTAATTGTATTTCTATTAAATTTAGCAGATTTAAATTAAAAATGTTTGATTTGGCGATGAAATCTTAGCATGAATGTTTTATATAAAATTAAACAATAAAATCTTCATTATATTCATTTAGGAATTTTTTTTTTTAATGTTGGCTATAATATTTCAAAAGAATTTTACTTTTTTTCAGTAAAATATAAGTATATAAAATGGCGTCAATATGCCAAAAAACTGATTAAAATAAAAATGTTTATTTCGTTTAAATAAATTGAAATTTTGGTTGTTAATGACTGAAATTTTATTAATTGTAACAACAAATTGTAATTAAATCTTGTGAAATGTGTTAAATTGTGATTATTTTGTGAAATAAACAAAAAAAATATTTGGTTATTTTGGAGTATATTTTCGAAAAAAAAGTTCGATAACTCGAAAAATAGGCGAAAACAAGAAAGTTAGTATTCTTCATTTTCGTCTTATTTTGGCTTGTTTTGCCAAAATTCATCAAAAAACCGAGGGGCCCTTGTAATCGTAATCGAACCCTCAGCAGCCACTCTGCTCCACACTCTCAGGTGTCGAATTGAATCCGAAAACTTATATCTGCTTTTTTTCTCTGTTCCGACCGAAACCTCTCTATAAAGTAATGTTTTTATAGAAAATAAAGCCATATTTACCTGATTTAAAATCATTTTATATTCGGTCGCAATTTAACAACATACAAACAGAGGCAAAACAAACAAAGCATGAAACGACTCACGACTATGAATGTGGGCGCGAGAAAATTATTCTTCGCCGTGCGTAGCTCAGTGCATTAAACATGTCCGATCGCAGCGGAAAAAGGTTCCGAAATCAAATGCACTTTTAATTATTTTCGTTTTCAAATTTTTAAAGTAATAATTTTTAAAATTGGTTTAAACAAATTTCAGGAACAAAGTTTCCATTCATAATGAAACTTTGCTTCAGTTCAACACGAAATATGGCATCAGCACGTTACTCAATCGATAATAATGGTACGACACAAAATAATGGTAACAATGCGAGAATGGATCAAGATTCCTGAATTGAAAATACATTTGTAAATGTAAATGCAACGTGTTAATAATTATTTTAACACAAAACTAATTAATTTTTATTATCATTAAAACACAAAACAACGTCCCCTTCACACAGGCCATATAATTATGTATCTATATCTATATAAAAAAAATATATATATGTACCTAATTATATATACATAGTTATATCATTTTAAGTAATATATGTTAATTAATATTTATATTATTAATAATAGATCAATAAAAAAAATCAATTATTTGTTTATTTATTCTCAAATTAATTAAATGCAATTACAAACAAACAAAAAAAGTATTAAGAAAATTTTTTAAAAAATTGTAATTTTATGACATATTTTCCAAAAAAAAATATATATATACAAATTTAATATTTAATATGAAGTTGATTATTATAAATGACAATATAAATGGAAAATTTATATAAAAAAGTATGATCGAAAATTTTCCGAAGACGACGTTTTTCAAAAAAGAAAAAAAAAACACAATTTTGTTTGTATTTATAAAGAAAAAAAAAATTCAGTATTTACACATAACACATTTTCTTAAATATATTGTGTCATTCACATTTTTTGAATAAATGAATATTTGTGTGCAATTTTTTATGCGATATAAACAGAGATAGTCAAACTATCAGTGTTCAATTCTATTCCAAAATGAACCATTCAAGTAAAAAAATAAATAGAGAATATGTCTTTCTTGAAGAAAAATGTATTTTATACAATTAGTTATTTAAAAAATTCAGCTTTATTTCATTTTCAAAATTTGATTAATTAAAATAATATATAAATCTATAAAAAATAGAGACGGACAATATTAACTACACCTAGTGATAGTTTTTAAAACCAATTTTTACCAACAATCTCATCATTAGAAGATTTACAAACGCGTATGTTTGCCGTTTCCGCATATTTTCGAAATTTAAGTCCAACGATATAAATCTTATTGTTAATGTTGGAATATTTTATGTATCAGTGGAGTCAGAAAAAGATATACAATTTCTTTTATATAGTATGGCCTCGTGTATGTATATTTGAGTATTTTTGTTATTATGAATAATGGAGGCAGGAAAAGATATCAAATAACTTGTAAATCGTAGAGTTGCGGAGGGTCGAAGTGCCACTAAGTATATAGTATAACGTAATTTCTTGAGAAACAAAGGGTACTAATAGTATTCTCTATAGTACTCAAATTCCGGCGTAAATATGAATTATCGATTCAATCTTAGCTTCTATTTTCTAAAATTATCTTATTATGGCTGCTAAAGTAATTTTCTGTTAAGTTTTTTCTTTGTTATGGTTATAAATTTTAGCTAAATTTTAATAAAATTTGAATAGAAAATTTTGAAAATGAAATTAAGCATAATAAAATGTGAAACGTAGTCAAATTTCTATAATTCTATGTTTATAAATGTTACGAGCAATATCTTTTATTACTAATTACATATATCGAAAGTAATTGTTTAGATTTTAATGTCTATGTTCTAGCCAAATTATTGTTATTACTATTTTGAATTTCTTTTTGATATTTATATTAATTATGGATAGTAAAATTGGAATTTTGTTTATTATGAATGGGACCGTAATCAGTTTTATTACTTATCAGAATTTAACATATTCTATTTTTTGTACAACTAAGTGCTGGGGAACAATCTAATTTTAAACTTATTTTCAATTATTTTGAATTTATTAATCATAAAACTAATTATGTAATATAAGTGATTCTGAAATTACTATACTTTTGAGCATCAATAGGTTTTTAGGCAAATTACTATTTTGCAGATCAGGGGCTGACTTATTAGAAATGTGACATTTTATTTCAATTTACTATTGGAACAAAGATGAAGATATTTAAGCATAAAACTTTCAAATACTGTAGCACATTTTGATTGTTTGGACTTCATGGATAAGAAAAAAATGGGTCTACTGACAGGGTAAACTATCACCTGCATAATTTGGGAATCTCGGACGATTCTATTTTTGGGTCATGCCAGGTGGATGATGAAACCTCTATTGACGTCATTTGCATTTGAAGAAATCTTCAAGGTATTCAATAAAGAATGTTCGGGTCGGAAACTCTGTATCCATCCAGTATGGGAACAATTCCGGCGGAGAAGCTATGGACTTTTTTCGTGACCACTGGTCTCGATAAGATCCTATAGCATCAACAGCTTTAATGGTTTTTTCACTGCACTGAAACCAGAAGGCATCCTAATCTTCAGATGATGGGATAATCCAAAAAAGGATGCAGAAGTCCAAAAGGTCTAGATGCACGGGACGCGGTTTCTCTTTTACTATCTTATCATTATTATCTTTATACAGATTTAGGCCGCTGTTTAACTTCAAATTTTGCAATAAACCGCTAATTTTCGAAGTAAATAAAAATTTCCCATGTGATCTATATTTATCCCATTTAGGCAGGGTCGGTCCATTTAGTGGACTGTATTCTACAATTGCTTCGGTATTATTAGGAGGTAGCGATGATTTTAGTACAGGATGTTGCATTTCTGATACCCCTATAGCTAACGAGAGTAATTAATGAACCATTCACATTAATTTTGAATTTTGTTTACACATTTTCTTTCTTTAATAATTTCATAAACACTTAATTTGTAATAATAAATAAAAATTTGTAAGTATATTTAACATTAAATGGCGGAAAAACTAGAAAACGGTTTATGAAAATTCAATATGTTCAAAGCAAGGTTTAAGATGCATATTAAATCAAATGTTGTATTTTCCAATAAAAATTGTTTAAGCAAAAAATAAATGACTGTAGGAACACAAACTTTAATATATATTACGTTTGAATTGAACAACGTTGCTTAGAAATCGAAACGAAATTCAAAATAAACTATTATTTTTAGACAATTCAATAACTTGTTAAAATTGCAAATAGATAATTTTATCGGTCTGGTCCGTATACTTACAAACAAATTTTACACATATCTTCTCAATTTAAATACTTGACCATTTCAAAATATCACTTTCTAAACAAAAATAAAAAGCCAAATTTGTAATTTCTTTTAAAATTGTATCAAATCTTGAATACTGTTTAAACTTACAGTGTCCTTTTAATGTCCAATATTTTTGATAATTTATTAAAAAATAAATAAAATATTACAATGATGTATACATTTTTAAAAATATTAACTTGAAGAAACATTTTATTTTGCTATAACTTGTATAAAACTTCATTCGGGCACATGAATAATTAAACAATTTGATTTTACCATAGTAGTCAAATTAAACATTAAATTTACATAATTAAAAGTGATACTTTTATCAATATTTCAATTTTATTGGAAAAAATTGTTCAGAATTTACATGTTTAAATAATTTGATGGTATTTTAATATATAAGAAAATATTAAATTTTCTTATAATACCGGTTAATCATAATTCAAACGATCAGTAAAAATAAACATTTTGGTATAACAACTTGAGTCTGCAAACGATTTTCTTTTTAGCTACAAGCTCCAAATTTCTACGCTCCGTTTTGACTCCATGTTTATTCATTAGATTGATTCGAAGGAAAGTATCAGATATGTTTATGGTAGACATTTTTTATATTTGAATCAGCAACGCGTTACAATATATAATTTACATGTCATTTTAAAACCATATAACTGATTCTAACTTTTCCTTTAATACATCATGTTATAAATGAAAAATAATGTCAAATAATAATCATGTTTAAAAAACTGAAAAAATAATTACAAAAAGAAAAAAACTCATATCAAAACCCTTACCTAAATGGATATATAAGTTCCCTTTATACTATCTTAAGTATATGATTTAACCTAAAAATTAAAATTTACAATACGTGACATCATGTAACATAGATACTACTTACGTGGGTCGAAATGAACTTGTTTTGAAAATGGTCCTGTGGACTGAAACGATCGTAGAAATATTTTATTTTTATTGAAAAGTGATTGTAAGCTATATAAAAAGGGGTTTTATTAATGACAAAAACTTCCACAAATTAACGCTCGCTACAATTAGTACGAAATTAAATAATTCGTTAATTTCCGGGAAGGAATGCTTATAGGAAGATAAGAAACAAGGTTTTGAGAACGATAGGGTAAAACGTTTATTATGGGTAAAGCAGACATCGATCGATTTAACCAACGAATCATCTGGATCAATTTTACATAGCATTACATGATTTCCAACATTATAATCATTCTATTTTTATACCCGAGGAAAAAGTGTTACTAGAGTCAAAAATACTAGAAAATAGCAGATTTGCAATTTTATGATTTCTTTCAAGGACGCTTTCAAATTTTTATATAAAAAATAATTTTTATCAAAAAATTGAAATATTTGAAAAAAAAGTAGCAAATAAAAAAATAATAATATTTAAATGTAAAATATAATAAAGACACCCTAAAATATTTACTAAATAATACAAGAAAAATTTTTAAACGTAAGTGTCAAACTATAATTAAATATATTTACTGAATAGAAAATTTTGACATATAATGTAGGAACATATCAGTATCATTACGTAGATATCAAAATGCTTAATAATCTTAAAAAATTTAAACAAAAAAAAAATGAATTTAAATTTAAAAAAATAATGAAAAAATATTTCATTAAATAACACACACATATCTCAGTCAAATGATATAAAAATTATTCATATCTGAATTATCAAAAAAGCTTCATGTAGATTTAACAATTTATGGCTATTGTAAATAAATATTAATAATATATCTGTAATCCATTCCTAAAATTAATATTTATCTTTATTTTAATTTTTTTCTTTGTGATTTGTTATGTAATTGTGCTTGAAAAGTGTAGTTTTTTAAAATATAGTAGTCAATGCAATTATTCAAAATAACTACAGTTATTTATATTTGTAATAAATGTATGAGGCAGCTAAATAAATGGCTGCTAAAAAATTTTATTATTATTACATTATTAATTACAGTCTTCCTAAAAAATTTCACAAGCAATACATTGTTAAATATTTATTTCAATATTTTTATACTTTTATATTTATTCTAGGACATATAAATTTGAAGCTGAATTCTGAATAAAACTGTTTTGCTAAATAGTGATTGCTAATTAGTCTATATATGTTACATGTGTGTCCAATTTTTTACATATCATAAAGATAATAATATTGTAATATCTAATTTAAATTAATTGTCGCACATTATCAAATTTTTTATTTGTCGAATGCTTAAAAATTACAGAAGGTAATTTATAATTTATTTTTTATATTCGTATCCTACCAGTCCGATATTAATTAATTATCATCACTTCTTAATTTTTATCTTACACGTTATATTATACCATGTAGAATTATACAAATTATATCGAACTGGAATTTAGAAAAAAAACGTTATGATTTCCATACAGTAGTATCAACTAGCCCAATTGAGCCGTAGGGCCTCACCGTGACGTTATGTTAATAAGTTTTGAACTCGGTCAATAGCATGAACATATAACATTCACTATCGAATTCAATGTTTGACTGAAATTATTATATATATTCAACTCATGATTTCTTTCAAGGACGCTTACTAAAACCTACTTAGAAATGATTTCCCCCTAAATTGTCGCCGCTTTCTGCGACAAATTTCTATGGTAATGCAAGTTTCTAGACAATTTATAATTGGAATCAACTTTGAGCCACTATAGTCGAAAAATATTCCTGCAGCAATCTCTTGATGCAAGTTTTAACGCCGATTATAATATTTTGAGCACATTCAGGAACAGTTTGTACATTTTAGATATGAAATGTTATTGGAAAGGCAATCTCCTCGAGTCTCACATTTATTGACTGGAGTCAAAAACCCATTTAAAATATCAACAAATATGTAGCTAGCCATTCCTCTTTCTTTTCTCTCTACTTCGTCGTTATTCCAGATATTCTTTGGTGGAGATCATTGCAACTTGAGCTCAACCTAAATCTATCTTAAACACGTATAATGGAACTGCTGTGCTATTAGATACTATAGAATTTCCGCTTTAAAAAAAAAATAAATAAGAACATGAATATAAAAAATAAATTAAACAATATTTTTACTTCATGTAAAATAAATAAAAGGCCTAAATTTAATTGATAACAATTTATAAAACTATTTTTCTTGTAACAATGTACTGTTTGTGAAGTATACACAAAAAAATATCAACAAAATGTCAATATAATACGTACATTTTACGTAGTTGGTTTCAACGGCCATATTTAGTCAAATTGTAAAAAAAAAACGTATTTAAATGAATTTTAAATATTTTAATGTTTTATTAATAAAAAAAAGCATTTTAGAACTATGCATCAAATATCCGATATAATTAGTATTGAGTTCGTTTCTATTATTGTCATTTAATTACGATAGTAAAGAAATTTATTAACGTTTGTATAAAATAATTATATTATTCATTTTATAATCTTCGTTGTTTATTTGAAACTTTTTTTAGTAACTTGATATTAAACGTATTGTACTTGTAAACATGACAGTGAACTGAGACATTATTTCCTGTATTGAATCTCTTGAATTAAATCCACTTTTAACAATAAACTGTACATATAGTATTAACATTTAAACATTTTTAATATTCGAATATGGATCAAATTCGTTATTATTTTTATCATTGATAAGTACTGGTTTTGATGAGTTAGTGCCGCTTCCGATTTCTAACTTTTGATTATTTTCGTATATAATCAGTGGTCAATCTTAAAATGAAAAATTTATTCTTTTTTGATTGAAAAAGTGCAGTAAATTTTTATGATTTAATATTTAATTATATTGCAACTAATTATTTATTAAGTATAGTTCCTGAAGAAGTTACAGTAAAACAACGAAACGCATAAAATATTGAATATAATTTTTTCATATCCACATACGTACTATTCCCGATTATTATCATAATTTAAAAAAATCAATAATGGTTTTTAGTATCATTGTTTTGGTATCACAAATCTTGGTATCATTTTACTTGTAAATCTCTTAAAGTTGTTCTTAATTATCTAGTATATATGTTTTTACTTCTTGTACATCAATTTTTTTAGAAATAGGTATGTTTTTTTGTTTTATTGTAAAATATTTTATTTTATATTTGAAGAATTTATTTTATTGTTTAAAACAAAAATGACAAAATTATGAAAATAATTTTTTTTATTAGTTTTTAAGTAAAAATATAATAAAGAAATAAAAGACAATTAGAATATAGTAAAACCTAATTAGAGACAGTATAATTATATAGAAATAATTATATAGATATAGTTAATGAAAACACTACCCCCACTTTATGTATAATTTAATATTTTTTGAAATTTTTAATTGTTTTTTTTTTTTTTCTGTTTAGTGTGTAGTATAATTTGTTGATTTTTGTTTCCAATTATAGTGATGTAATTTCTTGTACGGATTTTTCTATGGTATAAATAACGATACATTTCGGGATGCCAAATCTGAAGACATTTTAATAAGATATTTTATGCTCCACCATTTAAAAATTTAAACATTTTTTCTAGTAAATTTCTTATATCTTTCTGGAATTAATCGGATATATTTTGATAGTTATGTCTTGTAAGTATGTTTGACAAAAATATTTTTAATATCAAATTTTGTCTTCATTTTTTGCCAAATACTACTAAATATTTCATAATGTACGCTTAACTGTTTCACCAATTTTTATTTCGTCTCAAATCACAAACATCACAAAAAACGTTTTTTCCTTTTTTTACCTCATGGTAAAAAATATGAGTACAATCCCAATATCACAATAAAATAAAGTTGTTCCCGTAATGTAAATATCGAATTTTCATTTCGAATATAAGTTTTATTCTGATGTAATTTTATCACGATCTGGCTTAGTTTTATAAGTCAAATTTGACTTACATATTACGTAAATATGGCATTAAATATGGTAAATATAACGTAAAATTGACATAAAATTTTCGATATTAATATTAACATATATGCGATAGATTGTAACGATAAAATCAATCATGTAAATCAAGTATGCCAAAATGGAGTTAATCGATGATAATAAGTTGAGAAAGATTGAATTGGAAAAAACAATGAGCTAGATAGCAGAGGACCAACTAAGATTAGAAATGTTGTTTTTCAAAGAAAATTACCACCTCTTTTATGTTTGTTCGAATATATTTAAACAAATTTAAATTTCTAAGTATCTTTTTATCGTCATAACATTGTTTTATAAAATTTCTTTAATAAATTAAAAATTTCTGTGATACTTTTTAAAAATATTAAATTTAATTTAATCTTTTTTTTTTTTATACTTATGAATCAATTTTATATTTCGACTAAATTCTTTTAACGAAATCATTTTTTAAAAAATTAGCAAATAAAATTGGTAGTATTAGAATGTCTTCAGAAAAATATTTAAATATAAAACTATCGTGTAATTTAAACTAATTAAAAATAATTCTTGTAGGCTATAATAATCGTAATGTATTTAAAAATAAATAAAATAATGTACCTTTATGTGAAATTATTGTTGGTTGGATTAATTTATTTAGAAAGAAAAGTACCATCACACAATTATATTAAAAAAAGATTTATTTATATTACAACCAACATTGTGAGGAACAAGGAAGAAAATATACATATTCTTCTCCTAAAATATTTCATGTAAATTCTTTCAATGTGTGTCTTCTGTCTTTTTTCTTCTCTCGATGTCACAATAATAGTATATAAATAATATAATTGTGTATTATAAATATACAAAAAAAAAAAATATGTGAATGTCATGTAAACTAGTTTGCTCGCTACGTCAATTACTTGTGCCTATAGTGTGTAAATTCCGCATTATTATTGTAATGTAGGAATAATATCTCTACTCTTTTTCTGTCTTTCTTATCCACCAAATACACCATCAACAACATTACATCCGTCACTGTCCAATTATCACTGATTTAACCCTTTTTTTTTACATATTTTTATATAGAGTATTTTTGAAGATTTTATCAATTATTTATAATAATAAAACAATGAAGAAATATTGAATTAGCACAATCAGAAATTTTAATATGACTAGTTTGAACCTTCATGTTGAACATACAAAAATTCCTGAAGAACCTATGCTACGATATGATGGCGATTTAATAAATTAGAATTTTAGAATATGTTAGAATATACAAATTTTTCAATTAATACAAGAATTAACGTATTTTTTATTTAGAATAAATTAAAATTATTCAATCATTTTTAAACGCTTATTTGTAGGACATTTTTTAATAAAAGTGAGTTTCACTATAAAATCCAGGCACGAACAATTTATTTCTTTTCGATTTTTCTCTATATACTTTCAATATGTTCAACTGGAGGGTATGGGTAATATTTATCCCAAAATCCTTTCGTAACATCCATTTTCAATTTAAAAACACTGGATTTAGTTGTATAATATTGGAAATTCTGATAACAAATATTTTGTTAAAATGTAATTCTCGAATGAAAAGATTTTTCCATACATATTGTTAAATTTTTGATTATATGCTAACAAGTCACTTCATTGTTTTGTCCCTAATGTAAAATAATTTAAGATATTAAGCACGCTCTGCTACCAGTTGAAAGCGTTTTAATTATATATCATTAGTTAAGGTTAACTTCGATTCGCAATACTAAGTTGGAGCGCAAAAAATTAGAACGTAAAAAATCAAATTCAAAAATTCAAACTTTTGGCAATCAAGTCAGATCTTTCTTTACAAATGAGCTAGTCAACAAAAGATCTAAAAATTTCAAATTATATTTTATAATTATAAATTATAGACATGAATAAGTATAAAATTATGTCTACTAAAAATTTTTTTTAAATATAAAATAAATTGAAATTGAAAAATTCTCCAGTAAAAATTTCAAATATAATGGTTAAAGGAAAGATGTATTAACTCCTCCTATTTTAATTGAGTAAAAATTTTAATAATTCACTTCTTAAAAATAGTTTTAATTTGTTTGATAAAATAAAATAAATCAGTGATAATGACATTTAACAAATCCACAATTTTTACATGGCAACGTATCTTCTGACTGAAAACAATTCAAAAACAACAATTAAACACGGTATCAAATTTCACAATTTACATTTAGTGAAAAATATTCCAAAATCACTGACACAAATATAACTTACACGTTCAAATAATACAAAAATAAACACATTTTAAAGATTCATGTGAAAAATGTTGCTTTTTAATCATTTTTTTTTACATTTAAAAAAGCAAGTAAACAACATTTTTTCCATGTTATACACACAATTCCTAAAAACACCTAGTCTAAGACTAGACCAAAAATTATTTTAAAATAAAAGTACAGAAAAGGCCAAATGTTTTTGTGAACAATATATAATTAGTATTTATTAAAAAACAAAAATTGTTATAATTATATATAAATATATAAAATTAAAGTATGCAAAATCTTTGGAAGGTGTTTCTTTTGTTGCTTTCTGATTTTTATAAATATTTTTGGACCGGTGATTTAACTACGAAATTATATTATACATAAGTATTTCGACTACAATATAGTCATCATGAAGTAGTCTGGCTAATCGTAATTACTCATATATTTTCTATAGAGCGGTATGTTTATAGTCTCTAATTTAATGACAATTTTATAGCCATTGTTGAATTGATCTCCTTTGCCTATCTTTGCACGTTAAAAATGTTTTGATTTATGCGTTATTAATTTCTGATTCGCCAATCAAAACTCTTTAAAGAATAAAATCAACGTCTAGTAAACAAAAAAATGGCAAATCAAAAATTTTTATGGACTTGGCACCAAATTGGTGACGAGAAAAATATGCCACTCTCTTGACAATATCATAGTAATTTAATTAGAAATACTGAAGATGATGACTACTTTGTAGCCGAACTATGAATATCTAGCTCTTTTCTAAATATTTGGGGCTATTAACTCAATACTTCACCACTTTTTTTTTTGTTATCGGTAAGATCGATTTAATAAATAAATTGATAAATAAATAATTTCCTTGCCCTAAAGAAAAAAACCGATCTTACAGTTAACTAAATGGCAATAAATATTGGCATATAGAATGGTATTCAAAATTACTAAATCGACGATACCTATAGAAGAAGGCAAATACTTTTCAAAGATTTTTTATATATTTAAGAAAAAAAAAGTATTATTATTAATGCTACCAAGAAAAACCAGTAAATGGCATTGGAATTAGTCGACTTGTAATCGATTCAAATGTTTAGAGTGATAATTTTGAAAAACGTATACAATATTTTAAAATTTTAATGCCATCTGGTATTTCTAGAAAGCGACCAAAGTCAATATATATTAAATTATATATATTTATTGTCAATGTACATATTTATTTATTTAGAGTATTGATATTTATGAAAAACTGCAATAAATTATTGTCGAAGCAATGAATTTGAACTTGTAAGTTGTATGGTGTCAAATAGTCTGATTTTAGATTAATCATTCGTATAGAGAAACGAAAAATGAACTTTATAATTGGTGCAACAACGGTTTTGCATTTCGTTTGTATTTATCTATGCTTGTTCTGCTGTAACTTTCGAACGTCTTATTCGATTTTGACAAAATTTTTTTAGATATATTCAGAAAATTCACTGTATAGTTTTTGTTAAGTTTTCATTTCCCCCTTCTGGAAAAATAAACTTTTCTATAAAAATTATTTTAAAAATTAATAACGGATTTCAAACATGGGATTCGGGATGTTTCGAAAGTAGGTTGTCTCACCACTAGGCTACTATTTTTCTTAATTCATGCATATTTAATTTTTTCACATTATATTTAATTTGTCTAAGAACATGTTATGGATTGTATCAGATATTTTCTAAATTTTGAGGTCTACTGTTCACAGATCTTCAAGTTTTAATTTTTATAGCATAAGAAATGAACCTATTGCTCCCCAGCTCTGGTAATAAAAAAGTGAAATTTTTATTTTATCTTACAGTTTTTACAATATTTAAAGAAGCATGGTATCCAAATCTTTCAGAATAATTTTTCTGATGTTCACCTTATACTATTTGTACCCAATTATACATTTAAGGAATATTTTAAAAATTGAAAAAATAAGCTTCTTTTTCTAAAAAAAATATATGGATTCAAAGTCTACAAGCTCTGATAGTTCGAACTTTCTCAGACTTCTATCAAACGGATTAAAAATGTGTAAGCGTACGAAACTAATCACTAATTCGAAAAACTTTTGAAATCGTATCCTAGTATGAAGAGTCCGTACGTCTCCTAGTTTTTTATAATAAGCTCTTTCGACCGAATTATGAAATATAAACGATATGCAAGCTGTTATGAGCCAGTGAATTTTATTAACAATTTTTGAGCTTTCTTATCTAAAAATGAAACCAAATTTTTAATGTTCATTTTGCGTTGCTTTGTATGTTATCCAGATCCTTATTTCCTTTTAAAGTATAAAAAATGTAAACGTTTGTGAATCAATTTGACTAGTGCTTCCAAAAAATAATTAAAAACTGAATATTTAATGGCGAGAGAAGAGTAGGATCATAATTTTCTAGGCACCACTGCAAATTCAACGGGATTATATATTTGATTTTTTATTCGTTTTGGAAAATTTAGTGGTAAGTATTCTTTTTAAATAAATTAAAATTTTCAGTTGTTTAAAACTTTTTAATTAAATACTCTAAAACTATAAAAACATTCATATTATATATTATTTGTTTAAAATGATTCAAGTTTTCTTTGCAGGTTTCCCATCAGTACTAGTAGATGTTTGCAATTATAACCTTTAAAAATGTGCATTTTTGCTTTATAATGCAACGATGAACAAAAATACTAGTATTTCAATGCAGTTCCTTTACGAAGAGCTTCTTTTTCAACTCCTTCCCAGTTTCGATGTTCCACTTTTGAAAAGAATCTAAAAAAGTTTATTTTACAAAGACATAAAATAGTAATTTTTGTAATCCTACAATTATTATACTCTGGGGATTTTAGAAAATCTTGTTAAGAGGGGCCAAAAATTTATATATATATATATATAGATCAAGGTAGGACTTTTAGAATTAAATACCCAAAAAGGGGTTTCAAGATTTGAAATTTTACAAAGTACAATTAAAACCTCTTAGTCAGAAAGTATATTTAACAGATAATTACTTAGACAAAGACTATGCAAAGATTGTGAGACTTTGATACTTCCAAGAAGAGAAAAGCCATACCTATTTTTTAGGAAGCTTGAAAATTACATGGTGGTCCACATCCACTAAAAAATAATTTTTTTAATTATCTACCCTAACGAGAGATAATAAGGATGTTAAAATTTCCATGTTAATATTAATTTAAAACCGTTTAGGTAACCTAAATTTTTGTCGTAATTTTGTGGTTGCTACTAGTTAAACTACTGGAGGAGAAATTGTATTTATTCCGCGCATTACTTCAATTTCAAATAAACTACCTTTAAAATAAGACTCTTCCAAAATATTCACCTTGCACAATTAAATAAAACTTATGTCATTTAGAAAAATGTGCTTACTTCTGATTAATGTCTTTCAAAATTTCTAAATGTTTATCACTAAGTGAGTTGTACACGATGTCCAAGTTAGATTTTAATATATTTCGATTGTTCAATCCCACTAGGTGAACAGCGGGACCAGGTTGCTTAGTAAATGCATTATACAAAGCCAACTGGCCTAATTCTACTCCATGTACCTGTAAGATATAATATACAAAACTGTAGGATTTAAAATAATATATATGTATGTTATTTAGAAAAAGATACTATCAACAGTGTTTGAATGTACATCACTCCCACTATAAAAAGTAAAAAAATAATAAAGTATAACTCACAAAATCTGTTGAAACACAATGATAAACATCCATCGTTGATTAATATATTTGTATAAAATATTTCTATGTATACTCGTGGTAACAAAAAATTCAACATTTTTTCCTATTTTCATTTTTTTACCTGTTTTAAACCATTAAATACTCGATTGTTATATTGTGTTGAGTTGTTTATCAGAATTCATTTTGTTATTAAAAACCATAAAATTAGTATATTGTATAATTTTAAGTAAGCGTGGAAGATTCAGGTCGTTGCGTTTTTTTATTCCATGAGTATATGAATTAATGTAATGTTTTATATAGGAATATTTTAATATTTTTTTCCTCATATCAATACGTACATTAAACAACCAGTAGTAATACTTAAATGCAAGTTTTCATTATTTTACGAATTTTTTTATCAGATATTACCTTGCAATAATTAGCAGCTTCCTTGCAAATTTGTTTTGTTTTTTCATGAGCTGGATGCCAAGGTTGAGGTCCATTATTTGTTAACATACCCATTTGATGAACAGCACCATTTATTACCCCAACATTTCTTTTCTATTGCAATTGTAAACAATTATTAGATGTCTAACTCCAATACTTCGTATCTAACTGCCTTTAATTTTTGAACCTTTTTTGGAATTGTTATGATTTGAAACAAGATGAAACGAAAATGGGTTACGATAGAGAAATAAACACATAAATGTATAGGATAGAGTCGGCGAGAAAATGGAATAAAATACATTACTCATCATCGTATAACACGGTCTAGCGCATGCCTAGTCGTTATATGTGTATAATGTATGTGCGATCTTGCTATATATGTTATATTCTCGGTCTTCACTTTGTGCGATGCTTCACAGTGAGATATAATATTTACAATATATGTAATATAATATTTTACATTAAAATGTAAAATAGTTTTTATGGTTGGTAAAAAATAATAATCTTTACATTTATCCTAATTCTCCCGATACTCTATATCCATCTCAATCTCATAGTTACTTTTCAGAAGTTTCACTTCTACCGTGTGTGAATTACACAAGAATAAAAGGTTTATTTACATTTTTTTCCAAAAGTTGTTTAAAAAATCTATCTTTTAATGACAATTTTTAATCCTAAATAAATAAAAATTTCAATTTTTAATAACTTTTTTTAAATTGCTTACACGATTGCTTATGGACTTAGCACAGGTTGACTGATTTCGATAGCGCGATATCTTGAATCAATTACTTTATTTAATCACCTGAAACAGTTTGACAATGTTTTGTGACCAAATATTATTTTCTTGCTAATGGTCTTTTAGATATACACTGTTTAAATTGTTTTCGAAATCGATCTATTTCTTACTAGCTTAATTTTGATCAGGCTAATTGTGAGAACTTCAAAAATGTAGTAACAATATTGGTTAAATTTTTCTTTTATTTGAAGAACTGTCCATATTAACTCTTTACCTGAAATATTTCCAAATATTCACTTAAGGCATCATCGGTAAGCGTAAATCGGGCATAATTTAGAATCGTGGAAATGTTCACTTTACTTCGTTCTATACATTCTTTTAATGTAGAAAGTGAATAATCTGTAATTCCGATAAATCGTGCTTTACCCATTTTAACTACTTCGTCTAATGCCGGTAAACATTCATTTAAAACTATATCAAGAGTTTCTGAAAATCCAATATCATGAATCTAAAACAATTTTTATTTTTATTTAAAACTAATTAATAGCCATACTTTTGATAACATTAATATAAATGGTTCTTACTTGAATAATATCAACCGCATTTAGTCCTAGTAATTTTATGCTTTTATCAACACTTTCCAACGTACTTTTAGCAGTATAGTCAAATTGAACACCAGTTGATTTATCGGGATTTGTAACTACATAACGCGCAACTTTGGTTGCTATGTAATATGCTTCACGTGGAATTGTTTTTAAGGCCTTAAATAAATATTTTTACATTATTATCACATTCGATCAGACAAAAAGTTCTGCGCATATAGTGAACGGAATTTATTAAAATAATTTTGGGATAACAAATTTAAACAGTCCAAAATTGAGTTAGATTTTTTTTTAATAAAAGAATCTCATGAGTCTAAATTGATTGGAGAAGGAGTTTTATAACTTTTTGTGGTATGTAAAACTATTTTGATAAACATGAATTTATCAAAAAGAAAATTAGTACCTTTCCTAATATTTCCTCTGATGAACCGTTTCCATAAAAAGGTGCTGTATCAATATAATTGATACCACTTTTTAATGCTTGATGAATTGTTGCAATTACCTCATCCTCATTATATTTTCTGAAACATTGATTTTTTTTATATACAACAAAATTGATATTTAGTTTGGACAATTCAATTCTCAATATTAAATACGATTTTTTCATTTTTCCGAGACTCTTAATGCATTTTACATGCTTTAATCGAAGTAACCATTCACTTCACAAAGTTGGGAAGATTTGTATGCAAATTTGGTCATAATTGTTATAGTTTTCTGATTTTTGTAATACACTGTATAAAGTGTATCACAAAAATCCACTTATTTTACTCTAAAAAAATAATCAGCCTCATATTTTGGAGAAAATACAGCTGAAGAGTATATTAACATACCTGAGGGTATATTAAATTTAATCACTAATACGAAATGATTTAAAATAATGAAGGTAGTATAAAATTTTTGTACAGTTTATAGATTTGCCCAATTTGCCCATTTTTATACTCGACATACATAATATGTTAGAGTATATTAATTTTAGTCTAAAGTTTGTAACGCTACATAATTTTGACCGCACACACAAAATTTTGGTATAGATGTTCATAGAAACACCTAATTAGTGTCCATTTTAGACTGCCCGTCCGTCCGTCCGGACGTTCGCCCGTCATCACGATAACTCAAAAACAAAAAAATACAGTAAGCTGAAATTTTGGTAACGTATTCTAAACATAAAGTGAGATTTAGTTCGTGAATGAGCAAAATAGTTCCATTGGGTCTATGATTACTTTTTTGAAACCATCAACTTTTGTTTTTTTTTTAACATTTTTTCGTAAAAAGTTTGACTTTCGCACAATGTTAACTCAAATTTGACCAATAAAATCATATCGATAATAACAACATGATTTTTATGAAAACTAACTAAAAATGAAATTCAATCGTATGTTGAGTGTCTCAACAATTAACTCTGTTAGTTGTTATCTACACTTGTTGTCTATAATTTTTGTATGACGAGAAAAAACTTTGAACATAAAAATATTTGAAATAATATTTAACACATAGTCTAAATATAGCTCTGAGCATATTTTGTGTATTTTACAAATACCACTAGGTAATTATTAACAGTTCAAATATTTATTTCAATCATATGAAACAATTAACTATATTAATAGTTATCTTCACTTATATATTACTAAAGTAAAATTGAATATGTAAATAAAATAATTTAATTTACATCATACCCATACAAAGTAGTGAAACCAGCACCTCCTATACCAATTTGTGAAACAATTAATCCAGTATTGCCTAAAGGAGTATATTTCATTTTCCGTACAGCCTCTTCATCATGAAATCCTTGGACAAATGTCGGTGGTAAGTTACCGTTCATTTTTTATTTTTATGTAATTTTTTCTCAACAATGTAATTGTATTTATTTAATAAACGATTTCTCTTGAATGTGATACAAATAACATTTACAAATCGGCAAATTATAATCAATTAAAGAAAGATTTTATTAGTCATAAGAGATAAGTCTTAGGGTCCGTAGGACAGGGACGTATTTTTTCAAATTGTTTTTGTCTCTACTTGGTTTATTACTTGTTCCTTTCTTTAAACTATCTATGACCAAATACAATTAATGCATCAGTGTCATAATAGAAAAATTTTATATATGCAATTTAATGTTAACGAAATATCTGAGTTATAATAAATGTATAAGCCATATGTATCTATATATTAATGTATGTTTGCTTCCTTATAACTTTGTAATAAGTTGTTCGATTTTAATGAAATTTATTAGACACTTTTATCAAATTCAGAAAATTAACTTATTGTGAAGCCAAAAATATCATCAAATGAATACCCCAATTATCAAAAAATACCACCATTTTTACACATATTATAAATATGATTTTTCTAATTGATGTGAAATAAAACTAGTATTTCTGTGAACCGTAGACCTTTCTCAGAAGTAAATAAAAGTTATATAAATAAAATAATGCGTACACTAAATTTGGAATATATCTGACGCAATCCAAAACAAGATCTTAGACAAATTATATATTGTGTCAAAAAGTGAAGATGAAGCAACTGACAGAGTTAATTGTTTAGATACTGAACTGGTATGGTTGATTATCAATATTTGAACTATGTCAAAAGCATTCAATACTCAAAATATCCAGTTTATACATTTATAAATACATATATAATAATATTATGTATTGTAATTATATATGTTTATTAACTAAATTTGAGCTGAAATTGTAGCGAATCCAGATATTTTACGAAAAAATGATTCAAACAAAGGTTGTTTCTTTTTTCGAAAACAAATATCTTTTGTATTTGAAATTCTGGTTAAAAAGTTGAGTTATGGGTCTATTGGACCCAAGGTAACGATTTTGTCCATTCGCGAACTTAAACTTCTTTTTTATACCTCAAAAAAAAAAAATTCAGCTTGTTATGCTTTTTTAGTTTTGAGCTATCTTGATCACGGACGGACGTACGTGCGGAAATGGACTAATTAGATGATTCTATGAACACCAATATTTTGTTTGTCAATATTTTCTAGTGTTACAAAATTTTGAGTAAAATTGAAATTTTCTGACGAGTGTCGAGTGTAAAAAAAAATATTATATGGATTTTATAATTATTAATGAGAACTCTAGGATTTTTCGAAAAAATTTCGATTTTTTCCCCAATTTTCTGGATCAAATTTATTATATGGATTAATTAAAAAGAATAATAGTATATAAATACCATAGTATAATAGCCTTAAAAGTAAAAAAATAAATTTTTTCTCGATTAGGATAAAGAAAACTATACATTAAATTTCCTAAGTGTGATCAATGTGCCCACCAAATTTCGTCAAAATCAAAGAAGGCGTTCGAAAGTTACAGCGGAACAAATATAGATAGATGCAGGCAAACGAAATGCAAATTCATCTATTTATACCATAAACCTCATTTCGTTCGGTCAATTACAAAACTATTAGAAATAGGAAAACTGTAATGTTTTTAGTGTATCCTCTCCACTGTTGGGAAAAACCCAAAAATGAATGATATGCTAACACTCTGTAATTTGTGACTTACCATCACTTTTTAAAGGCGCTTTAAGTATGAACACCCTACTTTTAGTGAATTTTCGTAGAGCAAAAAATTGGTTAAATAACGGCATAAGTAGTTAAGCCATAGTTTAGAAATTATGGCTTAACCACTTATGCCGTTTTTTAACCAATTTTTTGCTCTACGAAAATTCACTAAAAGTTGGGTGTTCATACTTAAAGCGCCTTTAAAAAGTGATGGTAAGTCACAAATTACAGAGTATTAGCATATCATTCATTTACTTAACGTGAATGTTTAATTTGGGAATGTGTTATAAAATGTTATAATAATATGAAAATAATTCATAAGTAGTAAAACTATTTAAACTATTCATCTTAATTACGTTGAATTAGTTTTATATTTTGTTGCATATTTTTATTAGAAAAAACCAACCTGAGGCCGATTGTACACTGTCCGAAATTAGGCTTTTGAATTTTTTTTTGTATCAATTAGTAAGATCATCTTAAATAATTTATTAAAAAGTGGAATTATGCAAATTAAAAGTAATGATGTTTTCTTCTGTCATTATCATGTTAAAGTTATATAACAAATTTATTTTTTTCGTTATCGAATATTCTAATTTGCATAATTCCACTTTTTAATAAATTATGTAACATGATCTTTTCAATTATTACAAAAAAACGTGTCTTTTTCAAAATCCTAACACCGGACAGTGTACAATCGGCCTTAGGTTGCATTTTTTTAATAAAAATATACATATAAATTATTATTATATCGCCTGAGATCAGATTGAGACTTCCCATGAGATCGATACTTCCATTGGTCTCATTTCTACACCGACATACGAGACAAAATCAGTATCACTAATGTACCTTTTTACAGAAAATCCATATTGTGATCCATTGTTGAGACCAAGCAGTTTGAGATGGAAATAAATGACATTTATCGAGATTCTCAATAAATCCCGATTTTATTTGAACAAGAATAATAATATTCTAACTCATATATATTCTATACAGTAATTGTTTTAATCGCAGACTATAAAAGAAAAAAGAATACCAGAACATTTGAAAAAATTCCGACCTTGGGGATAATATGTCAGTATGCTGTCACCCGAATAATCACATATTCCATTTTATTATTACTAATAAATATATATTTTTCAAACTTTATCACTGTATGCAATTAATTTTTCAAACAATTATAATTAAAATTAATTTTAAATTTAAATACTTCTTTTCATAATTATTCAATAGAATTTATAGTATGTATCAAAAATATTTTTTCTTTGAGTTAAACCTAAATGAAATTCTAACTTAAAATTTGCGTGTATCGAATATTATCATCAAAGTCTTACTTTCCGAAATTCCATTAGTAGCCGATTTAAACTTCAAAATTTATTTTGCATAATTCGAATTTTATTAAACATTTAAAAAATAATATTATCAAACAGTAATCAATGGAGTTTGGGCTGTCATTGCGTGATTAAAAATTTTATTACAAAACCTAGAATTTATACTACATATTCATTAATTTCAAACAAATGGAGATAACAACTAACAGTGTTAATTGTTTAGATACTCGACATATTGTTGAGTATTTATGTTTGAACTATTTTCAGCATTCTAAGATATTGCAAATTTTCAATCCATGCAGTAATAAAAGTTTTATAATTATATACATTATTATTGTGGCGAATTTAAACAGTATACGAAAATATGTGTCAAACAAAAGTTGACTGTTTTGAAGAAAAGAACATTTTATGTATTTGAACTTGTTTTTTTATCTCTTAATGGTTTAAAAGTTATATTCACGAACTAAAACTCACGTTTTAGATCTAAAATACAAGACCAGAATTTCAACTCACTATGTCGTTTCATTTGTAAGTTATCTTAATGACGGGCTGGCGAACAGACGGGTGATCAGATAGAAATGAATTGTTTATGTGATTCTATACACTCGTATACGTATTTTGTCAGTGATTTCAATATAATAGCTAGCGTTACAAACTTTAGACTAAAATACGACATATTCTACAAATGTCGTGTATTAGAATGTAAACACCTACTACCTATGAGTGCTTAATATCCATTTTCTTGCGCTTCATATCCTATATTATACCAGGTTAGATAATTTTTGAAAACAAAAAAAATTACAGTAGTATGAAACCAATTGGAAATGGAAGATAATATGATTAAATGAAAGGAAAAATAAGGGCGGGGTGAGTGTGTAAGGGTAAAATTCGGTTTATCTGAATTTCCGGCAAAACTACAAGTCCTATGGAAAAAAATTACATGGCAAAGTTGTAGGTAATAAAAAGATCTACAGCTTTTGTATTTACACTTTTTTCACATAATCTCAAAATTTATGTGAAAAATTGAAATAACTGAGTTTTTGGTTTTTTATTTTTTTTCTCCGTAATTTGGTGAGACTTACCATTTTATGTTCCAAATACACTGTAATTTTTTTTGATTTAAAATATTTATTTTTTCATTTTATTTTGAATAAATATCGAAAAAGCACCCTAATTTTCAATCGAAAAATTTTGAGGTTATGTGAAAAAAGTGTAAATACAAAAGTTGTATATCTTTTTATTACCCACAACTTTTCAATTTAAATTTTTTCCATAAGACTTTTAGTTTGGCCGGAAATTGAAATAAACCGTGTTTTACCCTAAAAAATTATCCACCTAATTCCCGAACTCAGATTGCCCGTAATTTATTTTTCCTTTCATTTTTATCATATTATCTTGCGTTTCCAATGAGTTTCATCCTACTGTAATTTTCTTCCACTTTTTATCATTTTTTAAGGCTTCTACTCTGGTCTATAAGGACTTTCATTAATATATTACTTACAAGAGTTCAATTTTTAAAGTATAGGTATGCAATTTGTTTACAATTTAAAAATCTAAAAGTTATTATAAGCAAAATTTTAATTTTCAGTGTCCCGGATACAAAGCCTCGAGGACAACTATACGGCTTAAGTTGAGTACAGTTGAAGATGTTCTATATCATAAACTCATAATTTTATTTTAAAAAATTAGAAATATATTTGATAAATATTTTTTATCATTTAAAAGTTTATTACAGTTTTTTTAATTTGATAAAAACTTTTTATTTGATTTGTTTATTATTAAAACATTAAAATGTTTAATAAAGCCTGGTTCACATTGATTACAGTTAATTCAAATAGCAAATAGTAAAGTAACTTAACGTGTCTTTTTTTGTGCAATTATTGCCCTCACCACTGTTCACTACAACTCCTAAAAGTGAACGGATTGTCAAGTGATTAATTGAATTGATTCTTAGATTGTTTGGACTATATAAATTCTCTTTACATATAGATTGAATTGAATAAATTATTATTGCTTTTTTGTGTCTAAAAGATGTTTCGTTGGGATGAAGACAACACAGCAAAGTGAGTGCTGGTGTAATATTAAATCATAAACATATTTGAGGAACATCTTAACTAAAAAACTATAAACTAAACTCTACAAGCAAATACAGCTTTACGATTTTCGGGTAGGCCAGTATAATATACCAAAAATTTAAATAGGCTACATTTAGTGGTTTTTGTGATTGTGGGAAATAGCTTAAAAATCACCAAGAACCCATAAAATTAACAAATGTTGTTTTAAGGTTTTCTAATCTAATTGAGGTCTGAGAAAACCTAATAAATATAAATTTTTCGAAATTGAAAATAACAGTTAAATCGGACAACAATACTATAATATAAATAATAACACAATTAATTGACTGAGAAGGAAATTATAACATAAAGGATTTAAATGCAAAGAAAAATTTTACTTTTGGCAGACATTAAACTACTATTCAATTTAAAAATAATAAAAAATAAACAACTGATCATTGCTATGGTAATGCTTAAAATATTTTTCAAAAATCTTATAAAAATGATATATGGCATTAAGTGTTATTATCATGCAGAGACATCTACGTTAGGTGTTTTTTTAGAGACAATCCCTTATTTATCTGAGGTATTATAATTTACATCATTTGCCCCGATCAAACGCACATTAGAAATAAACAAATGAAAGAAACTACAAATTAAAAGAGCAATGTGAACAAGACATTCGGGTCATAGTTTGATATAGATAAATGGAAATATAATACTTATTTACATTTCTAGTTATTTAAGATCTATATAATTTTTTTACGTTGATTATTTTCTAAAAGATAACATTCAGATCGAAAAACTTTTGAATTTAATAAAAATAATAATAAATAATTAGTATCTAAAAAATAATAACAAATTTCGATTAATAAAGAATTTAGAGTAAAAATTTCAAAATTATATTTTTTGAGAATGCAAATGTAGAAGAAACGTCGAAGTATTGTTATGGGTCAACTATCGAACTTTTTTTATTAAGGTTGGCGTCTGCTTTCAGTCATGATTTAAATCTTGAATACTTATTTTATATTGAATTTTCTTGGAACATCTTACTAAAGCCAAATAAAAATATTTTTTAACAAATATTTATTATTATATTGAAATGAATACATATCTATTATACATATTTCTACACAATTTTTATAAATTTGATTTGATAATTAAATTTCAAAACAACTGAATATTTAAATAATTTAACGCGAAATAGAAATAATTATGCTATAAAATAATATACTTTTATTAATTAAGATCTCCAATAATTGATTGTTTTTTTATTGAATCGTATCGAAATAAATATCAATTGAAAAGAAATCAACTGAATATCTTCTTAATTAACTCATCATAACTTTGAATCTGAATGAAAAAATGTTTTTCAACTGAAAATAATTCTATTTTTATACTCGACATATATAGGTCAGAGTATATGATTATAGTCGACATATATAGTATATGTCCGAGTATATTAATTTTAGTCTAAAGTTTGTAACGCTAGACAATATTCACAGCACAAACCAACGTTTCTTATAGGATTACCTAATCAATCCATTTTCTCATACCCAGTCCGTCTGTCAATCCATCATCAAGATAATTCAAAAACGAAAAGAGATAGCGGGTTGAAATTTTGTTGATGTATTTTGAACATAAAGACTAAGTTTAAATTTGGAATATACAAAACCAGTCCATTGGGTACAATGGATCCAAGACCCAACTTTTGAACCATAAAAGATAAAAGAAAAATTTAAAGGCCAAAATTTTTTTTTTTTTAAACATACAACTTTTGTTTGAAATACTTTATCGTAAAATGCTTAGATCAAATTTAGATATTCACCATATTTACCTATTCAGCAAGCTTAATGATTAAAAATAATTCAAACATTGATATTCAACCATATGTCGAGTATCTAAACAATTAACTATGTTGTTGTATTCACTTGTTTGATCTATTTTCAATGATATTTATTAGAATTTTCTAAATATTGGTGTATAGTAAATTTGATGCAGTGTAATGAAGTTAATAACTCCTTTTCTATGAATTATATGCATAAAATATGTGAAGACATAGCCAAAGAATCATGGGTCTTAACAAGCTTTTAAGTTTTAAAGTAATATAATTTCCTGGGCTTTTTAATTTTTAACTTATACTGTGTAAATATCAGCACAAAAGTCAAGAAAGTCACTTTCTGGCAAGTCTCTGATTTTGGTTTTTAAATTTTACAAAAGAAGTATTATACAAATTTCTATGAGAGAAGCGTCAAATATTTTACAGCTCGTTTACTATTTCAATTAAAAAGAATTTTGATTGCATTTATTCTGAAAAATATTTTCATATCACAATTCATTTTTTGTGAAAAACATGCAGTTCAAACAGGAAGTTATCGATTTGATTACGATATCCGTGGCGACACCATTTTGGACGTTTTTTGGAATTTTGGACGTGCAGAATGCTTATTTTCGAGTTTTCACCTGACACTTTTTTATAACTTCATCAATTTTTAAATACATAAATACGACAAATCTTATGGGTATTTAAATCACAGGTTGAACGTAGGAGCCAAAACTCAATCCTCGAAAACTCGAAAATTGATATTCTATATGTTCGTGCTATTTTGGTTTCTTTTATTAAGGTTTATAAAAAAAACTTCGTATCGTCACAGATATCGTAATCTCCGCTTATTTTCCATTGGAATTTTCAATTGGGATTTGAAATAATAAATTCAAGAAATATAAATATTGACAAAACTATTTTATTAACTCTATCAAAAATAACAATGACTCGATGGAATAGTTATGGAAGAGCTTCAAATTCCCATATCAGATTGTATTTGGATTCAAAATCTTCTCGATTTAATACATCTTCTCCTCTATATAAATTATTTATGATATCCGTTGTAACTTCATTAAACAACTTCTTGTTTCTAAATTCAATTGCTTCACGTAGTTTCATTAACGTTCTTTTCCACGAACCTAGAACTTCACATATATAATAACCATTCTCAGAAAATCTCCTGTTCTCAGAAAAGGGAGATGCTTTAATAAGCGATTCATTAAGCATTTCCCACATAAAGCTTACATGATATTCTGTTTTATTTTCATTTTGATTTGCGATTTTTTGTGGATGCCATGACATCGTCCGCATTTCGGAGATTGTCTTTATCAACTTTTTGCAATCATACCAATTCGATGCTTCTAAAATGTGCATCCTGCTGCCATAAGGTGTATATGTGCCGCGTTCAATCATTATGATATCTTCAATTAGTTGCTTCAAAAAATTATTTTTCTCGAGTCCTTTCACTTCTGAGAGAAGAAAGTTTGGAAAATACTTGAATTATGATAGAGGTTTTTTTTTTTACAAAAATGGAAACAATTCTTCGTATTTAGTCAATGTCTATATTAAATTTTAAAATCAACAAAAATACTAATATTTTAATCCAAACGTTTTACGATACGCTTTAACTTCAACGCCTTCCCAATGACGATGTTCCACTTTTGAAAAAAATCTAAAATTCAAAATATAAATGATTCAATCTAAATTTTCTGAATTGTCACAAAAATCCTTGTAGATATTGGAGAGCCCATAGATTTTAAAGATATATTGATAAAATGGTCGGAAATTAAATCAAAAATAATATTTACGTACTTTTCATTAATTTCTTTCAAAATTTCAAGTTGTTTATCACTAAGGGAATTGTAGATGACTTCTAAATTAGATTTCAATATAATTCGATTGTTCATTCCAATTAAATGTAATGGTGGGCCAGGTTGCTTTGTTAATGCATGATACAAAGCCAACTGCCCTAATTCTACTCCATGTGCCTGTAATCAAATTTAATACATTAAAGATCCAAGTAATAAAATGTATATACAGAGCAATTCATAGATTATAATAATCTCAGGTGCTGTAATCTGTGCTGTCATCCGAAAAATCGATCAGTAGTAAGTACGTGATTTGTAATCGTATCAAAATTTCGATTCCCTTTTTTCACCGGAAATACATGTTTTGTACAATATATTTTCATTTAATAACACAAAATTACCTTGCAATAATCACCAGCTTGTTTACAAATTTGTTTAGTTTTCTCGTGAGCTGGATGCCAAGGTTGAGGTCCATGATTGGATAATAAACCCATTTGAAAAATAGCTGCATTTATTACCACTACATTCTTTTCCTATTAAAATATAATAAATTCATTAATTTGTTTAAATGTACACCTAAAATGAAAGACGCCATAACAGCCGTGTCAATAAAATTCTTAAAGGCTTAAAAAGTGGCCTGTTCGAACCTGGAACATTAAGATCTCGATTCCGATCCTAGTTTATCAATATTATTTAATAAGAATTATTTTGAAATGATTTTGTAAACTGACGCCTATTCCTTGTTTATCATTAAGAAAAGCACACCTAGCGGGAATTCAATTCACAATTCCAGAATAATGCTTTGACCTAGACTAAAATGTTGAGGAATATGCTTCCTATTCAGACATTTTATTTAATGTGAAAGTTAGTAAAAAAATAAATCACAATTTTATCTAGTTAATTTACTAATAATAGATTGAAGGGTTGTAGCACTCGTTACTAACTCGTAAATATTTCAATTCCGCTTTTCATCTGAAAGACTATCAAATTAAATGACTTACCTGGTGGAAATCATTTTTCTGTAAAAATCAGTAGATGGTAACAAAAGTCTACAAAACTGTTTAAAAGTCGTTGAAAGTCTGTAAAAGAAGATGCTCTTATGACACGTTTCTAATAGACTTTAACAGATTTTTACAGGAAAATTATTTTCACCAGGGTTCCTGTAGGCATATAAAAATGACATTCGAGGTAGACCTTAACTAAACCATCCCTAATTGATCGTTTACAAAGAATAAACCAATCTGTTAAGGAGTTGGAAACAAAATAAATAAAGTTTGTGTCTTCAATCTACACTCCCGTGCACTTTTCCTCACATTTGGTATATCTAAGCATAGTCATTATATAAACAAGAACGACAAAGCCGACTATACATAGTCAAATTTTCAGTTCCATTTCTTCTAAATTCCAAAAGTTGGTATAGTTTTCAAACGAACATCCGACGTCCGACCATCCTAGCCTTAGCCTACATTACACTGTGATTTCCGTCTATTCATCCACATTATGTATAATGTTTTATAAAACTGAGAAAATCTCCAGAAATCCGCACAGCTATTGGATGCTTCAGAACTATTGGTTTGGGTAGGAATTCTAAGGAAAAGTGAGTTCAATGTACGGCATAGTTTACAGTATTTTTACAGGCAATTTGCTTATTTGTAAAAATAACATAACCACTAACTAATTCTCTCCGAAAAAACATAATTTTGAAAGCATCTTTACTGGCGAGGAGTGGATGAATGTACAGTTTTCAATATTGGATATGTTTATCAGTTCTACTGCTAATATTACAGAGATAAGAATCGAATAAATAATTACCTTAAAAAATTCTAAATATTCACTTAAAGTATCATCGATAAGTGTAAATCGGGCATACGAAATAATTGATGAAATTTTCACTTTACTACGTTCTACACACTCTTTAAGTACTGAAACTGGATATCCTGTCACTCCTATGAATCTTGCTTTACCCTTATTTACTACATGTTCCTCTAACGTTGGTAAACATTCGTTTAATACTGTGTCAATTGTCTCTGGAAACTCAATATCATGAATCTGAAACGTAAATTATTTTCATAAATTATTTATACACCGTAGTATTCTCATTTACGTGAATGTTCACAATTTTGATTTATTAAGGAAAACAGACCCTCCGATTTCACAAAACTGACACTTGTTGAAAGGCAAAATTATTATAAAAAATTTTCTTAACATGAAACCGAGTGCATGTGAAAGAGTTTTTCTAAAAAAAATTTCTATGGTAAAAATCAAAATTTGATTTTATATTTAAAAATGTCTTTTCGAGAAAAATTCTTTTACAAGCCCTCCGTTTTTATGTCAAGATTGTGCTTATCAAATTTCATAACATTTTATAACATAATAATTTTTTTCAGTTATTTGTGCGCAAAAATTTTAAAAATATACAATGTATATTACATTAGAGATTGTCTTTATTATAGAAGTCTCGTTTTTTTGTTTCAATTCCTATTAAAAAGAAAACTGTTACACAAATTTTTCATCTAATATTATTAATTTTTGGTAGCACTTTACATTTCGGATGCAAGTAAAAATGTTCACTTCTTTGGTTTTATTTAAATTAAATAATGTCGATGTGACATAATTAAGCTTTGCTGTAAATCTCTCAAGAAGATTCTACGAATCAATTCACAAACCTGTCACAATACTTTATATTATAAACTTCAACATACTGAATGCGAGTGAAAAAATAATTTTTAAACTGTATTATTACAAAATCCCTTAAATGGGGTTTAAAAACTAAACAATAAATTTCTTGATTATGATAAATTCTCTGACCAAATTTCGTAAAAATTGGAAAATACATCGAAAATAACAGCAAAACTAACATAGTGTAAGTTTCTATAAACGCAAAATAAAGACCTGATTTTGTAACAATTAAATAATGAATTCTTCATTTCAATTTGGACTACGCACTTTGTATATTTTAATCATATTTATAATTATTAATATAGATAGTTGATACCATATACTAGGTATTTTAAAATTTTACATTTTGAACCGTAATCTAAATGTAATCTGAATTCGTTAAAAAAAAAATAAGAAAAAGAAAACTGGTTAGTACATACTTGAATAATATCAACTGCATTCAATCCAAGCAATTTTAGGCTATGATCGACACTTTCTAATGTACGCTTAGCAGTATAATCAAATCCAGTATCAGATTTATCGTTGAAACTTTTAACTCCATAGCGTCCAACTTTGGTTGCGATGTAATATGCTTCACGTGGAACGGTTTTCAAAGCCTTAAATTAAAATTGTTTTGTAAGGATTATCAAATATTATCAGAATACCACAGTAAGGCAAAAATACCGATAGTATTTTATTGATCGTGTACTGAACGCTTTAGGTAATAAGCATTAATCAAATTATATACCCAAATAAAAAACAAGTACCTTCTGAACTAATTTCAAGAGTACTAGTTTTTTTTTTATTATTTTATATTAATTCAAATTAATAGGAAATTTCCAATTAAATTCTATAGACAAAAGATCAAAATAAAATGAATAGGAAAAAAATTATTTTTTAAATATTTATTCTCATACAATCAAAATTTTGAATGGATTTCAATTTTATTCAATATGATTGTAAAAGATTTTCCAAATCAAGTGGGCTATTTATACGCATCAAGAAAATATTGCTTTTATGATAACATATAATAGGAGAGCTTTTAAGTTGAGTCTTTCCGGAATGAGTTGAGAATTAATTTTGAATCATAAATAAAAAACCAAAAATTAACGAAAAATAAATTTTAATGGATTTTTGAATTTTTGTAATTGTAAATTATATTTTTGAATTATACCTTTCCAATTAATTCTTCAGAAGACCCTTGTCCGTAGTACGGTGCTGTATCAATATAATTGATACCACTTTTTAATGCTTGGTGAATAGTAGCAATTGCTTCAGTCTCATCATATTCTCTGAAATATTAAATGATATAAGTAATTTTTGCCCTTCAAGTAACTAGCTCAATCTTGACACCTCAAAAAACATTAAGGTAAATTATACAATGTACTTTTTCTTTATCCTTTTTTAGTTGCAACTATTTTGTAAGTCCAATACATTATTGAATGTTATTCCATCCGAGAATACAAACTTGAGATTGATAAAGCTCAAACAAATTTGAGATTTAGGAGTCTGACTTTTATTTAATTTGCTCTTATGTCATAATGTTAATATAATCCCGTTTTTAAAATCGCAATAGTTAGGAAAAAAATTAAATAAAAATGTCCTTTAGATTCGCTATAATTTCATAAAAATGTGTATTTAATCATAGTATAAATTTAAGTCGCTTTTTTCTCTGTCTGTCTGTGTGGTCTCGATTATTCTGGAAAGTTGTATAGGAGTTTTTTATTAGGGAATTATCTAGTAAAAACTTAGTTTAATCACAAACTTAAATAAATTTCAATAATCACAAATTAATTTACATACCCAAATAAAGAACTGAAACAGGTACCACCTATACCAATTTGTGAAACAATTAATCCAGTATCACCCAAAGGTACATATTTCATTTTCCGTACAGCCTCTTCATCATGAAATCCTTGTACAAATGTTGATGGTAAGTCGCCGTTCATTTTTCTTTTTACTTGTTACTACAACAATTTACTGATCTAAATTTAATTATCTTATAAATGATGACTCTTGAATGATATAAATTTGACAAACCGGCACGTTATTTATACTTAAATAAATACTTAATACTTTATTCCTTGGATAAAGATAAGTATTGGGATCCGTAGAATTCTATCAAGTACCCAAAAATTATTAAAATTATGTTTCTTACGTTATTTTATTTTTTTAGAAATATTTGAATTTTATTTAACGATATGTCTAAATTCTACGATATGCTTTCGACACTTCGTGAACATTTCATGTTTTTTTAAATTAAAAAACGTACGATTTTTATGATGTAATTTATAATTTATTAAGTTTTACTTAGAAACATAAAAAATAAAATCTGTTATAGACTTTAAAACACCATAAAAAACGTATATTTTTTAATTTAAAACAACGTGAAATGATCAGATAGGTGTGTTTTTTGCGACCGGGACTATACTAACTTTGCCGCCGGCTTCATCGCCGGTTCAATTCTACAAAAATTATGCTTTAAAATATTTCACACAGTTTGCCCCTTTAATACACTGTGCGTGTCTGCGAAGTTTCATTGAAAAATTGGTTTATTCTTAATTTTAATTTAAAAAAAATAGGTTTATGAGATTACTGCTATAAAATTTTATCTCTTTCTCCAACTTTAACTAGTGGAGAGTGGAGGTTTGTGAAAAATTCTCCTTAGGTCTGCGAAATTTCATTGAAATGGGTTCAACCGTATTTATTGTATAACCACCCTTCCACTTTTGCAGTAGAATCGTTAGGTCACTCTCAATAATTTCTCTCTCCAGCTTTTTCGAATGAGAGGCGGTAGAAAATAGGTAGCCTAAGGCACTATACTGGTAGCCTCCAGCTTATTTCTACGAATTTTCCGCATGTATCCTTTTATTAGTCAAAAATTTTGAGCTCTTTTCGTACTCAATCATTAGAATATTAGTATGCTATTGAGTCTAGAGTGTCATGGTAATTGAAACCAATAATATAAGGTGGGGCGGGGGGCTTTAGTTATAATAATGATAAAAATACAATCAAATAATTGCTAAGTATTGACAACTTTATTGGAAATATGCTTAATAGTCGACGTAATTGTAAAATAATTTAGTTCTATTTTGTGATGAACATATTTGGTCTTGGTCTTGCAAAAAATTAGACAAAAATCAAAACCAAGACCGAACAAACAAGATTATGATCAAAACCAAGATCGAGTATGCAAGACCAAGGCTAAATGCAAGACTAAGCTAAAAATAACAGCTTCCGATAAATACATGAGTCGAAAAGTATGTTATAGTAACTTCAAAATATACTTTTCGTGGAACAAAACAGGCGGAGCGAGAGAAGAGCACACATGCAGCATGCAACATAAGAGGCAGTAGTACATTTAGTTAAACGCGTTAGTTGTCTCTGTATTCAGGAAGTTACAGTAATAGGTTTTTGCACTTATTACAAATTTACGAATCTGCAGAGTTTCAGCTTATTATGGTTGTAAAGAAATCAAGTGTTTTATTAGTTAATTATTAATTTTGAGTTATTTATAATTTATATCTTTAATAATCCTCATAATCATAATGCATTAATAAGAAAAACGGTAAGTATCAGATCAAATATGCAAGACCAAAGCTCGAAGTATTTGAGCAATACCATGACCAAAAATGTCCCGGTCTTTGTCTTACAGGACCTTAACTAGATATATATAAAAGAAAAACGTTTACCTATATATGTCTGAAACCATAAGAAAAAGCAGTTAAATTATGAAATGTTATTTAACAATCTGAATAATAAACATTCCAATTTTTCACAGAAATATATGCAACTTTCATTACATAACAGTTCTCGCGTAAGGATTTTTAGGAAAATATTGTAAATTTTTTGAATGGGTATGTTAATATATACTGAAATTTTAGATTTTTGAATACAAATTTTATTCCATTTTTTATTTGTAAGAATATTTCCAACGCAATTTCAATTATTTGTTCAAATCTATTTGTACAATAAAAAAAATTACAATAATTGAAGCTACGAGCTCTCAATCACATTGTAATTTAATGCATACTTTACACCTCTATATACAGAAAAGTAAAGTAATATAGGTTTATTTGAATACAGTTTTTCAGACTTAAGTGTCCTATAAGAAAAAGAGTGTATTCCATATTTTCTCTAAAATGGAACGTCTATAATAAATAAAGCACTTTAAAGCATTATTATTTTTCATCTTATTGATGTAAGAAAATTTAATAAATTCGCTAAATTTACTTTTTTTATTTTAAATAGATTGTAATAATTCAAATACACCTAATAATTGTCAATACACCTAATACAATCTTTCGTTTTTAAAACTCTGATATAATCTGTCCCTGAAACTTATAACGAAAAGTCTTTGTTATTTACATTCTGAATAATTTTTTCATTTAAATTATTTGTTAAGCTGAAATTTAGGAAGCACAATCTTAACATGAAAACAAGGGAAAAATAAAATTTATTATGATTTTTTTTAGAATTGTAAATATAAAAAAATAAATTTATAAAAAGCCGTAAAACTTAAGAAACAGGCATTTTTTATCACAGAGGATACACCAACAGATAATACTAGTTTGTCAATATACCTACCGATTTCATTACCTTATGCATCCATCCACAAGGGAAAATAAAATTTATTAAGATTTTTTTTAGAAATGTAAATAAAATAATAAATTTATAAAAATCATGTCAATATTATACATACAAAATTTCAGAACATTTGGATAAGTATTTTTTGAGTTATTTGTACGCGAAAATTCAAAGAAATTCAATGTATATTACATGTAACGCCTTACATAACGGAGTGTGCTTCTAACAACTGAGAATTATCCTTCTTAATTTTGTTTTGTGTATGGATCCTTATTTTCTATGCTAAATATATCTGCGCATAGAGGTCAGTTAAATGTTTCATTCAAGATTTTCTTTGATTCGTCGTGTTATTTATTTACATATCTGTGGTAATAATACTTGAAGTAGATAAAATTACTGATATTATAGTATGTATTATTATACAAACTTATCAAGTAAATTGCACGAATTTTATAAATAATACACTTGTATATCCTACATTAAATATGCTTTTTGAATAAAGAAAGTTTTCTTTATAAAGTTTAGAAGAATTGATCATTCTATGAAACGAAAATTACGGTCATTAAAAATAAAGAAAACTTTTCGTATGAAATACATAAATAGATCACAAAAGGTGTACTGCTTTAGTAACGGGAAGAACAAATTTGTTTTATGAGGTCATTTGAATAAGCACATTTGTTTAAATAGTTCTGAATTTTAAATTCATTTGTAACTCTATCATTTTCTCGTCTTTTCTATCATCTGCTTGATTTTTTATAAAGACCTTAAAACATCAACAAAATCGTGTAATTTTTAATTTTAAATAAACATTGAGATTCATGGCGGTGCGTTTTTTTTTTTGTGACTATACGTTTAAATTTGCGCAATTTACTTACGAATCTTTTCTTTCTATTAATGTAAAATAAACATTGAATATTTATTACTTATTATATTTTGTAAAATTCGAGGAAATATTTGATAAACATTTTTTAATGATAATTTTAATTAAAACTAAATGTTCTGGCAAAATTGTATTGGTGTTTTATGAATAAAAATTTCTCAGTGTCATATTTTGATTGGTAATAATCAATTTGTTTACTAACAAACGGATGCAAATTTTTAAATCTTTAATTTGATAAAATTTCTACTGTTATCAGCGCGGAATTTATTTTACTACTTTTAATGCGTTTCATTCAAAAATATATATTTTAACGATAATTATATTTAATTTTCATATGAAGTCATTAACATTTCATTTTTTCTCAGTGTCATATTTTGATTGGCAATAATCAATTTGTTTACTAACGGATGTAAATTTTTAAATCTTTAATTTGATAAAATTTCTACTGTTATCAGCGCGGAATTTATTTTACTACTTTTAATGCGTTTCATTCAAAAATATATATTTTAACGATAATTATATTTAATTTTCATATGAAGCATTTCATTTTCTATTGTCCATATTAGGTTTTTTTTTTGTATTAGGGTTGTTTTCCGGTTTTTTGATCACTAGAACTATTGTTGAATTAATATTACACAGCTACCGAAAATCGCACCTAGGACCTCCAGATGCCGGACTGATTTACAACTGTCTCTATAATTGTTATCTAATTTTCGAAATGGAGGTTTTATCATGAAAAATATATTAGTTTTTAAATCAAAAATCCATTCTGGAAGAAACTTCGAAATTATTTGAATCCAGATTATGGTTCTAAAATTAAATTTCCAGCCAAATATTTTTACCGTTAAAGTTATGAGCACAGGGACGGATCTAGGGGGTGAACGCATGAGAAACAAACTGTCCCAGGCGCCGCATTATTATTCTCAGCCAGGAGACAGAATAAGTGGAAAATTTTAATTTAAAGCCATATAGATTATATACAGATATTTCAGTTGTGGGTACTCATTGGTCTGCTCATTGGCCACTGTAAGCTAAACAAATATATGTATATTATTCCCACAGAAAATGGTCTCTATAATTTTTGTCAAGGAACAGAGGAAACCGGAATTCACATTCTGTGTAAATGCGAAAGCCTCTTTCCCAAAAAGTATCTTCATTTGGGTTGATGGATCCCCAACCACGTGAAATTATAACAGTCAAGAAGATTATAATAGCTACATCATCTAAACGGAGTCCCTAACGATTAAGTAGTTGTAGAATTGCTATGTAATACCTTACAAACAAGGATAAACATAGTCTTTCTGCAAGCATCTTCAATTTCTGATCGCTATGACTACCTACTCTTGTCCATACTCGAAGGGGGATGTCCCCAAAGATCCAGAAGTAGGGTAAAAAAAATAATAATAAATTTAATTTTAGAATTTTTATTCAAGTAAATAATATTAAATAAAAGTATAAATATTTTTAAATTATTTTTCTGACTGTTGCGATTGTGTCCTATTTTCTTCTTCTTTTAGTTTATACGCATTTAAAGTTGATTCAATTGTTGCATCCGAATAGCGGCAATTGCTGGCACCACAGGTACATGTAAATAATTTGTACTTAATTATCCAAAATTTCTCACCGTAATCGAACCTGAAAGAGTAAGAATTAAATTAATCAATCATTTATATTGAATCAATGTAGCAAATGAAATGGTGTTTTTAAATTCCAAGACTATTCTCTGATTATGCTATTCCATGTCTTTTAATTTTAAGAAAAAAATATCTTCAACTTTTAAGAAAAAAATGTCCATGATTATTTTCAAATACTTTCTACATTGATATTTCGCTGAATCTCCAATCAACAGACTTTTTAATGTTTCCGAAAATTTTATGTTGTTTTAAAATCAAACAAAAAGGTGAATAGACAGATCTTTACATTAGATTAATTTGATTTTTGGAAAACTAACATTCAAGCCGTTCATCGAGCTGATGAGACTTAAATATTTTTTAATAGGCGATTGTCTATGATTGTTTCGAGGAACTAAATCCACTGGACTAAATAAAACAACAAGAAAAACAAAAACGATATCTGAACCTGTGATTTTTGTACTAAAATGTTCCGTGATGTTCACTATTATGGATTATCGCAGTTAAAAAAGCACTTTTTTATTTATAACATTTTGTATTTTCTCACTAACCAAACATTCAATAAATATACATAATTTAAATACTTACCCAAGTTCTTCATCAGCAGCAATATCTCGATATGCAAAAAATGCTATTCTTGGAAAATGTAAGTCTTGGTGATCAATAAAAACTCGAACTGGCAGTATATTTGGAGAACAATGATGGTTGATAAAACGAGCAAAATTACCATATTTTCTAGCATCAATGCAATATGTTTCCTGATCCTAAATTTGATATGGAAAATTAGAATTTAAAATGAAGAAATGCGGAGTTAAAATGTACAAATTGTTTATCAGGGATGGAAAAAATAGAGTGCGTTATTTCATGTCTAAATTATGCATACCAAATTTCATTATATTTGGATAGTAATTTTTTGAGTTGTTTGTGCGCGAAAATGCATTGAATTACTAAAATAATTATTAAGAAATACAATGCAATTCTAACGCGTATGTGCCAAATATTTAATTCACAGACCTATAATAACCCTGTGCCTATAGTACATTTATGATGTAGAGAAGTAACCTGCTGTCAGTGAGTCTGATTCGTTAGCAAAACCGGGAAGGAGGCATGTAAAAAACTTTGCATGTTGCAAAATACTTAAAAACTGAAAAGTGAATTGTGAACAATATATTAACTAAAATCTAGTGTTAATATTAATGAAGTGCTATGTATTTTTCAATCCTAATTATGTTTAAATGATTAATTTTATCGAAAAACTGATTTGTAATTTTTAAAATTTTTGCGCTTCTGTAAGAAAACTTAAAAAAAAAACTGCGAAAAGTTCAAAATTTTTTCGCTGGTTATGGGTATTCTCTTAATTTTGAGGTCTAAAAAGTTCAAAAATAATATTTCAATCGAGAAACCGATTTAGCGGATTTATTTCATGCAGTAGTTTTTAGTTCTTAATTATCCTAAAAAGCCCATAAACAACGAAAACAAAATTTTGAACTTTCGACGGTTTAATAAGGTTTTTATAATCACAAGGTTTCTTATAAAAGACAAAGATATCGATATTCGCGTTATTAAATTTTTTTAATGACTATACAAAAGGCTATTTAATTTACAAGCACCACTAAATTAACACAGATTATATAAACCAAAATAAAATATTTAGTTTTATTAAAATATCATAACCAATTGTACATACACGTCCATCTAAATCAAATAGGTAGCTGTCATCTTCACGTTGATCTGCTTCTAAATCTGGTAAAATTTCTCCTATATATTCACAGACATAGGTACCACGTTTAATAAACCGCAATGTTTTCACACCCCAACCTTTTGTTTTCGTTCGAAATATTTGAAATCGTTGTGTTAAACCCTTTTGGACAACACGATTTTTACATGTTATTTCATTACACGAACACATTTGATTACATTCAAAAATCATTGGCGGATCTAAACATAGAACAAAAATTGTTAATTACGACTTTGCGTCGTTATTAAGACTTTGCTTAAAAAGACCCTAAAGATTCGAGTTTTTTTTTTATGAAAATTTTTTGTTCCAAAGATCCAGAAAATTATTAATATATAATAAAAATTCCCTAAATTTTCTTAATTTTTTCACTATTCCATGACTGTTTACACAAAATCAAACAGCTCTCGAAATTCCAGGTTTTTCTCGACCGGTTTACAACCTTTCAAATTTTACACTTTTTTACGTGACCATAAAAGAGATATAAAATAAAATAATACCTAGGAAGTTAAATTTAGGTAACAATCTTTCTTTATCATCATACCACCATTCAACTGATATTTTATTGCATAGGCAAGAATCTGTTCCACATTTATCCTCACATTGACAATATTGTAATGTTGTTATTTTTCTATCAATTTTTATATCTCCAGTAATACAATTTTCGGTTATGTAGAAAAAATCGGTAGGTACAGGTTCGTCATCACAAGAATTAATACACTGGATAGGATTTAATTCTTTTCCATGAGATATGTCACTGAAATAAACAGAAATGTTTAAACGACAATTCAAATAATTTTTTCACAAAACGCTCTTCGGAAAACGCATTTACTCTTATATTTTGCGTTTATTCAAAATTATATTTTTGAGTTCAGTCATAGCCCGGTAAAGTAAAATCCAAACATCGAAAAAATATTAATTTTACGTTATAGTAGTACAGAGAAAGTTTTGATGATAGTAGGGGATAATACCAGAACACGTCATTCAATTTTTATACAAAACTTTTCATTGGTTACTGATTCTACAGAAGATTTATTCTTGTAGGCTGACTATTTTACTTACTATTTTTGAAATATTTTACTTACATCGATAAAACTGGATCCTTAGATAGGACATTTGAAAACATGGCTCGTAATTGTACATTTAACGATATAATATCTCTACAATTTTGCGAACTTTCTGCGCAACAATCTAGTGGTGTTTCACCTAAAGAATTGGCATAATCTGGTATTGCTTTATGTGCTAATAGAATAATTACACAATCATATCGATCTTGACGAGCAGCAATATGCCTAAAAATATTTAAACGTCTTGTAAAATCAAATTTTGTAAAGCTATTAAAAGATAATAAAAATTCGAGGCAGAAGATGAATCGTATTTTATTTAGTACTACATTTTAATGAAACAAAAATTGGTAAAACTTAAAAAAATTTAGAATGAATATATTTGAATTTTCATTTTTCAGAATATGGCTGGCAATAAATTTTATAAATTTTACATCAAAACCTTTTCTTTTTTAAATAAAATATATGAATTGTGATTTTTTATTTTTTAAGAGTGGAAAACAATTTAGAGTAGGTTTTTGAAGGATCATACAAATTTGTGTATGTACATTATTATTTTCATATCTTAGCTCGTAATCGAGTGTATGTAAACTTTAGGCTGCAGTTTACAAGTGCTCAGCCTAATAATACTGTTAAAAATGTTTGTATGAAATTCAAATAATCTAAGAATCTGGTAGAAAATCATAATTTTTTCAGGCACAATTTTATTTTATCAAAATGTTCCACTTTATAATACGAAAAAATTTCAATTTTATTATTCTAAGTATAAAATAATTGAGTAAAAAAAACGATAAAAACTAATCACGCCACAAAAAAAAAAAACGTTTGAGATATGATTGTATATAATATTATCTTGTGTATAAAAATATAGTAAGAATTAATTTTATGGACTTTTAATAATATTGAAAAATTAACCTACAAAGGAGATTCTTTATTAACGTTTACGGCATTAACGTCTACGCCTAAACTTAGTAGAAGATTTACTGTTTCATAATTTCCACCAAAAGCAGCCCAATGCAACGGTGCATTATGTTGTAAATCTCTTTTATGTGGATCAGCACCACGCCACAATAAAAATCGTGCAATATCACCATGAGCATATTCACAAGCCCATACTAAAGGTGTCCATCCTCCTTCATCTTTATCATCAAAAAATTGTTTATCATTATTTGCTGCAGCCACTAATATCTTACATCCATTCAAAAAGCCTATTTTAGCCGCTAAATGTAAAGCAGTCATTCCACCTGGACCTTTAAAATTGATATTTGCTCCATTTTTAATTAAGAAATCTAACATATCTTCATGAAATCCAAGTACAGCGTTGATTAATGGTGTTTTTTGACTATTGTTTATAATATTCACAGATGCACCGGATACTAATAACATATAAGCTGCTATTTTATGGCCCCCTGTACATGCGACATGTAATGCTGTATCACCATCGTGATTATCAAAAGATTGTTGTAAGTCTATTCCACTTGCTGAAACGATAAATAGAACATAAAAATCATTGAATTAGCCCTTATTTTTATATCCTGCGTATAGATATGAAATTCATGGGAGTATAATGAATATAGTCTAAAGTTTGTAACGCATAAAAATATTGAAGGAAATAACAAGCTTTCGATATAGCCCTTTGGTATACCTATAATTTCCGATAACTTTTCTATATCCCCAATTTCAGCAGCTTCATAGAGATCTTCAGCTGTATATAAAAATCCATTATCGCTTCTATTTAAAGAGCATAATTGGGAATATTTTTTGTAATTTTCAATTTCTAGATAATATCCATTCTTTTCCACTAACTTGTATTGATCATCTTCTATATATTGAATTTTCATTTTAGCAGCAGAACTAAAAATAAAGAATACTTTTTAAAATATTGGAATTTATAAAAATTATATAATAACTTACTAATAAGATCTTTGAAATGGTAAAAATGCAAGTTTATATGATGTTTTCATTACTAGTTGGACGTCTTTTTGATTTTCCTTTGATCCACAATGTAAACATTGTAATGGGCGTTCTTCTAAATTTTGGCTTTCATACATCACATCGATGATACTACCACACTCACGGTGATATTGATGGCCATTTTCACAACAAATAAAAGATCCCTAGAATTATATAAAAATGAACTATGTTGAAATTAATTTATATAATTATATCCGTTAATTATAGTCGAAACATTTTTGAAATGAAGAAACAATTCAAAACATTTTTAAAGTATTTTCAAAATTACAACAAATAAAAGTTAATAGAAATTTTATCATTTAATACTTAATAATTAATTTTTATGAAACCTTTTGAATAAAATTTTATGTTCATTTATTATAATAAGTCTCTATTAAGTAGTATGAATCTTCATCTTACCTCAGTGCAAAACATCCCACATCCAGGACAACAATTGTGTCGAATAATCCTTTGAAAATGCACCGTGCAAAGAATTAAAAAAGGTACCCTATTAGATGGTCGTCGAATATCCGAAATATCTGCCATATTATTACATCCAATACATTTTCCACTTATACTATCCACAGCGGTACAAAATATTTCTATAAAAAATCGTTATAAAAAAAATGTACTTCTGATTGTAAAAAACGCAGTAGTTTATTATAATTATCTTCTCGCATGTCTTTGTAGGAGCGGAATCCATATTTTAAGCTATCTATCAAAATTTCGTTTTGAGATATTCGATGAAGGGAGCAAATCCTTTTAAAATTTATTTAGTTTTTGCTTCTAGTTTCATTTCTATTATTCTTAAATAATAAATTCATTTTTATAAATTTTACGACAAAAAGTTGTTTTTGCGAATATTTTCAATTAGTATGAAAAATTATGTTAGATAACTTTGGGTTCGTTTTTAACACCCGTAAATACAAAGGAGAAGATGTTAAAATCGACTACTGTATTTGCAACGTTAAATTATGATTTGCTTCATTGTTTAAATTTCTAAAAATGAATGTAAGTTTAAAATCACCTTTTTGGTTTGAATCTTCTATTGCTATTTGGATTCTTTTCAAACATAGACAAGTTTTCAAACCTTCCATTTGTGGGATAACTGTAGTGCTCTTTGATTGATCTGGTGGTAATTTTTCAGTTTGGTCACTTTCTTGTGTCAAAGTAGTTTGTCGATGTGACCGTCTTCGAACAATTGTTGGCAGTATATTTTCTGATAGATTTTTGCTTTCGCTGTCAATTGTTTTCCGCCTTGTTAACGGTTTTTTAATTTCTGTTGATAATGAGATTAAAGCGTTTGCATTATCACTTTCGAGAATTTCCGGAGACAATTTATTATCAATACTGTTTGAAGCATTTTCAGTTACATTTGAAATACTTTCAATTTTATTTGAGGTATTTTCGACAGCTGACACCGCGTCCTCGTTTATGATATCAACATTGATTTTTTTTGACAGCCTTAAGTTTTTCATATTTTTTGTTTTTTTCGTTGGTGTCTTTTCTTTGATGCCTGAATCAACATTTTCGGGTACAATTTCGGTTAAATTTTCATTAGATTGATGTAGTAAAGAATTGATTTCTAAAGATGTGGACACATTTTCGTTTGAATTATTATCATGATTTGATTTTATCTTATCAGTAATAGAATTTTGTCTTTTATTTCGAGGGCTTTTCGGTAGAGTTTCTGTATTATTTAGCCTCTTTGGTTTTAGGCGACGACTTAATCTTTGAGGTTTTGCAGTCTCATTGTATGACTTTTCCTTTCGTGCAATTGCACTTTGCAAAACAGTTGTTTCACCTAAATCTTTACTTAATCGACGAGATGATCGTTTTAGCCCCGGACTTTCAACTGTTAATTTGATACGTAACGAACTGCGACAAGGTAAGCGAACATTTTCTTCCCTTCAACAAATATTTTTTTTAACTTTAATGATAAAATTAGTGAAGTAATCCAAATCTCAGAGTTAAAAGTGTTCAAAAGCTCTTTAAAATAAATTTCAAATGAAAAAGTAACGTTGAAGGAATATATTGTATGAGAAATATTTTTATAAATTTGAAATAGATTTACTGCAAATTTAACTGTATATTTTATATTCTATTATTGATAAAATTCTACAATTGTGTATTTTATTCCTATGTGTATTTTGTGCTTGAAGTCCTGTTTAAGACTGAATTACGCTATAAAAATTAAGTCTTGTCGTCATTATGAATTCAAGAATAAATTTAATATACCCTCATATATTGTGTGTGCAGAGTTTAAAAACAAGGACTCCTCTTTGTCCAAAAATAAATTACCGTTACATAAAGTAGTATATAATTTTAAATGTACCTACTAATAAATGATTACAGATATTTTTTGATCAATTATTTTTCATTCACATAAACATTTAGGCTCAGTTTGCTAAATACAAAATTTGATCTCTAGAGACTCTGTCGTTGGGTTGGGTCTGGTTATATTTCCCATTTGAACACGGGTTAGCCTTGTCTGCATTAGAATGCTCAGCAATTGTTGTGACTTTTATGGCCATAATGTTAATCGTTTAATTAAAATACCTACGAGGAATTAAGAAATGACGAAATTGAAATTTTTCACTTTCGCCTTATTTAAACGTATTTAGCTATATTTATGGTCATATGAATTTAATAAATGTCAAATTAATTTTCTAGAAAAATGCACCGATTTTGTAGAAAATTAATCAAGATTTCGAACAAATATTATGTCTTAATTTTTTATAGTTTTAAAATAATGGTTCCCCAAAATAATTCATAATTTAACTTTGCCACAAGCTAAACAATAATCTAACATAATATATTGTTTATAGTTTAATATACAAGTTCTCAGTTAATTCGTGTATTAAGCAGTTAATTAAATTAAATACAAAATTAATATTAAGTTTATAAAAATAGGAAATATTACTTTTTATTTTCTCGAACGATTAAATTTTTTTCTTCAGTCAATAATTCGTTCTCCTCTTCATTTATTTCATTAGGATTACTTAAAATTACATCATTAACTTTAGTTTTAGTTTTTCTTTGTACAATTTCTTCACGTTCAATATGAACAACCTTATTTTCTAAAATATTTACACTATTGGGCATATTTCCAATTTCATTTGTTTCATTATTTTGAATATTATTTTTATCATTCACAGTGTTATCCGATACTCTAATATTTGTATAATTTTCAATTGATTTTGAAGAAACATTTGTAGATTTCGTAACAAGTTTCTCCGTTACGGGATTGGTATCTGGTGGTATACGATTGGTTTTAGCAAAGCCATTAGATTCTAAAGTGTCTACTTGAGAATTCACATTTTTATTTTTTATAGATGAAGTACCTGCAGATTTATTAAATTCAGATTTCATCTGAATTAGTATTTCTCCAATCATTGAATCATTATTACCAATTAGTTCTGAATCTGAATCATTACAATCATCTAAGGAATTCATTATATTTTCAATCTAAAATCAATTTATTGGAAAATTTTTTAAAAATATTTACACTTTATTTATGGACCGATATGTAATATCAGTCTTTTATATTAATTGCAAAATTGTTTTGTTTCTACATTCAAAAAAGTTTATTTATAATCACCAAAATAAATAAAATCACGTTTTGATCGCTCACTCACTCACTGCTGCATATTCGATGCATTGCTTGCTTGCTTGCTTGCTTACTGACAAATATGATTTTGAGCTACAGAGTACAGAGTGTTCGATAAGCGAAAATAGTTAAATGAAAGCGCCACTATCGCATAAACATAAACGACAGAGCAATGTGCCTCTAGAGATCAAATTTTGTACCTGGCAAACTGACACTAATTTTTTATGAAAATGAAAAATAGTAGATAAAAAAATATCCTTGCTTTTAAACTCTGCACACACAATATATGAGGGTATATTAAATTTATTCTTGAAATAAAGTCAATCTCTATTGTAGAATTTTATTAAAATTTTCATATAGATAAAATTTGATCTATATCAACTTTATATAAATATTTCTCATACAATATATTCCTTGAAAATGAATTGACTAAATGACTGCATTATAAATAGCAGAAACATTATTCTTTTAAAGTATATATTTATAATTTTTGGATTGGGAACACATTAATTTTTTAGAAATAAGTCAAAACAATGAATAGTCTAATAAAAATGAATATTAAAAATCAAAATTGAATATATTGTGAGAGATTATTTTACCATAATTATTTGATACTGGAAGTTTACAAATTCGATCTGACAGACCATTATTTTGTTAAAATATTGATATATACTTAGAAGTCGCGTGAGTTTTTTTAACCATAATTTTTTTCATAAATCGTTACTAGATGGCATTACTGATAGATTTTCTCTTATATGCTTATTCTGTTCTGTCAAATTGATAAAATTTCGAGTCAGTGTCAATTTAGTGATGATTGTTGTGTACCTAAAGCAATTAATTCATAAAGAATAAATTAAAAGTGCTAAAGTGTCAGTTAAATTGACGAGTGAATAATTATAAATTAACAGTTTTATAACAATAATATTTGTTAACTACCATTTCATTAAATCAAAAATATAAAAATGGCTCTAAAAACACAGGTTGGATTAAGTAAGTAATACCTTTTCTAGCTCTTTTAAAAATAAAAACGAATTTAATCAAATAAAAGTTGATTAATTAAATATTAATTTATTATTATTTTATGGGTAGTAAAATAAGTGGATCCCTTGTCGGTATGTGATACTGATACAAATACAATTATATGATTTAAATATTTTGATTTGTATTACTTAGTTAACATAACTTTATGCTAGATTAAATAATATTATAATAATTAATAATGAGTAATATGAAATAATTTATGCGTGTTTATAAAACAAATCTTTTTTAAATGTAATAATATTGATTTGTCGATATTCTGGTGTATGCGTGAGAAATATCTAATGACGTCACACTTGTATTATAACATTTAATAGTATGTAATTCGAAAAATTCTGATTAGATTTTGCTGTAGCTGGGAAAAATGTGGGCGGATAAATAAATTGCGTGGGAGTTTATAAAAAATTCATAAGCTATTAATTAGGAAAGAATAATACTTAGTTTGCAATTAATGATGCATTCAGCTCATTATTTATCTCTCAATCAATATATTTTTTGGACCGTACCATTTTAATGGCACTTAAAAGAAAATTAATTATTTTTATTGAAACAAAATATCTTATTAACTTTCCAAAATTTCCTTCTAGATATAAATAAAAATATATTGATTGTATTTATTATCTTCACCACTTATGTGTCATTCATGAGTCATAACAATACACATTGTAAATTTTTCGCATTTATACTGGGTGTACTCTTATTCTTAGATTATTTCGTTGAATACATTTTTTTCAATATTTGAAATTGACAGGTCAATCGGATAATTACCCTACTGATAAAAAAAATGAAGCTCATATAATAAATCAAAATTTATTATTGAGGTGCTTGCGATTTAAAATATCTTAATTTATGATTTAAAACATCATAATCAAAAGGGTCAAATTTGGGAAGGGAGGGTTAATTTATTGCAAAATTGAATTTTGAAAATTTTTTGTATGATATTTTTACCGACTGATTTAGTCTAGAGTTTGTAACGCTAGAAGATATTGAAGGCACTAATAAAACATTGGTATGCGGCTTCATAGAATAACTTACTAGACGTGAAACAAATTATTATTTCTATATAGACTGTATATTTTTTGGGTATTTTATGAATTCTAATGATAAAAAATAGTTCAAACATTGATCCTCAATCATATGCCGAGTGTTTAAATAGTAATACTGTTAGTTGTTATCTCATTTGTTCTAATTTGTATTTTGTTCTTATACCTCAATAAACATGTATTTGATTCAAGATAATAATCATATCGATTCTCCCATAAAAACTTCAATACTCGATGAATTCGTTTGTAAGAGTGGTTTTAAAAAGTCAGCAAATACATTTTTTACTATTTCCTTGAAGAGTGATTATTTATTTCAAGTTGATACACTTCAGATTTACAGTTTTTTATACAAATGATAACTCATTTCACTTTATGCCTTGAAGTTACTATAATTTAAGTAACGTAAACTGTCCTATTTCTAACCACTATTTTCGTCAATATATATAAAAAATCATTATCAAATTAATCATAAATATAATAATAAGCATAACTGAATAATTTAAATTTTGAGATATAACTTCGCGCCTTTTATAAATAAAATTTTTTTTTATTTTTATTTGAATATTAAATATTATTTCTAAATAATTTCTATAAAAATAATGATAATAAATACCTATATTCATTAATCCGACCACCTACGTAATTCCGATCGCTTTACCTTTAATGATCGGAAATAGGACACTTTACCTTACTGTGTGCCTGTTATTTATACCGTTTTCGATAAATTTTTTATTCGTTACAAAAGTTCAAAACATTTGCAAAAAAAAATTATGACTTCAAAAATTGTTGTTTTGGGTCCTTTTGAACGTTTTTAAAAATTTATTTTTAATACTTTACTTCAGAAATTATGAATGAAGTCATCAAACAAAAGGCACCTAAAAAGAATGGACCTCCAGGATCTAACGTCGATTGGCGTGTTCTTGTTGTTGATCAGTTAGCAATGCGAATGGTTTCAGCTTGCTGTAAAATGCACAATATATCAGCTGAAGGAATTACAATCGTTGAAGACATTCATAAAAAAAGAGAACCATTATCAACAATGGAGGCTATTTATTTGATAACCCCATGCGAAAAATCTGTACATGCCTTAATGAATGATTTTGCAAGTCCCAATCGTACTATGTACCGTTCTGCACACGTTTATTTTACTGAAGGTAACACACATTTTTAATATAATTTAATTATTACATTTAACACTACAAATCAAAGTACTTAAGAGGGATTGGACTCCTTACATAAAGCACACTTCTTTATATAAGAGCAGGCTTCTAACAATCTGTTGACATAAATTACATATAATATACATTGTATTTCTATCAATTTTTGCGCAAAAATGTATAAAAAAATACTTCCAATCCAAATGTTTTGAAATTTGGTATGCATAATATTGACATGAAAACGGTTGACTTGTCGAAACGGTTTTCTTGAAAAAACATATCTAAATAAAAATCTAATTTCGGTTTTATCTTAGAATTTTTTTTTTTTAATTTTGACATGCCCTCTGTTTTTATGACAATATTGTGCACACTAAATTGCAAAACATTTGCATAAATATTTTTTACATAAAGAAGTGTGCTTCAGTATTGTATTTCAATCTCCTTTTAACGTATTTTACGAGACATCAAACAAAATGAAAAGTTTTGCCATAATTATGCCATACAGGATATTTCATAAGACTATGTCATATTAATTGCTATTCTAGGTTTGTAAACACGAATAATTAAAATTTCGAATAAAGAATAATTAAAAGAATATTTCCTTTAGGGTTGCCTGATAATCTATTCAAAGAAATAGCCGATTCTAAGCTGGTAAAATATATAAAAACATTCAAAGAAATCAATATTGCATTTATTCCTTACGAAGAACAGGTATATTATGAATTAGAATTGAATTCGGTTGCTTTGGTGGTTTGGCATTACTAATAAGTTTTACTAATAAATAATATGACAAAGTATTCTGTCAATAGACTTTAAAAGGAGAAAACACATAAAATTGATATACCATAACAGCCCGAGAGGTGAGCGACAAAAAAAAGCAAGCATTTTCTAAAGACTGATTTTTTTATATTATGATACATATATGGTTTAGTTAAATAGCCTGCTGTTAGTCGGGGTGGGGGTCACGTTGATTAAAGTTGTAAAAGAACCATGTACGTTGCAACTACTTTATAAAAGCTGAAAAGTGAATTTCAACCCCCTCGCCGGAAACGCCAACGAATCAGATTGAATTGCAGCAGGCTATTTCTCTAAACCATAAATATGTCATAATATCAAAAAATCAGTCTTTAAAAATTGCTTGCATTTTTTTTGCAGCTCACCTCTCCGGCAAAAATCAATATAGCGCCAAATATTAATAGTTAAGAAAAATTATACAATTTTTCAACGTAAATATTATTTAAATAGTTATGCATAGTTAAAAAAATTTAATTTCCGATTATCTGCATTTACATTTAAATATTTTAATGATTAATATTAAAAAAAAAAAAAATTACCATATGCAAATGCTCCACTTAAATAATTAATAATTTTAATCGTTAATATTTAAAAAAAAAAAACCATTATAAAAAAATTGTTCCTGAATTAGTCTTTTACAATACATAATTGCTCCTTTTTAATAAATTAATAGTTAATTTTTTTATTCGTAATTAAAAAATAAACTTTTAATTCCCAATTACCACCATTTATATAAAATATTTTATTCGTCTTTAATAGAAATAACTGTTGCCTCTCTTTTATTCTAATGACAATAATAGTTTTGTGGTAATTATAAATCAATTATAAATATCAATTAATTATTTTTACAACGCCGAGGGGCAAACGAGCGTAAATTTTTTGATTCTGACAAACGGAGATGTCGTTAGTGGGTTATATGATAGTCGTGTGGTATAAATCTAGATGACGTTAGTTGATAAACTGAGATAATCAGGAATTAAACTTTTTTTGTTATGAATAACCAATTAAATATTAATTATTTAGATGGGGCAGTTTTATATTCTGAAAGAGCATTTCACGAGAAATTTTTTGATTATAATTTTAAATATTTATATTTGGCGCTAACATCTATGTCAATCCATAAGAGATCATTGTGATAATGTAATTACGAAAGGAATACGTAGTTTTTGTTTATGAGGAATTCGATTTTGAATCGTACAGAAGATATCGTTAATTGTCGATTTTTAGCGGAAATCGACAACCTCTTTTAAATGCCTAGAACACTAAATTTGATAATCCCAATTTTCTGTTGTTGAAACTATAATTAATAAAATTATACTTCCAATAATGGATACAGAATTCCTCGTAATGTATGAATTTGTTTACTTAAATAGCTGTTTTGTTAACATTAAAAATGAAATTTTCACACTTATGTTACAACTAAAATTAATAAAATTACACTGCCAATAATGGATACAAAACCCGTCGTGAAATATGAATTTGTTAATTTAAATAGTTATCTATACGTCTGGGACGGCTAATGTAATTTAAAATTTGGAAATCAGATGAAAAAATGAATTTTCTACATTTCCGTATGTTTAGTGTCGAAATACTTTACTCACACTTTAATTCTGATTTCACCAAATTTTACCATAATTCACTATTGATTACAAATTTGTAATCGTATCCTGTTGTTTTATATAGATCTTATCATAATTTTAAATCAGTGATATTCTATAATGCTGATAAATTAATTTTCTTATCAGTGTGCCCGGAAGAATTATTCAATGAACTCTGCAAATCTTGTGCTGCTAAAAAAATTAAAACTCTGAAAGAAATCAACATTGCATTTTTGCCTTATGAGAGTCAGGTGTGTTTTATATTTTTAAGCTACAAATTTTATACACGACTAGTAAGTCGTATAAAATTTTGCATTTGTATTCTTTTGCTTATATTTTATTGTATTAATAATTTTATTAATTTTTGCATGGATTTGTTTATTTATGCTTAGAATTATCGCAATTTTATGCTTTATACGTTCGCTTATACAAAAAGTTTTTTTTTAATGTTTTCGTTGATTGCGTAGAGGAGTAACCATCAACTTTAAGCTTTAGAAGGTTCAATTTTTAAGTTAAATAATAGAACTGGTTCTAAAAAGTTTAAAAAAAAAAGTTTACGTTTTTTCTTCCGAGAATCTCAAAAATTGTATGGTTGAATTCAGTTAGTTTATGGTTACTCCCTCACATAATATCAATTCCTATCATTAAATATAGGATCATTTTTCTGTACGTTATATTAGACCATGCATAAACTTTTCATTTATCACATCAAAAATTAATTTTATTTTCTCTATTAAGGTATTTTCTTTGGATTCCCCCGATACATTCCAATGTAGTTACAATCCTAGTTTAATTTCAACACGAATGGCTAACATGGAGCGAATGGCAGAACAAATTGCCACATTATGTGCTACATTGGGAGAATATCCATCTGTTCGTTACAGAGCGTAAGTGCTTATGTTAAATTGTTTAATTTTGATTTTATAACAATTATTTTAACTTATTCAGTGATTGGGAAAGAAACGTTGAGTTAGCTCAATTATTACAACAAAAATTGGATGCTTACAAAGCAGATGAACCAACAATGGGAGAAGGGCCAGAAAAGGCTCGTTCTCAACTTTTAATCCTTGATAGAGGTTTTGATTGTGTTTCTCCTTTACTTCATGAATTAACTCTTCAAGCTATGGCATATGATTTATTGCCGATTGAAAATGATGTTTACAAGTAAGTTCGAAGCTTTTTAATTAGCTTTTAATAAATATTTACTTCTGTAAATGGTCATTAAAAATACCTAGTAAAATCATTGAAATAGAAATTAATCACAATTGTTCAATTTCTTTTAGATACGAAGCATCCGCTGGATCATCAGATAAAAAAGAAGTTTTACTAGATGAAAATGATGAATTGTGGGTAGAATTGCGTCATCAACATATCGCTGTTGTGTCGCAAAATGTAACAAAAAATTTAAAAAAATTCACTGATTCAAAAAGAATGCCTCAAGGAGACAAACAGTCAATGCGTGATCTATCACAAATGATAAAAAAAATGCCACAATACCAAAAAGAGTTATCCAAATATGCAACACATTTGCACTTAGCAGAAGATTGCATGAAAGCGTATCAAGGATATGTTGACAAATTATGTAAAGTTGAACAAGATTTAGCAATGGGTACAGACGCTGAAGGTGAAAAGATAAAAGATCATATGCGAAATATTGTTCCGATATTGCTTGATCCAAAAATCACAAATCCTTACGATAAAATGCGTATTATTGCATTATACGTTATGTCTAAAAATGGAATATCCGATGAAAATTTAACTAAGCTTGTTACTCATGCCCAAATTCAAGATAAACAAACTATTGCTAATTTACAACATCTTGGTGTAAACGTTATCGTAGAGGTAAGGATTTTTTTCTTTTGCTTCACTGCATGTAATTCACAAAAAAGTTGCTCACTTTGAAAAATTAAATTTATTTCTTAATAATATTGGTAATAGCCGTTATACCATGGTAATGCTGGAAACTAAATTAACGAATGCTACGAACTAGGGGAAGTTAGCAGCTTAGATAATTTAGCTGTACACATTTTACTGAATTGTAAATTCTGTTTTCAGGATATTTAAAGCTTTCAATTTATTTTTCATTATTTTAACAGGGCAACCGCAGAAAGCCTTACACCGTACCACGTAAAGAACGCATAACTGAACAGACATACCAAATGTCTCGTTGGACACCTGTGATTAAAGATATTATGGAAGATTGTATTGAAGATAAACTTGATCATAAACACTTCCCATATCTTGCTGGACGTGCACAAAGCTCTGGATACCATGCACCTACAAGGTTTGTATAAATAATAAACCGCCATGTATCTCGGAAAAGGATTATTGATAAGCGCCTTTTCTGTTTTATACATTTTAAGTGAAACTATTGAGCATATTTACTATATGTCAGATTCTTCACTTTTTGACAAATATAAAAATTCGCTATAAACTTTATATAATGAAACCTTATATATGGCGCATGAAAGTTGGTCAATAACTCTTTTCCAGTTTGGGTAATGTCTAATTGTGACATAATTTTTGATTTATTTACTGATAATTAAATATTGTTTTTAGTGCACGATATGGTCATTGGCACAAAGATAAAGGCCAACAAACAGTTAAAAATGTGCCCCGTTTACTTGTATTTGTGGTTGGTGGAATTTCCTTCTCTGAAATACGATGTGCATATGAAGTCACAAACGCCGTTAAAAATTGGGAGGTTATTATAGGCTCATCCCACATATTAACACCTGAAGGATTTTTAAGTGACCTTGCTTCTTTAAGCAACTAGAAATCACTGAAAAAAGTTTCCTTTCAAATTACTTAATATTTATTTCCTTATTTATTATTTCTATTTAATTCTGCCAATTTTAGTCGAGGGACAATCCATCTGAATACAAATTTCCAATTCTTACTAACATATTTTGATGGTTTTTATATCGTAAAATTTCTAATTCTAAAACCATGATAACCTATATTCTTGAACGTTTTAGGATGTGACAATAAAATCGATTGAAAACTTCACTTAGAATTGACACATCGCGTGTTAGGTTGTGTAAAGGGAATTAATTTAGTGGCCTTTAGTTTCTATTTGATCTAATAGAAACATAAACGTACATATTCGGTCACGGAAAGTAGGACTACTGGTTTGAGAATGAATGGCTTGGAAAACGTTGGTTTTATGTGAAAGAATGTAAGAATGAATGGTTTGACCCTTTGATTTTTTAATTAGTAAAAACGAGGGTACAAGTTATAAGCGTCGTAACTTATATATCAGGAAATTGCTAATATAATTTTTGTTTTGAATTATTCTCTCAAACATTTTTTGTCGCTAAGATCTTTATAACATTATATACAGTGAAATTTTTGTCAGCTGAAATAATTTTCAACAAATAAAGTTCACAGATAATTTTTATGTAAAAATCAGTAGTTTGTGAACAGTAACTTGGCGAAATTAAATAAAAAAATATCATAAAGATCCAAACCTCAAAAAACAAATTTCAATTTGAATATTTTCAATCCTAAGCAATTTTTTAAATTTTGATGATTTAAGTATAATTTTTTTGGATTAATAAATATTTTTCCTAACGAAATTATCTACCAAATGAAGGTTACGAAGTTACCTACCTATTAAGAGTGTACAGATGACCAAAATGTCTAGGTACAAGGAGTGCGATTGCGGTTATAATAAATTCTATCTACCAAATGAATGAAATCGGGCATGTCAGTCTTTGAGTGAGGATTTTAAAAAAATTATATTTTATTATTAAGAAGATTACCATCAAATTCGAAATTTTGTATTGTGATGGAACCAAACTTTTTGACCCCCGAATATATTAATTGAATCGTTTGAAAAACGAGATGTTACTAAATTTAAGGAAATATGTAATTAAAACTAATCTTCACCTTTTTCTTGAACTAATGTATTATTATCACAAATAATGATTAAATAGGTGACGAAGATGAAGACATGCTTATTGAGTTAGCCTCTCTGATGTAACGTAATGTTAATAAAATGTATAAACGTAGTATTATGTTAAGAAAACGTGTTTATACTTGTAAGAATTTCTGTAGTAGATATAAATAGATTAAGAGTCAAAGTTTTCCAGATCCACGCCATAGTATAAAGACTTTCTGTGTTTGGAGTAAATAGTGTAGGGAAAAATGCTTAGATATTATAAATATTGAGTAGTGGTGCCTTCTTAAGGGGGTAATAAAAATTAAAATAAAGTTTTTTTTACGATTTTTTAATGATGTTTATACTATGACTTAGATCTGACATGCCTTGCAATTGTAATCTAAAAGCATTGTAAACTAATATCCAAATTTTTAATGTGATGTTTATTTAAAAAATCGATCAGGATCGATATATAGTTAAAACAAAATACTAATTGAAGAATTGTCTTCATTATGTCGGAATTTCTAAATGTAGAATTTCTAAATTATTATATGTGTTTTTTAGATTCTATAAAATTTGTTCTAATTTTCACAAAAGCAAAAAAAATCGTTTGAGTGCTTTTAAATAAAAGAATAATAAATTAGAGAGATAACATTATTTTTCATAAGACAGTGGTTTTCTAAGTAAATGGTTGAACGGAGTCGAATCGGATAAGATGTTATATAAGAGGAGAGTGCTTTAGGGCACAAATTTGGAAACCGCTGCCGTAAAGATTTTTTTTAAGGTGGTTTGATCCTTAATAAATAGGCTCTTATTCTGTTAAAAAGAAAAGTTTAAGAGTGGGTTTTAATTGTTAAGGTTATTTACTCTTTACTTTACTCTTTAGGTTATTTTGTAAATAATAAAATTTTATAAAATATATAAATTTTATAGTTTAATCCCATGATAAAAACGAGTACGATATACGAAAGACGAAAATATAATAAAAATTATCATTGATACTTTAATGTTCAAATAATTTTTTATAAAACTATTTCAAGATTTTACTTGAAAACAAGCTTAAAAAAATTCATAAAATAATATCGCCTTCTACAAACCACAATGGATAACAAAAATTTTGTACTTTATAAAATGTAAAATTTTCTTTCATTGATGGCGAGGATCGTTTTCAGTATGTACAAATTTAATCATTCTTTTAGTACAATCTCGTGAATCCTTTGAAAAGAGGAAAGGAAGGAGGGTTAAACATTCTATAAAAGATTTATAGATATAAAAATAAGATATCGTTTTGTTTGTTGATTTATTTTTATAATTATGGCCTAATAAAATAATATATTATTTTAGATTTTCCAAGGCTATCTAAAAATTTGTACCTTTATATATGTTTTCAATTTGAAAGTTATGATACTTAATCGAACCACCTTAATAGTAGCCTGTTCTAGCTCTGATTGTCTGTTTTTAATATTTGTTTTATTTTAATTACATTGTTGATCTGTCTACTTATTCTTTCACGGAAATTATAAAATACATTCCAAAAATTATAAATAGTTGTATTACACGTATATAAAAAAAATTGTTTATTATATTAATTACGATTCAGAAAGTGAATTACAGTGAAATTCGTTTATTTTTAAATTTTCTAATTGCTAGATAAAATTTCTCATAAGTATTTTTTTTAAATATATGCCGTTGCTTATTAGTTCGAACACTAGCACACAAATTCTTTTAATCACTTTCGCCATTAAATCATTTTTTTGTTTGAGATATTTCTTAAAATCAATAAATACAATGTCAATTATACAATTTAACGCGTAAATCATGCGCTATATTTCGTTTAATCTTGCTATTTAATTCTGAGTTTTTAAGGCCCTTAGAATAAAAAGCTGTAGATAATATTATATCCACTCAATATTATCTTACAAATATTGAGTGGATATAATTTCAAATTTTGAAAGCAAACAAAATTTTAACCTATTTATTTAAAAATAGCATCGGTGCCCATAAGTGTATCCATATAATTTAATAATATACAATTTGTATATGGTACAATTATATGAATGACTTGCGTAACAATTTTTACAATATGGATCGTTTTCTTTATCGGAGCACGTAATATTTTCAATTGGCATCCGTTTCATCATTTAATAACAAATGTAACAACCGATTTTCCGGAACGTGTTAAGATCAGATGGTCGTTTTCCGAAAATCTGAAAATTGTGCCGTTCATAAATTTTGAAGTGACTATTAGTATTTATACAGAGCTATTATGGCTGTTTTCCTTTAATGGCATTTTAAACGAATTTTACTGTATTTAGATTTTATATTTTGTATCACTAGAACGTCGAGTTTCACTTGATATTATATAAATAATACAGTATCAAATTATTATGTAATGCAAATACCAAAGAGAGTTCATAAATTGAAACAAAATTACTAGTAGATTGTGAAATTTCGAATTGATTAAAATTGTAATTATAAAATTATATAAAATGATTTATTAAACAGTTATTCAGTTAACATGTATTATTATAACTTTACTGTTATGTTTGGATAAAAAGAATTCAAATAAAAATTGATTGGTTTTGAAAGATTAATTTATTTTTTAATTCATTTTTTTAATAGGTACGTTAAACACTTTTTCAATTTAGAAAAATTTTTCTTTTTCAGTACGATACGTATTTATATTGTTTTTTTATGTACGTGTTTTTTAAACCTTATAGTATAAAAGTAATTGTCCATTTCAGCTGGCCAAATCATTTTTTAAAGAGAATGATAAAAAATTATCAAAAAATTTGCCAGTATTCAAAATTCGGTTTACATTAATTTAAATGCAAAATGATCCATATATACTTGCAAAAAAAAAAAAAAAAACTGCTGCGATCTGAATCTTTGGTATCTGTTTAAAGTTATAAAATACGCGATTTTTATGTTGCATTTAATTGTTATATTTAAAGAAACAAAATTAATTCTTACAAAAAACTTAACATACAACCTAAAAATCGTGTATTTTATAATTTTAAATACATGAAATATTTAGATATCGTCGATATTTTTGCTGTTGCGGAGTAAGGAGTATATTTAACGAACACTTAATATATCTATATTTGGTTCTTTATTTTTTTTTTTTATAATTATTATAGGCTACTATAGTCAAAAGTTTTAAAAATCCAAAAACAGAAATATCTTAAATGTTCTAGAACAATCTGGAATTTTTCAGAGAAGTCTTCACCATTCAACACAATCTTGAGTTAAAAACTCGTGTTCTGAAAGCATTATCTATTGCATACCATAAAAAAAAGTTTTACATAACTCTACCATATCGGCCCATTATCTTTGTTGGTTAGAGCTAATAACGTCGTGCTAATAACGCAAAGGTCGTGAGTTAGATCTTCCCATGGGCAAGTAATGTTTTCTATATTTTAAATCGAATTTATAGAAAAATATTTGTGAATACGTCTGTCAATTTAATATCTTGTTCATCTGTTGAAAGATTATCTGTCCTATACCATAGAATATAATTTATATGTTCTGTGCTTATACTATAAATATAATGTAATGTTTCTGTTGTGTGTAGGAACTCATAGCAGATTTAACAAGGTTTACAGGAAAGGAAATCCACAAAATCTGAAGAGATTTTTATTTATTTTTAAATAATAGTGATTAACTAGTTTATAAAATGTGGACTTCACTATTTGACTTTTAAGCACGAATTTGATAATGTATGTTATTTCCACTTGAACAATCAATAGCATTTTATCGCAATTTTAGATACTAATTTATTCGATTGGGGAAAATCGATCATCATTTTCATAACTATAAATATTTAAAATAAATAATGATTCATCAATACTTTGCTTTAAATAATCATATAATTTAATTTCCAGCTTATGACTACAAAAATTCGGTAACAATTTTTACTTAAAAATTTTTTTCTTTACATATCTTCTGAAGGATGTTACACAGTTTAGTGTTAAATATAACACAGTGAGATTTTACATGCCCACTTTGTTTACATTCGCTACAAAATGGGTTTTTACTAAATCTTTTTTGCATAATTTTAAGATGTTGATTTTCGGTGGCAATTACCATTATTTCTGTTTTTATTATGTTACAACAAAATATTGAATGTCCAAGTTTTCCACAATATCCACATTCTGTAACTCCATCCGGATCTATGTGAAAGGGATAATCTATTCCACATTGTTTTATAATTTGTGTCAGCGTAGCGTTTAATACATTACATAAACTTTGCGTATGTCCTTTTGATGCACAATAGTCACATACTAAAATTTGTTTGTTTTCTGAGATTATAAAGGTATTTTCCGCTTCAAATTTTTGTAGATTTTCAAGAAATTTGTCGTAATCGAAAACTCGTTTTTTTACGTCCAATTTTCGCTTTTGGCACACAAACAGGTGATGCCTTTTCATGTTGCAATACCAGCATACAGGTGCTAATAATTCTTCAGTTTTATTAGAATACAATTTGCATTTCTTTGAGCCTTTTTCATGCCCTTCCCCTTTGCAACTTGTACACGTTAAATTTATGCCTGTTTGATTTTGAGAAAGTGCGCCAGAATTACCGGAATCCGTTTCAGCGTTATAATTAGTTTTGATTCTATTATTTGCAGAACTTTCTTGAGCATCTGTAGTTGTATTATTTGATCCTTTTTCAATGGTTTTCAGGGTTTCAAAAAATTGTTTAGTATCAAAAACTCCATTTTTTATATCTTTTTTACGCTTTTGACATTCAAATACGCTATGTCTTATTTTATTGCAGTACCAACATATAGGACGCAAATTTTTATCTGTATTAGAATTTGTTTTGGTTTCAAGACTAATTGTATTAATATCATTTTTTTCAATGCTGCTCTCCGATTTTTGTTTGATACCATCTTCCATATTTGCTTCGGATTTTAAATTCAGGGGTATTGGATTTTGAGATAAGACACCTGAATGGTCATCATTCGTTTCAGCTTTAAGATCAGTTTTAGTATTATAATTATCAAATGTTGTTTGGTGTTTTTTAAAAACACTTTCCGATTTTTGTTTTTCAGTATCTTCGGAATTGGATAATTTTTCTATCTTCGTAGATTCAGTTGTTTCAGAACTACCTTTTAATGTATTTTCTGCATTTCTATTATTTGATTTTATATTTAGATTCGTATTATCTTTGTTTTCAGAGGTTATTTGAAGTGTTTTAGACCTATTTTCCGATTTTTGGTTTGTATTAACTTCACAGTTTGATAATTTTTCTATTTTCGTAGTTTTAATAGTTTCAGTAACACCTTTTAATAATGTTTTTTCTGGATTTAAATCACCTGAAAAATAGATAGATAACAGTTTAAAATTATTAAATTATAAAAAAATAATCAAATTCACCCTTTTACTAAACCATTTTTTTGTCATTCAAATTGAGCAATCAGCATCGATCTTCCATTTTTTTGAGATAAATTTCTATTAGTAAACTAATCACAAATTTTTAGATCGATAATCATTAAAATAAATTGCATATTATAATCTATAAGAGTAGTTTTGTGTATTTTTAATACTAATTACACCAAAAAGTTCCAAGACATCGATATTATAATAAAAATTTGGGAAATATCTCATAAATTATACAATCAATCAAATATTCTTCGAGCATTGTAATTTTTGGATCAAAATTGTCTAATCTATTGAAATATGAGACTATTTCTCCAACTGACATAATTTTTCAAATACAATTTCTCAAAAAAATTTAAAAAATCATACTAAAAAATTTGATAAAATATTAATATAATTTGGACCCAAAAATCCGATGAGCTTTCTCATAAAATCACAAAATTTCATACTTCTGTATTCATTCAAGCACCATTTTTTAGTGTTTAAATATTGAATTTCAAAAGTGTAAAATCAGATTCTATCCTGCCTAAAGTCTAATGTATCCTCCCCTTAATAAATGTCTTACGTCATTCGATCATTTATGTATTTAATGACATTGATGATCATAAAAACTTTCTTTATTTTCTATCATATAAAAATAAATCTGATCATTTTAATAAATCATTTGTTTTGCGATAAGTCTTCATTTCGTGAATCAGACTCACTTATAATTGATAGTATCTTATACTTATCACACACCTTCAGTGGATAACATTTTTGTCGTAGCTCCTTTAAATTCTTTTCCTTTGCCAATTTGATCAATATCCGTTGGAGTTGTTACTGGATTTGTGCATCGTTTAAGTTTATTTTTTTTCTTTTTTAAAGTTTTTCGTTTATTTTTACCTTTCATTTCTAATATATTTAGAAACGTATACATTTGTGTGATTGAAGAAGTGTTGGTATATGATTCTTTTATAGAATTTTCTTTTTGATTAATAATTTCTATTGGACTGCTTGTTGTATTTTTTATCATATTTTGAGGCTGCTTCGGATGAACATATTGGGATTTCTCTGTATTTTGTTTCTTTCGCATATGACCTTCCGATAATCCTGAGATACATTCGTTTGTCGTACTACTAATTTGAGATGATTGAGGTGATAAAGAAAATTGATTTTGAAATGTAAGATGTAAATTTGAAATGCCATTATTTGATGGATATGGTTTTTCAAAAGATGGACATTGCGTTTCTATGTATGGATTTGAAATTTTCATGAGAGGACGTGGAGAAGGATATGTCACTTCAAGGGGTGGATTTAAAATTTCCATGTGAGGCCGTGGAGGAGGATATTTAATTTCAAGAGGTGGATTTGAAATTTGTATTGGTGGTTGAGGAGGGTAAGCAATTTCAATGGATGAATTTGAAATTTCTATGGGTGGGCGTAAAGGAGGATATGGCATTTCCTTGGATGGATTTGGATTTCTAACTGGTAGATTTGAAATAATAGTAGGCGTTTTCCAAGATGGATTATTGTCAGGCACTGCGGGTTCATTAAATGATGTTTCCAGTTGCTGAATATTTTGATCAACAAATATTATTAATGACAATTTCAGATCCCAATTCGTGATTTCCAATAATCTAAAATAATTTTTTTAATAAAATAATTTTGTAGTTCATGCATTAACAGACATTTTTTTAATTTAGTGAATACGCTAATTAAATAATTCATCAATATATAAACCTTTTTGCAATATCCACGTTAGTTTCGCATATTTCGATCATTGTTTTTATAATACAAGATTGTTCTTCGATGGTGGGAGTTTTTAGTTTAATTTCGCCATAATTTTGAAATGCAAATTTAACTTGACTTGTTGTAGCATTTGAAATAAATAATTGATCATTGGTAATATGATATTCGCCATCTAAAGTTGATAATAAGACAAAACTTCGAGAAAAATTTAATAAATTTGTAGAATCAAAAGGTTCATCACTTCCTTCTCGAAAAACGCCTGTTACTGAAATTACGGTTGTTTCATCCTAGAAATTTTATTTTTGATAGTTTATACTAAGCAATGAATTGATTCCAATATTTACTGAGAAATTTATAATAAAATCGAAAATTACCAGAAAATTTTTTTTCGAAATTATTTTGATTATATTATTTAAAATATGATAGGATATGGATTCCATTAATTGAAGTACATATTTCAAATTAAAAGATTTGACTTTTAATAAAATTAAAAATTAAAAGCCATGGAATAAATCTCGAACCCATAAATAATTTTGAAGCCTAAATTTCTCAATAAATCTAGTAAATAAATTAAAATTTTAACTACCGAATGATATATCACATCGACTGTAAAAGAGGACAGATCATGCTCACTGGCAGATAGTTTACATAAAATTTTCACAATATCTTCTCGGGAATGATATAACCATTTCTCATATTTTGGATAGTTCTTATCAGTTGATAAATTCCGATTAATTTTTTGGTATTCATCAAGTCTGTAAATTAAATTAAAACTTATTATCAAATTAAGTACAAACAATCCTGATCGGAGAGCAATGACCCTAATGGGCCAGATGTATGTAATCATAAATTATAATTTAATTTCTGTAACGTTCAACTTTCGTGAAATTGGATCAAAATATATTATTTATATAAGCAAGTTGACTCTCTATTTTGACTTAGAGATTTCATTTTATAGCCTTTTTATATTACTTCCCATAATATATAACCCTCTAAGTTAGGGCAAAATTAAAGCAAAAATTCTTAAAAGTATCCTTAGTAGAGTACACATCGTTTTTATAGATTTTTTTCTAAAACTTAAAATGTCAACTACATCGTGTTAAAAAATAATACAGAAATCCATGTTCTATAACAATTTTTTTTTTTTTTTTTTTTTTTTTAATAAGATAATATACATTATTGCAAATTGCAACTTGAGAAAAGAGCGTACATCATACAAAATGCTCAATTTTATAATTCAGCACAAAAAATTATTCAATATTTTTATTTAATTAAAATATACAAACGTGATCTAATCTAATGGTATTTAAGAATCATTACTCATTGCTGGAATACCTTTTAGTTCTTGATGTAATTTGATCTGGGATTAATGAGGTAGTTAACGAGAACAATGCTTCAGAATGATACAAATCAATCAATGATTCACGACTTGTATCGTACAGCTTAAAGTAATGTTCCAAAAATTGATCAACCAAAGGTAATGATGAATAATTTATTAAATAATTTCTACGAGATATCGGTATTCCATTTTTAAACAGTTCTTCACCATCCTAAAAAGTAAAATTAAGAAAGGTTTTAGCGTTGAAAACATATTTCAAAAAATTCCTAGGTATTGCATAATTAATTTCATATTTGTTTGTATAGTTCGAATACTTTCAAATCTGAAACTAGTACATCTTGTATAATTAATTATACTCACTAATATTTTAATGTTTGGACACAAATTTTTTATATTCAAAATATAGTCATAATTTTTATATACATTACATATTGGATTCTCGTCTAACCAAAGCTCATTAATATTAAATTTTTTTAACAAATTCAAATCTAAAATATTAGCAATCTAAAAATAACAAAATTTAATATTAAATCTACGCAAATAAAATTACAAACTAACGATAAAAACAAATTTATAGATGCATAAAAAGATAAATTTATCGTTACATTTAAATAAAAATCCAATATTACGTAGAATTGGACAATTATAATGGGTAGAATAATAAATATAATTATGGAAATATGTAAAAGTTTATGTTATTGATTGATTAACTCATAAGATTTTGCGAACACTATTAGATTTTTTCCGATTTAGGTCCTGTTGTTTTTTTTAATTGGCTATTGTTAAACAATTTCTATATTTAAATTTGAAATTATTAGTCGACTACTCGCTTGAAATTACTTAATGTCAACAATTTGTTTTTAACGTTAAAATTGCAAGAAAATTAATATACTATTTACTAAATTATTCCGTAAATCAACTGATTGGAGTTCATTAAAGGAACAAAAAGCCAAAACTTCCAAACCGTCAATATTTGTCATCTCATTGTTATTTAATTGTAAACATCTCACGTTTAATCCATTAGCTAATGATAATACAAACATCAAAACTTTTTGTTGATTTATTGCACAATAAACAGTGTTGCGTAGATCTAAAAAAAGCATTTCAGAATCAAATAAATATCCTTACGCCTTGGTAGTTATGAAGATCAGTAACGTTCTAATTATGTAAATTATTGTATTTATCCAGAAAGGATTGATAAACATTTTGAACAATACAAAAATTTAAGCGTCTAAAGTAATGATAATAAAATGAAAAATGAACATATTTCTAGTATTATTCAAAATGAAATACGTTATTGAATCCCTTTTAAAATTTTGTTATTTATTAAAAATGTAATGTAGGTTAAAATGCCGATAAAATCCCTATTTTTGTAGCACTCTAGCCATACATAAAAATTATACCGGGATCATCCACAAAGTTTTCCAAGTTTAGAACACCAGTTTCTTCTGTATAACGTTTTTTTAATACACGTGTAATAACATCTTGAATATTTAAAGTCGTCTCATTAGGAACTCCTGTATTCACATGAATACTCAAAATTGCCTAAAATAAAAAATATCCAAAATTTTACAAAATGTTTCATAACAACTCATAATTTACAATCGCTTGTATAATCTATTTGAATCTATTATAGTACCGGTGGTTTCCCTTCAGCATACTTCAGTACTAAATTACATGCACATAAATTTTCAATTGCCTCTTTACAATTTCGAGCAATAAATGTTGCATTGTTTCCGTGGATATCATACTGTATTGGAAATATATCACCACCACATTTAACAATGCTTTTTAATATTTGTTTCGAATCTAAACTGGCACCTTCATGAATCTAAAAGAAATACATACAAATTTAATGTTTATGAAGTCGAGTTTTAATTTCTGATTCATACAATAAATTTATGCCATAAAGTAGATAGAATACTATTTTTATAACTCTCAACTGAATTCAAAATCAAAGCATTGGTTTGGTTTAAAATCAAAGGTGATTTTAAATTTGAATTCATCGTTATAATTTCATTATCCTAAAAATTAAACAATTGTTCGGTTAGATTGTATATTATGTTGACATTGTATACAAAAAAATGTCAACATGCGCTGTCTTATAAACATAAACTTTGAAATGCAATAAATTGCTTCTTCGTCCGATAATCGAATGAATAGACACTTCTATATTATTAATTTAAATAAAATTTTATAAAGAAAAATTTTTTTATTTTCTATTCCCAGAAAATAATATTTATTTTGAAATTCGCGGTAATATGACAGTGTATATTCTACGGTGATTGAGTAGAAACATTTTTCAAAATTAGTTAAAGTTCATATAATTCAAGATGAAGTCAGATAGTCCTGGCTCACTCATATGCCGCTTAATTTATAAGGTGGTCTACGTTCTGTCGATATATTATGTAAAATGGGCGGTCAGATTTGAAAAATTTCAATGGTTTTATTTCAAATTCATTTAATTTAACGTGAATAGAAATTCTTAAAATATAATAAAATATGATGTAATAGGAATGCTAACAGCTGATGTGTTATCACTTTTTCTTTACAAAATATCTGTCTAGTGTCTACAATCTTATGTCTATGGTATGTTTAAACTTGTTTGGTACATGATCTATGACCGTGCTCAAATACTCTAATGCTCTAAACCAAATTATTTAACATTGAGGTTAGGTATATGTAAATAAAAGTAATAATCACGGAATGTTTTTAATTTTTAATAAACGAGATAAATTTTTTATAAATAGATATATTAATTAAAAAATATATAGTTGTTTAGAAAAATATAAAAATGAAACAAATCAGTGATGAAATATGTAGATTTTGCTTAAGAACTGAAGATTCAATGATGTGTATTGAAAATATTAATAAGGAAGACGAAAATAAAAATTTATTCATTGAAAAAGTTTACACAATTAGCTCAATCAAGGTGAACCATTTACTTTTTAGATTTTAAGATAAATCTGCTTTTTAAGGTTTTATAGACGTTCTTCGCAGTAAAACTTCCAGCTATTAAGTAATATTCGTAGTTGATTTAGTTTTATAATTTTTTTTAGATTTCATTTAATGATGGCTTACCTTATTCAGTTTGTATTTTATGTAAAAGAAAAATTGATGAATTTTATGATTTTCGATCACAAATCATTGAAACAGAAACAATTCTACGTAAATGTTTAAATGTCGAAGATTCGGTAAGTATAAAAGTACTTTAATTAGAATGTTCGTTTTACAAAGCGGCTATACTCCGGTAAAAATTAAAGTACAAATGAATACTTTTATAATAAATCTATCGGTTTTTAACTGAGTTATTTTACATGTCTTCATTTTTGAATCGAATATCGGTTGGGGTTTTTGTTGTAGTGAAGTTGAATTTTTCACATTGAAATTTACCAACGGTGGTGTATTTGTTTTAATATTTTTCTAAATTTTAAATGGATTCAAGACAAAACATATCTGATTGTTTAAACGGGGAGGCGCCTCGATTTGATGATTAACTATGATAAAACAAGCTAAAATAAGACGAAAATGAAGAATACCAATTTGCGAGTTTTCGTCTATTTTTTGAGTTATCGACACTGTTTTTTAGAAATTATCGTGTTTATGTCACATAAATATCACAATTTAAAACATTTTACAAGATTTAATTATTATTTTTTGTTAAATGACCATAATTTAAACACAATTCGAGCACAAATAACCGAATTTAATTCGTTTAAAAAAAAATCAACATTTGTATATTTAATACAACTATTAAAAATACATGTACGCCATTTTCGACTGTAATCAATCCATGGATTTGTTGGGTGTAGTGCACGGGTCGGGTTGGTTTTTGGCCCCTACGTTCAACCTGTGATTAAACTACCCATGTATTTTTGGGTATAGTTTTCACGGGTCGGGTTGGTTTTTGACCCCTACGTTCAGCCTGTGATTAAACTACCCATGGATAACTCGAAAAATAGACGAAAACTCGAAAATTAGTATTCTTCATTTTCGTCTTATTTTGGCTTGTTTTGCCAAAATTCATCAAAAAATCGAGGCGCCCTGGATATCGTAATCTAGCCGTTTAAACATATACTTCCTTTTTAATATTGATATACAAATCATTGTTTTCATGGTTCAGAAATATTTTTTCGAATTTGATTTTTAGAATGACTGTGATGCAAACCATGATGAGATGCAGTTAGTATGTGTGGAAGAGGATGGTACTCAAGTGTTTACTCTTGATGAACAGTTTAGTAATTGCGATGACAGTGTAATAATTCTTCCAGTACAAAAATATTTTGATAATCAATTGAAAGAAAGTACTAATAATAACCAAGAAGATGAGGTAGTACTTTATCCAAAGAAACGAAATTCATTAAATACCCCATTGCCTTTAAATTTAATAGATATTAATTGTATTACATCTTCAAATTTAAACCTAGATGATTCACAATCTACCACTCCAAATAACGTAAAAAATGATGAGTTAAATGAATTGGAGAAAAAGAACAACCTAGAAATTGAAACACAAAAATCGCAAGATGAATTTAAACTAACTTCTAGTTCAAAAAAATTGAAAAATAATTTAAATGATAATAGTGTTGTTAGCTGCCAACTATGTTTAAAACAATTTCTTAAATACGATCAGCTACAGATACACATTTCAAATCATTTCTCAGGATTTCATAATTACGAAACTTTGGTTGACGACTTTTCCGATGGAGAAATAGAAGAGGAACATAACACATCAAAACAATCAAATAAACCTCTTGTATGTAAATATTGTTTAATTTGTTCTGAAAATTTAAATGAACATATCCAAAATGAGCATTCTGATGAGAAATTTATTTGTAAACATTGCTCGCAAACATTTAAAAGTGACAAAATGTTTCGATCTCATTTACGACACACTCATTATGTTTTACAATGTAATTTATGTCCCGATAAGTTTAAAAGTTATCTTCAACTTCAAAGCCATTTGTCATCGATACATTATAAAGGAGTACTTTGGTGTCCGCCATGTTCGAAAGCATTTACCCAAAAATATGATTTCATTTTACACCAACGACGACATCTTGGCATAAGACCATTTCAATGCAAATATTGTGATAAAAAATTTGTTACTATTACATTATGTAAAGAACATGAACGTAAACATACCAAAGATACGACATTTCTTTGTAAATATTGCGGTAAAAGCTATGTTCGAATATCCGATTTACGTAACCATGAAAAAATTATACATACCAAGGAGGGTCCAATTAATTGTAAAGTTTGTAATAAATTATTTTCAAATCTATCTAGTTATAAATTACACGCGAAAAGACATGAACTTGGTTTACGATTTGTTTGTAAATTATGTAATAAAGCATATTATTCCAATTCCGAATTACAACGACATGAACAAATACATTCTGGTACAAGAAAATTTCCTTGCAGCTTATGTGAAAATTCTTTTATGTCACAACCGGAACTGAATAGACATTTAAAATATCACAAAGGTGAAAAACAGTATAAGTGTAATGAATGCGGAAAAAGTTATTATGAAAGTGGTCATCTAAGAATTCATGAACGTTCTCATACAGGAGTGAAACCATTTGAATGTAAAATCTGTTCAAAAAGGTTTGTGTCTCGTCCAAAATTATTAAGGCATGCAAAAACTCACGATCCAAATAAAGGTCAAACTACTGTGGAATCGAATAAACAAGACGAGCAGTCAAGCACGAATTTTCAAAATATTAATGAAAATTTTTTATCGAATTTTCCGGATCAAAGAATTCAATTTTTTAATGATCAGATTGTTATACTAAACGAAAACGATGGAACAATTTTGAAATCTACTGATATAGTAAATGAAAATAGGAAGATACATGATCCAAATGAAGTGAAAAATCATATGGAAATTGAAAATTATAATAAAGTCATGAAAATGGAAAATGTAATTGTAGATGATGTGAGTAACGTATTTGAAATACAAATGTCGGATGGAAATATTGTTTTAATGGAGAATGACGAGAATTTAATTAACGACCAAAGTATGATTTATTCTTCTAATATAATTCAAAATAATGTTAAAATAGAAATTATCGAATCGTAAATAAAAAAATAAATTATGTCATAATTTTATAAATATATTTTAATATTTTAGTAAAAAATATATAATTTTTGAGTTTTATAATTGCTTCTTATAACGATTGTATTCCTTCAAACGAATAGCTTGAATGTTGATGAATCCAGTAGCATCTTCAGGATTGAAATCACCATGTTTATCCATGGATACAAGTTCTTCGTTATACAGTGATACATTTGAAGAACGTCCCAAAATTTGAACTGCAATAATAAAATAAACTGTTTCATTTTGTGTGCGATTGTCAGATTCTATATTGCGGATATTTTTAACTTTTGTTGTACTAACACATTATATCCGTTTTACAGAAGTAGAAATGACATTTGCATTTCTATAGATAGATCGTCTCATACTAATTAATTGAAAGATGGATAGTATTGAAAACATTACACATTTTTCGGCAAATGTGTAATGCTTTGAATTATATCCATGTTTCGAATAATCTAATATGTATTCTATATTACGCGATTTGACTAGCGTATCTACCATTTAGTAGTCATTTATGGATATTTATATTATGTAAAATGAGGATGTTTTAGTTCCTGGACATTAATAATCTTGTGAAGCTTGAAAGTCTGAGCACTTAGCACTGAGTTCGTACAGGTCTTATATAGTAAAATAAAAAAGTTTATTATATTTATTTGGATTAAAAAATTTAATTTTAATAAAAATGTTTCAAAACACAAACCATTTCCCTTATATAGTTGGACGATAACTTTTCCATTTACATGAACTTGTGATTCTATTAGACATTTTGATGTGTACTCTGCTTCAGGAGAAAACCAGAAACCATTGTAAACGAAATCAACCATTTTATCTCTTAAATATTGCTTTATACGTAACACTTCTTTATCCAAACAAAAAATTTCAATATCAGTGTGTGCTGTTTGTAAAATATGACCACCAGGTGTTTCATATACACCACGTGACTGAAAATAAAATATTGTTTTATTTAATTAAAATAAGGTTTTGATCAGCATTTTATAAGAATCCTAGCATGTGCATTTTCTTCTATTTAAAGATCTTTATTGTTGGATTCAAATAGATAATAGTTTTCATTTGGGAAAAAATTAAACCCTTTGATCAATAGATAACATGAAAATGACTACTGAATTTAATATCCCTATAAAGTTGGGTTGAGGTGCTTAGTTTTCATTTATACTCATGATGACTACATTGTGGACTGAAATACTTGAAGTATTGTGGCTAATTTGAAATTTTATACTTTTTAATTTCATTATTTGAAAACTAACGACTTACAATTAAGTGGTCCGATTATGTGTTCTTAAAAGATAAAAATTTTCATAATAAATCAAATTTTAGTTACAACACAATTAAATTAAAAAATTACTGTCCAATTGAATTTCAATGAAGTAAAATACCTTCAATCCAATAAACCGATTTTCCACTATATCGATTCGCCCAATACCATATTGTCCTCCAATTTTATTTAATAACAAAAGTATTTCCAGTGGTTTGGTAACAACTAAATTAGTATTATTATACATTGTGGACACAGATGTTGGTAATCCTTTTGAGAATTCGATAGTTAAGTGTAGAGGTGTATTCGTTGCTTCAATTGGAGATATTGTCATTTGATATAAATTTACTGGGGGGATGTTTTCTGGATTTTCAAGTATTCCAGATTCATAACTTATATGCATAATATTTGCATCCATACTCCATGGTTCTTTTGGAGTTACTGAAACAGGTATTCCATTTTCTTTTGCATACTTTAATAAATCCTGCCTACCTGCAAAACGGGTTATAAACTCTTTTAGACGCCATGGTGCTATGATCTGAAATAATTAACCATAAATACAATTATAAATATAATTAGTATAAATAAGCTGTATTATATTAAAGTGTGACCATTACATGGAACAAACATTAAATTGTCTGGTGAAGTTACTAACATCTAATTTGAATAATAACATTTTTAATACCTTAACCTCTGGCCATAAAGCATAACAGCTTAATTCGAATCTAACTTGGTCATTGCCTTTCGCTGTTGCACCATGAGCAATGTATTTCGCGTTCACTTTTTTCGCACAGGTTACTAATCCTTTTGTAATGCAAGGTCTAGCCAGTGAAGTTCCGAGTAAGTATCTAGTTTCATATATCAGGCCCATTTGCACTGCTGGCCAAACAAAATTTTCTACAAAATCTTCATTCAAAACGTCGATAATAACCTATTATGAAATAAAAACGATTAATAATTTAAGGGATACTAAAATCAAAATTTCCCTATGGCCAGATATGAAATATAATCTGCCTCTTATTCAAATAACTTTGTCACAAATCAACAATAAAAAATATTCAGTTTACCTGCGATGCACCAATTTTAAGGGCTTTTGCTCTTGCTGCCTCAAAATCTTCTTCTTGACCAATGTTGGCCATATAACAAACGACTTCGTAATTCTGATCTAATAACCATTTTAAAATACAACTTGTGTCTAATCCCCCAGAATATGCTAATACAACTTTTTCAGTCATTTTGTTTTTTGTTATGAATATAAATTTTTGTTCTTCTGTACTCTTTAATTATTCAGAGTAAAAGATTTGTATTTAGAGTAAAAAAAATTAAACTATGTTCATAACCTTTGGTTTAAGTTATCACTATCTTCTCATTTTAATACTGATTAAGTACAAAATATATTTTTGATTAGTTTTTTTTAAATAGTTTTCTATTTATAGTGTGACCAAAAAATTGTTGATCAATAATAAACTTAAGGAAATATTGAACTTTTCCTGAAAAGTTGATGTAAATATGCTATTTTAGTAGTAAAATTAGGTTTTTCTTATTTTCATAAACTTAAGAAACGAGTTAAAATATGTAAACCACCTAAGTCAAACCTAATAAAGAAGTATATCTTGTTCTAAAAAATAAGTATACTTTGAAATATCGAAAATTTTTTCAATTTTAAGGATACCATAACCGATTCGATTGTTCCGTGACATTATAATGTATCAATTTTTTTGGCTAAAGTATAAATTAGGCCCTAGGTAGCTGAATATATTTTGCATTTTTATTGGATTAAAATTTTTCGCAGTTTTCACTTTTATATTTTTACATTGTGCTCGGTGAAGGTAAAGTAAAGTTATCTACTGACTTATGGAACTACACAGGTATAAGGTTTTTAACATCAGCCAAATTAAATCGTAGTCATTTGTGGAATTGTTGATTGCGAGTTGATTTGGCTTGCTCCACTGTTATAGTGAACAAAGTTACCATTTGGAAATTGTAAAAAAAAAAAAAACGGATATGATAAAATATTTTAGGTAAGATCTGTTATATTTAATTTTAAAAAATAAGGTATTGATAATTCAATTTTAAATAAATTTACTTAAATAATTTAATAAACTTAACTGTTATTTTTAGTAGTACGAATTCGTCTTACGATTACTAAACACTCCAATAGGTTTCATCCTAATATTTTTTTTTTCTTTTTACCATTTTTAAAGGCTTTTACCCTAGTCTATTCTAAGAACTTATTAGGAAACAAACAAAAAAAAAAAGGAAAATTTTCATATCAAATTTATTAATATAAAACGATCATATACAAGTAAAAAAATTTATATAAAAAAATGTTAAAAATATAAAATCAATTTTATGAATAATCTAATAAAATTTCTTTAAGGACACAACGAAATATAATATTAATAATAATAATAATAATTATGTCAGAACAATGGAAAAATTAAATAATAATAATAAGTAATTCTAACGAATAAAAAACATTGTTGATAGAATTTGCAAAATACAAACAATTGGATAATATTTATGGCTCCCAATTTATAACGAAATAATAATATAAATGTAACAAACCTTATGAGATCCAAAATAAATATGATAAAATTATATTTAAAAAAAAGTAAAAAAAACTTAATTTATTCATCCCCCAGTTACCTTGGCAAGTTGTAGCATTATATAAAAATAAATTAATAAAATATCTTATAAATAAAAAATATTTGAATTTATATTTATATATATAATCGGGGAAGGTACGATTACAGTTTCTATAATCCAAACTAATCCATATAAAAGCCAAGCCTGTTCGATGTACTAACCAAACTGTTCGAATTACTATAATTACTTAAAGACTAAATTTTATAAATTGTTCATAAGATTACTTATTAGTTTGAATTATAGGAAAGTTTATTTTATACAAGTTTAATCGCTGTTTATATTGGCTCCGCATATAATAATTATATTGGCTTTGCCTGTGCATAAACATTACAAGGATTTCGAAACTGTCACCTTATGCACACAGGATAGATTTCGCAACCTATTATACGACTTGTTTTTCCTTATATACTGTTTTATCTCTTCATGTGAACTTGGTACTGAAACTACGGCATGAATTTTCAGTACGCACTATGATATTCCGACTTTAAGACAGTTTAAGGAAGTTTGATTTAATATAATTAAAGTGGAATAATATTGGCACATAAGAGATGAAACCCATAATAAAATTGCTTGACAAGTTAGAACAATATTTCTATGTGCAAGGGGTAACAATTACTCCATTTGTATTCTATATAAACGAATACTTTTTGTATATGATAATATTTCTAATTTTGTTTATATCATCAATATTTTTATTATAATGAATTTCTTAATCACATGTACATGCAAAAGTAGTATTACTTTATAAAAAAAGGCAATCTTATGTTTTAATCAATATTTTAACAACACCAATAATTTTTAATTGTTTGAAAATATTTCGATCATCATTTATAAAAGCTAAATTTATAATTTAAAAATTCGATAAAAAGGTACAGTCTTATGCCATAAATAGATCATAGTATTGCTCATAAAGTTTTTTTTCAATAAAGGCGAAAAAAAAATTAACGCAATATGTTATACACATTGAAATAATAGTTAGTAATGTATTAACAAACATAACATGTTGGAAATACTACATAATACAGATAATCAATTAAATTTTTGAAATATTACCAACTACACTCGTCATGGAGTTCCTCGTTTAAACTTTATGACATATGCAATAATTATAAGAATAATAGTTTTAAAAATTAATAAGTTTTTATGAGCTATTTCTATTATTTAGAAGTATATACTCATAGAATATAAAATATCTAACAATAATAGTAATATCAAAATTTAATACATATAATACATTTACTTTTAGTTACAATAATTCGAAGTTGATTATACTAATAAGAATACTGCATTAAACCTAAAAGTCCAAATTCCTGTTATGGATTCTAAGTTCAAATTCTATACATTTTGGAGCATCTATATTTTCGTAAGAATCGAAAATTTGATTTATTTCAAAATTTTTCATATTAATGTAGGCATGTGATTGTTTTGTATCATCATTTTTTGTTAGGGAGAAAAATTGTTCTTTTAATATAAAGGTGTAGGCTTAAGTGGCGAAAAAGTGAAACAGTGTGCCGTTTGCGAATGACTAAGTATTCATCTAATGAAAACAAAACGCGACATTGTTCGATAAGTAATTTATAATTTATCTTACTTCACGTGATATTTTCTTTTTGAAAAACGGGAAAGAAATATTTTTTGTAAAAAAACTAAGAAAAAATGTCGGTTCTTTCTAGAAATAATATATTTAGTTCCTTGTTACTATATAATTGAAATTAACAATATTAACTAGTGATTATTATTACAATAAGGATGATTAAATTAATCGTCATGCTAATTTAATCCAAGACTGTGATTATGGATTTATTTAATAGGAATTTGTTTCTTTTAGTACATTTAAATGAAAATTTTACATTACTTTTTCGTTTCATTTGTTTCAGTCTTAATTTATAATAAGAATGTTTAGAATTTTATATAATTGAATTCATGTAATAGAAAACAGAAAAATTTCTAGCATGTTAAGAGGATTGCTGAATAAAATCCGAGAACGTTTACTTATGTCCTTTTTGTTAAACGTAGTCATTTAAAAAAATAAAAATTAGAATTATCTACGTCCTAAATTCCATCAAGACATGTACATGAGAAGCAAATGAAAATTTGTATTTTAACTGTAATTTATGCGAACAATAAGGATATATAGTTGAATAAAATAACGGTAAATAGTATAAAAAATGTAAAAATCTATTAGAAAAATTAGGCAATAGCACAATAAAGATTTAAATCACTAATAGTTCTCTACAAAATTGTTTTGATTTTTAATAAATACTGTATAATAATACGAGATCCAATCATTGACGTAATAATGCACTTTGAATGGATACTACACATAGCTAGTAAATATCTTCGTATTATATGAAAACAACATATTGAATAGTCGTTAGTCAAAAATTTACATTGGAATCTTGAGAAGTGAAATGCAGAGGTAATTGACTGCAATAATCAAGTATCTGTACAATAAAGAGCAAAATTTATTTAAACTTCTGTAACAAACTGCGAGTTATATTCATCTAATAAAGATCGATTGATGTATACAACAAATTAAGATTCTCTTAGAGCTAACCTTCAATGAAGTTATTATGATATTTGTAATTTGTGGAGTATCACCTATTGCTTGCTATTCAGTATTTTATGGATTTTTTTATCAACCGTAAATTTATTGCTGCTGCTATAGCGGTGTGCAGAAAACAAAATTTATACCTTAATTATGTTTAAATCAGGTTCTGTATTAATGTGTACATTGTCATGCTCTTTATGTTAGATAGAGATACAACTCAACAACCGCTAAAGAGCTTTATATGTTATGTTACTATTGAGTTTATCTAAGCAATACTACCTTTGGTGTACAGATACCTTCGACTAATGGATTCAAATCTTGCTTACAATTACACGAATAACGATTTCTAAAAAGAAGATTAGGCATTTTGTATGCAGTCAATGAGTATATGACAGGATTTAAATGTGGTAAGAACTAATAACTATTCCATGTTAAACCCGTATAAAGTATTTTAATAGGTGTTTGAGTCATATATTATATAGCTATGGAAGAGTATAATAAGAATATATACTCGAATAAAAAGAGGCATGTTCTTGTAAACGAGATTTGAAAGATTCTATTTAATTGTATTTTGTTTGAATGTTTATTCTTTTTTTTACTAGACATGCGAATGTTTGGACGTTTCTCTACATCCTTAAAACATAATTAACAATAAATAATACAATACTTTTAATTTTAGTGATTATCGTAAAGTTTTTCGAAAATAATAATATAAATTATTATTCTGATAAACCTATCACAATAGTTTTAACATCACATACAAAATATTCTAACAAACTTATTACGTACTAGGTACCACTAATAAAATAAAATAATTAATTAAATGTTATAAAACAATGGTTTTAATGAAAATAAGAATAATTAAAAATTTTATTTACGATATGTTAAGCGAAATCGTATCTATTGACGTTCCTGCTTTTCATTATGAAATTATTGAAAAGTGAATAAAAAAAATTTGGCACAATAATTATAAAGGATTTATTTTGAAAAATTATTAGCATAAAGCAAACTGATTTGTTGAATGAATCTAATAGAATGATTAATAATTTTTTTATTTTAAAACAATTGAGTGTGAAATTTTGTTTGTTTGTTTGTTTGTTTTTTTTTTTTTTGACGTGTAACACTCCATTAAATATGGCAACCGTTCAATCCGGTTTAATATAAAGTTGTATAACTGAGATAAAATTATTTTTTTATTAAAAATGTTTATTTTTATTTTGTTAACAAGAATATAAAGAATAACAATTTAAATAAATATAAATATTCAATGCCTTCAACTTCTTGGTAGATAAAATTAGTTAAATATTATAATTATTAAGTACTTGTGTTTTACAATATAAATAATGAATATACATTTAAACCTGAAAATGGCAAGAATAAATATATTAGCTATAACATTTACAAAAAAAAAACTACTAAAACGATAGTTTTTATAATTTTTAGTATTCAAAGTGACCTTTTGTAAATTTAAGAGCTGAGGATGTGAACGAAATGCTTATTTGTTGCTTTAATGTCAGATTTTTTTAATATGCTTACAATTTATGTAAGCAAATTTGTAATATTTAGAATTAATTTAAAATTTTGTTCACATTATGAAACAAACAGCTTTTATTTTATTGCAATAATGTGCAAAATGGTTATAATCTTCAAGACTGTTGATTTGACTGACGAGTGATTATAATTTGACATATCTTCGGATTTATTATAGATAGATAAATCATAATTATCTGTCAAAGATATTTTTTTATTGTTAAGTTTTATCTCTGTTTCTGTTCTGAAGTGGAAATCACTGTATTTACCAGTATTACCCACAGATGTCATATTTCCACTTATCCGAATTGGGTAATCTATTTACGAATACAGTAATAGATTTTATAAAACTGTTAATTTCATTATGGTTTGAAAATAATTTAATTTTCATTATTTAATTGGTGTATAATAACAAGCCTGGTAACTTTTAATATGGAATAGAAAATACGTATATATAGATAAGAAATGATTTTACGCATTTTATTCTTAATATAATTCTATATGCTATGGCTAATAACAAGATTACGTGCTTGGGCAATTGGTATTGGAGTTGGTCATAAAATACGTCTGTAATAAGGGCGAATATGAATTTAAATATTGTGCAGCATTATTTCTTGACGTCAGCAAAACCTTTGATAAAGTATGACATCCTGGCCTGCTTTTCAAATTAAAGGCATTTGTTCCATGTACTTATTACTGCGTTTTAAAATCCTTAGAAGACACATACTTTCAAGTCAAATTTCAAGAAGAGCTTTCTGATTTGTTTCCTATCCAATTTGGTGTACCGCAAGGCAGTGTTTTAGTCCCAACTCTTTATCTAATTTATATCTCGGATCTATCAGTCACATTTAATAATGCCATCTTATATTTGGATGTAGATCCAAATGTAGCTTGCCAAAGACTACAAAATAATAATATCGATAAAATACAACATTGGTTGCATACATGGCGTATCCAAGTCAACGAGACGAAATCCGTTCAAGTAACATTTACTCTGGGGAAAGAAACCTGCACAAGCAAATAATGTGAAATATCTGGGTATACACCTAGATAGAAGACTTAAATGGTATAAACATATTTGGTTAAAGAGAAAATAGCTAAACTTGAAATTTTCTAAATTGTACTGACATTTAGGACAAGGTTCTAAGGTAACTATTAGACAATAAAGAGCTAGTGTATAATACAGTTCTTAAACCGGTGTGGACTTAGGGTATGCAACTATGGGGAACTGCAAGTAACAGTAATACAGAAATTCTACAAAGATTTAAATCAAAAGTGCTACGAACAATAAGTGAATACCCGTGGTATGTGCGTAATGACGATATTCACAAGAGTCAGGAAGTGTCCACTGTGCGTGAAGAAATTGCGTGTTTCAGTAACAGATACTTGTCTCGCCTCAAAAGGCTCCAAACATGAAGTGATAAATCTTTTAAACAATGGTAATACTGTAAACATACAAAATGTTCTAGATTTAAAATTTAGATTTGTTTAAATAGTTCTTAGTTATAGATTAATAACTTTTAGTTATAGGTTAAGTTAATAACACATGCTTTTAGTATTATATCATTAAGGTGGCTACCAGTGGGTAGATCACCGTTCAAAGCCATTTGATGTATTTATAGTTCTTTTAAGAACTGATAATAGATACTAGGTATCAAAAAAAAGGGCGAAACGTATGATCTCACACTTCACCAAAAATGTATGGTAATTCGAAACAAAATATTCTATTGATGTATAAATTTTGTTTTTTTATTTAATTTAATTTTTAAGTAAATGTAATTATTGATGTATTATTAGTGATGTATTTATCCAGAAAGGAATAAGCTGCGAAAATGCATTTTAGCGTTACGTATTTTATGAATTATGTTTTTAAGTACTCAATTATTTAAATCGTATATCCATATATTTGATTTATGTATCAGAGTGGAGATAAATTTTTTGGAAGTGGGGGTATAATGTAAATAAGAAAATCATAGTTTTTAGCAAAAGTATGAACAAGACTACACCAAGGCAATGATTTGATTATTTTTATCTTGACCACTCAGTTTTATACATTAGTTTTACATATTTTGTCGTATATATTAACATATATGGATGAGCAGAACTAAAAAACAAGATATGTAATGTAATTTTGCCTTCATTTGGACTAATCTATGTTTTTATAGTGTAAGAACGTAGTCAGATTTTTTGGAGTATTCTTGGAGTATGGTAAACATACGAAATAAATAAACAAACGCTTGACAAGTGCATAATTGAAAACCATAGCTGACGATTCAAAGGTGAAAATTCATTGGTACCCTATGCGTCACCTTCGAGTATAAGGGTGTTTTATATCTCTTAGGAGTTTATGGCTTTAATACAGAACTTTTGCTACTGTTGTTTTGCAGTATAGGAGTATATGAAGATCTCTTTAAAATTATAATTTTAAGCAAGACATTTTGAATAATTCATATTCGAATTGAATTTTTAACGTATATTTTGGTCGCATTATTAGTCGTAACATATAGAAATGGAGTATTATTAAATATTGTACACTAAAGAACTTACTGTAACATGAAAAAATAGTTACGAAATTTGATAAAAAGTGAACATTCGTTAATCACAGCTCATAAGTATACACTTATCGTTTAATTGTAATAATATTTTATTATTCAATAAAGAAAAGCTTAGGAACAATATTATTATAATTAAATTACAATTTAAAAAATAATCTTGACAAAAAATTGTCATACATGAGAAATAATTATTCATTCAAAGAATAATTAAAAAAAAAAAAAATATTTTAATTTATATATAAAAAAAAAAATATCTCAGATATTTGTGATAATAAGGTATTTTTAAAATGCCTTTTGTCATGGTTAACTTGCTTTCAATAATGTGATTCTGAATGTTTGAGCTCATAATATTAGTTATATATTTTCGTTTAATTCTATATTTATAATTTCTAAAACGTATATAAAGAGTAAACTTATAATCTATTTATAAATTATATGCTAAATGATAATACTTTGTTGGTAAATTGGTAACAAGCGTCCTGAAATTCATTTTCAATTTGATACTCCTCAAAAATCTAAGCATTTTATTTTTTAGCATCATTTTAAAATAATTACAAATTGACTTTTTGTACTTTTGGAACAAAAAGCTACCTACTTGTTGTTACGACATTCGTTGTGGGTGTTATCGGTGTGCATGTAACTGATGCACTTGTACTAATACTATTTATTGAAATTGGTGTCGTTACTGATTGTACAATTATTGTCGAATTACTATTATTATTACTATGGGTGGTTGTGTCACTGTTATTATTTTTATTATTGGTCGTACTATTATTATTATTATTATTATTATTTGTCACAATAGCAGAATTAATTTTTTTATTTGAACCTGTATTCGAATTTGTTGAATTTGCTGCAGCATTCTTTTGAGCAATATGCGTTTGATAATGTTTCGCTAAATGTGCTTTTTGTCGAAAACTTTTACCACATAAACTACATGCAAATGGTTTTTCCCCTGTATGTGTACGTATATGAACATTCACCGAATATTTATCTTTAAAACCTTTCGAACATATACTACAATAATGTAGCGAACGTTCTTTTCGAACACCATTACTTGTTGATGTTGCCGTTTGAACATTTGTTTGCATATTATTATTTGTATTTTGTTTTGTTGAACTATTACTATTTGTACGTTTGTACTTTTTCGTTGTCGATTTTGAACTGGTTACAATTGCGGTTGTTATTGTTGATAAATTTGTAGTGGGCGGTGAAGGATTTATATTTGTTTGTATAATTGTTGCACCCGAGGAAGTTGTTGTTACGGGTGCAATAATTTCAGTATTATTACCACCACCACCACCAAGACTATGCAAATCACTTGCGTTCACATAAATATTATTTCCATCGACAACTGTGACTCTATCTAATTGACAATATTGTTGTACAGATTCGACTACTTCATTTGCAATATGTTTTAGTTTTTCGTAATCTTCAACTGGATAGGAAGTTGTGTCTAATTGCGATAATAACAAATCATCCATACTTTGTGTACTCGATTCTGGATGATGCGTTATTTGATTACTGTTATCAAATAATATAATATTGTTATTACTTAATTGTAAAGTCATCATCTGATGATCATTTGTGGTAGCAGAGGGTTGTAAATCATCAGTTTTTGATGGTGGAGTTGATAAAGCACGTCTTAATTCTGTGTGTGATTCAGGTAAAGTTTTCTTTTGATATCGAAGAAATGTTTTACCCTGTAGTGCAGAACGTAATAACGATTCAGCTGTATTTCCACTTGTATTATTGCTATTCGTATTATTATTATTGTTACTATTACTATTATTGTTATTATTATCGTTATTCGAATTATTATTATCAGTTTTCCAATCATTATTATTATTATTATTAAAATTATCGTGTGCTTCTAACATTGGTGTATCAATCATTAATGCATTTGTGATTTCATCTTTTGTATCTGCATAGCCACTATCATCGTATGTAAACGTTTCAGATTTGATTAAACCGTCTGTTGTCAATTGTACCGTATTGTGAGGACTTAATGTTTGTTGATCATAATTATTGTTATAACCATTTGGTATTATATTTAATATCGAATCGATGTCTAATTGAGGTTGTGGTATATGTTCCATTGGACTCGGTGCTGGTAATGATCCGTCATGATCATCTTTAACAATTGATTGGTGTGATAATAAGGTAGTTGATGGTGGACGGTACCAATGTGTTTGTTCGACGCCATTTAATACAGTTAATGTGTATATATGTCCATCGGTGTTATTATTTAATAATTTAGGATTGTTATTGTTATTGGCAGTATCACATGAACTGTTTCCACTGTTTACATTGTTTATGTTATTTGATACAATCGTATCAGTGGTATCTTGACTCCAACAATATTTATTTAAGTCTTCTAATATTGCTGTTTCTAGACGTACAGTTTCTTTATCACAATTCCAAAATAATGGATCGTATGGTGTGGATATTGTGGATGAGTTTAAGGATGAATTGGTTACATCTAATGTTGAACTATTTAGTGTATGATGATCTTGATCAATTATTAATGTGTTATTATTCGGTTCAGATTTTTGATCACCATTATCATCTTCTAAATATACATTTACTGCACGCATTTGTTTTGTAAATGATTGAAATGATTGTGTATTATCCGGAGCAATTACAAAATCAAAAAAATCGGTTTTCGATATATCTTCGGTACGGAATGATTCTGTTATATCCATAATGATGATAATGATTAACTATAATTTGTAATGATTTTCAAAACTGTTGTCAGTATCATTTACTGGTGATGTCTTCGATTTTGAGAATCTGAAACAAAAAATTATTGAATTAGCTGTCTGTATATTGTAAATAATCTTTTTTATCATAGAAGTTACGATCTTTTATATGTTGTTTCTGCGTGTTTAAGTTTCTAATTAATAATGGATATCTTTGAAACTTATAATTTAATGTTTCTTAATTATTTGATAAATTTGCAAAACTTGAAGTCAGAAGGATAAAACTATAATAGTTTGTTATACTTGATCTACATAATATGTCAGGGTATATTAATTTTAGTCTAAAGTTTGTAACGCTACCTAATATTGACCGTAAAAACAAAATTTTGGTATAAGTGTTCATAGAAACACCTAATTAGTCTATTTCCAGTTGTCCGTTCGTCATCACGATAACTCGAAAAAGGGATAACGATCTGAAATTTTAGTGACATATTTTAAATAAAAAAGTGGTTTTAAGGTCATGAGTGAGCAAAATCGGTCCATTGGGTCCCATGGATCCTTGACCTAATTTTTAAACTATAAAAGATAGAAGAAAAATTCAAATGCAAATTATTTCATTGAAACAAACAACTTTTTGTTCTGTAAAATGTTAAGATTCGCCACAATTTAAGCTCAGATTTAGGTAATTATCACATATTGGTAATTACAATACATATTATTATTATACAAGTATATATGTAATTGTATAGACTGGATATTTATACTATTTAATAAATGCTAATTAAAAATAGACCAATGATATTCAATCATATGTCGAGTATCTAAACAATTAACTATGTTAGTTGTTTTTTCACTTGTTTTATTATAAGTTGTTTCGTGATATTTATAATTGCAATTATTTTTGATGAATTCTTTATTTATTTTTTGATATTTTTTAAATCCCCCATTGGATGTTATTCTAAATCTGAAAAACTTTATCACAAGGACTTACGTTAAGTCTAGATAGAATGGCTGAGGATTAAGAAAAAGACGGGGTGAAGGCAACCTTATTTGTAACGTTTAACGAATTAAACAAAGATTTTGTTGTCAATAACCGAATATAACATAATTTGATTCCAATGTCTGTCTATACATTCCAAATGTTTTTAGTGCTGATTAATTATTACTTGCAACAAGTGAATACAATAACCAACAGAGTAAATTGTTTAGATACTCCACATATGATTGAATAGCATTGTTTGGGCTATTTTTAATAAGAATTCATAAATTACTATATATATCCAGGCTATACACTTATAAATACATATATAATAATAATATGTATTAATCCAAATTTTTTACGAAAAAATGTTTCAACCAAAAGTTGTTTTGTTAAAAAAAAAACAAACATTTTTCGTGTTTTAATTCTTCTTGTATCTCTTATGATTAAAAATTTGGGTCAGGGATCCAATAGACCGATATTGTTCTTTCACAAATTTGATCCTAATTTTTATGTCTAGAATACATCCCAAAATTTCAGCTCGTTGTCTCTCCGTTGTTATCTTGATCCGCACGGGCGGAATAACGGAAATAGGTTAATTAGGTAAGTCTATGAACACCTATAGCAAAATTTTATTTATATGGTCAATTTACTAGCGTTAAAAAGTTTAGACTAAAATGAATTAATTATACGCTGACATTTTATGTATGTCGACTAAAAGCATAATTCATCGATTACTATCCGGCAACTATAATTATTTTTTTCAAAAATTACGACTTTAAGTAACACTTAAAATAATAATAATTATTAAAATAATATATTTAAAAATATTTTACGATTTAAATGTAAATTTAAAGCATATGTTTAGCCCAAATTGTTAAAAATCCAGCTCTGCAATCAGCAATAACAACAAAGTATCTAATAATTTTTTTTTTTTTATCTTTTTCTATTCAATTACAAAAAACAAAAACAAAAATAGTCGCTTATAAGTTGAATATTATAAATTTATTATTTTATTTCATAAATTGTAAAATAATAATTTTTTTCGATAAATTAATTGAAATAGATTTAAAAGCAAATAACCTCACATATCTCACTTCAGGTAGGTACCTGAAGTTATTATTATTACCTTCTAATAAATAAAATAATGCTATGTGTAAGAAAGAGTTGAAAGAACATAGTCCATTATTATTAAAATACACGATGCATGTAAGAGTAATGAGAAATCTAACTGGGTCAAAAAGAGAAATGTATTTTTTTTATAATATACATGTATAGAATGTGTACGAATACAATTATTACAGATAATATTGCTTCTGATTACCTATTACTTATAATCGAAAGAAAAAAAAAATGTATAGAACTGGTGTACGTACAAGTAATATTTTATACTATAAAGGTTTATTATATATTTTTCCACGCATCGACTCAACGAATACCAATGTCTCATTACAGGTACATTTGTTGATTGTATACTGTGTACCAATTACTAAAGCCTGCAGTATCTGCCAACAGTGATCATGGTCGACATCTGGAGGTCGGAAATTATACGGATCACAGCATCTTGCGTTTGATGGAAGAAGAGTGTTACTTTACCGATTTGTAGAAAATTGAAAAATATTCCAACTTTGATTAAAGAGGCGGAAAATTTTTGAGAAATTTCAGTGTATTTGTCCTACATACCGAACAATTTTTTGTAATTATAATTTTGTCCGTTTTGTAATGTTTAACATTGATTCAAAAGTAGAGCTTAGTATCGATAAATGATGCATGTAAGGGTTGCGAAATATCAAGTTAGATTATGGGCACAGATAATGAGACTTAAATTTTTCTTTAATAATGTAAACAGTGAATTACTTTTCAGGTCTGCAAACGTAACGAAATGGGACATCTGCACCCATTTCTACCTTGCCATCTCTAAACACTTTACCGCAAAAATCTTTCTTGTCGCTATGTTTCGCTATTCGCTATTCTTGGCAATATCTATTCATAAAAATATGTACCTATTTCCCAAAATCCAAATGCAGTTTCAAGAACTTTCTGGTAAGCTTGTTTAGAATTGTATTTAGTATATACATGCTTTCGCATCAATTAATTCTTAATGAAAAATTGTCGTGTATTTGTTCTATCAAATTTATAAGGAAACAAAATTTCTCTTCCGAATTCCAATGCGTGCAATACTGTTCTATTGTACGCAGTCATGCAAATTTTTACTCTTGTATTTAAGTAAACATCGTTTTCCTATGAAACTTTTAAAGATGTTTGTAATATACCTTTTTTTTTGAGAATGGTACACTTCATAGAAAGAGAAAGCCTGTTTGCAAGTGTCCCTTTGGTGGATCATACCAAAGTACAAAATCCAACGAGATAAGAAAATCTTACCATCAAAAAGAACATTCATAAATTAGGAGGGTTTGATTTGGGATTTCAATAGAAGGAAAATAAACTGTATAGAATAAAAATATTTAGAGAATTTCCTTTACCTCATACAGCATGTTGATATAACATGTTTGCCAAATGTAATCTGAGCAGTATGTTTTAGAAAATCTTAATTAATCTCGAGAAAGATGTATTAATCATTTCTAATTTGGTAAAGGAACAGAACCCACAAAGAACCAGATTTGGACAGGATTTTTAAGTCCACTTTTGCTATGTGTCAAAAGTAATAAAAACAATAAAAAGCTTTCAAAGTAGTAAGATATTGTAGATTAATATGTTCTCTTACATAAATTTACGAAGAACGTAAATAAAACTTTATAACGATAAGTTTTTGTTGAGACTGCATCAACATAATGTCTACGTTTACTCACATAAATGTTCTTTCAAGAGATAGTAATGTTTACCAAACAAGAAGACATTGATAAAACGGATAAAATGTTCTAAGATTGTACTTTGAAGAAAATAGATGTATAATATTTGCGGAACTTTTGATTATAGTTTCAAATGAAATTATAGAATATTTATTAAAAGAGATCAAAAAATTATTTAAAAACAAATAATATTTTTAAATCGTATTCTATTCATTTGTATCTTAAATATAATATTTCTACATACCTACACACACTAAAAGTTGTTGGCTATGGAGGGTGGTATTGTACGTCACGAGTGACCTACATACCAATTGTGCGCTGAAGCTGATCGCAGGTATATAATCTCCCATATAACTAAATGTACTAACATTATACGAACATACATTATATATATAGACACACACACATTTACACACAAAGATGGAAGATATATCTATGTATATACTATATGTCGGAAGCATACGTAAATTTATGGAAGCAAGAATAGGACTAGCCATTTGGAAAAACTAGCAAATCTATTTATGTCTTGGAATATCGCAATATTCAGTGACCATTAATTCTCGATCTTCTTTAATAAGAACGAATATATTCATTAACCACAGATTGATATTGATTTATCATCCTATCTTATTTGATCTTAAAAACTAAAATAATTACTATAATTATAATAATTATAATAATTAGATTAGTCACTGAGGCTATTAAGAGAGCTGAATTCTTGAAGCGGAGGAAGAGATGATGTTTAAACCTATTGGCATCAATTCCCCTTTGATGTTTTTAAATAATTTCAAAATATTCTAGGATGTCTTTTCTTCAGACATCATTCGGAGGAAGAGACGATGTTTAAACCTAATGGCATCAAATCCCCTTTGCTGTTTCCAAATAACTTAAAAATATTTTAGGATGTCTTTTCTTCAAACATCATTCTGGTCTTCGGAAGAAGCGACGATATTTAAACCTATTGGCATCAAATCCCCTTTGCTGTTTCCAAATAACTTAAAAATATTTTAGGATGTCTTTTCTTCAAACATCATTCTGGTCTTCGGAAGAAGCGACGATATTTAAACCTATTGGCATCAAATCCCCTTTGCTGTTTTTAAATAACTTCAAAATATTTTAGGATGTCTTTTCTTCAGGCATCATTCTGGGCTTCGAAGGAAGGGATGATGTTTAAATCTATTGGCATCAAATCCCCTTTGCTGTTTTTAAATAACTTCAAAATATTGTAGGTTATCTTGTGTTCAGGTACCATTCTGGGCTGTATTATCGAAATAATTTCTAACTAGAAAGTCGTTACAACACATTCTAACGTTACTCAGACAAAAACAGATTCGTTATCCAGCTCATACAAGCACATGTCAATGTTCATATAATATTTAAATCTTTTCAATAATCTCCAATAGATAATTAACGAGTGTAAAACATTCAATAAAAGACTATTTTATTATCCAAATAGTAAAATTAGTTTTTTACCATATGGATATATTTATTGCCTTTAAGTAATTATATTAATTAAAATAATACTAAAAATAATAATAATATATTTGCTGCATTAATTTTTGAGACAGTTGAACTATAAAGTGACCGTATACCGGCATTAATATCACAACCGAAAATATTGATTGGTTATTATCAAAAGTGAAAATATATTATTATTCAACATTTTTCATTCGTTATGGGAAATTTCAGATGATTTATTTTATCAGGTTCCCTGGATTCTCAAAGAGTTATATAATAGTATTAATGAAATCCAAGAACAAAAACAACTACACCCTGACTATACTATTGAAATTTTTACAATAATTTTTGGTTTTCTTTTTCGTATGCGAAATAATGTCCAAATAATTGAGTTTGAGTGCTTTTATTTTAAAGCAGGAGGAAAGGTTTTATTTTTATTGTTACATTAAGGAAACGTATATTCTCTTCCTCTGGACTTCGAAAATCCAAAAGTTATGAGGATAATTTCCAGAACTAAGCATGTTCATATTCTTTCATCTAATATAGTTTAATTTACTGTTTCATTAAATCTTATCAAAGTTTCGTCATTAACCAATTATTTATCTCCTTCGAATATGTGCCTAGTAAAATAATTATTTTTCAAAATTTCTTCACGACTCTAATGTACAGTAAAATTTAAATTAAAATGTTTCCTTTAAAAATCGACCAGTGTGTATACTGCATATAAACAGTATGTAAGAAATAAATATTATTTACATCCTAATGATAAATAATTGGTGCATATGCAGTTTTAATGACACTTGATGATTCTAGATCACACAACGCAGAGGTATATAAGCAAAAAATCTCTTCTCTTCAATTCTTCGGCGATTCGACTTATTCGAATCAGCTTCCCAAGACTGTTAGATGAACATCCATTTTATCAGTAACTTTATGCAGGTTTACGATATTTGTCGATTGGAAGATAAATAAATTTTTATTATGTGTATGGCGATGATTAAAATCGAGTATGATATTCATTATACCACAAATAATATTTCTTATTTTAATAAAATCTCTACTAATATTTCTCCACAGAAAACTTTATTTAAAACAATTATCTTTCAGGAAGTTGTTAGTTTCGTAAGAGTATATAAGTTGATAAAAAATAAGACTTATATCTTTAGAGTTATTTAAGAATTAAATGCATACTTTAAATTGAATAAAACAATCTTGATTCCTAAGATAATTGCCGAATTTATTCATTACAGTTTCATCTATTTGATATCAATTAAGAAAATGGGTGTAAAAATTCAACAACTTTCGAATTACTAGTGATAGTAGATTAAATGAGATAATCGTAATAAAAATTTTGAAATAAGGTACATAATGAAGAGATGCCTTCGTGGCAATATTAGGGTAAGATAGGTACTTTGGTCCGATTTTCACTATTTTAGTTCTCTACATTGTATTTTTTATTATTTTGACTTTTAAGTTACAGGTTATGAATTTTATTACTTTTTTGGAAGTAAATAAATTATGCTTAACATCAAATAATATATTCCTCGTATTTGACAACTACTGTTCAATGGTACAATTATGTTGTTCCGTTGACCAGAGGATGCTGTCCTTTGACGAAAATGCATTTGAAAAAAATTATTTATTATTCAAAGTTGCTTATATAAGTAATGTTTTGAGGTAATTTGACTTTTTGATAAATCTGGGAAATATTCTATATCATCCACTGAGAAGTTCTCCCTTTCCACTCCTGTATTACTTCTTCGCATATAAATTTAATGATATTTGTTAATAACGCGTAAACTATACTTTAAATTAGCAATGCCTAGAATTTTCAGGAAAAAAGAATATTACTTCAGTAAAATTAATAGTGTTGTTGAACTTTTTGCCGATCAAAGATACAACAAATTTTTATCTTAGCCTGGTACTGACAGCTGTTGATTAATGGGAGTCTGCGTACACTATACAGTGAGTTTTATACGTAGTACTAATAATAAAATTTGTTAAAGAATATATCATATAGCTATCTGTAAAAATAGTAATGGCTAAAGGTACAATAGGCCAAAGGTTCACTTTCCCTTATATATGCCAACATGCGGCAATCAAGTAGGTAATATAAGCATACCTCAGCTTTTCAGTTCAATAACTAATAATCGGGAATATTTTTTTGCAATCATATTAGAAGAAGTATCGAAGTTTTTTCTCAAAAAGATGTGTTAATGTGAACTATAGCCCATCTTTGAAGCCTGGTTAGCAGTATTACCGACTGTAATGTACGCAGTTTACTCAGATTGTGGATTCAATTATAGCTATAGATAAATAAGGCCATGAAAGGCGTACTTGTCAGGCATATTCATTCCACCATTCCACTATTAGCAATTTGGGGAAGAAGTTAATTCCATAAAACTATCACGAAATTAGCGAAGCGTCACATCTCTTTAGACAAAATATAAGATTACTGAGTAATTTTGAGCGAATAACTACGATTTTCTTATTTATTATAATGATCACTAAATTGAATTCGAAATACGTATTTATAATACAAAAATTTGTTCTAGTCATTGGGACAAATTTGAAATTTTAGAATTGTTCTTGTTATATTCCACGTAGATGAGGCTGCAGCCATCATCAGTTTATAAAATTAACATCGAATAATATTTCCAATCTCTGATTCTGATATCGTTTAATAGGTTCTCAAATAATATACATAAGTAGTAAATTTAATTGAGTATGATTGCCAATAATACGAATCAAATGATATACAACAAAAATATAGCATTAAATGGCAACAAGTTTTACCTTTTACATATAATGTATTGGTTATTATGTTGGCAGGTGTTCAAATAAAATAATCAGTATAAAAAAACATAACAAGTAAGATTTTATTTATAATATATATATATATATATATATATAAATATATATAAATTTTTATTTATACGTACGTTTATTACATGTAGCATACATAATATTGCAGGCTATATGTTCTATTGCCCCTTCTGCATAAATGCATACTAGAGCAGGGCCTGAATAGAGTTGAGTGTGAAAATATAGAGCACCGAAATTATGCCAAAGGAATTGTGTTAAGAGATTAATTATTTAGGACCCGGATGTTGCCGGATCAGTTTTTGTTTAGTACACAAGGAGCTTTTTAGATGCATTAAATAGCCGATGCAACACGGAGCAAAAATAAAATAAAAAGAAAATTTTTGTAAATACGATTTTTTGATTGAATATTGTTCCTTATCTAATAGTAAAAATGTTTTTTGACAAAATTCGGCCGGTTTGTTTGGTCGCTATTTTCCTAAAATACTGGCCAATTTTTTTTTGGTCGTCCTGAACTGGGGCCCAGGTAAAATTAGGAGTTCCATATTTTACGGAAGTAAAGGAAGTACGGTTTTAGTTTGGCAAAAGAAGTTTAATCTTTAAGAGGTGTAACTCCCCATACAAGTTAATTATTCGGAAAAACATAAATCAAGAGCCGAACAAAATTTTTATCAATGTCTTCAATGCTATTGCATAAGACTCTGATGATACTTATTGCGGAGAAAGCTGATTAAATTTCATATAATTTGGCGAATTTATTTTTACGGTTTTTTTTTAATGATATTATTCACAAAACGGTATTCAATATACACGCAATTCTTCTACTCAAAAGGTGAAAATTGTAAAAAAAGTAAAATTTTTGAGATTATGATATAAAATGAGTAACAAAGTCCTATAGTACTTAAAAAAAATTACATTTTGATGAAAAGTTTTCCTTCCTTTGATGTAAGGGACAAACTTTATGCCCAAGAATAGCTTAATATTTAAGCTATTCTTAACACAATTTCATTGGCAGAATGTAGTGCACACTGAAGTCCATCTCGATCCTGCACTATACAATATATATTTTATTTATATATATATATATATATATATATATATATATATATATATATATATATATATATATATATATATATATATATATATATATATATATATATATTTTATTTATATATATATATATATATATATATATATATAAAATGCCAATTTAACTACTTTGTGGTAAATACATTTAAAAAACACATGCATTTTCATTCGAATTTTAATGAAATAAACCTTAGATATAGTTTAAAATTATAATTTCATTTTCGTTTTATCTCGCCGAAATTCAATATTTTAAGTAACGGAGAATCTATAGACTTTGTTGTGATAGATGAGAACGAAATGTGAACTAATGAAAATGGAACCTAGTTAACTCGGTGAAACACAATAAAGGAAAAGTCTATTGCACTTATAAATACTTATCTGTATCCGAAGATGTTATTGCTCATAATGTTGACTAATTAACAAAAATATTCGTTCATTAATACAATTAACTTAAAAACAGTTATTACAAACTGCTTTTTTATGGTACAGAGAAAAACTAAAAATATAACTCTTAAGGAAGTACGAGCACCAAGGCAACTTTTGATAAAAGGCTTGATTTTTTTTTAATACAAAGTTTATATATGTCTAAACAAATTCCAAAAATTTGAAGGAGATTGCCCGATCATTTAAATAAATAATTAACTTTAATGTTGAGCAATTTAACATTGGTCTTATGGGGTAACCTTCAAACATTGATACATTTCTGTATTTTTCTCGTAAAACTGTCGGTGAATATTTTTAAAAAACTTATGGATGAAAGTAAATATATTAGTGATAAATTTAATTCAAAAACATTTACACTTGCCCGACTAATTAAAGTGTATTAATTAAAAGAAAAATAAATGCCGCCACTAGCCAATGTTAAATGTATATCTATATATTGAAAAAAATCATATGGTTACTGCGTTCCCCTTTCCGCGCTAGAGTCGATACCTATCCCCACACCGCCTGGCGCTCGTACTACCTTAAGGAAAATCAAGTAATAATTAATCAATTAATACATTAAAATAAAAGAAAATTGTTTTTTTTTTATTAGATAATAGTGTTGAACAGGAAGAACCAGTTTAGTAACTCATAGCAAAGCTGCTGCATAGCTTAGAAGGATTTTTATAACAATTTTGTAGGTCAGTTATTTAGTAAGAAAGAAGGCAAAATTTAACTGCACTGAGTAATCCATAGAAACATGCTAAGTAATATTATAAATAATCAATAATTTGATTATAACATCTGTCTAAGAAATAACTAATATTATTCAAATTTGGTTCCCATAATAGTTTCGAAATAAATATAAGACATTTTTTTTAGAAATATATTGACCTTTTTAATTCTTCTAATCAACTTAGAACCCAGAATATCATAAAGAAAGAGAAGCATAATAACCTAATCTTGGTTATATTATAAAAAAATAATTTAATTAGGAAAATAATTGTAAGGTTTGAAGGAAGTTATAAGCCGTGCAATACAAATAAAGAAAAACCTGGTTTCCGTCTCAAATAGTTTTTTTTAGTCACAAAAAGCAATGATTGCTTATTGGAGACACATGAAATAGGCTAATTTACCATGTTTAAAAAAGTACATCAAAATATTGATAAATAAAAAATAAATATTTTTGCAAAATATACACGATTTCTTTCCATAAAATTCCATTAAAATTCAATAATTTTTTATTCTGGTAAAAACGCTGTCAGCCATTTTTGGTGACGTAATATCGGTATGTAATATTGAGAACATATAACAAATTGAAAATAAAACATAACCTAACACTTTCAAATATTTTTTTTTTAAGTTAAGATAACTGTTTAGACTGAACTAACAAAGACAACTAATAATTTATACCAAAATGACGTCACACCATGACAGCCAAGTTTTTAGGTCACGTGGCATAAAAAGATAAAAATATCGAATGTTAATTTTCATATAATAAATTAATCATGTGCATTTATGATTCAAATTTAGAATATTTCTATAGAAAATATAATTTTTGTCAAATTTCATGCTTTATTTTTACTAACGAAAGTACCCTATTAAAGAAAGTAGTACATCTTGGTTCAGACATGATATATTTAACCGTGTTGTAGTCTTTAAATCCAGATACTTATGACACGTTCTGTAATATAACGAAAATAGTTTGGTAAATGAAATTATTTGGTATATAATTTCCAATAATAATTTCAGCAGAACTTTATATATAAGGTTAAAGGTTACCAATTGTTATTATAAAATAAGTAGAAATTAATAGGATAGTCAAGGAAAAATACTAAAATGCCAACACTATTCATAATGAGGGCACCGATTATTCTATTCATAATAAACTTTTGTCATTATTCACCTATTGAAACGTCGGGGTAGGTTTGAAATATTGATCATATACAGAGTGTCCGAGAAACTATCACAAATTTTTTCTTTTGTCAATTTCAATTTTTGTCAAAAAATTAATTATTTTGTAATAGTCGACAAACGTTGTCCGATTCGAAGATTAGCTTTATGTGCAGTGGAGGATTTTTACTCAGAGGGGGCACTATTTTAGGGATGGAAAAATTTTTAAATTTTCAATTTTAGAAATCAAAAATGTCAAGAAGAATTAAATTTACAGTTTTGTTGTGAAATATTTCATTATGAATTTAAAAATAAGTAATTGAACTTTAACACGAAAAGATTCCTAAAATTTTATCGAATACCGCTTGTTACAAAATTTGACTAATTATTTGATTTTGAAAAACTGCTATTTAAGGTTTATAAAATCACTTTAATATAACAAAAAAGGCAATTGGATCGGATCTGGAGCCTAAATCAGCCTGTGTTCTCGTGAATTTAAACTATTCAGGAACTCACTCACACATACACACTAATATTTCATATAAAAAATTAAAAAAAGATATTGTAGACCCCAAAGCCTCTTATCGGATAAATTGTGAAACTAAACCATCCAGAGACACAAACAAAGGCTGATTTTAATTTTATGTATTTAATATAAGCTTTTTTGAATTCCAATAAAATTTAATTGTGTGTACAGCTAAGGATATTGGCATTTTCAGCCATCTTCGTAAAAAACTATCCCGATATAACATCTTCTGTATCTGAGAGGTATAGAACACATCTACACAAGCTAAGCGAGTTTAATCGTTCTTATCCCGACCCGTTATTTATCACGGACAAACTGCCGCTACTGAGATTCGAACCTATAACTTTCGATCAATTTATTGATTAAAATTTGCATTTTAAAATAAATGTGTCTAAATAAATAAATAATAAACTTAAAAACACTTTTAAATAAATATAATAAACTTAAATACTCTAAACCCAAATCACAATCGGCAAAGATTTTATGAATCTTGAATAATCAATCGTATGTATAGCATTTTGTCTAATTCTTTTTTTAGACACATTTCAGCTTTCAAAAAAACCTTTTTTTTATATTTTGGTATGATAAAGAATATTCTAAAATCCAAAAAAGATCTAAAAGACCTTGACTGATCATCTTCTTAAGATTATTATCATTTTATTTTAAGTTTACAATATGCTTGTATGAATATAATATGTAAATCTATGCAAAATAAGTTTATATTTTAAGAGATTTCAATGCGTGATCAATTTATAATGATTTGAAATTTTTTGCTTTTATTATGATTTCATTTTTCTATGTATATTTTTAGTAGGTATGTAAGTTGACTGACGCACCTTATAAATTTAAAATTCAGAAAAAAATTTTTGCATTATATTTGTGACAATAACTTGCAGTCAATTATTATTCTATATAAGTACATTGTTTTCAGATATTAAACGTATTTACATTAACTGAATGGTTATATTATTAATTAACTCATCTCTAATTTTGCATATAGTTGCGGCACTGATGTAACTAGCCTTAAAACAATGTGTTATAAAAAACTCAAATATATCTTTTGTAATAAAATTATTTATTTTTTAACCCATATCATAAAAAATGTATTATAAAAAGTATTTATATTTTTATTTAGCACAAAAAATACAATGTATTTCTTATGAATCTTTTTAGACCGATAGATTGCTTTACGAGTATCCATCTATATCTATACGTATATTATTGTTGAATTTTAAATAGAGATCTCAATTAATTATATTTGCTACAATTTGAATGACTTTTTAAAAAATTTATTAAATTTTGGTTGCTTTTTATATCATTAAGTTTTTCTCTTCGATTGAACGAGTTTTATTTGTATAGTTCATTTCAATTTTTGTTTAATGTGACGAATAATAAAAACTTAGGGCAAGTGAGGTATAATGGCACCTAAAGCTATTAATATTAAGCTTAATTAAGTCATCCCATTTTAAGTTCTAAATATCTGTTTATTATAATCTAACTCTTCTGTACTGTCTCAATGTCTTTAAAAGAAACCTCATATTTATTTTAAGTCTACAATAGTTTAAGATATATCTCACGACATGAGAGAGAATGCAATTTAAAAAAAAAAAAGATAAAAGACAATGTTTCAAATAGTAGTTGTAGTGGTGAAGTAAATTTAACAACGCTGTAATAAACACTATCAAACATTGTTTATCCGTACACATTGTACTTCGGTCAGTACACATGGCTATTTACATTGCTTACATACAACTTATAAAGACGACGACGTCGGATTTACAATTCACTGCTTAATTACACTAAATATTTGTGAGAACGCAATCTTTTTTTCTCGTAAACGACACGGTAAATTACATCTTATTTAGGCTCAAAATATTTCTAATTTAATTATTTATATATATCCAGTTTTATTTGCAAAGTTATTTTCTATACCGGAAACGCAAAATATAAATGTTAAAAACTAAGTATTAAAATGAATGCGTATGTTTTAAATATTGACAACTTTGAATTTTTAATGGTGATTGAGACGGTTTATACTTTATATCAATTTTATAATACAATTTTAAAAAAATTTTATATCGTTGAACCATTTTTACTACTCATGTTGCTAGAAAAATCTTAACCAAGATTTGTGTAACTAAAACTGTAAGTAAGTATTACGTTTGGATTCAAAAACAATATCGACCTTTTGTTTTAGAAGTAATATTAAACGACGCTATACAATTAACTTGTTTTTCAAGTTTGCCACCACTATTTTACATTATGGTTCACACCATATATTTTTAATTTTTTAAACAAAACTTAAAAAAAAAAATCTTTTGTAGTTCCTTGAAATAAAAGAATAATTTTAACCTCTATATACTGAATTATAATAAATAAAAATAGGTGTTGTTCTCGGTTAGGTTTCGTCGGTAAAAATCTTGTATTAGCTACCATATGTACTTCTGGGTAAGGTACAGCGCTACAATCTGAAAATTGCAAGCTAGAAGTAAAATAAGACCTTAATGGTAATACCATTTTTACTTCCCTGGTTCCATTATCTATAACTTCAAGGCAGCCAACTAATTGTTTCTACTTGTCATCAACACAATACCCTTTCAAACCATCTGCACCGCATCAAATAATATTGTGATGCCACATACATACATGGTGAAAATATTCGTAACACCACCTTCTTCTGGCTTCTCCAACATATAAATCAAGTGCAAACCTTCCTATTTAAAATTGCAAATAACTGAATTGCTGAATAATAATCTAATATTTCTCAATAATACCCAATTCTTATCCTATATAATCAAAATTTCCAAATTCTGCAACATTTCTGATCCTAACACTCAATTAAATGTTTGTTCTGTACTTTTACACTGCACTTATAATTTCTCTTGTAATCTTTTGCATATGTCTCTGAACACTTATGTTCGTGTTCAATTCACTGCTCCGGTGAGTTCTCGGTAGCGAGTAGTCTGGTCAATCCAGCATTTGTGCTATGCTAGAAAATATTAACCGCACAAACAAAATTTTGGTATAGGTGTTCATAAAATTATTTGTCCGTCACCACGATAATTCAAAAACAAAAAGAGATATCAAGTTGAAATTCTGGTGACATATTTTACACATAAAAAGTGAGTTTAATTTCGTCAATCATATGAATGAGTAAAATCGATTCATTGGGCCTAATAGGTCCAGAACCCAACTTTTGAACCATAAATGATTTTGAAATTTTGAAATAAACAACCTTTGTTTCAAACATTTTTTTGTAAAATATCTAAGTTCGTTACAATTTTAATTCAAAGTATAATTATTATAATATATATACTCGATATTTAGAGTGTTTTATGAATGCTAATGATTAAAAATAGTTCAAACATTGATATTCAATCACATATCGAGTATCTGAACAATTAACTCTGTTCGTAATTATATTCACTTGTTTTAAATAATTTAAGACATTTATGGCTCATTGTATATCATTATAATTTCAATGAGTTCCATTCATCCAATTTGTAAACGTTTTTGGCTCACATCTAGGATATAAAATAATTTTTCTATTTTAGTTTCCATATAGAAGTTGTGTGAAGTGATCATTGTGTTATTATTATTGGGTTTTTTTTTTTTTTTTAATAAAAATTATTATTTTAAAAGTCATTCACAAATATAATTTATTTTATAAGGTACAAGTGAATGTCGATTAATACACGATTCGTATCTATATGTATGTTATGATTATTCTTTGTTTTCGCATGTTGTATATAAGATAATAATAATATAAATAATAAAAATAATAAAAATATAAATAAATGTATTAAAAGTAAATTGATTTTATAAAATTTATTTAATTCGTTTACAAATAAATAAATGTCTTTTATTACATAGTTCCTTTTGCTTTAATTACAATTTACAATCAATGTGTCATTAATAAAAATTACTGATGTTGTATGTTTATTATCAGGCTTTAATTATCCGGAAAAAATATCTATACTCGTGATAATATTCACTATACAAAATAATCCACTTAAATATTTTTTTTTCTTTTTCTTTAATATGTTCCATATTTGCTTCTCTATTATAAAATTTCTTTGTTCATGATTTTGATATTTCCATTAATATATTACTATACCCGATATCGAGTGCGCAACAGTATCTTAAAATAGCCTTCTATTATTCCCATTAGGGATTGCAATTCGGTTTTATTTTAAATCCGGTTAGATCCGAATCGATCTGCTGGATTGATATAACCAAGATAATTTAATAACATCGTAAATTAAAAACGATACGTGATCAAAATCAACTTTATTATGACTTATTTTAAAAATAGAAAACAAAATATAATCACTTAAAAAACAAAAAATAAATCAAATCTATAAAAAAAAATCATAGTAGACTATGTACAAAGAGAAATTGCAGCCACGTTCCTTGTACCTAGACCTTTTGGTCTTCTATGCCTTCCTTTAGAATACTCCAACATCTCTTCTAAAGGAGAACACAGAGGATCAAAAGCTCTAGTTACAAGGAACGTGGTTGCCGTTTCTCTCTTAATATACTTTACTGTGTTTTTTTTCCACACAGTAACTGTTCTTTATAATATTTTAACTCTTTAACAAAGAATTAATTTTTGAAGAATGAAACCACAAATGAAGCTTGTGGCTCTCTCAGCTTCTACACTTGTTGGCGTAATTGTAAGCAAATAATCATGTAATCATATATAGCAGACAAGAATTCATCTAGGAACTCCTGGACTTTCAAATGCCCACCTACTCATGCAACAGCGGAGTTATTTTGCAAAATATGCAATCTCTGATTCCGGTATATTAGTAGCGGATCCAGTAACATATTGATGCCGAATCTGATTTTCCAGATTGCAAACCCCAATTCCCACGATTATTTCTCAAAATAGGAGTATCCGAAAAATTTCCCATCTTAACTATACTAAAAATACCTTTAACTCTACTAATTTTTAAGCCTTTAACTCTACTTTAACTTCCACTATTCCCACCATTTTTTTTAAACCTTAGTTTAGACTATTTTAATTATATTTAAAATTGATTAGCTCTGGTCTTATTTGGGGTTGAGTTAGTAAGAGTCTGTGTATGTCTTGGTATCAGATTAATGCCAATCTGCGATTATAATTTAGAGAAAGCACGTGCCTGAGGGATTATTGGCTCGTTTATCTTGTGATTGATCGAATTATTACGCGTCTGCGGATATTATGACCCATAAAATATAATATCTGGAAATTATATTGCCGTTAAGCTATTTTATCGGTAGTTATTTTGTCCGGATGTTTTTTACCTTGGCGATATTTATTTTTTCTCGGGATATTAAAACGCATGGAATAGCGTTATATAAAATTTAAGCTTTAGTAAAATTATTTATTTTTTGTTCGATACAGGTTTAAAGTTTTATGCTGAATTGAAATATATAATTAAAATATCACTAAAAGCTATATTCCTCTTATCTGTAAAAATATATACGATGTTTGCAAGTTTTAATATCGGTGAAATTAAAAAATTTGTTTTGTAACGAATTTACCTACGTAAGCTAAATAATGAATTTTGCCCTTAAATATTGATAAACAGTAATTTTATTAATGCTTACTCCACCCGGATTATGTGATATTATAGGATTTAGCAAGTTTTTAAAATAAATAACAGTAATCGAATTTTATGATTAAAACGTATTTTGCATTATTTGCCGCACGCAATCAAAATATTTTCGCGCACGCAATCAATAAATATTCATTAAAAATTATATTGATTTAAAAATTCTGAAAGTTATACTAACCTGTCTAAACCATAATTCTGCAACAAACATCGAAGACAAATACAAAGCATTCGATTCATTTATATGCCTGAAAAGAAAAAAACAAAGTGTTATTGGCTGCATATTAAAACGAATACGAATAAAAAATATTGAAAAAATTAGGTATTTCAAAAAAATATTTAATAAGGTATTTAAGGTGTCCATTCGTAGTTGACTTGGATTTGCGATGTGTGAGTGTTAAGAAGCTTCTGGTATCTTTCAAGCTGGTCGCACACGATTAGATTTCGTGAGTTGTGAGATAAATACTATACCCTAATAGAAAGTATCAGACTATTTTCAGACTTCCTTTGAAATAATATTATACGATTTTAAATTTATACCGATTATGCGAAATTCCTATACGAATTGAAATTTCTGATCGTAAATCAAACGGTGAATTGTGAAAATTTGTGAGTGGATATTAATTAGTGCCATTTTTGTGTAATCAGAGTGGTAGCAGAAGTTCTTATTTGTAGGATATAACTTTATATAATATATGATTTATGTTCATCTTTGAATCCGTAACCATCCGTATGCGGAAGGGACTTCTTAATCGATTGAAGTGCTACGAGTGTCTAAAATTTTTTATAAAGCATTCATATTCTAGAATATATAGTTATTTATTCAATTGTTTGCATGTAAATTGTATAGCAAATATCAAACAACAATTATTGAATAATTATAAAAAAAGACATTTAATTGAAGGCATTGGGTTGAAAATTTTAAGAATGATTGAAGAAATTGCATTACTAATTATTTTTAATTGCAAATGTAAATAATTATTCATTTAAATTAGTTCATAAATTTTTAGAAATTTTCTATGCGAAATCATACACCATCAACAGAGCACATATATAACCATAACCATAGAAACGAATGAAAACATTTTGATGCACGGTACCCATAGTAATTTCTTAAACCCTGGATTGAATTTAGAATTGCTCAAATAAACACATGAAGTCGTACCCATTTTAAGAATAGGAACGTAATAAACGTGAATAAACTTTATTGCATGCTTGGATCTTAGTTGGTATCAATCGATTAGATTCGGTATATACACAAACATTCTTTACTAAACAATCCTTGAAAAAAATTTAAAATAATATTCTGTATATAAAACTATTTTTTGAAAAATATTCACCTATATTAAGGATAAAAGAATTATTCATGGATTCGGCTAAAAAAAGATAGGATGATTTAAAATGAGTAAAAATTAACATTTGTTATTTTAAATTATTTATTATGATTTAGAAATTCGTTGAAAAAATATTCTATGTAGATTCTTAAAATTTTTTCTAGAAATTAAGAAATGAATGAATAAAAAACACTACAAAAATATAAAATATTATATAAAGTTCACAATATTAATCATTTTATTCCTTATTGGGTAAAAAAAATAACCTGTTGTATTAAATAATAGTTTTATTCTAATGTCATTTGGTATTAACATTCATTAAAGCTTAGATCATCTTTTTATGTGAGAAAAAGATTGAAAAATACATTTTCTCGATTTATGATGTATGAGTTTTCAATTTATACCATCAGTATACCAAATAAACAATAATAACAAGATGAAGTCTTTATAATTAAAGACGAAACGTTGCAATATTAAACAATAGTTTGATTTATTTACTGTACATATCTACGTTAACCTTTTCTTACTATCACATATTTGACGTAAATATAATGTCGAATAAAAATAAATTTGTGTATTCAAATAATATCGAAATTCTGCTATAAAAGATGTTTTAAAATATGTAAAAAGAATTTGAAAATAAAATTATTGGTGGGTTTGATGATAAATTTTATTTTTCGGATTCGATAAGAGGAGTTATTTTCATAATTTAAAAATTATGTATATTAAAAATTGACTGTTCTATCATCAGTCTAAGGAGGGAGGGGTAAACTATTATACCCTGCTCAAAAGAAAAAACAATTGGTTTCTAATATAATAATATATTGGCGATATTTTTTTGATTGTAAACTTTTTTTCGAAATTGAAAACATAAGTAGGTCCAGGCAAAAGTTTTAAAATAAAATAATTTTCAAAATTAGATAAAAGATAAGCGAACTGGGCTTGTAGAATCTATGCTACCATCTTTGATAATGTCTTTACAGGGAAATACACCAAGTGGTCAAGCTTAAAATACTAAGACAGTTACTAAACATTTCTAAAATATTTTTGCATTTTCGAACTGTCCCAAAGGACTCTAATAAAGGATTTTAATTTTCTTAGTTTGCATTAGAATAATACAAATTTGAATAATTAAAAAAATAAGTAGAATATAAAATAAGAGAAAAGCCAGACTTTTATTCCCAAAGCCATTTTCATAGGAGACAAAAATTACCTACATTATATGTTTTCGAAATTAATGAACTTCGAAAACAATGACCGCGTTATTAGATACTAAACGGAAGCATAATTAAAACAAATCTGACTTAGTCTTTCATTGGTTTTTGTGACAGGAGATAAACGATGATATTTTTATATTTTCGAATACTATAATCATTCGAATATTCTACCAAAAATATTTAGAAAGACCGTCTCAGGGTCATGTGTATGACATGACATAAATTAGTTTTAGTGTTAATTTTATATTTAATAATACTTTGGAGAAAGTTTTACCTTCATCAAAAACGACATTAAATTTATTTTTTACTTTCTTTAATTTATTTAGGTGTAAGACATTTTTATACTAATAAAAAATCGTTTTAATAGTTGTAGGTTCATTTTTAGAGTTGGATGACCGCTAAACAACAAAAACATTTGAATATTTTGAACAGAAGAATCAATTTTAACATTTTTTATTTTAATAATGAATAGATTTAATTTAAGTATTGTAAGGATTATTATGGGGCACTAAATCTTTTCTTTATTGTTTTAGTTGTATTTATAAATTTTTTGTTTGTTATAATTATTGAAATGTAATTCAATTTTATCTTTTTTCTATCTTGTCAATATTAAATTACATAGATAGATATCTTGATGTATTAATTTCAATTCATCTTTAAGTAGATAAAGAAATGTTACATTGGTTTTAATAAGTAGGATTTTTACGACTCCCATTTGTGCAAAATAATATTTCTATCGAAGTGATGTCCAATTGTTTTTGACCGTGTACTCCTTATATCGAATATGAATTCACTCAAATTTAGTTTTTATATTTGACATATAGATAATATTAGCCGCACAAACAAAATGTTCATAGAATCATCTAATTAGTACATTTCCGCATGTCTGTCCGTCTATCCGTCATCAAGATAACTCAAAAACGGAAAAATCTAGCGCGTTGAAATTTTAGACATAAAGACTGAGTTTAAGTTCGTGAATGACTAAAATTTGTCCGATGGGTCCAATGGGTTTACAACTAAACTTTTGAACCTTTTGTAAATATTTTTTTGTAAAATGCTTAGATTCGCCATAATTTTAGCGAAAATTTGGATATTAAGTAGATGTATAAATACAATACATATTATAATATACATATTTATAGATGTATAGACTGGATATTTAGAGTATTCAATGCTATTTAGGAATTAAACAATCAATTTTGTTGAAATGGTAAATTTTTTTGGAGATTTATTTAAATAATATAATTATTGAGTATTAATTAAGGCCTAGAAACAGTATTACTTATTTATCAATTAGATGGTGAGTTTGTAAAAAATATCATAAATTCGTAAATATTTAGACATTTTTTTCGTCAATCAATTTTGTATTATCGAAAACAAATTTTAGCTACAAGCGAGATTTAATGCGTTCATATATTCATTTATTTTATGACTGTACTCATTATCTACATGTTTCCGAAAGAATGCCAAAAAATAATTGATAAAAATTTACGTGTAATAAAAAAGTCAGCAACCTCTCTCTATACAGTAATTTGTTTATAACTGTAATAAATCATCCAACCGATTCAAACTAGAATACATACTTCTATAATCGAATGGAAATTAACTATTTAATTAAATCTCAGTCACTCAAATCTACGAAAGATTAAAACAAAAAAAAAATAGTATAAAAAATAGGTAAAAATTTCAATGTTATAAATCATTCATATAATTTCTTACGCTGCGCATAAAAATATTAACTACAGAACAATTTGGTCTTGTATACGAATTAAATTTTAGGTACCAAAATTTCTGAATTTGCCAAAAAACGAATATATTCAATACTTATTGCAAAGTCAAAAATTACATTTTTAGTACTTAAGAGTATTTACATTGGTTCCAACCTTAAAAACAACGATTCTAAAAAAGAATGGGATTTTTTTATGAAAATTGCCTCAAGTCCAGTAAAACCATATTTTTTAGTGTCTAAAATAAAGGTCTTGATCATTTTTCAGGGGCATTACCTGAACGTAAATTTACATAATCAAATTTCATATATCCTGCTAGCCATTATCATTTTCCATTCTTTTGCGATAGGTTATTAAGTGGCGATTAGGAAGTATGCGTGGTTACTATGGAAGCTGTTTGCCAGGATTTAACTAATAAATGTCGATATCATGTCTGATTATGGCATTAATTTTTATGATACCAGATTAACAGTTTATACAGGCTATTTCAGTAAAATCTATAAATATTTTAGGAGGATTTTTATTTTGTACTTTTTTGACAATAAAATACGCCCATATCAACCCATAGTAACCGGTGTACCAACGCACGATGCCAAAATCAATTGAACTCAGTGGTATTATTTTTGAAAATCAACTTGTACGCCCTCATTTTCCTTGTTTTAATTTTGTCTGGGTTGCATACTAACAGATATATCTCTGTACTAAATAAAAATTGGATACAGATTATATGAAATTTTTTATTAAAATTTATCTATACTCCTGGAATTTTGATTATTCCCCCTGTAACATTCTGTATACTAAAATTGATAAATTTTATAATAAGTTATTATTAGACATTTATATTTTGAATAAATAAAAAAAAAAAAATGGTGCTTAGCAATCGAACCATGGTCTAGTGAATTTTATATAATCGGTAAAATACCTAAATAATTTAGTTCATATAACGTTTCATGCTCAATTATTTTGTACATTCAATCAAACACTATCAATAATACAAGGACATATAAATCAGGAAAAGGAGCTGCCCGCCAATCGTTGAAGTACCCTGAGGTCATTATTTCAAATACAAACTATTTGTGACTCATGTTTTAATGATAATAGTTATCATTATTATATACGTGTGTGTAATTAGGTGTTTATAAGATTTGATTGAATGGTTATTAACATTAATTAAATAAATATATTTCTTGAATTTGTATATATATATATATATATATATATATATATATATATATATATATATATATATATATATATATATATATATATATATACATGCAAGTATTTTTTTAAATTATATATATTTTGTTTATATACGTAGATTGCAATGTCCAACTAAATAATTTCATGTCTAAATTTTTACTATTGACAGATATTTGGCAAAAAATTATACTTTAATTAATCGTTTTGTATATGAAAATGAAGGTATTACCCGGTGATATATAGACCTAAAAATATAGGACTGGTATAATGGTAGGGGAGCGTAGAAATTTTTAGTTTTACTGGAGAGAGTCAGATTAAAATATGGGAGATATCTTACCCCATGTTGAGAACGTCCACCAAATCTTAGCTCTCAATACGGTGCCACGCGTGTAATGTAGCCGATCTGAATATTAAAACGTAGAAATCAGATTCCGAAATGGTAGGTTGATAATGTGCTTTACTTATATGTGACGCTTTACTTGAACGTGTCGCATATGGCGTATATTTTTACAAGTTTGCGATCCTACTATTCTCTTGCGTCACGCTCAAATTGTCACATTGGTAAAATGTACCCTTTTTAGCATGTAATCAACCTACCATATCTTAATGTCACGTGCTGGATTAAATCTAGCTGTCGATTTTGTCGATGTTATAGTCAGATCGGCTACACTATGAGCACGGCTTCATGCCAGAGAGCTAAGATTTGGTAGAGGTACTCAAAAAGGGGTTAGGTATCTCCCATATCTTAATTTAACGTTAGCGCGAATGATCTTTAGATCGAGTCACCAAAAAATCCTTATTTGGGCTCCTATTCATGACAATTTTAAATGAAAAAACCAGTCGCTATTTTTTTACCGGATTATTTCAGTCAATGGGCTCTTCTGGAATTAGCTGTTCCAAAAATTAGTGAAATCATTAGTCATTTGAATTTTATGAATCCATATTTTACAATGTTGTATTAAAATTTTTAATACGAGCTTTTTTTAGTTTAGGGTATTGATTTTTAACAAAATGTCATATTCCCCTTCCCAGAGTTCAATGTATATCCATACTAATGTTCATCAAAATTGATACAACAACTAAGACCGAAATTCAACGGACAGACGCATAGCGCTACAAATTTAACAAAATTCTTGTTGTTATTCATAGAATAATTGAAATTAATACATTCTTGATTCCCATAAATCTCCCTTTCAAGAATTAAACTAATAAATTTTCTAGAATTTCTTACATAATACTTTCACGTCTTAAGAAATTTTCTCATCTATGTATTTTACATAAATCTTTCGTTTGTAATGGCAATACTCGAAAACAGCTGAACCCATTTCGTTAATATTTTTCAAATTTTCGTTCAATAGTTCTGGGAAAGTTTACATAAACCGAAAAATTGAAAAAATAGCCTGAGAAAGTTTGGTAAAAATAAAAGTGTTTTTTCTATAGAATTTTTGAATGTATACTATGATTAATTTCACGTCCAAGAATTATGGTAAAAAAAAATTGTGAAATTATGAAGAAAAGTCGGAAAACGGACAGTTTATGGTTTGTTCATTCCACGTTCGATTCGAAATTAATTAAATTGACTGATAGTATCTACCGATATTGTGAACTGTATAAAGGAAGACTGTACGTAAAGTGTTGTGGAAAGATGACAGTCTATGTATTGCGAAAAGTTTGAACTGCCCTGCAATGTCATTCCTTATTGTAATGCAATCGAGAAATTTTGAAAAATTGCGGGTCATCTTACTGTTTTTAATAATTGAGTATTATTAAAATCAATATTTTTTGGTTGATTTATTCCAAGTTCGGTTTGAAAATAATTGAATTGAATGATAGTATTGTACACATTCGTATATTCATATTATTTATTTTAATTGTAATTAATGTTTTCGAAAAAAGTTTAAACTGTCCTGCAATGTCATTCCTTACATATTTGCACTTAGATACATTGTAATGTAATCGATATTCGATAATCGATTTTCGAATTCGGTTATCACACTGTTTTACAATTGAGTATTATTAAAAACACTGGACATAATTTTCTATTTAGAGATAATTTCCTATTTGTGAAATTGCGTCATTTTTCTATTTAATATGTTCATAAAATATTTTTTAAAAAAAAATGGTAATAAAATATATAAAATTCAATAAAAATTAATAACTATTCATATTATTTTATCTAGCCTTTGGCCATTGCATAGTTAAATATTTTGTTTATCTTCATTTATTATGAAAAGAAACCCATGTCGCGTCAAAATAAATAATTGATGTATTCATATAAAGCGATACAATTTCAAACTCAGTTTGAAATATCATTAATGTCAAAATTAGTGCAATTATAAATAATTTTAGCTAAAAAATATATTGAATATACACAAACACAGAACATAGATAGATAGATCTTTAACCGCTTTCTAATATTATTTTTTGTTTTTTTGTTTTCCGTAATGGTAGCCACTACTACTTATAAAAGATACAAATACATGCATTTACATCCGATAATTATTTTTAGAATAAATTTTATTTAAAGATCATTAATATTTAATTTAAGATTGATGATTGTTTTGTTCTTAAAATTTTATTATTTTAATTAATTATTATTTTCAAAATGTAGCATAAATAAGATTAAAGTTTATTAAACTGTCAATTATACAAAAACGTTTTTTTTTTACCTCGGTGTAATATGTATTTTTATACTACTGATCATGGTAAATTAAGTCTAAAGTTTGTAACCTATTTAAATATTATCGGATGTAACAAAATTTTGATACCGATGTTCATAGAAACATCTAAAATAGTTCAATAGTTTACATCTCGAAAATTCACAGATATTGTGATCTAAACTTGTGAATAGTGAATGAGCAAAATCATTTGATTGGGCGTCATACACGCATGACCTATATTTTAAAACGTAAACCATAAAAGCAAAGTTCAAACTACGCTAGGATTAAACTTTATTAAACTACCAATTATACAAGTTTTTTTTAATCTCACTGTAATATGTATTTTTATACTTATCAAGGTATATTAAATTAAGTCTAAAGTTTGTAACTTTAATTAATCTTTTCATAGAATCATCTAACTAGTTCACTAGTTTTCATCTGGAAAATTCACAGATATTGTGATCTAAACTTGTGAATAGTGAATGACCAAAATCATTTGATTGGGTCTCATGGAGGTCCATGGCCTACATTTTAAAACGTAAGCGATAGAATCAAAGTTTAAACTACGCTTTAAATAAGCGCTCTATGCAGGAGTAGTCATATCAGTTTTATTTTCTTGTAGATGGTAACAGGATATTCAAATCGACAATATATTTTATAAAATGTAACATTGTGTTTTTTTACAACAATATCGAATTATATCGTATCAAATTTTTATAAAGAGAACTAGAATATATTCATATTTGTTCTACGAAATCTTTTCTATTTTCATAAAAAAATACTGTTTCAAACAATGTTAGTTTCTTATTTAGAATAAATTAAATATAAATTAAATATTTTTAACACAAAAAGCAATTTTTTTTTAAAATCTTTTCATTTCAATAAGAATTTTAAATATCAAACTATACAGAGTGATTTTTTTTAAGTTAACATATGCAAAAAATAAGAGAAAATTGTTTTTGACAAACATTAATCATCTGAAAGACCCGATTTACTTGACGTGCTTAGTTTGGAGACGATGAGATCTAGACTTAATGTGGATGAATTAAATTTTTTTAAATGAAACCTTATAATTTTGATTGACTGAAAAAAAATAAATTATTGCCTAAAAAAATGGTTTTTAATTATATTTTTATAGAAGGCATCCACAAACATAATTGTTTATACCAAAACTAGATTTTTTGAAACAAATTCCTGAAAAAAAATTACTACAGATTTTAACAAAGAATCCATGAAATTCTTCTAATACAGTTATTAAGCTTTCATTTTTCTGTCATAAATTGAGAAAAAAAAGTGCTTGAAAAATTTCAAAAAAAATTTGTTAAGAAATTATTGTCCCCTACGATTTTTTTTAAAAACCTCTGATTTTCGTTAGCCTATTAATGATAACTCAGAGCTTAGAATCTAAATCTGTAATAAGAAAATATAGCGTTCCATTTTAAAAAAATAATGATTATTTACAAGGGATTATTCATAGCTGGAAGAAGCAAACACCATTATGTTAATTCATTGAATTTTTGCGGTCAAATAATTCAAAAAAAATACTTATACAAATTGTATGAAATTTGGTATATATAATATTGACATGCATACAAACGGAGGGAAGAGTTTATCTCGAAAAAAAGTCAACATCAAAATTTGATTTTATATTCAGAATTGGTTTTTTTTTTCGTGAAAAGTTGCGTCAATCCATCCAAGTTTTTCGGTTAATATTCTGTATACCAAATTTCATAATATTTGAATACGTTTTTTTTTTTGTGTTTTGTGTGCACGAAAATTGAAAGAAATGCAATGAAAAAAATGAAATTACATGTAATTAAAGTCAACATCACATTTCTTACACAAAGGAGTGGATAGTCCTTCACAGCTATGGATAATCCTTCTTAAACCAGAAGCCACTCTTTTAAAAGTTTGTATGCAGAATTAAAAGATTAATTGGGCCATTCAATTGATTTAACAATGTTTTCGATTTGACTTATTTTTTAAGATTTATTTATCGATACGCTAAGTTAAATTATGCATCCTGTATACATGAATTTAAACATATATACTTAAGTTATTATTTTCTTGGGATAATTCAATATAAAAAAAATCAATTATCTTTGGTATTTTTTGTATTATTAATTATTTTATACACTGTCATAAAAGTAGATTAATGTATACTAACTACTGACTGGTAACAAAAATGTTATTGTGATACGCCTTATTTATTATTGTATTTTTTTACTCGAAAATTTTGAACGTCTAAATTTTTTGTTTCATAACTCATTACGGATTAAGTTAGCGTATTTAGACATTCTCATCAATTGTCAGTAGCGGATTAAAGTTTTAAGACGCGCTAGGTGCGAGACGATATGGCGCCCTTTTTCTTTTGTTACAGTATATATATTGTAACATGAGGGTGGCCACCGGTCAAATGACGCTGTCCTGTCAGCCAGGACGAAAACATTGACCGGGCTGTTCGGTTTTTGACCTAGAAATTCTACCCTCAAAATCGTACTATGTTTCAATAGTAACAGCGCAATAAAATAAACTTTAAAATTTGGTCTTACAGCTTACAGAAAACCCACACGATTTTTAATTTTAGTCATCTTGAAAATTTTGACGCCTCTCAAAATTTGCCGCCCTAGGCACGGGCCTCATGGATCTAAGCTTAAATCCACTATTGTCAATTGTTAATTGACAGTAACTAAAAATGAAAAATTAATTTTTTCGAGCGTTAATTTGTGGAATTCCATAATAAATAAATAAAACTAAATTATTTTGCAAAAATTCTGTATTATTAAAAAAATTAAATAGTTTTTCGATTTTGAAAGTCTAATGAAGTGCTATCTGAAAATCACATTTTCCTAGTTCTTATAATACATACAATGTAATCCCCTAAACGAAAAACTGCACAGTTGATCCAAAAATATTATATTCTGAATTAATTTTTATTATTTGTTATTATTCTGTTATGGGTAGGGCTGTTAAAAAATCAACCACAAAAAAATTATAATAATTAAAATATGATTTTATAAATTAGATCAATTATTGAAAAAATTATATTAAAAAAAAATAATAATATTAAATTGAACAATAGATTTTGATTTGATTTTGTCCCCGGCCAATACTATTAAATATAAATTTTCAAAGAATTAAGTAAAGAAAAAAATAAATAATTTTTGGTATTAAATTTAAAAACAGGCAAGGTCGGGTTATACATCTAAAGTTAATCCAAACACAACATTACTCATATTATTCATAAATTGAAAATAACGGATTTAATTCAAGATTTTTTTTTTGTATAACATAAAATAACTGCAATTATTGACTTTAAGTGTGAAAATGACCTTCATATTCTTTAAATTTATTATTATACAATTTCTTTAAGTTTTGGTTTATGCGTTTTACTTTATATATACTTATGTAAAGAGTGCTTCAGTGTTTTATTCGGCGAAACGTTCACACGAAAATTTTTAACGGTAAATAGGGTAGTATACCATGTTAAAAGATACTTCAAAATATTCATTTCTTAATAATAAGTCATGGAAAAGAATTAAGATTTCTTACTATAAAATGATATTAAAATTTTAACCTTTTTTATTCCTGTAAAAACACTGCCTGCCATTTTGTTGACGTAATATGGGTATGTAATATTGAGACACATTGAGAAAAAAACATAACCTAACAGTTTCAAATGTTTTTTTTTTTTGACACAGAATATTTAAGAATATTTGTACATAAATTTCAATTTTTGTCAAATTTCAAACTTTATTTTTCACTTTTGGATAACAAGCTTTGGATAAAAAATATTTGTTAATTATTATAGCTATTTTAAATCATTCATAAAATACATATGCAGTCATATAAGTAGTTATAAATATTCTTTATACAATAATATCTATTGTATTTATATATGTGTTTATAAGCGAAGTTTGAGCTAAAATTGTGGTATATCTAAACAGTTTACGCATAGGGTAATTCCGGGGCTCATGGCCGTAGATATAAGGAGGCACTATACAAATCAAACTAGTAACAATAATTAAAAAAAAAATACTTTTCTTTACGTCTCGACTGGCCATCCCTCCAGAGGAGTTTGCAAGAGATGACCATGTTAATTTTATCAACCTTATTATTATTATTTTTTTTGATTTGTCTTTCTCGTTCTGAACTTATTCTTGTTTGAGAAGTTAAAATTATACCTAAATATTCTTAGACTGTATAGGGCTTTAGATCTATAACAGCCGTTTTCTAGGATTAAAATGAAACTGTTACCGAGCTTTGACGTACAGTTTGATTAGATGTTATTTCTATCAAGCTGCTTAGATAAGCATACTCTGCTGAGTTCACCTTTTAAGGAAATGGAACCATATCTGTCTAATTAACCGTTAAAGATGGCCGATATAAAAATGAATGACTAGGAATTGATGACAATTTTCATACATATCCACAATCACAGTAAAACTCAAAAGTAAGAATTTCTATTCAAATTTTATCAACGCAAAAATAAATATATGCACATAAAAAATGGTTTCCGTGCCCCTAGTAGCCCTACGTTGAAAGAAGTGAACTAAGCATAAAATATTACAATCTACCTATTGGTTCCGAAAATAATTTGACTAGCCATCTAAGAGATTAGAAATATGTTTTCAGGACTATTTGGAAAAGATTACGAATCGGTATGGGAAATGTTCCTACGAAAATCAAACGCATCTGAAAGCAAAAAATAAATTTTGACTAGACTGATAGTGAAAACACGTAGGCAAGTGATAAAATAAGACTTAATTGGATTAATGACTTTTTCTAGTTTAAAATAAAAGAATTTTTTAATCAGTTTTTATTCTACTTTTCTGTAATCTGATCAACAATTTGTCTATAGTAATGTTATTTCCTCGGTAAACAGGAAAATACTGAAACACATTGTACGTATAAATAAATCTATAAAGTCGTGATAAGATACAAGAATAAAAAAACTAGTTGATAGAATACATCTTATGACTTCCATTTTGAGATAAAAATTTGTATTTTTTGATATCAAATGTACCTATCCATGTATTACATTATTTATTGAATACATTAATGAATATGACTCATAATAACATGTAAGTAATTTATTTTAAAATTATAAATTTATTTAATTCTTAGCTACAAGTTAGTTAGGTTTGAATTTTAATAGCAAATAAATTTACTATTAAAAAAATACTTGTACGAGAATCAAATAAGCAAATACCTTTTGTAATGTATGTTTGTGCATAATAAACAATCAGATATTAGAATTATTATTATCTATCTATACCGGATACAATGTTTTAGATTAATGTTAGATTTTTTAAATATGCAACGCAATCTTGTAATTATCATAGGCGGCGGAGTATTATTTTTGGGTAAGTAAAACTGGGAGGGAGCAAATTTTCGAGTTTCAGATAAATTTAAAGGAGAAGAATAAACAGGGCGAACAAAATCTTTTGTTTTTGTAAAACTTAAGCCATTATCAAGATTTCATTTCAAGATATGTAATGCGTCATTATTATCATTATCTTAAATTGGATTTTGATATTTGTGTATTATTACGGATTTCAATCCAGGCAGTCCAGGCAGGTAATGAAAATTGTAGACACAAATCAGAACTATAACTAAAATTAAATTAATTTTTTAAAATTAATTACTAGATAAATTTTCAGTTTGGAAACTCGACGAGAAATAATTCCAAGCCTGGTCTCAGTTTGTTACACATATATTCAGACACCATAAAAGCGCTCAGTTAATAAACATGCATTTGTATGTTTCAAATAATATTCTTTAGTGGAACATGCCTCAAAGTTCAAAAATTCATTTCTTGTTCAAAGCGTGTTCAGGCACAAAATAAGTTAATAAATATTTGATTTCTTGTTCCAAATAATATTCTTTAATCAAACATTCTTCAAAGTTCCAACAAATTCATAATAAGTAACTTCTTTATCGACTTAAATAAATAAAACGAGTATCTAGAATTGATAATTAAACATTCGCATTCTAGATAATTAATTGTTCAATTATTTGTAAATTAGAAAATCAAAATTTATTTACAAAAAATGACATTAACTTAAAGTTATTGGGCTGGAAATAGTAAGAATGATCAACGAAATAGCATTAATAATTATTTTTAATTGCAAATATAAATAGATTTAAATTTGTTTAAAAAAAATTTTGAAGAATTTCCTATATGCAATCATCTTACCCAACCATTCATAGACTTGTATATCATTGGATTGAAAAAATTAGTATTTCGAAACCATATAGAAATGAAAGAAAACAAATTAGAAGCACGATACTCATAATGATTTTAGAAATTTCTCACATTTTCTGAATTCTTCTGGAAATATTTTCATGTTGTTTGCTATCTCCAGTTGAAGCTTTTTCTTTAATGTTTGAAGAATAGAGGTAATTCAGTTTGATATATATTTCCTTATTTTGTAATAGTAATTGAGAACTCGATAATTTTTAATTTTTGAGAATTTAATTTTTGTTTGTATGAGAAATTTAGTTTATTATTTGTAAATAAAATTTCCATATGAAATGCCAATCGGAATATGTAACTGATTAATTAGAAATAACTAATTTTTTAGAAGTATAAAGAGATAGGTATCCATAACTGAAAGTGATTTTCAATTTTCTTACCATCAGCATAATATTATTTTTTAAAGGACCCATACATATTAAACATGTCATGAAACACGTTTAGTAAACGTGTTTGGTAATCAAATCATCAAACAGTAAACAACGATAGCATACGAACTACAAAATATCTATTCCATAAGTTGATATGCAAGTTAATTAATCGTTTTTATATTTAATCGGTACTGGAAGGGGATGAGGAAGGTCGAACGAAGTCTTTGGCATTGTTAGTTATGAGCATTCGTCTTATCGTTTGACAAACTATTTGCCCAATAAAGCTGAATTGATTTCGTTCAATAATAATATCCAATTTATTTTCTTGGAGGTATATGCAAAAGTAATGTATAATATTGTTGGTGTTGGCGCAGGGAAATTGTATTTAGAAAGTTTTGTTTAACTATAATGTCGGATATTTAAACAGTTAACACTATTCTTTGTGATTTTTACTTAATTTGTTCTTTATTTTTTTTTACATAATATGCCAGAGTATATTAATTATAGCCTAAAGTTTCTAACACTACCTAATACTGACCGCGCAAACAAAATTTTGTTATAGTTTTTCATAGAAACAACTAATAAGTCCATTTTCAACTAGCCGTACGTCCGTCTGTCATCATGATAACTTAAAAACAAAACGAGATAGCGAGCTGAAATTTTGGTGAGCAGTTATAAGCAACCAGTAATAATTTTATAGTATTATATTATAATTCGTAACATACTAAAAATGAGAAGACTGTTATTTGAATTTCATATATATATATATATATATATATATATATATATATATATATATATATATATATATATATATATATATATATATATATATATATATATATATATTTATATATATATATTTATATATATATATTGAATTTGATTTCGCCGGAAATGTTGCTAAATGAAGAACTGTATCAAGTTCTAAAACAACTGTAGTTCAGTGTCACGCGAATTTTGAATTTTTATTCATTGTACTCTTTATACTCACCCGTTAGTGCTCAATGTACCAATAAATTTTTTATTTAAAAAATTATCACGCTACCTCATTTGCTGATTTGTGATAAACAGTTTGGATGTCATGTGGGAACAGATTAACATAATTTTAAATGTGTATGTTTTTGAAATTTACTAATAGTTTTCTCATTTGATACCAAATAAAACTCATTTCAAAGAAAACAATTATTTGTTACATCCACGTTTTTTGTTGTTCTTACTTCCAGCTTATTGATTTTATTCTTATTAAATATAGCATATAAAACTTGGTAATAGTATACATAGACTTCTAAAATAACCTTTGAAGTTTGACGTGATCGGGTAAGAAAGGTTTTATATGAATTAAATAATGTATATATAAGTATTCTGTATCACCACGCCCTAAAAAATATTTTTTTTTTATATTTTAATGTTTTATATCCACCATTTTTATTTGATTGAACATATCCTAAAAAATTTACTAGAGATAAATAAAGAATTTTCTTGAGTAAATTGATAATAAAGCAAAAAAAGTCATGCTCAATAAAACACCATACGTTTGAAACCAATAACGTTACGATTTATTTATTATGAAGATTATTATTTTAAAATGGGTCCTTTACTTTTGAGTGATTCTGTATTCAATTGTAATTAAAAAAATTTTTCTCATGTTCAATATATAATTTTATGAGTATTTTTGAATTTCATCTTTATAATATATATTTTTATGACGGTGTACATTGTAAAGTCTAATGGCGCCTCCATGCGCCACTTATTCAGAGCGTATACAAAAGAAAACATTTTTTATACAATTTTTTTCTGTGGATTTTGTTAGGAGTGTTATAAAGTGGGAATCGATTTGGCATACATCCGTTTCCATGCGCCGATTATTCACAGCACACATGAAGAAAACAGTTTTTTTACAAAATCATTGTGTGGATTTCCTAAGAGGTAAGTAAAGTATTTGAAAGTTATCCGAATACTGTAAAGCTGATCGATTCTTCTCAGTCGTGCCTCATTCAGTGACTTGTATGGCTCGTAGATCTTACAGAACCTTAACAATAAAATGTATAGGGTTCCATTTCAAGGAAACTAGGTTAAGTAGCGTTTTAACATTTTTAATTTATATTAATTGCGTGCATATCTCAAGAATATTGTGAATATCTCAAGAATATTGTGTGAAAATTTAAAGTCGTTCGGAACAAAATTGACAACGTTAAGAGTGTTTAAGAGTTCGTCCGCTTTAAAGCAAGCGTATAAACCGAGCGGAGCAGAAAGCTGAAAAACAGATTAAAGAAGGCAGTATTAGCAGGGTAGCAACATCCGTTATAAACCGGACATCGATGATTTAGTATGAGGTAACTCGCATATGAACGTTTTCGTTTATTTCAAATTTATTGGCCAAATGTTTAAAACGTTTTTCCCATAACTGACATTTTCAAAGTCGGTGCTCCTCATAATTGCGAAAAGTACCGTATCAATATTTTTAAAAATTGTGAACCCTAATTCTGTATACATAGTGTTCAAACGCAATTCCACTTAAAAATAATGAAAACGGTCAATTAAAAATGTGAAAAATTGAGTTCGGATGATCCAGCACCGAGTAACGAGGGACCACAACCGAATAATTGCCATACTTTTTATATTTCTCCATGAAAATATTCTTGGAATATTATACTTTAATATGCCATTCATTTTTATAAATAGATTTAAACTCGTGTCGTCAAAAAATTCACAAAAATGTATCTTTTGTTGCACGAATTAGCCCTACCCTATCTTTAAAAGAAATATGTATATGCTTTGATTACAAAAAATCCATTGCAGTAGTATATATACTTTTTTTCTCTTAATTTTAATGATACAGGTATTACCGCAAACTAACAAGTAGGTTTGTTGGGTATTTTTATGACTCCATTGATACAAAACAAATCCCATCATTGATACAAAACGAATAGGTCGTTTTTCTTTGCAAAAAATTTATTTGTCTAAAGATACGGTTCACAATTTGTTTAATAATTTATAAATGTTTGCACTCCCACGATTTTTTAAATTTACTAACAAAACATATTAAAAGAAACTAATTAATAGAAATAGTTTATTTTTATAGGTGTTTATAAAAATTAATCACCTTCATCAATAATAGTTATCCGACATTTTACTATTGCAAAATATATGTTCATATTTATTATAGTTAAAAAAACGAAGGCTATTGTGGACATATTGTACTGAGTAAAATCTTTGGCCACGCTGAACATTTGTAAAATTCAATCGCTTATACAAAACAGATTGCTCATTTTCCTTAAATCGAAAATTCGCCAAATTAATATATATGAAGATTATTGCATGAAGTAAGTCAGAAGTAACTCATTGACGTAATCAACGATAATGTAATTTCGATTATCAAAAATAATTATAGAAATGGTAATGTAAAAAAGTCCGCTGACACGGATAGCGGTGTTCGAATACTGTGAGCATACCATAAATAATTTAAATGAAGTTACCATCTATCAAACCACTAGTTACTTGTTTATACATATTTTAAAGACCTAGTAAACAAATATATAGTTAACAAGTGAAAATAACAACGAGTTAACTGTTTAGATTTAGATTTTTAGGAAATAGTTTGAAAAATGCTGTTTCTTTTTTTTTGAAAACAAACATTTTTTTATCTTTGACTTATCTATCTATCTTCTATGGTTAAATAGTTGGGTCATGTATCCATTGGACCTAATGGACCGATTTAACTCATTTATGAACTGAAACTTATTAATGCACTTTTATGTCTAGAATACGTCACCAAAATTTCAACTTGCTATTTCTATTCTTTTTTCATGACGGGCAGACGGATATCGAGAACGGGGGTAATTAGGTGATTCTATACCAAAATTTTGTTTGGGGCTTCAAACAAATTGTACATATTTAGGGAAGAAAATCTAAAATAACACATCCAAAGTCCACGAATTCCACATGAAATTTTTGAGTTAAAAATTTATTTTCACAAAAGCGAGGGGTAGTCTTATAAATCACTACAGAAGTGTAAAGCATGTACAGCAGTGTACTGGATGTATAATGTCTAAAATACAACACAGTCGGACACAAAAATGAAACTATTTGCTAATGTTTACAATATGCAAACTGCCAAGCATCTGTACTGTAGTTTGTAGCACCCCGGTTCGTTTTCAGGCAGATTTGAAATATTTTCAATTCCATATATTTTTTAAAACCTTCTTACATAAATTATTTTCTACTTTTTATATCGGTTTTCCTTTAAACTGTGTTATTTTAGTTTTGTAAACTGTATTTAAAATTCCTATAAACCATCGCTTATATCAAACAAAACATAAATTTTCTAGTACCCTCCAACCATTAAAATTTCTATTTGAAATCGTTTTTACTTTCAACTTTGCTATAGTATCAGGTCGATGGTGCCTTACTATTGTAGTGTTATTGAGTCTTATGTTGGTAGCGCATTACATCAATTTGTCCCACTACTTAAACTAGGAAAAAGTTCAATAAGCTTGAATCCCATTAGCGACAGTTTTACAATTTTAATTAAAGGGACGGTTAATTGATAAGATTGCCGGCGCATGGATAAGTAGTTAGCTATGCTTGTAGAAGATTTCGGAATGTCACATTTTGCAACTCCTATATCGACATAGTGCCTTCCAAAAGACATCTGCAAACGCACCATCTAAGTTATTCTGGTTTTCAGTCAATATCCTTATAGCTAATATAAAGCGTGTAAAAATGATCTAAGTGCGTACCAAAGGCTAAAACCACTTTTTAGACTTATGGGCTGTTTGCGATACTCGCTTTATACCTTCCATAATATTCAATACGATAAATATAAAAATGTTTTTACTCCTACAATTCACCTACAATTGTACTCAAAGAAACTAATAATTAGTAGAAATAGTTTATTTTCATAGGTGTATGTGTATAAGAAATCGATTATCACCATCAATAATAACTCTCCGGCATTTATTGCAAAAGATATATTATAAAACAATAATAAAAATACAAACCCATATCTTCTCATATAATGGTATGAAGAAGAGGGTGTATAAACTATCTAACAATAAATATTAAAAAAAAAAAAACAACAACAAATATATATATATATAAATAAATATTTTCGAATAAAAAAGAGTTATTATTATAATACAAACCTACATTGAATTATATTATTATACAATATGTTAATGGAAGTACAAACAAAAGACATTAGAACAAGCAGCTCTTGTATCTAGCCAGTGGCATTCAAGGCCGCCTGCCTATTATAACTGTTCATGCCAGCATACTTTGCAAGAATAATTTCTTATATTTATATAAAATCTTATATAAAATACTCCACACATTGTCCTCTATACACATTGTGGAGTTTTTTAAATGTGAAACTAGATTCAATATGATTTAGTAACAATAAAAATTTTGGAACATATGGATCTGAATTTTTATACTCGGCATACATAATGTCAGAGTATAATTAACTTAAGTCTTACGCTAGGAAATATTGAGCGCACAAACAAAATTTTGGTATCACGTATATCCGTCATCACGATTTCTCCAAAATTAAGAAATAACACGCTGAAATTTTGGTGACGTATTCGAAACATAAAAAGTCAGTTAAAGTTCGTGAATGAGAAAAATGGGTCCAATGGATGATTGACCCAACTTTTCAACTATAAAAGATAGAAGAAGATAGTGTCCTTATTATCTTTGTTAGATAATAAAGACACTACCGTGATATTTCCGGGAATTCAACAGTATTACCCAATGAAAATCAATATTTAAGTTTAAATTTTCAAAAAATCGTGAAAATCGATGTTTCTGTAATGACGTATGTCACGTGGTACGTGTGACGTAGCACGCGAGACAGTTCATATAAATACAACAGAACAGTATAACAAAATTTATTAGCTAGTGACGTCACCATAGCTGCCAGTTTCAGTGCCAGATAAAATTTCGAAAATTATTACTTTTTATTTCGTGTAATTTGCAAAAATTTAGTTTAAATAAAGTGAAATATGGTTTTATACTAATTAATATCTTATAGGAAGGCCACATTTGTAGGCCTATCTGACAGATGAGCTGTCTAGATTAAAGCCAGGTGTTCTAAAATTGTTTCTCGAATACATTGCTAGCTCTTAAATTAATACTACATCAAAATTGGATTCAATAACGTTGCAAGCTCTTAAACATTATTTTCTATCTGTTTCTTGTAAAACAAAGTTTTATATTTTCCTATTTATTAAAGGAGTTTGAAAGTCAGCATTGTGCTTATTTTTAAGGTTTAAAAATAAAAATACTTCAGTTTCATATCCAAAAGGTAAAAACAAATCAATTGAAATAATGAAAAACAATTTTATCACAGTAATAATTTTTTATCCCTTTTTTTTTTTAATAATTATTGAAGATTCTGTGTATGATCATTCCAGAATTCATCAACACACACGCTTTCTTAAGGTATAATTGCACATATCAGTCATGTTACAGTTCAATCATTCCGTCTCGGTCAGAAATAGTATTCTGCCGAGAATTCTAATAGAGGTTATTTACACTTGTTCGATACAATTCACTCTAGGTGATTCAGTGCGGCTTCAGTCACAGTTACGTCATTTTTAAATTCATCAGCAACGATATTTTACGAGTGAATATTTTGTTATGTGCTAGTGTGGGAATTCACAAACTATTGAAGGAACAAAGATAGCACGAATACTGAACTGTGACTGGGCTTATTCGCGACGGACATGAATAGATATTCGGGTTATTTCTGACTGACACTGAACTGTAACGTGTTTGATATGGTTGAATAGAGACCTTAAAACGTCCATAAAATATTTCGTTTGAAAAAACAAAGTTGACCTTAAGATAGCCCTGAAAACCAATGTTAAGGTCAAAATAAATATCTCTATTGACCTTCCCGTTAAAATGCCTTTACATTTTATCTAAATCATTACCCTTATGAGTAATAATACATTAAAATAAAAATAATACAATTTTGGTGGAAGCGTAAAGTACATGCAGCTTTGTTACAAACATGTATATTTCATATACTTAATTGCGCTCCCACCAGATAATTCTAATATTCCAATTGAATAAAATAATTACAATTCGATTGGTAAAATATTACCTCTATAATATAAAGTATGTTCCAGTTTGTGCACAGAGGTATTGTATTATATTTTACTGTATATGTATTTTATATTTTAAGACATTAGAACGAGTTGGGGGAACAGAAATTTTTTAAAAATAGTGAAATTTTTACTAATTTTTGTATACTACATATATTATAATAATAAAACAAATATATTAAATAATGGAAGTTAGTACAAATATTTACTATCATTAAATTTATATATTTCGTATAGTAAGCCTAAGAGTAGTAAGGCCTTATATTTTTTTTTTTTTCATTTCCGATGTAAATAACCATTTGATACAAACAACAAGACAGGAAATTCATAATTTGAGAAAGTGTATTTTAGTGTTGTATGAAAAATTTCATTCAGAAATTTATTCATTCAATATATATATAATTAATTAAAAGAGTCAATTATTTCTCCTTTTTTTTAATTCGTTAGTAGTTGAAATAGCCGCCGTTTTAATTACACATCCACGAATCGTCCAAAATTTGTTAATAAAACGATATACTATTTATCTTCTGCAAAATCAACTCTAAATCAAAGAGATATATAAATTGTAATACTTTGTATTCTGATATTAAAATGAAAATTTCTCTGTATGTACCAAATTTTAAAATGGTCTGACGAAAATATACCATAAATTATTTATTTTTTTTTTTACACCCTGCCCTTCGGTTTCGAATACGATTACGGATATCCAATTATTATGGATTATTTGTTAGTTTCAGATAGTTTCGGTTATGGATTATTATCGGTTACGGAAGATTTATAACGAATTGTATGAAAATAAAATAAAAATAGGTAATGATTTGGCTTGATTTCTATTTTCTAGGTTATGATTTGGTTTTAATTTCATTTATAACATACAAATCCATCATTTGAACTTTAGATTCCGTCCGGTTAAGGTTACGGTGACGGGTATATTTTTATTTTGGATATCTGATAGTTTCAGTTACGAATATGGAGCTCATCTCTGGTATATACATAATTTGAGCTAAAATTTTGATAATCAACCGACAATTATTTTAAAAAACAAAGCACACACAGCTGTGTTCATTTTAAAGTTATCTGTTTAAGTCGCTTGCTATGTTTTAAAGCTAACCACAAGTTACATGGTGTGACATCGAGTAAACGTGCTGGCCATACGTAGAGAGGAGCTTGGAGAGCCTAAATATGTTAGCCTAGAGAGCCTTGTAATCAACAATCAACAGACTGCAAAAACAAAAAGGGTGCCAAATTATAACTCCATAACCAAACCTCTGCCATGGAATTTTACGTTAGTAAACATCCATTTAATTTTAAAATATTTTTGGCTCATCCAGTTTAGTACATTTTAACCGGTCTTATGAAAAAATATTAGTTTTTAAAACAATTTTCATTTTTGCATAAATAATTGAGATTTTCCACAATTGTAGTTTAGCAAATTCATCTCATTAACAAACAATTAAATGAATTTTTTTGAAAATTCTAAAAATAAATTACTCCATATCACGCAAAGCATTATAAGTTCGCTGACGTTGAGATGACTTACGCTAGGTTGCAAAAATGGTCAGAAGATAAATTGCAGAAAAATTCATTGTCTACAATTGCGTCAAAAAAGTTTCAAATTATTGATGAATCCACCTCAAACTCCGATAAAGAAGTTCGATTAGAGTAGTCATCATACAAATTCTTTACAATCTGAGTTACAGAAATTCTCAAAGATGCCTCAAAAAGTAAAACTCTTCTATTCAGTTCAATCAATCTTATTACACGAATTATTTTGCATAGAGTGAATCCTACTTCTTCCCAATTCGTCAGTTCTATCCTTTTAACGATTCCAATATATGTTAAAAATTTGTTATACATAGGTTTAATAAATTCAATTTAATTATAAATCGCATCCACGTAAAATACGTGTTTTCTCATAGTAGACTTTCCGTTTTATGAATTGAAAGACATTATTCGTAATGTTGTGTGTGATATTAACTGAATACCAATAAAAAGTATAAAGGATATCCGTAATATCTTGGTGAACATAAAAAAAATGTTATGTGCGACCTTGACGATTCTATAAAAAGCCATTTTATAATGAATCAGTTAATGAAAAGTGATCTACTGAAGAAAAACTGCCAATTGTATTTGTAATATATGTATTTCACACATTTTACTTTAGATATTTTCTGCTAAAAGGCAGCTAGCTTTTAGCTTTATAGATAGCGTCCGGGTAGTTTCAAAGTTATTAGCTCTTTTTTAAGTTTATTTCGTCAGTCTGATTCGTTAACCTACAAAGCGCCGTTTTTTAAAAAGCTCGCAATAGAAGAGAACTTCAACGTTGCGTTTGTTCGGGACTAAAGCACACTTAGGCGAAGTCGTGTCGGCACTTTTCTTATATATGCCGGTTCTCGAATTTGCCCAGTTTGTAAACTGGACTGTGTAAACTCTCAGGGAGTCCAACTTTTATAAGGTTTTTATATTGTACATATGAAATAATATACGCCACATTGGAAATAGAAGCCGAGACAATTGGTACGAAAAGTCAGTACGCTGCCTATACTTCACTCCCTAAAAGTCCTATTTGACGTCTTTTTGTTTGCTATATTTCTTAGAAGAAACTCATTGAAAATATAAAACTGGCAGGAAGGACTTGAAAAGTTTGAAAAATAAATGTACAAAATAAATTAATGTGTTTTCAATGCCTCGCAAAAATAGCTTGGCGGCCTTCCTATACTCAATATGATAATGACCAATGATTAAATCATTAAATAAAAAAAATTGAATAAACAAATTTTTGCATACATTATATTACAACGACGACTGATGACAGAACAACAAATTTGGAGTTTTAGCATTTTCAACTATAATATTTAAATATTCATTAATTAATATTCATAAAAAAATTGTTTGTTATTTATTACAATTGGCACGCTAACTTTTTGGAAGCGTGTCAAATCACCTTCGTTTTACATAATTGATTACAGGCGAAAAATTCAATTATCCAGGGAGTTTTCGAATTTAGTAACAGTGAACTAAAAAATACATTATATTAATTTTGATTAGAATATTCATTTTGATATAACAAGTCTATATTAGTTTTGCAAGGCAATTAAATAGCCGATAATTTTGTGATATTAGTTGTTTAAAGTATTTTTGTGCTTTATTTTTAATGGAAATGTAATCATTGACTACATTTGGTTGGTTACAATTTCAGCTACTTTGACAATTGTTTTCCTATTCGTTTTTCCTTTTGTTTGTATTTATCTATCTATGTTTGTTCCGCTGTAACATTCGAACACAGTGTATGATTTTCTTGGAAAACTGCATAACCTTTTATAGCCTAGACAAATACATTTTTTTACAATTAACGTGAAATGACATGACATAATTAGAATAAATGGGAAAAATATAATTTTTTTTATTGTATCACTATCCTTATTTAAGAAAAATCTCCAAAAATTTCAAATTATTATTATTATGAACATAAGCGAGTTGTTTCATTTTTGTATGCGTTTGTCAAACTCTACAACTTGAATATTTTTAATAACTTTTGTTGTATTAACAAATTGTATCCATTTTATATAAGTAGAAATGGAATTTTTACTTGTATAGGCAGAACGTCTATAGAATTGAAAACGTTATACATGCGTTCTGCTGCGAATCAAATCTGGAAGCATCTAATTACTAGTCGGATATGCTACTAACTCAATCACAAATGCTTAATAGTTAACTACAGATCTTATTATGTGCTAGTTCCTAAATCTTACCCATTTGGTATATGTGTAGTGTAACATATAGTTTATTACTTGTAGACTTAAGAGAATCGCATACAAAAATGTAACAATTCGTTTGTGTTCATAATAATAACTGATATACAATTAAGACGAATGTTTGTGTATACATATAAAGATGCAAAATGGGAAAGATTTAGGACATAGTACATGACAAGATTCGTAGTTTACTACAAAGAATCGTTTGTGCAGATGGTAACATATCCGACTAGAAATTCGATAATGCCGAACTTGATTCCTAGGAAGATTTTTTTTCAATGGAAGTTTGTTTGAATCATGATATGATCAGGACTAAAACCTACAACAGAGGTCACAAAGTTACTTGTAATGATTATTTTAACTTTTTTTAGAAGGTTAAATAATTATATGCCGAATATTAACTGTCCAAAGATTGATCAGTTTACGTACTAAGTGCTCTCTAGGCCAAAATGTAGCCTTAGTTTCTTTTTTTTAACTATAAAAGAGAAATAAACCAATGTATTGATGTAATTGACCATTTTATTAAATAAATGTTTTTTTAAGTATTTTATAGGTTGTTGTATTTATTTATTTATTTTTTAAAGCTACATAAAACTTTGTTTCTTGTTATAAAACTTTTTAAAATAAATAAAATAATTTTAAATGAGGCAATCGTAAATAAATCATTTATAAAATCTTTCTATTTGAATACAAAAAAAAAAGAGAAGTGTATATTGCTCTTTTTTTTTAAAGTTGATTTTTAATAAATAATTTATATTTTAAATAAAATAAAATCGATAAAAATGAGTTTAAGCAACACTGAAGACATTAAAGGTAACCTATAAAAAATATTTTTTATTCTTGTATTCCGTAATTAATATTATAAACCGTAAATTTTGTGCGATAAAGCAAAAATCACTGACGATATTATATCCAGATATTAAAGGTTAAGGATGATCCCGCGGCTATTAAAAAAAATTAGTAGATAATGATCCGAATTTTTAGTATGTTATAATTAACGAAACATATTATATAAAATATTAATTTGGCTACCTTACCGATTAAAAGTATTAATTAAAAATAAACTAAATAACCTTAATTAACAAATTTATTTTAAGGTAATTTAGTGTGTAATTAATAATTACTCTCTTAATTGATCGGCAAGGTACCCAAATTTTTGTTTTATACAATATGTTTAATTAACTATCGGACACGTGTCAAGTCTAAATTCAAATACAAAAAATGTTTATTTAAATAAACAACTTTTGTTTCAAACAATTATTATTTAAAAACATATATTCACTACATTTTCAGCGTAAATAAACCAACATGAACTTATTTTATATATTTTAACAATAACTGAGCTTACGTAGGATATTTAAACAAATAACTCCATTAGTGGTTATTTGCATTTATTCTACTTCACCTGCTTGGTAATATGTATATGCAATTTAATAATAAAAAAATAGCCATGGGTATATTTGTGGTGGAAACGTTGAAAGACCATTTTAATTTCAATAATTTAAAAAAAGGTTACATATTGGTATATGGTTTTAATGAAAACAATTTTAGAATGATGTAAGCCATAGCCATCATATTTAGCCATAACGCGTCCAGTTTTTATTCATAATGAGGGTAAGTGCGAAAAAGTATTTTTTTAAATTTTATTCCAATTAAATCCAGTAAAAGAATTTAATAGTATGCAATAGTTTTTTTCGCTAAAAAGTCGAAGTTAAGTTTGCATATCGCATTGTAGAAACACAATGGTAACTTTATTGTGAACCATGCAGAAAAGTTGCAGGCATCAACCTGATTAAAATAAAAAAAACTTTAAAAATAGATAAAAGAAATTATTGACCGAATTGTTCTATTTTATTTAATAAAGATAATCTTTTATTCTTTTTAGTATATCTAGTGCTTTTTTAGTGCTCTTTTTTTTAAGTCAATTTATAAATCTTGCTATATATATTTTTTTTTAAATTTTATTTTAAAATAAAATGAGACAAAAGTATAATAAGTATAATATGTAAAGTGTTATTCATATACAAACATATAACACTTACATATATTTTACACATACACGTAGTCATCTTATATTAACATTAAAGAACGTTAGTAGAGCATGACATCTAGGAGCCGAGCAAATGAGCGGCATTAGAAATGTCAAATGTAATATTCCATTGAATGGCTGGCTTCCCCCTGTGCACAGCAGCGTTCATCATCGTACATAAAATATCAAAAAAATTCATCTACACAGAATATTGTTGTTATACAGAAGAGAACTGTATATAAATGTTAATAAAAGATGGACCAGATATGTTCAGAAAAGAGTTTATATTGCATCTTATTACTTCCATTATTTTAAATGTAACATTACATTTCATTTTCATATCAGTGGTGTGGTCAGGAAGTTTTTGATTCACACTAAGAAATATACTAAAATCAAAAAAGCTCCCTTTATTAGGAAAAATTAGACTTACTCTATCACAGTGACTTATTAGACAATTTCTATACTAATAGAGATTATTTCCATATGTAATACTCTTAAAAATTTGAATCCTTTGTAATTTCAATTCAGTGATCTTTAAATTTTCGAAAATTCACTTATTTATTTCTTAAACGATACAAATTAATTTTTAATATACCCGTCTATATTTTCATAGTCTATGATAGGAAATGACAATTAACAGACATAAAAATATAGACGGATATAGCATATTAAAAATGAATTTTCATCGTTTATGTAAAAAAAATTTCACAATTCTTAAGACTGAATTTATGTGCAATTTTTTTAAATACAATTTTTTATACTATTATATTGCCAAAATGATGGTTATTGGTGTAGACATTGCCAAATAAATAATATGAAAATTTACTCAGTTTTTCTAAGAAATCAATTAGATAAAGCTCCGATCAGAGGCTGCAGTAGCTGATCTTTCGATGTATAAATTTTCTTAATACTTTTGCTGGTATTGGTGGGGGTGGGGTCTGTCAAATACTAAAAAATTTGTGTGTAGCATAAGTATCATTTCTGTAATAACCATGAAATTGCAAATACGGGCGCTGATAAATAAAACGTCATGTCAGAATTTTGGTAGAGGAAAAACTTGATGAAATATGCTTATAGATACCTGCACTTACATAGCCATTCAAATACAATTCAAGCCTAACCGTGATGATAAATTAGTATTATAATTAGAAAATTTCTACGTATAGTATGTAGCGATTGCATAAAGCTAAATAATGGTATAATGAATCAATAATAAATATTATTAACTTATGTAAATATATTTGCATTTATAAAAGTAATATAAAAATTTGTACCCAAAGATCAAAAAGAAAAAATTGATTTGTACTTATAAATTTATCACTTCTGGACAAACTGACAGGTATGAATAACGGATATTGCAGAGATGTTCGACATTCAAAAAATGTACGTACAACTTCAAATTTTTAGGGGTATTTAAAATTTAAAAATCTTCCTAACAAGAAACATGCAAAGTGTAAATAACTGATAACGTGTGAAACTGTTTCCTATTTCCTCATATTTTAGGATTATTTGGATTTATAATGATAGTAATGAAAAAAAAAAACAAACTTGGACAACGGATTGTTCTATTTTAAAATTTAAATATCAAAAATGGAAAATTTTGTAATGGTACCGATAAAATATTTGCTGTAAGAAAATTTGACATCGATACATTTTCCTAAATAATTAGGTGTTTATAAAAGAAAGGGCATTTCTTTCGATAATTTTGTTCATTTAAGCTCTAACATGAAGCAATGATTTGTGATTTATTTTCCAGCCGCCCGTTTTTATATCAATATTGTACATACCAAATTTCAAAACATTTTAATAAGTATTTTTTTACTTATTTCGATGCGAAAATTGAAATCAATACAATGCATATTATATGCAATTTACGTTAACACCTTGTTAGAAGCACTCTCCCGTACGGCAATAACAGCTGTGGATAATAGCTCGTAAGGAAAGGGGAATTGAATTGATTAGGAAAGTTTCATGTCTCAGTGAGGTGTCTTCAACAATGGTATATCAATTTTTTTTTTAATGTACAAAAGAATTTGAAAATCAATAACTATTGATAAATTAAAAATTTATTGCCCATTAATTTATTCAATTGACCTAATAAAAAGTTAATTGATGAAGTATTATTTAATTATTCAAAGAATACCAGTAATACGTTGTATACACAAAAATAATATTATCTTTTATTTTACTTCTTGATCTTGAGTTAAATATTCTGGTATTTAACCATTAAAATATTCTGATATTTCATTTTAATTCTTATTTACTTATAAATTCAGTAATTGGTTTTGATTAATATACATTTATTATATTTACTGACGGAAGTAAAAAGAGAAACTAACTGCATTCAACAAAATTTTTAAATTTGCTTTTATTTATTTATTTTTTATTTTTTTTTTTTTATACATTTTTTATTTTTCTCATTATATTTTTATTTATTTGTTTACTAATTTTTTTCTGATTAATTTAACAATACATTCTGGAAGTGGAAGATGTAGACAATAGATGCATTTAGCGGTTATCTTAATTATTATACAGGATGAGCCATGGTTTGGTCGGTCATAATTTTGAGACACACAAAGATGTACGGAAAAAATCTATATAAAAAAAATATAAATATTTATCAATGTCAGTTTTTTATTCGTTCTTCTTTTTATAAAAATGCCTTTTATGTATAAAAATTCCGAAATTCTAGAGACGTGTTTTCACAAGATGTTATCCGAAAAATCGATTCCATTTTTTGGGAAACTACGTAATGCATTTAATAGGCAGATAAAATTTTAATACTTCGAACAGTTGTAATGATTCTCTGAGGAGATGTTACTCGTTGCTAATTTGAGTGCAAACCGTCACCAAATTAGCAACGAGTAACATTTCCTCAGAGAATCATTACCACTAGCTAATTCATACTGATAATAACTACTTTGTAGTCGAAATACGTATTTATAAAAATACAAAATAATTTGATCTAGGAAATTGGGGAAAAAATCGAAATTTATTAGATAGTTTGTAAATAAATGCATATAAATTTCCAATATATAATGATATATCATCCATAAATTTATATAATCATACATAAAATTATATTAATGAACCAATATGTGGTTGGTTATTAGTATTTTATTAAAACCACACATATATGATGCGAATAATTTTTTTCTTTCTAGAAAGCAGCCTATATTACTTATTGATATTATTTAACAAAAATTTCTGCATGAATAGTTTGACGGTATTAAAGTTATTGTATACGGAGACATTTGCATTTTTTTTTACATACATTTTATAATAACCTGAATTAAAAAAAAAAAAGAAAATTCGTATTATACTTTTTTAATTGACATGTATGTCCGATGATTTTAATGAATCATTTCCATCGTGATATTTAATTAAAAAACAAAAAAGAATGTTTTTTTTTTTGAAACCGGCGTCAGTTTTTATTAGTCATTTCTTATTTATATGGTCCAAGAACCGACTAAAGCATTAAGGCAAACGTTTAAGTTTTTTTATATGAAATTACTAGCGTTGTGATTAAAACGATAGATTTCTAAAAAAAAGGTAGTATTTTTGAATGATAATCATTTAATTACCAAGTCTGCATTTTATTCCAAAAAAAAAAAACACGCCAAAAACCATAATAATTATATGGTAATATTATAAAATTTAATTATTATTTTTATCCGATTGGTTCCATTATTTATGCAACGTACACGATTATTATTTTTAGAAATAAATTATTAAAATAAAAATAACACATTTAAAATAATATGTTGTAAGAACGTGGTGCGCATACAAAACATAACAGTTAAGAAGTGAGAAAAATAGGAATCTATCAATAAGAAAACTATCAATTATGTATCTTTTTCAGACCGTACATTTTTTTATTTAAAATTTCTTATTTTTATAATTATTAATGAGAACTCTAGGATTTTTTGTTCCAATGACAATAAATTTCAATTTTTTGCCCCAATTTCCTTGATCAAATTATTCTGTATTTTTATAAATACATATTTCGACTACAAAATAGTCATCATCTGTAGCTAGTTGTAATGATTAATTCTCTGTTGAGATGGTAATGGTTGTTAATTTGTTGACGGTTTGTACCCCGTCACCAAATTAGCAACGAGTAACATCTCATCACAGAATCATTACAACTAGCTAATTCATACCGATGATGACTACTTTGTAGCCGAAATACGTATTTATAAAAATACAAAATAATTTGATCTTGGAAGTTTGGAGGCAAAAAATCGAAATTTATTGTCATTCTTCAATTTTCATTTTGAGGTTTATTTTTAATAGGCTAAATCCGTTATTAAAATGAAAAGTGTTTGTACCAAAATATGTTGGAAACGTAAGGAAAACAAACTTTAAAATTAAATTTCCAACGCTACTATAAGGTTTCTATTATACTCTTTATAATATTCTTGTATAATTAAATTCTTAGTTATGTTTAAAATTTTATGTCTACAGATCATCGAGAATTTAATTTCAAAACACAAATTTGCACCTGAATCTGAACACTAGAAATAGTACAGATCTAATAGTTCAGATAAATGACATATGGTTCAGCTTTAATTTTTGTATAAAATAAACTCAATGCCTAATGCATGCAGTTATAAATACTTATACATATAATAATAATTTGGATTATACTTATATATATCCTAATTAGTTCATTTCCGCATGTCCGCCTGCCTGTCTGTCCGTCATCAAGATAACTTATTAACGAAAAGAGAAAGCGATTTGGAATTTTGGTGACGTATTTTGGACATAAAGAAAGTACGTGAATCAGCCAAATCGGTCCATTGAGTCCCAGGCTCAACATTTGAACCATAAAATATGAAAGAAAAATTTAAAGTCCAAAAATGTTTTTTTTTTTTTAGAACAAACAACTTTTGTGTGATTCTTTTTTTCATAAAATGCTTAAGTTCACCACAATTTTAGCTCAAATTTAGGTAATAAGCATTAATATAAAAATACAATACATATATATATACATATATATATATATATATATATAAATTTATTACTGTATACGCTGGATATTTAAAGTATTTAATGAATGATAATGATTAAAATAGTTCAAACAATGATATTAAACAGTATGTCGAGTATATCTAAACAATTAACTCTGTTAGTTTTTATAATCTCTTGTTATTGTATAGATCTGAGCTGGAATTGTAGCGATTTTGCTAATTAACGAATTTAACTTTCAGTTTGGAATACGCCACAAGCTGTTATCGAAACATATAAATATCTCGTTGCGGATCAACATCTTTTTACGTACTCAAAATAGAGTACTTTAATGAAGTACTTGATATTACAAATTAAAGTTAAACTCAGTAAAAAATAAATTCTTGTTATAAATGTAAAAAAAGAGAAGTGTAAATTATCTTTTTCTGTGATTATTGTCTAGTAAGTAAAACTAATACATGCTCTAGCTCCGCCTCCTTCAACAGCAACTTCGTATGACGGCAAAAAATTAATTTATACTTTGGTTATTTTAATAAAATATTTTTTTTGTCTTTTGGTTTCATAAAATTGTAATTGCTAATCTTTATATTTAGTAAGAGAGCTTACGGTATCTTTTTATTTATACCAGCGTTATATTTAAGGATGTTTGCGAGGTGTAAAAAAATGCTATGAGTAGAATGGAAATTAAGTAAAACATTCATTATTCCATTCGAAATCTCCTGTGTAAATTAAAACCGATTCAATAACCAGGAATTTCAAACTTTTATAAAAAGAAACTTGTACTCTAAAGAACTAATTGTACTCTAAAGAACTAGTTTTCGAGATAAAAAATTAAAAACTGGGTGATAATGTCGTTTTAATAGAAAAATTAATTAGTTCATACAGAAGTCCTTCAACAATGCCGTCAGGTTTAACGTATAGTCAGTAGGAAAACTGTTCCATTTAACTCATTTTGAAATAGGTTTAATTGGTTTAAATAAACTTTGTGGACTATTATTTTATTCTATCATCAATATGATTTAGACAATTTAATAATTTTAATAATTAATATAAAACACTTAACCAATACTTGTAAATGATAATATAGTTTTATTTTGACAGCTTATAGATAAAGAACGTATGTTATAACAAACACAATGTATTAAATAGAGGAAAATATATTATATTTGAAGATTGTACTGACATTAAAAATATATCACTATTTTACGGTGTTGGCTATATTTCATATGATAAAATAATATAAGATTTTAATTCATTAATGTATGAAAACAAATTAAATTTGTTTAAAAAAATATTATATCATACTCGCAATGTATTTCCATCACTTAGATGAAAATATAAACCTATAAACTCAAGATACATCACATTTAAGTGAAATATTTTGTTAGTTAATATTAAACGCAAGTTAATGAACTATTTACAAAAAGTATAGGTGTTATTTCAATGTTATTATTGCTATCACTAATTCTTATTTATTCTTATTCGAATTCCGATGGTTTATTAGTATTTCCAGGCGTTATGACGGTAGCACTATCTATTTCAATTATATTTAAATTGGCATACATGAAAAAAGCTTTATTATTTATCTGTTATAGTGCCTTAAATAATAAATTTGACTCTCCTTTTGGCGTTCGTTTATGGAGTACGTTTGTTCATTTTACGTATACTTAAAAAGCAATATTATGACATAATATATTATGTCATAATATTGCTTTTTATATATATATTATGATATATAGAAGCTTGTTTTTTATATTCGACATAAATAGAATATGTTCAGAGTATATTAGTTTTAGTTTAAAGTTTGTAATGCAAGGAAATATTGAAATCATTAATAAAATTTTGGTTCATTTCCGTATTATACCCGTCCGCCTGACCGCGTCATTAATTAAAAACAAAAATAGATAACGATTTGAAATTTTGGTGACGTATTTTAGACAAAAAGATTGAGTTTAAGTACATGCATGAGCTAAATCGATCCATTGGGTCTAATGGATTCATGACCCAATTTTTGCTATATATGTTTATAGCTGTATAAACTGGGTATTTAGAGTATTTTATGAATGCCAATGATTAAAAATGTCAAGAATATCTGTTAATTGATATATATCTCTTGTTAAAATTTTTTTTTTATGTTTAATAAAGTTTTTTGAGTATTTTTTAACGGTAATGTATGTTTTATTGCACATTCCACTTACATGTACCGCTGCGATCAATTCAATTATTCCTTACAAATAAAGGATGATCCATTAAGCACTATAACTTTAAATTTATTAAACAATATGACATAGAAAATCTTAAAATAAAATTTATTATTTAAAGAGACCAGAGAGTAATGGGTGAAAACAATTTATTTAATTAAAAATGATTTCAACATGTAAATTAATCAAATGATAATAAAAATTTATATTTTTATGACATTTGAATATGATTTACAACTTTACATAGTTTTATATTTCTTTCTATATACGTAAGAAAATCAATATTAACTCCCCTACTATATATACTTAGTACAAATTTTTTTTTTTTAGTATCACAGCTAATATTATTTTAATTTTACAATATTTGGTAGTAAAAAAATAAAATTACAAATAACTGTTATTTTGTTTGTTTGAAGTTCTGTGAAGAATTTAATTTATATTTAATTATCATTAACTTATAATATGTATTTAATTTATTGGCTAATAGATAGAATGCACTCACATCACATTTAAAATTATTTGATGAGGTTATGGTCACGTGATACTAAAGTTGCTATAAAGATATTTTTATATTAACTGACATTATTTAGGTTAATGATATTATGGTGAACAATTTTTGGAATTAGAAACACGGAACACCAAAAATAAGATATTTAAAAAATTCTTATATTTAATATCGTTTGAAAAATAAAATGTCTTGGTCTAGCGAAATCGCAAGGTTGCAAAAAATCCACTATCAAATAATTTATTTATATAAAGATAAACAAAAATTGATTAAATAGAAATGCGCAATACGTTAAGTCAATTTTCTTTAGTACAATGCTTGCTCTTACAGTTTTGGTCTGGGTCTTGCATTTTTAATAGACGAAGGAAATCTTAAAAAACTTCTTTCGAACACGGTTTGCTTAGATGTCTTTCTGCTATTGATTTTCTAAACTTAATTAGGACCAAAGTGAGTCTTGTTTGACCCAAATCGGTTCGGGTTACACAAAATTTGATATTTTTATATAATTTCCTACTAAAAAGGAATATTAACCAAAACTATTCTTTATGAATTTACAAACACAAATTGTGGGTTTACTTACATGTTCCAAGAAAAATATTTGTGAGCAGAAACGAACTGGATCCATTAGCAAAACTGCTCTCAAACATAAATCTGAAATTCAAAAAACATTATTTCATTTTTGTTCAAATAATAAAATTATAATAATTTGAAAAAGACATTGTTTAATACAATCTTTTTCAAAATTTATATAACTGCAGTTTTTATATCATATAATTGAAATGGTGGAGACAATTGAGTTGGGTCAAAAAGGCAAGAGTTGAATGTGTGAAAATTTCTTGGCTCTAGCTCCATATTTTTAATAATAGCCAAAAAAGAATTTTATTTATGCTGTAATATTCTTATTTGAAACTATTTTTCTAACTCTTAGTCTTTTAACCCTATTTAATCCACTTTAATCTAATATTTTCTATCTCTTATCCCTTCCAAATATATAAAAACTAATAGCGTACAGGGCTGATATTTGCCAAAACACGGTTTCCATTCTTAGCATATTGTGATTCATCAATGAAATAATTTACAAATTTACAGAAAGACCGTTACTCAAACCACCCACAAACTCCAAGTCTATAACTATAACAGCGCCGGTCTTAGTAGGTCAGTTGGCTCACCAAATACAATGAACACATTTACAGATTAGCGAGAGTATGAGATTCCCGCCGTCGCCACAAAAACTAATTGTTAGAAAAGGCCTAGAAAAGTAAACTTGCCAGACATATGTCTTCACTTTACTTCTTCTAGCAGGAAGGCCGTAGAAATAAAAAAATACACTTATCATATTTCAAAACAAAACTTTTTGGTCAGCGCCATTATTTACTTCCCCTCCGTTTTTATGGCAAAATTATGGATACCAAATTTTATAACATTTGGATAATTGAGTTATTGATGTGTGAAAGTTGAAAAATTAATACAGCCTGTAAAATTCTCTATCAAAAACATAACTCCTGTTAGTATGAAACTAAAAAGCGTACATATCAAAATACAGCATAAGCTTTAAAAATAAATTCAATTAAATTCTACAACGCTAATATTAAATTTTTATGATATTATATCATAATACTCTGTATTATCAACAGATTTAGCTATATTATGCAAAATTTCATTCGAACACCTGAAAATGGGTCAAATTAAACTTGAGTAAGGTTTGATTGTAGTCACTTGAACAGGTGAAACTAAATAAAAGCTTGTAAACATATTAGATTTAACTTGATATTAGTATACACCTTAATTGTATATCTTCTTACATCGTTGTATCGTTTGTGTTTACTATATCGTCAATGTTATCGAGTGTCTTTGACCTCGTCAAGATTTAACTTTAAATCCGTTTTCTACAAAGAGACGACGTACATTGAACTTTTTTGTTTGTATTTGAAAGTTTGTATATACGTATAGGTAGCATAACCTTCCTTATTTTATTATTCAAACTAGCTGATGCTCGTAACTTCCTATGTTCCAGATTTCAAAAATGTTGAATTGTTTTCGTTAGTTTGTAAACAAAAGTTTCATGTGAACATTTGTATTCTACAATTTGATAGGTTGTTTGAAGGTTATTATATTCATTTGCAATTAATAGTTCACTATTATTTATAGTATGCAATTCGACACAGTACTTATTAAATATGTTGTCATAGAATTTGTATTAACAAAAAAATACAATCGATAAAACAAGCCATGTGATTACACAGGAAATGCATGATCAGTGGGCTAACATAAAAATTGATTTAGCTTTAGTGTGCTAGCAATACCTAGCCTTTGTTTTTCGCTTCGAGTCTCAGAAATTCAATATTTATCATCTTTCTAATAATTTTTATGCATTTAGAAATATTTTTTTAATTACAGTTTTTTTTTAACTCTTACTGCTTATGGTTGTTTAAATGAAATTTTGTTGCCCTGACTTGGAGAATATCAGAGAATATCTTTTTGCGCCAACCCACTTCCATAATATTTCCAAGAATTGAGAAAAACTGTACTGTTTTTCATCGTAAATAGACCAGAAAGACTTTATAATGTCGATGAAAGGCATACACAAAACGTGACATTATACGTTAACGACGTTAAATCCATATCTCTCCTATGACCATTTTTAAATAAATAAAATATTTTCCTTTCTTCTTGAAAGAGAAATTATCATTTTTTTAAGTTTGATTACTTTTTGCCTGCCCCGAGAGCAATTATTAAAGGAAATGTATAATAACAGTTGTATATGTGTTTTTTCTACGAATAATTTTAAAGTGCTCCTTTGAATATAATTTACAAAAAAAGCTACAAATTTGCAGATGGGCCTTATTATTATAGTACGGTGGATTATTAAGGCCCAAGAAGAGAGTATTTTATGATTAAAGATTTTTAAAAGTGCTGTCCTTTCCCATACAAGAAATGAGGATCGGCCCATTAATGGGCCAAGACAGGCAGCCGATTTAAAAGTATCGGCCAATGATCCGAATATATCATCGGCCCAAGACTGGGCGAGTATCGGACTGTAACGCCATGCCGATATCGGATCCTATGATCGGCCGAGCATAGGATCCTATGATCGGTCGATCATAGGATCCCATGATCGGCCGAGCATAGGATCCAAGCATCTGCCAAACGTACCGATATCGGATCCTATGATCGGCCAAGCATAGGCTCCAAGCCTCTGCCAAACGTACTATTATAAATAATTATTTTTAATTTAGAAATAAAAAAATTTTTTATTTAGAAACATTAATCTTTATTCGATAAATATATTAATTTATTATACTAACTTATTTTTATTTTAAGAGTTTTAAAAGAATATTGCACTGCAATTATAAATATAAGTAATACAACATTAAGTGAATTATTAAAAAAGAAAATAAGTAATTTTAGTATAAAAATTAATTATCACTGTTGTCCTCGTTATTATTATTATTATTATTGTTGTCTTGTTGTTGTTGTTGGTTGTTAATAGCTCGTTGACGGCGGCCTCCATCCCTGTCTCCTGCATTAGTAAGAAAACTGCCGATCTTTACCCTTAACGATTTGGATTGATCCGAGTCCCGAAACTTTTCTTCAACAACCTCTGAAATTAGAAATATTTATAGATAAAACATAACTTTATTCAGGTGTAGATTTTAAACATATATCCTACCTTTTAAACAAGTGTAAGTGCAAGTAGCACTAAAATTGTGTTTCCCGATACCACGTACTTTCTTCCCAGTGCCAGAATAATTCAATTGTACGGTAGGTGTAATGACCTCAGATAAAGTTTTTCGTATTATAGTTACAACATCTGATTCCCCGTACATAATAACTCTGAATAAATTCTTCAGTTTCTTTTTTTCGTCGTCAGTTTTCAGGTCGTTATCAGAAATCAAAAATTGCGCCTCATCGTTGATGGAGAATATATTTTTATAAGGCTCCATAGCAGTTGTTTTAGAAATGTTTGGAGCATTTCCCCCAGTTTTCATTAAAACTTGAGTTTTAATTCGTTTAGCTTCATTTTTTATGACATACTCCATGCTTATTTCAAATGCATCCAAATGTTCATATAATTCGTCAAATTTCCCATCAATATAAGTCTTTATACGATCTAAAACAACAGTAAATAGTAAAATATACAAAAATATTATGAGTAATTAATAAAATAAGTAATAAAATTTATTAAGAAGAAAATTAGTTAGAAAAATCTTGACTTTTCATTTTAAATAATCACTATTTTTCTTAATAAAATACTTGGAAATAAAGTTAGCAAATTCGATGCATGTAAATACAGATAAAATATTCATTAGTTGTTTTCTCATCGTAATTAGAGAATACCTAATTTAATTACATGCGTATAAATTAATTGTCATGTAAAAAGTTGGAATAGTAAAATTAATAAATGGAAACAAATATTTTTTCCGCGATACGAGCGATATTCAATTTGTTTTTGTAAATAAAAACCATAAACACTTACCAAACAATATACCATCATAATTAATATGAGTTGAAATGGCTTGCTGATTTTCTGCCTTTTCCCATAAAGGTATAATAAACTTCTATAATAAAAAAATCAATAAAATAATAAAAAATCAATAAAAGACATTGTATAATTATTCAACTATTATAAACATACCTTTGACCTTAAATAATTTTGCATGTTTATTTTTGTCTGAGCATGCATCTGTGCTCTGACAAGCAATCGAACTCACTGATTCCACATGATTGAGTTCATCTATATCATCATTTTAACAGCTGATGTAATTTTCAATACGCTTGCGCAGTCAAAAAAGTTTCATATCATCGGCCAAGCATCGGCTGAAGATCGCAAATTATTATAGAGCGTATACTACGGCGGGCGATGATAAGCCAGCCATTGGCCGTTAAAGAATGCCGATGCTTGGCCGAGCATTGGTAGCCGTATCTTGGCCGATCAACGGAAAATAGTTGATCATCGGCAACTTTGTATGGGTTGTTGTATTAATTTTATCATTTAAGTCCACAAAATATAGCATATTTTTTGTAGGTGGGCCTTATTTGTCACAGGTACCTTATATATAACACGTAGCAACTGTTATTTAAGAAAAATAATTCATGTACAGATTTTTTTAACTTGATTACTATATTAACATAGATGAATTAAAATTATAACCAAGGTTTGGATGATTTTTTGTGGTGTGTGTCTGGTATGCATTTCTATGGGTGGTATTCGTTTGATATATTTGCACCCTACAGCTCAAATAGTAAATTACATTGTACAAATGTGTCAAGTTAAATATAGTACAATGGTATTGTTAATACTATTAACTTGCTTTAAAAGAAAGTTAATGTTGTCACTCCAAAAATCACAATCATAAAGAGGAGACATTTGTATTTTTTATGTAACGTAAAAACTACTGGATCAATATAACAAATTCTTTCACCGTTAGGAAGCTACCCAATTCCCGGTTGACACAGGTCATTTTTTATCCCTGTAATCCGACGGGAACGGGAACAACACTGGTGAAACGTCCGCTAGTTTTAAATAAACACCAAAGATTCAGATCGGTACATTTTATTTTTGGATTTAACTTTACTAATAATGTATATTTTTCTAGTTTTCGCTCATTATAATGAGTACGAATATTATCACAGAGAACTCTAGAGAATTTTACGAATAAATTTCAATTTTTTTAACCAATTTTCTAAATCAAAATTTTTTTTAATTTTTTATATACGTAATTCAACTACAAAGTAGTCATCATCAGTATGTATAAGCTAGTCGTAATATTTCTCAGAGAAGATATTATTCGTTGCTATCAAACAATTTTTTGGGACAAAACATTGAAAATTATTACTAAAAATGAGGTATATTTGCTTTAACATTTTTTTATTTCGCAATTTTAAGAATTGACCATTGAAACAGTAAAATATATTTAGTATACTAGGTCTTTATTCAATTTTATAAACCATAGTCTACAATTATAACGTATCAGAAAATTATTGATTGAGACTCTAAAGGTTTGACCCCTTTCGACTGATTTTATTTTTATATTTTAGTGGGTGTGCATGAGGTGTTGTTGTTGAATTCATTGTTAAATCTATGACTTCGTATATTTATTTATTCTTCTTACCAATGCAATTTCAAAAGAATTAAATATCTGTGGGCTAAAAAACTGTATTAAATCCATACACCATATAGTTGATATTTGTATTGTTTCTTGACTTTTGTTTATATTAAAAATTATTATTAATTTACAAATCTTCACACGTTGTAAGTACAATAACATTTAATTTTATAAAAAAAATAATGGTATGTAAAAGATCTGCGCACAATTGAATCAAAAGTGTGCTGCACCATTTGGCATACTAAAATAAATGGTCTCATAAGAAATTTTCACAAGGATTTATACTGAACTAATTAATTAATTAATTAATTTTTAATGAGTTCAAAATTTGACATCAGGGAAGATGCAGTAAAAAAAATTTACTATTTTACCCATCAAATATATGAAACTAAACTCAATAACAAAATTCGAAAATTAAATTAATCAAAAACGAATAAGTTATATGCTCTTAAAGATCTCTTTCTTGCAAAATAAGTTGTATGGGTTATTCTACAATAGTCATTTTCTATGGAAAAATTTACAAAATTTTTGAATATTAATGTAATTAATATAACATTTTTATTCGCAATCAACTCATTTGTGCATACTAAAATTATTTATCTTAAATTTTGAAGGAAGTGTATATAAGAGCCATGGGCATCGATAGGACCTCTTATCGTAGAATGACCCTTATGTAAAATCACTATGGAGATGAACATGTATGACATCATTTAAGCAAATTAATTTTTTATTAATAACTTCAAATTTATGTTTGTGAAGTAAAGAAGCTTTAAAATGATAAAAAATCTGTGCATCTTCCCAATTATATTTTATGTTTCTAGTTATAAATTCAGTGTAATATCAAAGAAAAACGAATTTCAAGAAGTTAGTAAAGTCTAAATACATAACAAATCAAATTCTATTTGAATTAAATAAGAAATATTATACATGTAGTAAAAGTTAAGATTGAAAAAATAGCAGACACTTCTTTTGGACACAAATGTGGACATGCGATAAAATTTTGTTCGCGATAAATAACTAAAAAAATAACCATCCAATTGAAATGAAATGTCACATGGGTAATCTAAACATGAAATCGGAGGTATCTTGTTCAAATGTTTTTCACAAAAAAAATACTTTTATTTTTATTTTACAAATTTTTTCGGGTATCAATCTTCGACAAGCCCTTCGTTTGCATATCAGGATTGTATTTTGGTTCGTTTGAATATTTGAATTAAAATTTATTCATGACAAAACCTTAAATTTCAAACGCTTTTATAGAAATTGACAATATAAACGATCGCTATTTAGGTCTTGCTTTAAATAGTAATGATTCCCGTTAACCCAGGCTAATTATGTACTGCATGGATATTGATTGTACTGTAAAAAGTAGTTTTTACTAAAATAATAAATGTTTGTATACAACAAATGGTGGAGATGATGGGGAAAAAATTGTATTTTTTTAATATTTTTACCAATTTCAACAGTTTTCTAAGATGTTGCTTGTCAAGGTCCAAGTGGGCAATTCGTGTTTATGAAACTTTTTACCAGATTTACGTCTCGATGTACAAATTTCAGTCGATGTACAATATAAGTAATAAAGTTTCTATCCGTGATGGATATGACCTTCTGAAGATAGACCAATAACTTCGACTTGAATCGAAAATATACGATGGATCTCTGGATATTAGTAACATAAATGTACACATTCTGTAATAACTGTGAACATATATTTTATTCTATTGTAATAATAATAATTATTTATTTGTTCAAAATGTGTAGTTACAAATAGAAACACAATTTTGGATTGTAGTACAAATCGAATGAGTCACACTCACATAGATCAACTAACACCATACCAAAAACAAATAAATCACATAAAACTACATTAATATTCAACAACACGAATAAGCTCTTCAAAACATTACTTTTATGGAAATACCAAGATAGATTTAACAAAATCGCTAAATTCGATATATATCTAACATTCATTAAGAATGGTATTAAAAATTGAACTTATAAACTCTCAAATTGACTGTTGATCTAATAAAATGTGTAAATACAACAAAAGTTATTAAAAATATCTAAGTTGTAGAATCTAACAATCGCACATAAAATGAAAACAATGCGCTTAAGTTCGTAATAATGCGACAATATTAATTATAATATTGCTGACATTAAAAATTCTCTAAAAATATAACCAAATTTTTATAACTGCAGGATTTTTGGGATGGCAAACTCAACTTTCTATCAGTGTACTGGTGTGTATGTATGTGCCAAATTTATAAAGATAGTACAACATTTATCAAACGGACTTCGTTGGCTTCGGTAACCTAACAAACAGGTAATTACTTACACCTGTGGACATAAAAACCACATCAACCACAATTTTTTAAGAAACACTGACAAGAATTTTGAAGTTATTGTGGTTTAAGAATATCCACGTAACGACACAATGTTAGATTTAACAACATTTGTGTTTATTTAGGTCAATAATTCAACACAGACATGAGTTTCATTTGTAAACGAAGGGAAATTTTTCCTAAACCTTGCCCTTACACTATTCAAAAAGTATGCGACATTTCATAAAAATGTACGGGTGGTGATATAACAACCTTGTAATCTAAATTAGCTCACGTTACACTATCACTATATAGTAACTTCATTTAGCAGTAGACCTCGTTTACGGTAACATCCCAGCTTTCTCATTTGGAATAAAATATAAAACCACTCTAATTTATCGTAATTGGTTTATATATTCCCATATTTATACTATTAACTACATCGTAATGTTAGCGAGAACAATAATTTTTGGAAATTTGTTTTTACAAAGCCTCTAATGATTCATTGAGGTTTAAATTTCCTGAATATAATAAATGTGTCTTTCAAATTTTATCAAAATCAGTGAACATGTTTGAAAGTTACAGCTGAATAAACATATATAGATAGACACAGACATGCATAGAGATTACAGACATGGAAAATGGAAAATCATCTAGTCATAGCACCGAATTAGATTCCCTTTCTTCCCAAGAAGACAGTTGAAAAGAACGTACTTCATAATTAGTAAGAACAGTCATAATCTTTGTCTTTACAAGACGACCAATATTCAAAAATAAATTCCTGCTTAAACTATTTGAAATACTTCAATCTAACTAAAAACTATTGTTTTTCCATTTTCTCAAACATTCGGTTGTGCAATAAAAAATAAGAGCCTCAATTTGAAATCTGTAATGTGCTTTTTCTAGCTTTATAATATAAATTTTAGGTCAGAAGCATATGCCTATCTGTTTAGATTTGTTTTTCTGACAGTCCAAATAATTGAAATTCCTCGAATTTTGTAATATCCAATGCAGATGTACAAATTTAAAAACAAGTCTTTAATTCTTGAAAAGATATAAAATTTTTCCACAAAGTCTAACTTGATTATTTATTCTTTTTAGTACCTAAATTAGGTGAAGAACAGAGGTTGAAATAAAATACTTACTTTTGAATTAAAAAAAATTCTTTATAAAATAATTTATTGCATTTTTAAGATAAACTTTTTAGGAATCTACCTTGTGTTGAAGCGAATTTTTATAATTAAAATTTCAGGTCACATGTCAAAATTTGATCCAAATGTTTGGCACACAAATACTATTAAAATTTCTTTTTTTTGAAGTATTTTTTATGAGTAGCATTTTTGTAAACTACATTTTGGTATACAAAAAACCTCAGATTTCCATATATGTATAGAGGTGTGAGGCGTTTGATCAGATATTTTTTGTTTAAAAAATAAAATACAATTTATCATCACGTGGCAATTGAAATCACAAAAAAAAATGTACAATAGAGTAAAATTAAACACACATATAGGTACAATATAAATAATATTGACGGAGGCGCGGCTAAGCACGAGTTCGCCAGTTTGATTAATATTAGATCAAGAATCCTAATAAACTTCGTATAAATTATATAGGTGGTATCTGATACAATGATCATTTAAAAATAAAAATAATATTAGAACTATATTAAAACTGGATGAAACTCGTTGAACAACAGTTATAGTTGACCACAAAATACTTGATTTTTTTTTAGATATTTATATTGGTTAAACAACTCTATGGCATGCTCAAAATTGTTCATGTTTTTAGAACCGATAACCCGATTCTTTAAAATTGATCCCTTGTTTTATCAAATCAATGAAAATCAGTAATTATCTAATTACAAAATAACTGAAGAAAACTTTTGTATCACATATTTTTGTGATTTTCTCAAACTCCTAAAAAAAGACATTTTATAAACTAATTTTGACTCAAAATATTCAACAATTAGATGTCTAATTTCAGAGATATTATCCAAAATCTGATTATTCCCAAAGTCATTTCAGAATTAACTCGTATCTTAAAAACTAGACATCAAATCTTTTGATGTATTTTCGTTTTTTATCGTAAGTAAGGTGTTAATTATCGTAAGTAACTACAATTAATACTATTTTTGACATTAAGATGGTGCGTTTGATAATACATTTACTAGTGTTATTAATTTAAACAAGTTTTTGTGCTTAGAAAATATAGAAAATTTATCGGTCTAAGTTTATGACAGGAAAAATGCATGATAAGATTTCTCCATACTCTCCTTTTGTTTTCATTTCTGTCCAGATTTTTTTCTTTTATAATAGAAAATAATTGGTAGGGTAGAAAATTTTTCATGTATTAAATAGGAAATAACCGTCGAAATCAGTAAATTTTGAGATTATCTCGTGAACTAAATGGCCAAAAATTTTTGCAACTTCGGGATTGCATAGATAACGTTATTCTGAGCCTGTAAAAAAATACGAAAAATAGTTTCACGCTGAAACAACCTTAAAACTCTAAGTGTCTTTAAATCAAAATTGAGACATCTAAAATTTAAACACATTATCGAATGCAACATAAATTGAAAATTTCGCAAATAATTTAAAAAATAAATATGTATATTGGCAGTTATAGGAACTGCCGATAAAAGTGAAAACTTAGAACTTTTAGTGTTAAAATTTGAAATTTAATAATATTTTAATTAAAATTATCAACATCAATCTGCTTTTCACATCTATTGACACTCCGAGCAACAATTGTATGCAAGTTTCTATAGTTTTTTATTATTCAAATATATTACGGGCTGTATATGACAAAATATAAATACAATTTAATTGAAATAACAATTAATATACAAGCATACGTCAGTTATAAAGGTACAGATATACTACATGTCGGTGACGTGAATCCATAAGATTTTCCGCTACCAAAAAGTGCTCAACGCGTCTAAAGAAGTTTTCACTACAATTATTATCTAAATACTATGAAATTTAGCGTGTATATGCACTCGTAAAATATATTTCTTAATTTAAAATAGATTTTTATTTTAGAAATATTGGCTCGAGAAAAATTCTTCAACAAGATCTCAGTTTTCATGAAATAACAAATTGAATAGTTATATATTTTCAGTTAATTATACACGAAAAGAAATACAATGTATATTCTATTAAACATTGATATTATTATTGAAGTTTTATTTTTTGTTTTCAAAGACTCTTGATAAGTTCCTACTCTGATTTATATTTTGTGTCCAGACGAAATCGGAAATCGGATATTCATCATCAAGATTATTAATAAAATAATTTACTCCAAATAAATTTCTTAATTCTATTGTATATTTCTAATTGTTTGTAATGTATTGTTGTATCATCTAACTAAATAATGGCTCATTATTCTTATTTTTGTTTTGTTTTAAGTTTTAATTTAAATTTATTCACATATTGTTATTATATTTAAATCACTCTTTAAAAATTATAATATACGCCATCCTACTAAGCATATTAAACATGTCTATCTTAACATAAAAAATGAAATTTTTAAACCTAGAAACAAAAGTGTATTATGTGAGATAAAGTATTATAGGTTTGTATATCATAATGTATGAAATATATGCTAAAATATAAAATGAATCGGATGTGAAAGACTCCAGGTGACTTCTATCTTTACAAACGTATTCGTTAAAGTTGTCTTGACTCAATGTCTAGGGAATTAAAGTATTAATATTCGTACTATTTACGATATTATAATGTATATTAATTGTTAGATACTGGAGTTAATTGTTTAGATACTGGAAATATGATTGAATTTCATTATTTAATTAGCATTCATAAAATACTATCCAGTCTATTCAATTATATATGTATAATAATAATATGTATTCTTATTACCAATATGTGTTCATTAGCCAAATTTGAGCTAAAATTGTGCAGGACTCAAACATTTTACGAAAAAATGTTTCAAACAAAATTTGTTTGTTTCAAAAACAATAAATATTTCTTGTATTTATACTTATTTTCTATATCTTTTATAGTTTAAAAATTTGGTTAAGGATCTATTGGAACCAATGGACCGATTTTTCACAAACTTAAACACACCTTTTATGTTTAGAATACGTCACCAAATTTCAGCTCGCTATGGCTTTTTATTTTATGTGATGACGTACGGGCCAAAATACCAAAATTATGTTTGTGCGGTCAATATTAGGTTGCGTTACAAACTTTAGACAAAAATTAATATACTCTGACATATTATGTATGTCGAGTATAAAAAATAGATTCGCAGGCCCTATTCTTTTTTGTCCCTAGGATTCTCATCGACTCTGATTCGTTTTGAGACGTGTTTAGTTTTTTATTTGTTTAAAGTAGTATTTAAAAGAAACCAAACATTTATTGTTCTTGAATTTTTCATTTATCTCTCACGGTTGAAAAGATTGGTAATGGATCTATTAGATGATTTTACTCAATCACGAGTATAAAGTCACTTTTTAGTCCTAAAACGTGATATAAAAATTCAGCTCGCTATCTGTTTTCATTTATGAGTAAATATATTAAGGTAACAACAAGCAATCGAAAAGGGACTAATTAAAAGATTCTATGTTCACGAAAATTTTGTTAGCGCCTTTAATATTTTCTAGTATAATAAACTTTAGACTAAATTTAATATACCCTCAAATATTATACGTGTGCCAGATATAAAAATACATTTGTCACTACCATCACCAGTTTATATTATATTATTATACAGAGGTGAAACGAAACAAACATATTGGAGATTTCAATGCACGAATAAAATAACCTAGTAACTTCGGTCCAGTGCAGCAAGTCTACTATACGCTTATACACATATACAAATGTTATATGTATATGTTACAGTTAATGTACAAATTTAGTCAGTGTAACAAATCACTTGGTGGTAATGTGTGTATTCACAAAATCATTTAAAGTGTACAAAAATAATCGTTTGAGTCGTATAACTAGATAATGTATATAGTGCTGATGAATTTCCCGGGCCTGGGCCCTGGGTGGCATTATTTTAGTGATGGTGAAATTTTGAAATCAAAAAAGCGAAGCAGAAATAAAATTTAAAATTTTCTCATGAATATAAGAATATTTCAGATTTATTTCATTATGAATTAAAAATATGTAATCGAATTTTAACACGAAAAGATTCATAAAATTTGTTACCAATTACAGCTTGTCATAATTTTCTTTTACGCATATAGTATTTCAGAATAGGAACAAACTTAACTAATTATTTGAATTTGAAAAACTATAATTTAAAATTTATAAAATTATAATTATCACATTCAGCAAATTAACTGAATATTTTTGGGCCTTATTGGGCCATCAGAGTCTTCGTAATAACATTGTCCTTAAATTATTTTCTTCTCGCTAACAGTATGATCAGGTATTTGGTATATATATTAGAACATATAAACCAATTTTCATAAAGACATGTGGCCTATATTTTGGGAATAGGATATCACTGAGAGTAAGGTTTATTGCTACTACAGTTTATTGCTACTAAGTATCAAAAACACCGTTTTAAACTCGACCCTAAATACAATACAAATTTTTTCTAACTCGATCCCAAATATCACATTCTACTAAATTTTTTTCTGGATACTTTATTTTTACGTGCACTTGAATGTGTATAGAATATAGTATATTAGGAGGGGAATCGTAACTGCGTTTCTTGTACCAAGACGGTGGTGATATTTGGGATCGAATTATCACTTTAACTAATGTCTCATCGTTAATTCATACTTTACATACAGAAGCATATAATTTAATTAATATTTACACTTTATCTGTAACATATACACTGAAAATAGTGTATATTGTTAATAAAAAAAAAGAAGAAAATGAATAAATATATGCAAATAGATATTATTATTATTATCATAATAATATTTTAAGTACATCATATAAAATTATTCTCATAATATAGCAAAAAATAAAAAAAAGCTATTGTGTTTTTAAATTTATATCTTAAAATTAGATGTCTTTAATATCTTGAATTTTATTTAGATTAACACATTTTTGATTGTAATAATTTTGTAAATTAAAATATTTATTACTTTAAAAAATACCTACATATTAATTAGTGACCGTGAGTCTATAATGATGCGAAAATTCTGTACGATTATATCAGGCCTTTGAACGTTTATAGATTTGTTTGATATTAGTAAGGTTTGAAAAGATCTAGGATTCCAGTTATTATTTGATGGTTTGACTTTCTGTGTGATTAAAATTTACATCATAACAAGTGAATCTAACAGTATTTTATGAATGCTAATGATTAAAAATAGTTCAAATATTGATAGTCATACATATATATATATATATATATATATATATATATATATATATATATATATATATATATATATATATATATATATATATGTATATATGTATATATATATATATTTATATATAATAAAAATTTGTACTTCATAGCTAAATTTGAGGTAAAATTCTGATGAACTTAAACATTTTACGAAAAAATGTCTGAAACAAAAATTGTTTCCTTTTAAAAAACAAACATTTTTCGTTCCTGAATTTTCTTCTATCTCTTATGGTTCATAAGTTCGATCATGGGCCCATTGGACCTAATGAACCGATTTTGCACATTCACAAACTTAAACTCATGTCTTAATTACGTCACCAAAATTTCATCTCGATATCTCTTTTCGTTTTTCAGTTATCTTGATAATTATACCAAAATTTTGTTTGTGGACTCATTTTTTGCTAGCGTCATAAACTTTAGACTAAAATAAACCAATAAAAATTTATATTTGTTCATGTCTCAAATGGACCTTTATAGTTTTATTGAAATATTATGAACATGGTGGTACATTTTTGAAAATGTAACATTTATATTCACGCAAAAATATTCCCTAACTTAAATTGTTAAGATAAAAATATTAGAGAAAAAGCAACAACGTTGGAATACTGTTGGTAAAATGGAACACCTGCGCAGAAATAAAACTAGTAGAGAATATTTTGAGAAATGTTAAAAATACTTATGACAATTTTAGCCATTAAACGATAGCCAAGACAAATGATTGCACCAAATGTATACATAAGTAATAAGATCAGGTGATTTGCAAAATACTTGATACAGATAATTTTGGTCAATTTTTAAATCGGGTTTTAATGAAATCTGTTAATATATATTATGTTTTTTTTTTCCATGAATGATACCTAAACTATATGTATTAAATTTTCATTTTTGTTAAATTATTGATTAATTGGTAAACATTTTTTCTGATTAAACATATTTTAAGTAACGTGTGCTTGATTGCTAAATGCCCATATTGAAGATAATTTGGAATACCATTCCAAAATTGATGTTTTTGATGTTTTCATTTCTTTTTCTTAGCTATAAGCAAAGTCAGTTCTGCGTTAGACTAATAAGTGGAGAAACAGAGACTCAGTTGCAATGAGGACCTCCATTATTTCTGTAAGAGAATAAAAATGCTCTTGGATTTGGTAAAGAAGGTAAAACTCCTGTTGAAGATATTGCAAACAACTCTTCAGGTGGTGTAACTCCCTAAATGTAGACGAGTTATTAAAAACATACTTCAACAGCCAAAAAACTGAAATTTCTGACAACAATAATTTTAAGGCTTGTGACTGAAATCTGTGTAACCGATAAAAATTTATGGAAACCGATTATTTAGAAGCAGTTTCAGATACTACGTCACATTCTAGCAGTATAAAATGTATTATTGCACCACTGCTACACAATGGTGAAATGTGCCTTCAGCTTTCTCCAACAACCTTCAGCATCCAGCTCTATGGTCGGAAGTGTCCCCTTTTTGGAACACATGTTTGATTGGTTTATATGTTTAAGAACAATAAACTTATTCATAAATCAGTTAATTTTCTCAATAATTAATAACTAATTAGGTATTTAAAATAAGTATATATAATATAAAAAGATAATGCCAAATTGACAAATGATATTTTTTGCACTTCTTACACATAAAAAAATTTTTTATACTGAAACAGTACTTTATTTGATACTCATTGCGGCTAAAGCTGATTAAATTTCCTATAATTCCACGTACTTATCACATTAAATTCAGTAGTAAAAAACCTAGTTCCGCTGAATAAATATTATTTTCATCAAAATAGTAAAACATCCCTGAAGTACGAATGGAATTTATCTTTCAATAGCAAGATACAACTAATCAACTTTACTATTGAAACAAACCTTATGACCGTTTCACTCGTAGACTTCTATAACTGAAACTGCTATACTTAATAACGCTATCTAATATTGAAGGCACTAGCAAAAGTAGTTAGTATAGGTGCTTATAGAAATACCTAATTAGACCATTTTCGGTTGTCCGTACGTTTGTGTGTCCGTCGGTCTATGAGTCATAACGATAACCAGAAAAGAGATAAAAGAGATAGCGAGATGAAATTTTGGTGAAGTACTCCAAACATAAAAAGTTAGTTTAAGTTCGTGAATGAGCAAAATCGGTGGATTGAGTCCAATAGATCCTTTACCCAACTTTTAAACTATAAAAGATAGAAGACAAGTTCATAAAAAAAATTTGTATTTCTTTTATTTGAAACTTTTATTTGAAACATTTTTTCGGAAAATGTTTGGATTCGCCACAATTTTAGCTCAAAATTAACTACTAAACACATATAGGTAATTACAATACATATTATTATTATACATATAACTGTATATTTTTAGTGTTTTATTCAATCATATGCCGAGTATCAAAACAATTAACTCAGTTAGTAGTTATCTCTACTTGTTGTGTTCGTAAATTTCGTGGATCTAATTAACATTATTTTTAAAGTTCTATAAGTGAGAAAATACACGCACACTATACCCGTATGAGTGAAAAACGGGGTTATGGTAGAACTTCCCTAAGCGGAAAAAAGATAACGGTTCCCCTTTTCATCGCTTATCCAAATTTGACAGTGTCTCTTACTATACTTCTACATGTAAAATAATATACCTCTTAGATTTTTTAAATTTTTGTTGTTCAATTTCAATTGTTACTTTAGGGAATCAATTTCATTTTAGATAACATATTTAGTTTGTATTCTAAGAAATAATTTTTTATACAGTAATCATACAAAATTTCTCTAGGTATATGTAGGGTAAACTGTCCAATAGTGAACCAATTTTTACTTGTATCGATATTACTTCATCATCGACGTTTTTAACAAACATTCTGACTGGAAACCTTGTAGTTTTGACTTGCAATTTGTGTATTTAATTAATTATCTATTTATGTAAGATATATATATTTTTAAAAGCGGTCGAAGTGCCACTGCCCAGTACACAATGGATCACGGTATAAATATAACTAAAAAAATACATTTTCTAAGCTCTTTAAACAACAAACATAAAGTGCCTGACAGAGTATCTTTTATCATCTAATTCTTAAAAGGTTTTTGGGAAACACCTCAACAGGAAGACGTGGCTGTACATTAGCTCAAACAATAACGCACATAACGTTTCATTCCCCCTACTTGTCACATCCTAAAAATATCGGATTCCCTTGATAAGAGAACTTTTTATGGTTTCTGGACAAATGTGATAACATGGCGTTTTAATTATTATAATATATAAATCCTGTTTCTTAAACTAAAATGCCGATTTTTGTTACTTTATTCCTCAAATCTATTTGGCATTGCCGAAAAAATCTGAACAATTCAACACCTGTGCTTATATTTTGGGTCTAAAAGTTGGAGATCTGTATTTTTATTGCCTATTGCCGCCTCAAAATCTTTTAACACTATTTTCTAGTTAAATCATAAAGTACACGAGTTCTCTATCATTTTGCTCTTATTTCCTCCATAACTTTAATAAGCAAGAGTGCTGTTGCTATGTTCTCATGAGTATGAAAGTAGCGGTTCATTGTGTACTTCTTATAGCTCATGATTCACTGTTGAGGCATGATTATTAAACGGTTAAAAATCGAAACTGTTTTTTAAAGTTGGCTGAATGTCTAAACATAAAATAATTATTTAAAAAAAATTTTAACATTACGATTATATAGAATGCGTAAGGAACTAGAACAAAATTTTGAAAAATTTTTCTTAACTTTTAACCCCAAAAGATTATCTTTTGTTACACTATTTGGCAGCCCGTTCAAATTATCACTGGTGAACAATATATGCGTTAGGTGAATACTCTTCAACTTTTGTACATGTTTTGTTACTAATATGGATAATTTAGTGGTAAATAACGGGACATGGTTCACTGTTGGACTGTTTACCCTATACAAAAGAAATACAAATGAAAAACGATAAAAAAGCGGTTTTCCTAGTAAAAAAGTTTTTCAAGTAGCAAAAAAATAAAATCAATAAATCAATTAAATCGATACCCATAAACTACAGAATTCTTGAATTAGTTTTACACACATTTTTTTCGAAGTTATTAATATCAATTTTATCTCAAATATAGTTGCGAAAAAAAACCATTTTCTTGTATAATAAAATTATCCTTAGAAAATATTTCGACATGTCTATTACAAATATTGTGTGTGGAAAAACACAATAAAAAATCTACTGACATTTTAACCCCGGTCACCGCCTATACTCTTTTTAAAAACTTTGATTAGTAAACTAAATAATTAATAAATAATTTTGACAAATTAAAAAAAAAAAAAAAATTAATAATAAATAACATACTTAATCACTTCTTATTTTAAGTGTATATGTATGTATGTATGTAAGACAAAAAGAGAAAATTTAACTGTAAACTGCTTGAACAGTAAGATTTTGTATATATATAATACATTTATTTATAGAAAAAAATAAAAATTTATTATTTAATAAATTTTTTTATTAAAAAATCTTCAAAAAACAAAGTAAAATACACACATACCTTGAAAATTATTTTCCAAAAATTCACTAAATAAACCCAAAAAAAAAAGTTACGAACACATATTTAAAAAAAAAAAAGGCACACTCACAAATAATCAACAATACAAAAAAAAAAATCGAAAAAAATAAAATAGAAATTGAAAAACTAAAATTAAAAAAAAAAAAAAATATTCCACGTCAACCACGTTTTTAAGAAGTTATTTTCACATGGCAGTAATATTCCAATAAAATTCACCACTCGCACTAAACAAAACAGATGTTTCAAAAGTGATTTCAATGCATGGTAAAGTTTACTAAAGTTAATTATCACACTAAAGTAGTTATCAATATAAGTAACTGAAATTATTTATATTAAGGAATTTTGGAGAAATTTTATTGTATGTAGAAATTTTTATTATTATTAACAAAATATAAATATTTTTATTTCACTTATATAAAATTTTTGGATCACAAATTTTGTAATTCAGTAGGTAACACAATTAATTCCTCATACACTTTAATCCTTTTTACGTTATTTAAAAGATCACTTGGGACTTTCAAGTTTTTTGCTTCTAATGGAATCAAATTTTTTTTGTTTGATTAAAAAATTGTTAACACACTATGCACTATTTTTATGGAACACTTGGTTGATTATATGTTGATGATGATGATGATTATATGAACGTGTATAAGAAGTATATTTGTTGCCGGTATTGCCGGCCAAGTACTATGCTATGAACGGATTGTTTTTTACTCTGTGAGCTATCGAGATACTTTGTAATCCCCGCCACAGCTTGTTGCACTAGGTCCACCCACTGGCCAATGGGCCCCACAGACCTACATTCTAAACGAGAGTGTAGGACCCTGAGGGCCCCAGATACAACTATATACAACCACATCGCTTATTATAGCGTATAATAATAATATGTGCAGTATAGGTTATATTTTTAATAAAGCAATATAAATCATGCCTGGGTAGTATGTAAAATATCCAAAACTTTTTGCACATTTTGATCGGGTCAATATGCTAAATATTTTGTATTTATTATGGCAGAAATTATAAAGATACTTTTTATACTCTACAAATACAGTGTGTGCCGTTTCAACGAAAACATTTCATATAAACAGGATTACAAAATTTTTAAAATATAAAAATCTTTTATCAAAGTTTATTACATTCGAACAATTTTTATAAAATATTTGGGAACCAGATTTCAAAATGACGAAATCTAAATTTACATGCTCCTTTGGTCATTTGATGATACCATTTTGAAATATTTGCTGGTAGATAATTTTGCGTAGCTATTTGTTTAAATTCTCTTTAACAATGTTAAATAAAAAATTGAACATGTGGATGTAAAGTACTAAGATTATGTCAATTTTTGAATATTCAAAAACTACAATTCTGTTTGTTAAATTTTCGAGACATTTTGAATTTTAATATATTGTCAATTATTATTTATTATGTATTGTCAATTCTAATTTTCCTTTGACCGAGTGCGACATATTGCATGAAAATAATTAATTACAATAAAATAATAAAAGGGCTGGTGAAGGATCGTCAGCACAGTGAATACAGCTCAGTTTAAATTTGAAAAATTAAATATATATATATATATATATATATATATATATATATATATATATATATATATATATATATATATATATATATATATATATATATATATATATATATATATATATATATATATATATATATATATATATTCTTACATAAATCATAACAACAGCTTTAACCTGTGAATTTTTTTGTGACGGTGATGATGAACAATAAAATAAAAAAAATTTTTAAACAAAAAAAACCCGCCTTCAAAAAACTTTTCCATGTCGATGCCAATCTTATCCTTATCTAATTCGTTGGCGTCGACTGGGAAAGGCACTTGGTCACAAGGAAAAATTTAAAATTATTTTTTAATTCATTTTTTTGGTAGAAAAAGGTAGTCGGTTCTTTTTCGGTAAAAAGTTGTTTTATAATAGAAAATCACTAACTACATTGCCCATTAGTGTGTGTAATTAGTCATACTGGCTGGGCATTGTGCATAATGTTTGAATTAAATTTTTCTTAATATATATATATATATATATATATATATATATATATATATATATATATATATATATATATATATATATATATATATATATATATATATATATATATATATATATATATATATATATATATATATATATATATAAACCTAATCGTAGCGAAAATAGATGAATTTATAAAATACACTTACATTAAATATTTTGTTTTAAAATAAACTACAAGTAATTTTTTTATAGTAATTTTTGTTTCTTTTTTTTTTTATATACAGCTGGCTATTTAATTTCCTGATAATATTTTGAAATCTATCATTTGAAATCACTGACGTGATGACCGTGAATTGATTTTAAATTGCCAAAATATATACATCGTAACGTATGTGCAGCTATTATAATTGAGATAATTTATTTGTTATTTTTTCCAAGCTTTGTGGCTTTCTCCACAAGAGGAGGGTTTTATTCATATGGAAAATTGTGCTCATACATTAAGAGCAAGAACTGCTACAATCGCGTCCTTTTTCTCTGTCTTGGGTTTTCGAAATATCATTGGTCACATTATTTAAAATAGCATTCATAGAAATATGCTAAAACTATTTTATAGTCTAGATTGTGGGAGCTAATTTTGGAAGGATGGTGAAAGACTAGATTCTTAATCTATAACTGATTAAAGATTTGAGTTTCGCACAAAATTTAACAGAAGTAATATTTTCCTCTTTTTGGCAAACATAATTTCGGATATTAAGATCCCAACAGAATTCGACACAGTCCCGTACTTAATTGCATTTATAGTGGCCAAATCTCATAAAATATGTTACACCCACCTTTTACATTTGGTTATGAAGCGAATAATTTTGAATAATAATTTTATTCTGTGGGAAAGTTGTTAAGATTTGCCATATTTTTACTTTGAAGTATTTGGCCAAACATTCATAATACATTGTTGTGAAGATTTGAAAAAATTAAATTTTATTCGAATAATATAAATGGTATATTTTAATACATGGCTGTGGATCCCTGACTCCTTATGGCCCAAATCATAAAATCAAATGACGATTTCATCGATTGGATTCCACTGTAGGTACGCTATGGCATATTATAAAACATAAAACCCAAGTCCAATTCAATATATCTCTATTGGTTAGGACCAAAGGTATGCCGGATATCCGTATTCGTATTTGTTTCTTTTTCAGCGAATCTTAAACGGATCTTTTGCATTATTAATTATTTGCGTACATGAATTTATAAGTAAAGGTAGCAATAAAATACTGTTAAATCCCATTAAATAATTTGTATTTCATAAAAATTATATATTTGGCAAAAATTTAAACTATTATTGTAGTGACCTAACTTGTAATTCTTAAAACTGACTACCTTACCATTAGATACTTATGTAGTAATTACACTATCTAAATTAAAATTTATTTTTCAAATTCATTATTATTCTAATCAAATAATACTGCTAAGTGATATCACAAATCACAATAGCATTTCATTCAATAATCATTCACATTTTAAGAAAATTCAAAAAATTATACCAATTGATTGAGTTGAAAAGTTAAGATCCGTATCTGCAAATGTACATTTTTAACGATCCGGCACATCCCTGGCAGACTTTACAAATTTATAATAGCCGAAAGAAAAAAGTTCATTATCACTAAGACAAAATGTAAGAGTTCGTTACCTTTAAGAGAAATTAACTAACAAATGTTCTCAAGAATTAAAAGAAGAGAAAAGTGAAGATAAAAAATTAACTAACATTGCTAATTATTTAATTAGTCTATATTTGAATGGGTATCTTTAATCTTTATAATTGTTATCATTATTAAAACACACGGAACGTATACAATTGAACATAACACCAAACCGAGTTAATTGTTTAGATACTCGACATATAATTGTATTTCATTGTATGGACTATTTTTAATAAGCATTCATAAAATACTATAAATATCCAATCTATAGAGTTATATAGAGGTATATATGTATAATCATAATAATATGTATTGTTGTTGCCTATATGTGTTTATTAACCAAATTTGAGCTAAAATTGTGGAGAACTGCTTCAAAGAAAAAATGTTTCAAACATGAGTTGTTTGTTTCAAAAAAATAAACATTTTTTGTAATTACTTTGTATGGTTAATATTAGGTAGCGTTACAAACTTTAGTCTAAAATTACTATAATCGGGTATAAATGTATGTGGAGTAAAAAAACCAAGTTTTTTATACTCCCTTTCTTTTGATATATCATTTTTATCGTCGCAACGAGTCTGCCTGCTATTTTTCAGCTCGTTTGATCACGGAAAAAGGGAAAATTCGATATAAAGTTTTTTTCAACTTTTCGACAGACAAACGACGAGTTAAAAGAAAGCTAGTAAAAAAAAATTAGTTTGTTTTTGGACATTTTTATAGATCATGATAGATTCATAGAACCTAATTGAACAATTGATCTCGTTCACTAATTTCAAGGCAGATCTAAAACAATATAAAAATTTTAAAACAAAAATTGCAGCATTTTACCTCTTAGTTTTAAAGTTATCTGGACGAAATAAACTGATGGACTAATTAGGTGATCGGCTTATCTTTTAGTCTTCTGTCTGAAATATTTCTTCTAAACTTTATACTAAATTTCCTATACCCTCATATAATTCATACATATGTAGGATATAGAAATTGTAAAGACCAGGCATAAGCAAGGATCGATCGTACCTTCAAGACTTTCCCCTATTCTAATTAAACTATAAATCAAATCCATACAGAACATTTACATCTAAAATAAACACCGCTCGTGTACTTTTGTTTAAAAAGATAATACATTTTAGTTACCTTGTCTACAATAATTGTGTGCCCAACCATAACTTTGAATGAAATTATTCAGCAAAAAATACTGTTGTCTTGCATTAATCAAGTCAACGAATAATAATGGCCGGTAGGTTAAACAGATCGAGGTTTTATTTAAACAAATACAGTTATGAAGATCACGAGAATTTGGCTTAATTAACAAATAGCAGTATAAAATTTATAATTTTGGAACATTGCCTGGAAGTCAATAATCTTTGAAAAACATTATCATGGCTTTTTACTTCCTAGTAGAGAGAAGACTAGTGTGATAGATTTTCAGTAAGGCAAATCAGGCACTAGGATGAAGCATCTCTTCAAATGAGGTACCAATGTTTTCCAAACAATACTGGAATGTATAATTTAATGATAATAATGTAATCCAGAGACACAGATTATTATGACATTAATTTTAACGGTATAGTAAAAGATTTCACTATTCAAATGGCAAGAAACCAAATGAAGCATCATCTAAGCGAATTTCGGCTCTGAGAGAAGGTATTATATTGATTTCGAAAATGCAATAAGAAATGGTCTTGAAGACTAAATTTGTTTTATTACTTCATCTGAAGCAAGGAGATTTGAAACATCTTTATTTGATGAGCAGGAGACTGTAGGAATGTTTTTAAATCTTGAAAAATAATCAAAATAGACAAAAGATACTTAGAAGTGACAACTAAGTATCTCCATGGATATTACATGTGAAATTTAAAAACAGAGATGGGCAATAATTTTTGTGAAATTGTCACTTCTTCATTTGTGAATAAATTTTAATTTAATTTTTCAGTTTTATTATGGTAGGTATTTATTGGGTCCAGTTTCACCCTTTGATGTGAAATATAACAAATACAGTATCTATCATCAACGCAATTGCCAACATATCTTAGAAAAGACTTGAATTGAAATCATAATCCTGTATTTGGAGACTTTCTTGATATCATATTTTCGAGAGAGTCGCTTGATACATTGTTTATCGGGCTAGCTCTTTGGAAATTTTTTGAGGATAATAGCAATGATTTGGGTAGAAAATTAATTTTAAGTAGGTACTTAAAATACATTTCGACATTTTTTCCTGCGCCATAGTTTAGTCATAGTACGTGGGTTAAAAACAATAGATTTATGAATGGTTTTTCCATTTTTTATTTTTAAATTTCTAATTCAAACTTTTACCTCAACAATTTTCAACAATAAATTTAATTGATTTGATATTTTATTTCACCTCTGAACTATTCAAAAAAAGAATAAAAGGATGCATTGTTTATCTCTGTACTAATAATGAAAATTTTCTCAAAAGGAACTGCTTTCCACATCGTTATGATCATCATGATTAAATAGCCTGTGACAATTAGTCCCAGATAGGCTAAAGCGTTTAGAAGACTTAAAATAAATAACGATATTATGTTGTATATTAAGATTCGCTAAAACTAAAGAATTTGTATTTGAATAAAAATTGGTTTGAGCATGAATAAGAATAAAAAGTAATATAATGAAATAATTATTAAATTAACCAAAAAAGATAATCCTGATAAAAATGTCCTATTCAACTTCTATAGGATTGAATTGGACATTTTTATAAGGGAAAGTACCCTTTTATGTAAACTTTTATGCTCTACAATTTTTATTTGAAACTTTTTCCAATTCTTACGCTTTTGACCCAACTCAACCCTCTTTTCTTTAAAATGAATAAAAGCTGATGACGTACTGAGTTGATTCCTGTCAGAAGAGATTCCTTACATATTAACCGGAGAGATGTGCCACATAATAATGCATGCATTTTTTAAGGAATGGTTTTTTGATTTTATGACACATTTATGGTGTAGAGAAATATCCTACTGTCAGTCCGCCAAATTCGTTAGCGTTTGCCGGGGGAGGGCATTAAAGTTGTAAAAAAACCATGTAAGTTGTGTTTCTCAAAGCTGAAAAGTTAATTGCGAGCAATTAACTAAAAATGATTTTTTAAATTACCCTGATAAAAAAGTCCTTTTCAATTCTATAAAAGTTGAATACGAAATCAATTGGATTCAATAGGAAAATTTCATTTCCTATTCAATCCTATTCAGAATTTTGATTTCCTATATAAAATAATTTATTTGTAGTTTTTTTTAATTTTCGCTAGTTTTTGCGATTTAATAAACCTTAAAAAACCGATAAAAGTTCTAAATTTTTTGTTTGCTGTTTATGGGTTTTCTAGGATAATTAAAGTTTACAAAATTCATAAACAATATTTATTTTATGATCGGTTGACTAGTTTTTGAGATATTGATTGAAATATTGGATCATTGGTCATTGGATCGGATGTTTTTCGACAAAATTCTATTAGTATTCATGATACACTATATTTTATTAAATTATCAGGAAATTTCAGGATAGAAGTACGTACTTAGCGTACTTCAATATTGACCATCACATACCAGTTAGTATTATCCTTTAGACTAGCAGATCTGTGCTCTGTAAACTCCACTCGAAAATAAATCAAAAATCCAATCCCTTTTCCGTTTTGTTTTGAATTCATTTCATATCGATTGTAAAAATCTTCGTTTTCATTTCCTACCTTACAAAAAAGTTTGTTTTTTTAAAATTCTATCCAAAAAGAGAGGGGGTGCGATAAACAATTACAGTTTTCCTATTTCTTCTTGATTAATTCACATTGGATACAAAAAACCACTTTTGTATCCAATGTGGAAATTTGTGGAAATTTTCCTGAAACGAACAAGTTGAAATTTTTCCATTAACTATACAGTAAATTTTCTAAAAATTATAAACTTGTCTACCAATTTCATCAAAATCAAACAAAACGCATCTTTGTAGCGTATATAGAAAAGAAGCTATTTTTAGAGATTTTCTCTGATGGGTGGGATGAAATTTTCACAAAATAGAGTAAATTTCTTGAGTTTTATAGCCATGTATACCAAATTTGATCAAAATCGAACAATACGTTCATAAGTTACAGCGGAATAAACAGATAGATATATACTAGATACACTTCAATTGAAGCGTCTTTACTTCACAAACATGGATCTGAAATTATTTAAAAATAGATATTGACTTTCAAAATTCCTAATTAAACAAAGAGGGAAAGAACCAACGTATGATATCAACTGTTAGTATCTCCTTATAAATTACATGTTAAACATCGTTTTCAAGAAAGAGATAGAAAAGAAAACTGAATAATCCTTCATAACTTATAACTTCTTTGTTTTTGAATAAATTTTAATTTAATTTTCAAGTTTGGTTAATGTATTGAGTCTAGTTTCACATTTTGATGTGAAATGTAGCAAATTTAGAAGTAGCCAATTATGATCCATAGAACAGTATATCCCAATATTGTGTCAAAATTTTAAGTCGATTGGAACAAAATTGACGACGTTATGAGTATTTAAGCGTGAGCTCTTGAATAAGCCAAGCGAGGCAGTAAACTGAAAAAGTTTTTTTTTCATAATTATTGATGAGAACTCAACATCTCCTCAGATAATCATTACAACTAGCTAATTCATGCTGATGATGACTATTTTGTAGTCGAAATGCGTATTTATAAAATACAAAATAATTTGATATAGGAAATTGGGGCAGAAATCGAAATTTATTAGACTAAAAAAGGCTGGGTTCGTAAAAAAATGCTTTAAACATCACGTATGATAACAATATCCTTTACGTTTGCGTTTATTTCAAATTTTTTAGAGTTCAAAACTTTAAGACGTCTTTCCCACAATTCACGTAATCAAAGTCAGTGCCCCTCATAACTGCAAAACTGCTTCACTGGACATTTTGTACACTATTTCTGTATATAATTTACGAGAGCAACGTTCGATAATTTTTTTTTTTTAAATTTATTATTACCTTTTATTTTATAATAACAAATTGGCCGATATTTTTCGTAAAAATTGCGTTTTTCACTTTAAAGTGTTCCAAGCGTTACCTGAGAAAGCGATTATCTGACGAAAGAACTTTGATTTTTTTTATTTCAGATGAGCGACACTGAGTTATGAGGGCACCGCAATTCTACTTTTCCGGGATGCTTCCGAATAATTGCTGCCACTGCCGTATTTTTAAATTCACAAAAATATGACTTTTTGCACGAATTAACCCTACTCTGGCCTTAAACTAAAACATTCCTATTTTACCATTCCGGAAGATAGTTCTCGTGAAGAAATCAAATGTAATCAAATTGTGCAGAAATTTTCCATTCCGTGAGAATGGTTTGGATTTTATAACTTCTAATAATTTTCATATACTTTTTGGATTCGTACGAATAATTTAAGGCGTTTACAAAAAATAAGCAAGTAAATGTTAAAAATAAATCTATATATTTAAATCAAGATACATTCAGTTAATATGTACATAATAATGACTCATCACTTGACAGAATTCTTTGTCAACAAGACTAAAATAAATTATTTCTTTTATTTATTTATTCAAAGGCTTTTATTTATTTTTTTTTTTTTGTATAAATAAATTATTTCAAATATACCAAATGTATTGATTGAGCCCTATAATACATTTAAAGTATATTTCGAATCATTTATTTCAAAAGTAACTTAAAATTGATTTTGTTTAAACAAAATTAATTTTAAGTCATTTACGTTTTTTTTTTAATATATTTTTGTATATTTATTCATACATCTATAAAAAAAGAAAAAAAATTAAAAAAAGGAATAAAAAAAGTAAAAACAAGAAATTACGGTTAGGTGTGTGAAGACAGCACCGACATTTTGGATTTGTTTTCAAGGAAAATTGTGCAGAATTGTGCCCGGAATGTGCACATTTTTTGTTTTTAGTTGTCATCTGTCAATACAATATAATCATTAGGTTATGATTTGTTTTTAATGTATTATATCAGTATTCTCAATTTTATGTACCAATATTACGTCACCGAAATGGCAGACAGCGTTTTCGTGTTATCGTGTTTATTTTGTCAAAATATATATTTTTTGTGACTTTGTACTAGGAAATCAACATTTTGTAGTACTTTTCCAAGTCTATTTAACTACCCCGTTGTGTTGAAGTGTTTTATGCAATACAATTTACACACTTTCGATGAGGTAAAAAAAATGTGTACTAACTTCACATAAAACAGGGATCCCTCTTAAAATTTATTTCCCAATGATCATAAGAGCACACTTAGGACACAATTTTCTTGAAGAATTTTAAAATTTCGGTTCCGTTTTCATACACATCGTTTAGAGCTATTATTACAATATTAATTTGTTTTTTGTTTATTTGTTTAAAGCATTACTCTCTATTCAACAATTAATTATGTGTTTCGAAATTGTTGCCATATTTTTTAACCATATTTATATTATGTCGACATTATCTAAAAATAGTTAATATTACCGCTCGATTTTTTTAAATTAATAATAATAATACATTTTTTATTTATTTATGTACAATTATTTTGGTCTCAATTTGCAATTTTTGTTTTAAAATGACATTTAATGAAATTAGTATTTATTTTTATCTGATAATTTTTCGTGCTTTTTATTTAATAGCACGGAAAAATGGTCTAAGATAAAGTGAACACATTTATGTATTGGCAGCACGAGTTTATTGTTTGTTAAATATTTATTTTTTATTTAAAAGGTTCCAATTTGCTATTGACTAAGTATTATTTTTTATCGAAACTTCTTAACCATCAATAAATCCAATGAAAATTAATTAAAAAATGCCACTATATTTAACAAGAAAAAAATCAAAATTGAAAAGATTAATTTGATCCTTTCAATTTATTCCACTCATTAGGATCATCGATAGTAAGAGGAATTAGTTATTTTAAGCTTTTTTATCGTTCTTCAGTTGATTTGTTTAATGAAGCTAGCCTAAATGTTTTTTTTATTTTTCATTTCTTTTCAAATATTTCTTCGAAATTACTCGGTTTAATCAGATACAGAAATTGTTTCTATAAACTATTATCAACGAAATTATTATAATTATCATCGATTATATTTACACTCAAGAAAGGTTGTTAACAAACTGCCTTTGAAATATATTTTCTAAATATATGTGAAAATTTTTACATTTCAATAGTTATTTCATGAGGTGATTTCATAATAATTTGTTCTTTGATTTAATTTCGATTATCGTTTCATGTTAGAAATACATAATACGGAATAAAAGTGCTTGAAAAATATTTTAATTTGTTTATAATAGAATACCCCCTTGTTCCAGAGAAATAAGTTTTATTTTAAGAAAATGGGGCTATTTAAATAGTTTAAAAAAGTATTATATATCTAGCAACAACGTAAGGATCGATTAACCGATTCCTTAGAATACTCTTAAATTGTACCAAAATTTATCTTCTGAAATATTTTTTTGAAGAAAAAAATGGTATTACCCCATTCTGTTTTAAAATCGATAATAGAATAAAAAATAGAATGAACAACGATTTTTTAAGTGCACGTATAAGTAATATTTTGAGCAGATTCATGATCTCAATCAAGTGACCGCAGTCGCTAATTTCAGTGACAATTTCTACGTAATTAATAGATCATTACGTTGCTAGTTTATGATAAGTTTTGTATTTTCAATCACTTTTAAAGTCATTTTATTTCGTACACAAATTATTAATTATCTTGATATCACCCAAAGAAATAATTTTTCACATTAGTTTAGAAAAAAAAAATATGAAAATAATCAAATACAATATATCTTTGGATAAATGGATATTGTCGGCACTGATAGCAAATCTTATAATGTGAAATTATCGTTGTCGACAATATTATTAAATAATTATCGGAGCGTGTTTTCACTCCGTAATTTTAAATATTTGCATTAGAAACATTTCAATAATCAGTTTAAATTTTTTTTTACTATTGCCATTTATAAAGTTTGTTTGCAAATATTAAGAACATTAGTTAGTTTACATATATTTGTGATATTTTTTGTTTGTTTTCTTTATTATTTAAATTCAATTTGTTTAAATTATAAAAAAAAGCAATTCACTGATAAATAATTAAATAAATTTTGATGAAATCTTTGTCCTAATCACCAATCATCATACTAACTCACATGGATTTGCAATTGAATGTTTATCATAATATAAGTATTCACAAAATTACACAGTTTTTTTTTTTTTTTTTTTATTTAAAATATTTACAAGCAATCACAATTACATATACTCATACATCTCTGGCTAATTTATTAAATAGCCGTGTTAACTGTACGTGCTGCAATTTTATCAGATAATCTTGTTTGCCGGTATGCCAACCGGTATAAAATAATTTTCACTCATGTTGCAGCGGACTATGTTGACCACCGCATAGACCACAACACACTCCACATTTGTGACATACACGTAATGGTGGATAAAACCATAAACAAGGTACAAAAAAACTAAGTAATGTTACACCAATCCATCGCGTTACACATCCTCGATCTAAAGCGCTACATGCACATGGTTGCGTTGCAAAATCACCTTCTGCATCAGACATACAATGATATACCATACACTGTGCACAATTCATACACGATATTCTATCTATGCCACTTTTTATGCTATCTGGTGCATACTCACAGCTGCCTTTTGGATTGTCATTCTCTGAAAAATATTCGTTACAGTATCGACAACGTGATCGAACGTTTTTACTACTACTTTTCTTATATTTTGATTTTGATGATAACGCTGATACGTGTGGTGGGAATATTTCAACGGCACGTTTTTTAAAACTTGTGTCTTGACTTCGAGCTGATGTTGTGGATTTTGATTCTTCTACGACGGGATAGATATATTCATGTGGAGCAGCTAATTGAACGTAAGAATAAGTTTCACCTGTATAACAAATTTGCATTATTCAAATTATATTTTTGAAAGTAATTATTTAAAATTTGGGAGAATTTTTATTAACACTGGTCGTATGTTTCAGTAATACATTATTTTAAGCAGACCTTGTGATACTAGCGTTTATTTCAACCCAAATTATATTTGTATTTAATCCTATGTTATTTTAAGTAACGCGTGTTTGACATCCATAAAATGTAAGATAAAATCGAATGTTTTTTCACAAATAAACTGGAGTATTAATAGCGGTAGTATTATTGGATGGAGAACACACAACATTCCTGGCTAGACGGTTTGTCATCAACGTCTTAACAATTGATTTTTGTTACAGTGAGAATTGAATCGGCAACCTCGCTAAACAATGGAATATTTGGACAACTTTTAATTTATTAAAGTTTTTGAATTATTCAAGGCTCTTTGGTGTTTAATTTTATTTGTTAGTTAAAAGTACAGGCTATTTATAAATGTCCTCCTTTGATAAGTGGTTCCTGCACTTTCAAGGAGTTCAAGTGTTTCAATTTTATTTGTTAAATTTCATTGACACGCTTAATATTATTGTTAATATTCAGTAATTGGATGTAATATTTAATGTTTAAGTTACATGACAGTTAATTATTTTATGTTTAAGTTAATTGACACCGGGCTGACGTAACGTAATGACAGGCTTAGATCAATCAATAAAGTTAAACAACAGCAGTTTCAATCTATATTTGGATGGGTGACCACCTAGCAGTACTGTGTACTGTTGTTGTATAAAATAATAATAATAATAATAATCCCCTTTGGTTAATGGCTATATAGCTGAAAGCAGCTGAAGCCACAAATTAAAAAAAAAAAAAAAGTTACATGACTTTAATCACTAATTAAAGTCAAATCATGTTATTTGTATTCATTTTAATTTAACTGTAAATTTCAAACGAAAATATTTTTAGCTGTCATTCTTTGTAAATATAAAAAATATATATAGAAAAAAAATTTTTTTAATGTAAATGAGTCTAAAACATTACTAATTTTTAGAAAAAGGAAAAATAAAAAAGATAAAACACAAATTACTCAAGTTTTATATGAAAATAAATATTGTTTTTTAAAGGTAAATTTATTATTATCACTTATTCCTGATATTATTTTACATATAAAATATTTAAGTTTACATTTTCAAAGATTTTGATTTTCTTCCATGGATAACTTATTCCTGACATTATTTTACATATAAAATACAACCAATTTCTAACAAATTTAAGGTTAAAGAGTTAATAGAGAATTGATTTACCTTTTAAGTCTTTATTACTAGGCGGTGACATTTCTCTACTATGTGTGTAATGAATTCGATGCAAATGATGAGGTGCCATGATAGAAACATCTCTAGATAATGTAACAATGGGTTGTGTGGATGCAAGTCGACTTATACTTCCGCTACCTTCACTCGAACTCCTCGTTTCTGTTACAGGTGGTTCTATTGGTAAGTTTAAAGTCTGAAAAAAAAATTATATTCATAATGTATTTTCTTCGCGCACATATCTGAATCTCAAACACACCTGAATCTTACATTATTACTTAAAATTATAAAATTTACCAATTTTATGGTATTTTTGGTAATTTATTACATTAAAATCAATGTCTTACTTTAAAAAAGAATTTTAAATGTGGAAAACTATTTATCACACCATACGAATCGTTTATTTTAAAATATTAAACAAGGTATGAAAGATTTAGGTGTCGTCATTTTTTTGAAATTGAGTATATATTAAAATAATTAAAATGGAAAACTTACCATAAATACATCATCATCTCCTAAATCTTTTTCTATCGAGTATTTACACAATGTATATGTACCCGCCAAACCTAGAAACAAAACATAAAAAACTTTTATGAGAAATTATTGGCTATTAATTTTAGTTCACAAGATGAACTTAGGTGATAAAAAATATCAAAATAAAATATTACAGTGTGTGTAAAAATTCGTACAGAAAATGTATCTTTATAAAAGGGATAATGGAATATACGCGTTAAATCAAAATAATATATATTTTAATTGAATGGTTTATCGATACGTGGACACTTAAAAGAGAAAATTTTGGAAAAAAGACAACCATATACTTCTATAGCTTTCAGAATTGATTATATTATTTTTTTTTTATGTATACAGTATAATAATTAAAAAATTTTACAATATTATCCAATTTTACCCGACACGCGGCAAGAGAAACATGCGCTGTTGACAATCTGAAAATTGCTATTTTTATTTTCCAATTTTCAAGTTGTCGAACAAAGGACATCTGGTTTTATCAGGTGCCTGACAAAATCGTTTTTGCATTTGGTATTACAATGCTAAACAACTGAAGATAACAATTAACAGAGTTAATTGTTAGATACTCGACATATGATTGAATATCAATGTTGGACTATTTAAATAAGCATTCATAAGTACTATATCATTAAGTAGTACTATAAATATCCAGTCTATACATTTATAAACACATGTACAATAATATGTACTCTAATTACATAAATGTATTTATAAGCTAAATTTGATTTAAAATTGTGCGAATCCAAACATTTTACGAAAAAAAGTTTCAAACAAAAAATATTTTAAAAATTATTTTTTGTTTAAATTCTCCTGTCTCTTATGGTTAAAAAGTCGGTACAATCGACCGATTTTGCGAATTCACGAACTTGATCTTACTTTTAGATCTAGAATAAATCACCAAATTCAGCTAATTATGCCTTTCAGTTTTTGAATTGCCCTGAACCGAACGGCCAAATGAGGTAATTTTATGAACACATATATATAGCAAACTTTTGTTTATGCGGTCAATATTAGGAAGCATTACAAACTTTAGACTAAAATTAATATATTCAGAAATATTATGTATGTCGAGTATAAAAATGTATAACAGTTAATTTGAAGCATGTGGTTAGAATTAAATATTTTGCGGGCTCCTGAAAAGAAAACGACCCACTTATCAGAATTTTTAAAGAGGAAAAAATTGTAACGCTAACCATATTTAAAAGCCATATACAAATTAATATATGGTTATTTGTAAAAGATATTATATGATATGCTTACATGGACAACGGGACCATATTTGATTATAAATATAAATAAATTGTGATTATAAAAACTACGATTTGTGTTTTATTAGTAACGTAACTACCTTTCAAGTAACTTCGTCCACTACCTTTCAAGTATTCCCTACATAGACACGTTTGTGGAATCTACATCAACTTTAAATCGGTTAACCGAGCCGTTAAATGCAAAACCGGTGTAAGACAAATTTTGAATTTTGAGATATTAAAAGTTTAAAGGAAAATTCTGACTTAATCTATCTTTGGATTGAACGGCTCAATGGTGAAATGGATGAAAAATGATTTTTTTCTTTTATAATATTGAAAATTAACTTACCATGTAAGAATCCAGTAATAGAAAGCAATGAAAAACCACAAATGCAGCAGTTTAGAAAATTTACACAATGTGCTTTAATTTTTTTTTTTTTAGGCGGGATTTTTTTTCTTAACTCGATATTAAATAAGTTATTGAAAACAAAATTTAATATAGCTTAGCAACTTACCGTCAAGCAAATCCTCAACAGCTGTTCTAACGCCTTTATCAAACGCTCGAGCATCTGCTGCTGTTTGAAATGTTAAACCAAATTTTTTATCTTCCGTTCTCCAATGGTGAAAAGTAGGCATTACTTTATTATATTCAAAATCTTTCTTTATTGTACAGCTTAAAACTATCTGCAATTAAAAAAAAATTAATCAGATGACTTAAATAATAATAATATATTTAAGGATGTTTGGGAGGGAATATAAAAATGTTATGAAGCGAATGAAAATTAAGTAGAACATCCATTCTAAATCACCTGTATAAATTACTAACCGATTTACTAAATTGTTAAAATGTTATTGCAATTTAAAAAAAAACTGTAATCTTACATGTAATCTAATGGAGATTCGTTAGCCAAACTGATTAAATTTATATTTATTAGCTGAAAAAAAGCTAACAGGAATTTCAAACTTTTATAATAAGTAACTTGTACTTTTATAATAAGCAACTTGAGAACAAATTGAGCATAAATTTATTAAAACTCACAAAATACTTTTCGAGAAAAATAAATTAAAAACTGGGCGATAATGTCTTTTTTACTGGAAAAATTAGTTAGTGAATAAAAAAGTCAAACATGATTTAGTCAAATTAAGAATTTAAATAATATACAAATCTCAACCAATATTTTTAATTGTTGTGGTTTTAATATTTTGATCTTTTAAAATAATACCAACCTTAAAACTATATCACTGTTTTACAGTATTAACTAGATTTCGTACAATAAAATAATATAAGTATTTATTTAACTTATATATGAATATAGACCAGGGTAGAAGCCTTAAAAAATGGTAGAAAATTATAGTAGGATGTAATCCATTGGAAACGCAAGATATGATCAAAATGAAAGGAAAATTAATTACGGGCGATCTGAGTTCGGGAAGTAAGAGGAAGTGAGTTTATAAGTTTTAATCACGGTTTATTTCGATTTCCGGCAAAACTATGGAAAACGTTAAATAGCAAAATTGTAGCTAATAAAAAGAAAAATATATTTTATCTTTTGCAAAACATTTTTTTTTTGCATAAGATAAAAATAAAAAACCCAAAACTTTGTTATTGGATTTTTTCACATAAATTTTGAGGTTATGAGAAAAAAGTGTGAATACAAAAGTTGTAGATCTATTTATTACCTACAACTTTTCCATTTAACTTTTTTCCATAGGACATGCAGTTTTGTCGGAAATCGAAATAAACCGTGTTTTACCCTTACAAAATTATCCCCTTCCTTCCACTTCCCGAACTCAGATCGCCCTTAAGTTACTTTTCTTTTCATTTTTATCATGTTATCTTCCGTTTACAATTGGTTACATTCTAATAATTTTATTCTCTTTCAAAAATTATCTACTCTGATATAATATAAATTTGTTTTTTTATAAAATAATTGAAAATATTGATAATTTCACATAAAATGCATAGAAAACAAAAAAAATGTGTTAAAATTTATAAGTGTAAGATTTAATGAAACTGCCGCCCATTCTAGTATCACCCAAACATCCTTAAATAATTTTTGTTTGTTTTTTTTGTCATGTTTTTTAACCTGTCCTAAAAATTTTGCAATGCTGCTATTCAAAACTTTTATCTAACATACGAATAATAAATATAATATCGTAATTGGGTCTCATTTCATGATAAATAGAGAAAAACTAAAGTTAAATATTCTTAACTTTAGAGTATTTTGAATTTTTTATGACGCATGCGCATAATTTTTGATGACCCTTCTTAGCTCGATAAGTAGGTCAGTTCATTTAGTTAATACTTGCATGAATTTCTTAAAATATATGCCATTGACCTGATTTAAATTACCAATATTATACACGAATTGTAACGAATTTGGCTTTTTAAATACTAAAGGCATATCCGAATATCACATTTCATTCGAATCGGACTCAAATTATGACGACTACAGGCCATATCGACACAAATAAGATAAGAGTTTTTATACTCGTTAACTATCATCTCATTCAAATCACCAAGTGAATTACTCACTTCTACTTTTATACTAATTGGGTATAAGGCATTTGAAAAATCAAGTTTCGTCATTGTTACAATCTCAATAGCACGATTTTTTTTTTAATTTCCTAAAATAACTATTAATTAAAACATAAATTCTTACCGATTGATCACTGATTCTTTTTCCAAAAATAAAATATTCGTGTTTTGTGACAGCTGGATGCCCAACGCCTATTGAAATGTTATCATTTTCTTCTGTCGAACTATGCCTACTACCCGGTTTTGTTGGGGCACCACCATTTCGATGGAAAACAGCAGCAGTTGTTGAGGATCTCTCGCTTCCACTATTGTTATTTTTGGGGGCGGCAGTTGATGCAGAAGTGACGCGTTTGCGGACGGACACATTTGATAGTCCACCGCCCCCCAGGGGTACCCAGCCCCCTGAACTATCGTCCCGCGTCATCACTTGTGCACGTACACGAACCAAATAGTTGCCACTGAAAAGAGAAAAAAATTGTTATAAGCCAAAAATTTCCCCGGTCACTTAAAATATAATATTGGAAATTTTTCTTAATATTAACTTATACTTCTTTTCAAAATAAAATTTATTAATTAGTTGTAATTATTTTCAGATCATTAGTAGTTTTTTTCTAATTAGTTTATGTGGTATTTAATTAAATTTTATAATTTTTGTAAAATTTTTATGATCTGGAAATTATAAAACGATAATTTTCAAATAATATTTTTCAAGTACATTTTCACTAACAAGCAGAGAATTCAATGCACAATCAGGTTATATCCATTTCATTCAACGTAATACCAACAGCGGTCGAGTTGTATAAAATAATGTCGAAAATATACAGTGTCATTCAAAACAAACGGAACATATTTTTCATCTTGCAATTGATTAGAAAAAAAAATTTTTTAATAAATGCGTCATCTTAAGACTCTTTCAAACTTGGGACACTTAATGATTTTTTATTAATTTCTTCGGGGATTCTATTGTACAATGTCTACAAAAAATTGTTTTGTAAGAGAAAAAAACCAGAATTAAGAATTACGTAAGGTTATAAGTAGTTTAAAAAAAAATTAAGTTATGACTAGAAGTGGCAATAAAGTCAATGCGTTTAAACAAAAATGTATTAATTTGGTTTCAGTCAATTGCAAGATAAAAATAATTTTTTTTTTTTAAATGAAATTGTATAATTTCAATAATTTTACATTATTTTATATTTTTTGAATAAATCGGTTCAGTACTTACATGAGAATTAACAAAAAATAAAATCACTTAAAAATTTATAAATATGCAACTTTTTAATTATGTTTGAGAAAATGATTTTTTTTTTCTATTTTAAAAAAAGTATAATTAAACATTAAATCCAAGAAAATACATATTTATAAAAACAAATTTCCATAAAATTCACCTCTCTTCAATTTCAGGGTCAATTTCAATTTCAGATGGAACTTGCATAAAAAGAGTTAAATTTAAGAAATACAAGTTATCAGTTTCTATCCAGATCATGAAATTTTTTTTGTTAATAAAAATTTAAGCCTTAATTATTATTGATTCTGAACTGTTTTCTTACTAATAAATTCCCAGTCGGACCATTAAGAACACTATCAAAATGCTTTTATGGTATAAATATTCTGGTAAGCAAATGTATTATTCGGAGAGCCTTCTACTGAGGAAAGTGACTGATATTAGTGTTCCATTCAAAGGCTTCATTAACAACACAACCGCCACTGTATATGCTATTTTGGAGTGGGGATCATAACATTACCATTCTATAGATTTCAGCAATGACGTCATAACATTCAATTGGCAGTGTAGAGGGAGTGCAGAGGGATTGTAAAACGGAGGATGAAAGGTAAATATATATACATGTATATGAAATAAAGACACTCAACAGTTCATCCGTATGTATATGTTCAGGGTATACTCGATGTTACTTGCTAAATGAGGTCGTTTACCGCGTGCATCTACATACACACTGACCTAGTTTTCCCTCACTATTCAGGGGTTGGTTTAATGCTGTTTTATTGTTGCATTTCACCGCATTTTATTCTATATATAAATTTATACACGTTTTTCTTTTTCGTATTATTTTTGAATGACTTCGAATTTTTTCAATGAATATATATTTTCAATATTTATATGTTCAATATTTCTGTCCCAAAAAAAAACTATACCAAAAATTATTATTTGGCATAAAGAAAAATCCTTGACATAACAAAATGATGTATACAAAATTCATTCATTTTTTTTTTAATTTGGAACAAATGGTATAACAAATTAATATAATACTCAATAGGGGGGACCGGTCTTAATTTTTTTTTATTACTTCAATTTTTCAAAATAAGCAAGATATGGACATTCAAAATTCCGATATGACGTCAACTGTTAGTATCGCCATATAAATTACATATTAAAAATCGTTTCCAATAAAGAGGTAGAAAAGAAAATAATCTTTAATAGCTTATATATAACTTCTTTGTTTTTGATGAATTAATTATTATTTAATTTTCAAGTTTTGTATTTAATCTAGTTTTATACATTTTGATGTGAAATATAGCAAATTAAGAATCAGTCCGGTACTCAATTGTTTAAATATACTGAGTATACTGCATTTTTTAATTTACCTACTTATATTTAAATTGGCTTCTAGAATACAAACAAGTGATATTCGATGGGCCGAATATCTTCAAATGACTAATAGTAGGAGAATGTAATTTCTAATGAATGTAAATGACTAATTTTCTATAATAAGACTCGTTTTTTTCTTTCAATTAGTAATTGGTCTGGCGCATATTGCGGCGTGTGCGGCACCGCGCGAGGCGACATGACCCGATAATCGCGGTGTATTCTCTCGGCCAGTATAAGATAATGTATAAATAGTATTCTAAACCTACAATGCATAGCGCTTCTACGACCGTGTCAAAAGTACTGACGTTTATAAATGACTTGCATCCTGGTAAAATTTTACATTTTATGACAAATATTTACGTAAATAACATTTCTGAATTAAATTATTGGTAGTTTTAAAAACTAATTGCACTATAAGGAGACTATGGCTAGTGAAATGTGCGAGGCGTATCTCGAGAAACTGTGTCTCGGCCACTGTACCACGTGCTTTAGCCAGTCGCGCTGCGTAGCTTCGTGTCGCTAATTTGCGCTGACCCATTCATTTGTTTATGTTACAAATCGCGCTGTGCCATACGCGCTGCAATTTGCTCCAGGCGTTAGGGTCAACCGTGCTTGTAAAAATTACTAGAAATTTCAGTATCCTAAGAGCATATGGCATGTGAAAAATGAGTACAAATTTTTATTTTATGTTATATAAGTCGTGTGGTCAAGAATACCTGGAATTTTTGATAAACAATTTTGTTTCCATCAAACGCCAATCATTACACTAATATTACAAACATGTAAATATATTCAGCCTTTTTCATGTCAAAATATAAATAGCGTTAAAAATTAAATCCGAATTTTCCAATTTTATCTAGGTCAAATAATCTAGGTATTACTCTACTATATGTAAAGCTTTCGTAATATTGTCTATTGTGATCCAGAATATATAAGTTATATACAATTTGCACTACCTGTAAAAAAAAGTCTGACGTCATAGATTATACAGGATGCTACTGAATATGCAGGTGAAACTAATAACTGGGTCAAACTATTTAAAGCATTTATTTTACATTAATGCATTTTTTTTCGCGATGTTAATCGAAAAAATATTTCAATAACAGTAATTCACATTATGTATCAAAAAAGTGTTGATAGACAGTGCTCAAATACTAGTGATATGAGATTTATTTATTTTTTGATAAATTTTTATTTTTTTTACTTTTGAATATTGTTTTCAAGCACTAAACATTTATCTTTAAGGATTTTTATATAAAAAGAATAAAAACGCAGTGGAAATCTCCTTTTGGTTTTGAAGTTGGTTTTAATGGAATCAATCCCTAAATAAAAGAATTTTCTAAATCACTATCATAAATAATGCATTATCACAAATAAAAAACTGATTTTTATCAAAAAAAACCTTATTGAAAACTGAAAACACTGGCTGCAAAAAAAGAAAACGACCCATTTTTCACAAAATTAGTAGAGAAACAAGTTGTTATACTAGTTATAACTAAGTCATATTAAAATTTTTAAATGGGTATTTATCAATGACTTGTTATGATTACGTACCCGACCCCACCCAAGCCAATAATTTCTTGCTTAATTAAAATATTTCGAAATGTAATTATCATTTTCTGACTTCGCCCATTTTATATATGACGGTGAAGATATAATGAACACACATTTATTAAAATAGCATGCATACGACATTATACCAAGGGTTCTTTCAGTTTAGGTGCAAGTGTTTGCGGTTGTTTGTTTTCTCCCCCCTCGAAAAAAGTACATAATTAGGGATGTTACTATTCTAGATCATTTGGTTCCTAAATCGGTTATCATGATTATAGAGCGAGAGCTGGCTGCAAAAAACCTGAACTATCGAGTAACCGGATGAAGTATTTTTTAAATGAAAAATAGTCAAAGCTTGGCTAGCCTTGCTATATGTACAGCTATAGTATAGGGCTTGGAAGAATATAAAGTATCGTGCCAGGCATTTGTCACTAAAATAGAAGTAGCACTAATGTATTTTCTTAATAAGAAATGTTTCACTTCAATTTGATTATAGTTTGAAGCGGTTACACGATAGGTACGGTAACACAACAACAACAAAAATTTAAAAAAGTTTCGTGCCATGGATTTAGCACCAGATTTCACGAGGCACTTGTTCATAATTATTTTCTACTCACTCGAAACTAAATTTTAAAATCAGTTTCATGCGGTTACTCGATTGGTACAGTTTATGTCCAAAAAATGTACCGTAGAAAAAATATAGGAATGTTATGCACCATATTTGCCCTGGTACTAAATGATTTTTTCAATAGTTACAGTGAGTAGTATCATTTAAAAAATACTTCATCCGGTTACTCGATAGTTCAGGTTTTTTGCAGCCAGCTCTTGGACCATTATATATTTGATAAAACTACGTGCCATAAAATTAACATATAGTGTTATTTTCTTTGTTACCTCTATGTACAAACCATTTTTTACCCGGTTTCGGCTCAAATCAAAAGGGTTAGATTTTAGCATACTATGTATGTTTGTATGTTCCATCGTAGCGATCAAATTACTGAATCGATTTTGTTGAATAAGGTGTCAATCGAATCGTTATTATAGTGCGGGTGACATAGGCTATATTTTAGATGAATAAAATAAATATAGCGGATATATTCGGTATCAAATGAAAGATCTCAATTAGTACATTCCAAAAATATATATATTAATAGAATTCATAAACACACTTAATTACAAAATATTTGAAATAAAAAAAGAGGTTAATAGAGATAAAATCCTACCACGACAATGTGATCTTAATAAAAATACGGAGTATGAAAATATTATTGTCCGTAATTAGATAAATTGATGTTCAAAAGGTAACCGTAGTAGTAGTATGCCACCTTGCTCCCGCAATACGTATTGTATAATACAAACAAGTCTTATGGCAAGATAACGGTCGATCACAGCTATCCTTTGAATATCATTTTGTCTAATTTTGGACTAATTTCGAACATATTTTCATGCTTCGTACTTTGGAAGATCATATTACTACAGTAGGTTTTAGTTAATGATAACTTATACGCATGATAGAAATATAAGTTTTAATGTATCTTTCCGAGTCGTACTTATACCATAAAATTTGGTGAAATATCTAACAATGAGAAAGATCCTCCCTTAGCTACTACTTCATGATCCATTCGGGACTATTTACTAACTATGAATAAGAACGTTTTCATAAACTGGCTGAGTTCACATTAGAGAGAATGTTAAAGAATGACCCAAGTGAATCCCTTTTCTCGTAAGTAGTGAGTCAGTGATGAGGCACTGTTTTCTCAAACTTCTGCTTATTATGGCATCTCTTAGTACAAATTTCAACAAGTTTGTCTTCTAAACTCTAATGTTAATTAATTAAACTCTAAAACTTAATTAATAAACTCTAAAACTCAAACTTTATTTTCAACATTTTTGTGTAATTTTATGTAAGGATGATTCTTTTAAGCAGATTTCTAAAAGGGGGGAGAATTTCTCAATTGATTTGTGTTTTTTTTACTTGTTACCTCAGAACTGGAAAATTCTTTTTTTATTTGAAAGTATATTTCAGGTTAATCCCATTTTTAGCCAAAAAAAGAAACGGATTGTCAATTAGGTTTTATTTTATTTCATTATATAATCCAAAAGACAAATTTTTAATGTTTGTTTACAATACTCAAAAGAACAAAGAAAATTTAAAAATAATAATAATAATACCGATATCAAGAAAATGAACTAAAAATTCATTAATAAATACTGTAATATATCATTTTCTTGTGCTAAATGATATTTCAAGTCGATGTCAACGATTCAATTGTTAGCAAAGAATATAATTGGCCTCGACTTCGAAAGAAAATTGATTACAAGAAAATTTTGAATAGAAAAATTTAATTAAAAATTCTTTTTTACTTTTTAGTTAATTTTTTTCGAAAAATTCTATACTATTATATTATTTGTGTCGAATTTCATTTTATTTGAATTTATTCCGTCTTGATTGACGCATGGAAATTGATAATTTATTTAGGGTATTTTGATTACAGATATCTAAAAGACATCAGGATATAAATTTGCTTATGAAAAGTATCTCTTTAACGAAGAATCACCCATATTCCATTGTTTTGAGTGTAAAAAAAAAAAACAAAAACAAAATGTCCTTAAAGATTGATTCTTCACACCGTATTATTTTCTAATCCTTATTGAATGTATTTTCATTAATGTTTTCCATTCTACATAGAAGCAAATACAATTTGTAGAAACACACTGCTCAGAAGAGTACCAGGACATTTAATAATAGGACGCATACATCTATTTTGAACAGGATAGAGAATACACTATCCCATAAATACTAATGACGTCATTCACAACGTTTTAGGGCAATGACTGCTCTACTAACCTATTTTCAAGCTACGACATCTGGGTGAAAATATAAGTCGAGTATAAATAGGGGTAGTATGTAACTGAGGTTGATTGGTTGTTATATATATATACAAATCATATCATCGTCCCCTCCTCGCTCATACCCCCTAGAAAATATAAATAGAACAGGAAACAAGTTTCTCTCTTGCACTTATTTTATTTATACATTATGAACATCAACAAAATTGACAGACGAAAAGGATGCATGCAATAGTGGTGTTATTTTTGACATACTAAAAATGTGTGATGATATCGATCCAGAAGTTTATGTACACATACACACACATGGAGGGGTTTTTCAAGTCATAGGAAGGATTGATGATAAATTACAAGGACGTTATATGGTTACTATGGCTGGATGGCTAGTTGGAATTGTGAATGGAACAGTACAATCCATTTACCTAGAAACATGAATGTACATTTTACAGTATTACACCACCGCCGCACCGCGCCGCGCTTTTATTGATCAATGTTTTTCAATGTGTTTGTGAAAATGGAAAATGTTTTCTTCAATGATCACACAATCTTTTTATGTTTACTGTTAATATTCTAAATAAAAATATGTTTTTTTTTATTTGATTAAAATTTAATCAATCCTTTGATAATATTTTAATCAATGGTGTATTTTTAAACTAAGGATAAGTTTAATACAATGTCAAGTCATTTGACCTAGTTCCGAATTCTGATCCACAGCTGCTAAAAGCACACTCCATTATGTAAAATATAAATTTCGCGCAAATAACTATTTTGAGATTATAATATAAAATGATGGTAAATTAAGTAACGAATGTAATTTTCTGACAGAAAGTCCAAAACAATAGGACTCAAAAATTGAAATTATTTCTGTCATTCATTTTTTTTTTTCAAAGGATGTAATTTTGTTTAGGAATATACAGATGTTAGCAAAACAAATGTTGTATACCAAATGTTCGAAACTTTCCATTGCAAAGAAAATCCTGCCCTATTTTGAGCATAATCTGTATTTCCTTAATTTTTCAGAAATTTTCTCAAATTTCAATGTTTTTAAAAATAGTCAAAAATCAGATGACCTATCTAATCAAATTAATGGAGATATTTAATCCACAGAATAGCACTCCGCGGAATTTATTTTTTAAGCGTAGCTTATTTCAATCTACGTGTTACAACCTATCCCAACAAAACTTAAAAAAAACAACGTGTATTATCTTTTTGATGGGGATTCTTAATTGATATTACAATTTAGCAGGTTATGTAATGTAATTTCATGTTTTATTAATTAGTAAAATAATGGTACCTTTAATTTGTAGGGCATTGATATCTCTTTACAATTCAGTGAATCCGTATGATATTTTTTGTATTTTTGCATGGTACGGCTAATTTTTATGGAAACAATTTAAAATTTTTTTTAAATTTCATAACTCGAATAAATTAGCTTTTAAACTTAATTGCCTTTGGTACAAAAATACCGGTAAGAAAGCCCTTTATTATTATTAATTATTTGTGTACAAATTTTAAAGAAATGTAATACACGGTGGGTTATTTTAGTCTATGCATAAAATAAATATCTAGCCAGGTCCCTATTAAAAATGACGTCAACAAAAGTTTTAAGGTACAGAGGGTTAAAGAAATAACAGTAATGAGGAATCACGGATGTTATTTTAACTGATTGTGAGAGGCAAGGGAACTCACCACGGAGGATAAATCTTAACGGGATTTTTTATTGCGGTAATTTAAAGTGGTTTTTTCTTGAATTGGTCGCCGAAGGCTATTACAAAAACTTTTGTTTACGGCTTCCTATATGAAAAGTAAGACTTAGCTTCAAATGACCTTGGAAATTAAGGTCAAGGTCAAATTTAAATGCATACATTGCAATGACACACCGTGTATATTAAAATTGCGTGGAATAAGCGTTTACGAAAGCATATGCTACCTACTGCTCATTTTCTTAGCATACGCTATTAATATATTATTCTAGAAATTGTTGCGTGTCTTATTCTTAGCTTACTTAGACTTAACTTAAATTCCGTTAGACAAAAATTATAAAATTTAAAAAATAATATTGCGGGACGCTTAATAAACAGTGTCTAGAATCTCTTTGCCTAGAAATTTTTAGCTGTATTTGTTTTCTAGCTGGAATACCCAAAAAAGGTTCAATACCAAACAATATTCGAAAATTAAAATTGATTCAAAAACCAATAAGCTCTTAAAGATTGTTTTCCATCTCTGACTTGCAAAAAAAAAACTTTATGGGTAATTCTACGATAAGCGGTCAATTTCTCTAGAAAAATCGTACAACAAAATTTTTGAATATAATGTAATTTATATAACATTGTTATTCACCAACAACGCATTTGTGCATACTAACATTATTTAACTTAAATTTTGAAAAAAAGTGTATATAAGTGCCATGGACATCGATAGGACGTTTTACCGTCGAATGATCCTTATATATAATTACTATGGAGATGAACATATATGACGTCATTTATGCAAACCTCCTTTGTTTAATTAAAAATTTGAAGGTCCATATTTTGGCTATCTTTTAAAGTTTTTGAAAAATAATTTCAATTTCATGTTCATGAACTAAAGATGCTTCAAGTGAAGTGATAAAAAAAATTTGTGCATCTGCCCTATTTAATACTGCTAGGAAAACCGCTTCAATAAATTGGATGAAAAAAATTCGTGGGGAGAAAATCAATTAAAATGGAATCACAATTAATAAAAATAATTCAATGCTGTTTTCCATTAAAATGGACAATGTGAAAATGTGTTTGTTCTCTGCTGTGTTTTTTTTCCTTTTTTTTTTTTTAAATGCACATTATTATTATAGTGGGTTACCCGGATTACGTATATATAATAAATACACAGCACACACAAAGTAGGTCATTGATATCACCAAGTGAAATAGCATGAATTGAATATACACCATTATATATAATATTATACACAGTATACATTCATCACTTTATTGAATGGGCTTGCCTCGTCGAATGCCTGGATTCAACTTCTCATAGTATTTTATAATGTTCAATTAATAAAAATAATGTCGAGCTTTTTTGATGTCATGTGATGGATGAAGCTCCAGTAACTCTATAAGCTTTAGATCTCAATCAAAAATAAACCAAAAATCGTATCTTCCTTTATTGCAAAAGAGGGGCGGGGTGTATATAAAAAAACGAATTATCCCTATTTGGATTTTAATTTCAATTGTCTAAACGATGTATTAAAAATTGTAATCGTGATGTAACTAGTATATAAGATGATGTATTATACATAAAGCTCAGGCTAGGTGATATAGTTTTTAAGCTAACTTGTATTATTTTTTATGATGAAAATAAAGACTAACAAAACAAACAATTTGACCTTTTTCATTTCACATTAAATAGTGGACCTTTGTGCTGCTTCGCCGTAGTTATTGTTAATAATAATTTAATAACGTAAATTTAAATTTTAAATTCTAAACAACTGTGACATTTTCCTGAATCTATAATCATTCAAATCACACAAAGAAAGGTGATGAGTGTGTATTGTGCTCTCAACAATCACCAACTCATCCAATTTGAGTGTTTAATAGCTCCAATTATAGATATTGAGTCACTGAGTGCTCTTCTTTACCAGTTTAGTGGAGTGAATCTCAAAATCCAATCTTAGTACTCGCCTACGACAGAGCCATATACGATACCCTCATGAAAAATTTCAGGGTTGCAAATCTAGCGAGTTCAGCTCGGAATACAAATTTGTTTATTTGGTTTTAAGTATTTATTTCTACCTGTTAATTTGGATAAGATTTTCAAAACGCTGTCGAAGAAGATTCGAACCTATTGGATAAAATTAGCTTGTTTTACTTTAATAGCTTAAGTTCGCTATGGCGAATCAGAAAGAAAATTTCAGCCCCATCTTCATCTCTTTAGGGAATTTCAAAAATGTCTATCTTATTGTTAGTGCTCGCCTTCGTCATATAAGACATGTAAAAAAAATTTCATAAAAAAAAGCACCCCCTTAAAAAGAACTAAAAAGTAAAAATGAAGTTATAATTATAACCTTCTATAAATAATTTCCTTGTGATCAATTACCATCCTCAGTCGCCAACGAATCAATTTTTTAGCTAAGGATATGAAAACGACTTCGAAAGGAAATTAGTCAAACGGAAATTATTGATAGAAGTTTTTAATCAAACATTACTTTTTACTTCATTGGATTGAATGTGGTTCTTTTTTTGAAAAATTTATTTTTTTTTCTTTTGAGTATTGCATACAACCCGGAAAAGTTTTTAGCTCGGATGAAATTTAATCACTTAACATTGATTTTCCCCTTCTCTCCCATTAGGGACATGAAATCTAGACCAAATTGAAATGAGACAACGTGGGAAACACCAGATTATTTGAAAGCACCAACTTTCAAATAAAAAAGAAACATCCAAATCGGTTCACCCAGTTCGAAAGTTCTAAGGCAACAAACATTTAAAAAAAACACTGTCGAATTAAGAACCTCCTTTTTGAATTCGGTTAAAAGTTTTAAGCTTCTGGACACATGTCAGTTGTGTCTTTTATAAATACAGATGGGGGTATATTAAATTTAATCTAAGTTTGTAATGCTAGAATACTGAAGACACTAAGGCTCGTTGGTCGATTCACATTTCTATGTTCGGCATAAGGACATGCTTAATGTGGCGTTTCGATTAGCTTAGACATTGCCTTAAGTATAATCTCAAGTATGGACTTAAGCAAGCAAGGCTTATTCAAATAGTATTCACAATCGTAATCCAATAAGACCGAAATTTATTCCAATAAGACCGTACCTTTTAATGAATTCATTAGCTTTTAATCACTGCAAATTATTTTTGCCCCTTCTCTCACCTAAGAGACATCAGATCCTGGTTTGATCCTTATCATGGTACCATCCTCGGGATATCTTCTTTCCGACAAAAAAATCGGTTCTTAAACGACGAAGTTATCCTCGAACAAAGATATATATATATATATATATATATATATATATATATATATATATATATATATATATATATATTGATGTCGAATTGAGAAATCTCCCTTGTTTGAAGTCGGCTAAAAATGGCTGATAGATTAGATGAAAATTGTATCCATATGAACGATACAAATCTTTTGTAGATCGAGATTTCATTTCTTCTTAAAAAAGTAAGATTTTAATTCACAAGAAACGCAATAAGTTCGTCACGCAATAAAATTATAAACGAGAAACAAATTAGCTTCTTGTAATAATATCTATGCAGACAAGCAAGAGTGATATTAATGAATGAGCAAAGTAGTTAAAATAATAATAGGGTAGTTGACTGATACTAAATCAGTTATTTTATACACATCAAAATATCCGTACCGTGCATAGTAAGTGGAAGGGATCTCTTAATCGATTGATGCGCCACGAGTATCTAAAATTTGTAATAAAATATTCACATTGTAGAAAATAGAAGTATTTTTTCAATTGTTTGCATTTAAAAATTGTATAGCAAACGTCAATCAAAAACTATTGAATAATTACAAAAAATAACATAAAATTGAAAGTGTTGGGTTGAAAATTGTAAGAATAATCGAAGAAATCGCATTAGTAATTACATTTAATTGCAAATATAAATAATTATTCATTTAAATTTGTTAATAAATTTTTAGAAATTTCCTATGTTAAAATATACACCATTCACAGACTTATATATTATTTGATTGATAAAAAGACCCCGAACTGACGTAACGTAATGACTGGCTTAGACCAATCTATAAAGTTAAGCAACAGCAATCTGTATTTGGATGGGTGAACACATAGCAGTATTGTGTACTGTTGTTGTATAAATAATAATAATAATAATCCTCTTTGGTTAATGGCTATATAGCTGAAAGTAGTTAAAGCCAGAAAAAAAAAACGTGATTGATAAAACATTTTACTGCACAGTGCCTATAACAAAAACTAATTTACAATAGATATTGTAACGACATACAAGTCTAAATTATCAAATCTGTCAATCGAATTTATGACGACATTTTGTTCATTATAACTGATTTGGATCGTTATAATCAACGTCGCTATAAACGGCATTAAAATCCCATTTTTAAATTTTATGCTACTAATTAATATATTTTTAGCATTATTTTGCAATTAAGAAAAAAAAAATGTTTATTATCGATGTTATAAAAATTATAATTTTAAATTATACTTCCGGTGTTGCACAGGAAACCAAATTGTAATTTCAAATCTGGTTTAAAACTTGAAAACGAAAAAATTAATTTTGTATATTTGATAAAATAATACGTTTGATAAAAATTGAACAAACTTAATAAAAAAAAAACCTCATACAAAAAAATGTGTGTTCTAGAAGTACAACTAGGTCTTCAGAACCTCACATCTTTTTTCCGGTCCACTTCATGAGAAATGTCCAAGTAAAGAAACTAAATTACGATTCGTTAATTTATACTCTTAATGTCTACTTTCAAGTTAAAATGCGTATTTATAATATAAAATAAAACTGGCCAAGTGCGAGTCGGATTCGCGTGCGAAGTGTTCCGTACCTAGGCCAGTTTATTGCTGTTATTTTAGTATTTGTTGTTATAGCGGCAACAGAAATACATCCGTGAAAATTTCAACTACCTAACTATCACGGTTCATGTAACACAGTCTGGTGACAGACTGGCGAAGAGACAGGCAGCCGAGTCTTAATAATAGGGAACCCCTAAAATGATCTAAACATTGGAATGAATTTCCAATGGTAATTCGAATATCCATCATTTATATTCGATAATTTAACAAGACATTTGTCAAAAAGAAAGAAAAAATTGTCAAAATGCTTAGCGGTTTCGTAGATTCTTAGTAATCAGTATTTAATTTCAATTCAATCAATTCGGTTGTATTTTTTTCTGACTCATTTCAATTTGATCCAGATCTTATGTCCCTAAGCGAAGAAATGGGGCAAAAACAATTTTTAGTGATATGTGTATACGCGGATAACTTCGTCGTTTATGAACCGATTTTTTTTTTGGAAACGAGATATCCCAAGAATGGTACCAAATTAAGGAAACCCGGATCTGATGTCCATAAGGGTAAAGCAGGGGCAAAAACCATTTTTAGTGATTAAATTTCATTCAAATAAAAAATTTTTCGTGGTTGTAACACTCAAAAGTAAAAAATAAAAATTTTTTAACAAAAAAGAACCGCCTTTAAAAAATGGACTAAAAAGTAAAATAATATTGGATTTATCCTTGTACCATTCTTATCCTTAGCTAAAAATTGATTAATATACGTCGACTGAGAAAGGTAATTGATCACAAGAAAAAATTTAAAATTATTTATCAAATTCAGAGATGATTTAATTCCATTACGTCGACACCGAATTTCATCATCGAAAAAAACTATTTCTTTGAATTTTATATTCTGTGTCTAGATTGTATAATAATTACAAATATGTTCAAATTTGGTTTTCTCCCGATCATAAATTTGAAAAAATTTCGAGTTTAAAAAAATACTTAGAAAGTTTAAAGCACAATTTTAAGCGTCAATTTCAATATTTAGAAGAAAATTGAAAAGGGAATTGTCTACTAGACTTAGAAAAATTATTAAAACTTTCTGACTTAAAGCTTAAATAATTCAACATGAATAAACCGAAGAAATTAAGAGTAAAACTAGCTTGCAATGTTAAAGCAAGCTTTATCGGTTTTATTATTGTCCTTTATCATCAAATGCTTATTCTGGGTTGAAATTATATTCTAAAAAATTTCTAGTTTTCATAACTTTTCAATCCTGATCGACTTAAAAATTAAGAAATAAAATTGAGATAAAATTTAAATTATATAATACATTATATAATGTTCATATAATTTCCTTAAGTGACAAGTGAGGATTCTCTTTCATCGCACGTAAAATTGTATATTGCGACCAAAATATTGCAATTAAAAACATCTGTTTTTAGAGTATATTAATTTAAGTTTAAAGTTTGTAACCTTAGAATATATTTAAGACATACAACGTTTGTGAATGAGCAAAATCGGTCCATTGGATCCAGGACACAATGCTTGAACTATAAAAGATAGAAGAAAATCTTAAAACAACTTTTGTTTGGCACATAAAAATGCGTAGGTTCGTCACAATTTTAGATACCAATATAAATACAATACATATTTTTATAATTTGTATATTTATATCTTTATAGACTGGATATTTATAGTAAATACTCAACTTCATTCATTCATTTACTATAGTAAATAAATGAATGCTAATAAATGATACTCAACCATGTCGAGTATCTAAACTTATATTAATTTGTTTGTTATTCCAGTTCATTCAATAAAAAAGGCAACAAAAAAATTGTTCGTGAGGTAATTCATACCAGGTGAGGTGCCCGTTATCCGATAGCTTAACGATTGTATAAAAAAAAAACACAATTTTCAGATTATTACAACGTATATTCCCTCTCTTCATAATATAATAACGAAAAACGAATGTCCAAATTGATCCTAAATAAATTTTAAGGATATTTATGAAAGCCATGGTGTGTTTATGAATACAGGAAATAAATACTAAATTTGTTCTTGTGAAATTGATTAAAAAATATGGGTTCCTCTAGGTTGTCACCGAATTTGTGATCCTCAAGAAGAAACGCCAATCATACCTACTTAAAATATTAGACAAAATGGATTCCTCCGTCCTTTTCAACCTTTTGGTATTTTATAATATATTACCTATTATGAATATAAAACAAAACGGAAGTGACATTCGAGTTGCGTTTTTATTAAATTAATAAAATCAGTGGGCATGAATTTGTTTTACATTAAGTGTTTAATTAGATGACGCGAATCCTAAGTAGATCTTTTGTACCCAATATAACGATTTTTGACGATCTGATATTTAATAATTAAAACTCAAATCTATTTTGGGTGGGACAACAAATACTTTTCGGGATGATCTTATATAGAGATCAACGATTAATACTAATCAAGTAACAATAATAAACCAAGGGCACTCTTATTTGTTAATATGAAAATGAACTTTTCAGTACTTAGCTCCTCATATTAAAATACACACTAGAGTAACTGATATAAAATCTTTCATAACAGATCATACATCAATTGATTAAAAAAACTAATAAATAATGAATGCAAAGTTAATATTAGAATGAAAACGTTATTAACTGGACAGTATTTAAGAGTGAATGAAACAATTTTATGTTTATGAATGAAATAGACTAACCAAGTCGATACAATTCAAGCGTTCAAGGTACATTGAATGCATGAGCATGTATGTATTGTACATATAAACCTATATATATATATCTATGGTTGTCATTATGAATGGAGGCAACCACTATCACATATGTCAAATGAGTTCAATTAAACAAAATAAATAAATATAAAATACATGAAAGTATATATGTAAATCAATATTAAACTATTTGCATATATTTTATCATTCAATAACACTGATTTTATACGACTATAATAAGTTATTCTATTTAATAAAAGTATTGTTAATACACCATAAAAAAATGGTGGTGTTTCACTGAACTTATCAATCAGTACAAAACATAACTAAAACTTATATATATGTAATTAACATTTGGGTACTTACTCTTCATATGCCTCGGTCATGATTTGAAATATCAAATATTCTATTATGTGTCCATTTCTGCACTTTTTTCACCATTTTTAAAACATAAATACATCGACATACACCACACAACTATGCAATTAGTGAAAAACCTATTTAGGCTTTGACTGTACGTAAGGCGCATGTGTTTCATTTAACATTTGTGTAGAATTATGAATAAGAATTATATCGAACTTGAATTCGATCGACATGTTAACGAATAAAGAAATCACGTTTGATAGCGTTAATATCATTTATGTATTGATACAATAAAATAAATTAAATTATTTTTAAATATAAACCGTAGTTGATTCCATTTTACAAATATTTAAGTAACAATGTATACGAAATATTTGTATTTAAATGAATTCAACAATAAACTATTTTATCTTGTTAATGGCGCCAAAAATTTTAAAATTATGCCCTCAGTCTTGTTAAATGGAATAAACTATCGACTGCATATAACTGGACGTACATTGAATATTATTCCACTCCATATAACTAATTTTTAAAATATAATTTATGGATTATGTCATTTTAATACAATTAAAATAGTACAATGAACTACCAGACTTCGATTGATATTTAAAATTTTAATTCAACGTTAAAAGTTACTAACAAAAGTGGATTTTACAGTTTTCGTAATGAAGTAATTTTGTTACTGCAAATGCCGAGTCAGTTCTTTATGTCGCCAGTTGCATCATTTATAAAATGACTTAAATTTTCCATAGTCTTGAGAGTTGTATAGAATATTGCATAAAAAAACATATCTACTCTCATAAATATCTGAAATGAGTTTTAAGACAAACTATGTGGTAATTATTTTTTGCGATTTTCGATACTCATAGGAAAAATATGAATCAATAGTTACCTGCGATTCAAACAATCAAAAGCATACTTTTAAACATAAATTAAATATACATTAGATTTATTGACGAAAAATAAAATAAAAAATGTGATTAAACGTTTATGGACAGAGTTATGTTACAAATATCATGTACATATTAACTATAAAAATTACAATATTTATAACAAAATTTATTTTTTTTGGAACTTAGAACTATGTTCATATTTATATTAAATCTTAAATGATACAAAATAAATAATACTGGTCCATTTAAAATTGATTTATTGGTAAATCAATATTATCATCAGGAAAATTACGAGATATTGTAGTACCTAAGATTTCTTCAGGGTATAAATGTTCTTCGGAACACACTAAGGCCGGTCCATTATTTAACCATTCCTGTAGAAATTCAGTTCTCCCTTCTTGTAAACTATTCGGTAGTATAGAATCTTCAACATTCAAATGACTTGTTTGTTTATTTGGTTCAGAACTAGGACTAGTATCATATCGAGAAGTTGAACATTCTGCTCCATTATTATATGATTCCATTGAGCGTGCAATACGAATTTTTTTTGTATTAGGAAGTAGCATAGGCTCAGTTACTTTTAACGAAGAATGTTCATTAAAAGAATTGCATAGAAGATGACTAACACGAGGATCTAATAAATCTAATCCTTGTTCTATGTTACAATCCACACAATGTGAACTCGCAACAGATAATTGCGATTCATTACTTTTAGATATATCACAGTTAGAAATTGGTGTTTTATCATTATTTAAACTCGCTATTTGTAATCCAAGAAGTGATCGTGATTTGTTACCCGTTTGATCTGAAAAATTACATACACTTATGAAAAATCTAAATACGTACATACAAAAATAACTTTTTTACAGTATTACTTAATTTAATATTTGTCATAAAAAATTAAGCTGACGATTTAACAACGTCATCCATTTTGATGATGACAAAAATGAAAAGTATACCTTTTCGAACAAAATAATCCATTGGTGATGATGATGAACGATCAGATTTCGATGAAGAATTTTTTTTCGTATTTATTGACGAGTTTTTTTGGTGATGTGAATTGGGTCCTGATTCATAATCATTACGAAATTGCATTAACGTCAATAAATTTAATAATGTTGTTCGTAAATCAATAGTTGTTAAACCGCAGTACCATCTCAATTGAGCAATATTTTTATTCAGTAAATATACAGCGTAATGAAAACAGCCTTGATCTTTCCCTCTTACATAAAGAGGAAATCTAAAATACAGATGAAGATTTGCATTCAGAAATTTGTTATCAAAGAATAGTACAAGGGAAGTTATATTAAATTTCAAGTGGACAAAAGATTTTGGTACGGTAAAGAGAAAAAATCAATTGTCAGGGTAAATTTCATTTTTCAGGACGATTAAAGGTTATCAACGTCCTATTTAAAAAATGAAATATATTATGTAATTATTTACAAAAAATAAAAATCAATAAAATTTCCTATGGAATAGTTCACAAACTTTACTAGTGTTTTAAATAGAAACAAAGAATAAAATTTTTTTATCAAAATACGTACTCGCGATCTTTATCTGGAATTTTATCAGTAATATAATCATAAATTTTAGATCGAGATCCATAATGATGCACTGGATACCGTAAAGGTACATGTAAGAAAATACTACACATATGCACAGCATGAGCAACATATCCAAGCCCAACACTAAGCGCTGTATCGTCATTATCTGTTAGAGATTCGCTATCAGGTAAATAAACACCACATATCGTGTATGCTTTTTCACCCGTCTGAAAACAAATTTTTTTTAAATTACAAAATGCAAAATTTCATATCAAAAGTTCGAAAACCTACAAAAAAACTTGTATAATCTTATTTACGTGAGCTCAGATAAATTATATGTTAATCAACACTTTACCGGTAACATAAATAAATCAAAAGTTTTTACCTTTTCAATTGGATAAATATTTAATAATTCGGATATCAATTGCTTCCTCCTTAAATTTAAATAAACAGAAGCATGAAGATATGCATCCCTTGTATCAACACATCGTTTACGCCAATCTCGCATTTTTTCCAAATCACGGCTTAACTGTCTGTATCTATCCATTAGCAATGATGCTTTTTATTAAAAATAAAAACGAATATCATTTTTCTAATTTATTACGTTTCTTTTATAATAAATTGTTAACTTACAAGTATAATCGTTTTCGTCGCTTAATTTATTAAATGTTTGAGTTAAATGTCTTAAATATGCAGTTTTTCTATCTTTTTCTTTGGATAATAATTTACAATTAAATTTTGCAGTTTCTATAATTTTTTTTAATCTCCAAATTTCCTGTCGTTGATATCTAGTTGGTTGTGACTAAAATAAATAGAAAAAGATTCTTTTTTCATTACCATCATTTTTATAAATAAAAAAAACTCGTATTTTCTATTAGGATAAGTAATCATGCAATTTTACAGAGAAAATTAAAAATTATATGTGAAAGACAGGTACAGAAGTTTTTAATAAATGGATAGGTATAATATGCATATAAAAATTTATTGATGAATATTTGTAGCGAAATTATTTTGCGATACGACAATGGTTGAAGATGTATTCATTCTCATTATGAGGAAATAAGACGAAAACAAGAATGTAATTTTTTCAAATCTCGTTTAGTTTCTAAAAAATCGAACAACAAAATTACACATGAATTAAATTTAAAATTTCAAGAAAATTAGAATTAATTTAGTATATTGAAGTTATAGCCAATATTTCAAACATTACTTCTTTAAAATGCTTTGACAATACCTACTTCCCTTTTTAGGAGGTGTAATTTATAACATTTAATAATCAAAGAAATCGAACAAGTAATAATTTCTGAGAAAAAAATGTTCATTCATCAAAATTGTTTGTAGAATGTTTAATTGAAAAACGGTAATAAGCAAATAAAATAGTATCGAAAAGATTAATTTTTGTACATACATTACTAGCTATAGAATGATAAAAATAACTTTAGTGTGGTTTATTTCTTTAAAATCTTATTTCAATAAATTATATAAAAAGAAATATATTTACCTGTTGGTTTAGAAATTTGCTTAAGGATGTTACTGACATCGATAAAGTATTCACATTTTGCTTAATTGGTTTATTTAGTATTTCTGGTTCGGCGTTTTCATTAAACATAGGACATTTATTGCATATTTGATCACGTAGATCCTTATTATCTAAACTTCTATTTCTAATTGTTAATTGAAGGCTGTGGAATCTAAAATAAAAAAGTACTTAGTATTTTTTAAATGTTTAAAACATTTAGGACAAAACATGAATTTTAGAAATTGTTAAAGTCTATAAAAGAATATATAAGAATCTCACCGAAGATACATATTTTCTGCGTTTTCCTTGATACAATCTAGGTATTATCTACAGTATAACATAAAAATACAACTAAACTTTTGGGCGCAAATTGTTTAATGATTTTTTAATGTTGTTAAAAGGAGGAAATTTTTTTGTCCTTTTTTTTTTAATTGAGAATAAATAACTTAAATAATCTCCATAGATAAAAATCAATAAATTTGTACCTTTGTAATTTATCGATAGTATAACTATTACGAAGTTCTAGTTTTGGAATATTAATATTAATATTGCGATAAATTTTTTCGGTTTCGTTGTCTGTAATAACATTAATATTATTAACGAATGGTATAGGTTTACTAATAACACTTTGTTTTAAACATGTTTGACTCGTAAAATATCCTCCGATAAATTGGAATATAATAGTATTATTTTCAAAATAATTTGGTGATATTTCTTGAACTTTACTGCCTAAATATATTAAGCCAGAAAAGTAGACTCCCCAAACACATACAATTGAATCTGTATTACTATTACCGGTTAACCAAATTCGTATAACAACACCTAAAATTAAACAAAAAAATTTATATGACTGTTTTAAGTTCAATTTTTACATTAAAATGTACAGCGATTTCCTGGTGATAATCAAAGTTAAAATAAAAAGAGCCTCTCGACATAAATTAGATCACAACTATTCTCACTACCATAAATGTTACTGTATAATTTAATTCTTACCAGAATTGTGACCATTCTCATTACTAAACTCCAACTCTTTCCACTTTGGGTTTTCTGAATTGATTTTTTCGCTAGTATAAAATGGCGAACACATACTTGCTAAATGCAGTGTGTAATATAAACTTTTACCCACTGAAGGATCTAAACTAACATTGTATCCAATTATTCGAACTAAATGGCGTAAACGAAGCTAAAACATAATAGCTTAATAAGAAAAGTTATGCAAACATACTTTTGACTACGTTTTCGTATTTCAATAATTCAAAAAATTAATTTCATTAGTTTTTACCTGTTGTGTAAATAGCGGTGTCCAATTTTTACACCGTGCTTGGCTAAACATTTCTGAAAAACTCTTGATATAATCTGCTACGTTTTACAATCCAAAATAATCAAAACAATTAACAGTTTGACACTATTTAATAACCTAAAATGTAATTAATACAAAAAATGAGTTATACAATGAATATAGAGCCACTTTTTAAAATTCAAGTATACATTTAACAAAAAAAATTAATACGATATTTTTTTTCAAAATTATATATGAAAATTTTGTATTATTTATGACATTTCAAATATGATGACAGCTAACCTAAATGCCTTTTGACTTTTATATATTTCATTTAAATGCTCTGAAACTATCGGTATTATTCTTTACAGTGTGTATCATATGAAGGTAGCTAAATTTGAATTTTCATTGATTGTCTTGTTTGTTCATATTATAATGGTTTTTAGAGAATTATCGATTTAAAATTGGCTTATTTTGTCGACTTAAATTCTACAAATGAAATTTTTTTTAATGAATCGTAGGATATTTATCGTTTTCTTAATTAATTTCAAATACCTAATAGTTTCATACAAATAATTTTTCGTTTTTGATTTGTAATATCTTTTTATCAATGTTTTATCGATGACACTTTTATCCAAAGTTGATAGCACTAATTGAAGATTCATAGTCATGTTTTGGCTACGGTCTATAATTGCGAATTTATAATTCAAATTATAAATTAGCATATAATATCTAGATTGTGATATAAAATATATTTTATCGTGGATAGCTTAGCGCATTTATCAACTAAAATAAAATCCATTCATACTGCATTACATGATTTTAATGATACCTTAAAAATCACCAAAAAGTTCAAAAAAATGTTTATTACGGTTTATAGCAGAATTGAGATCTAGAAAACCCAAAAATAAAACTTATTTTACAATTAGGTCGCTAGTTTTCAAGATATCACTTGAATTGTTTCCGAAATATTAATCTCAAGATCGTATTTAAAGTGATATCTCAAAAACTAGCCCAATAGGAAAGTTAGTGCTGTTTCTAAATCTTAATTATACTAGAAAACCTAATAGCAGCAATATATTTTTTCTTTTTGGGGATTTTTAAAGTTTTTACAGAATTCTCAAAACGAGGTAACATAGTATGAATGTATTTTATTTTAGCCGATAAATACTCTTAACTTTCTGTTTCTTTTAATGTATAATATTTGGTTTTAACTCTTCTTTATAAAATCTAACTTCTTGCGCAACCATAGGGCCTCGTGAAATGAATACCATGCCCGCATAAAGTTTAGGTTTTGCTCTGCCACATGTCACTCGGATATGAGGGTACTTTCGGTAGTGAAAAATAAAGCATGAAATTTGACAAAAATTAAAACATAGGTATGTAGAAATATTCTTAAATATTCTGAATTTAACTCATAAAAGCTTATGGTTCATTTACTACCTTAAAAATTAAAATTCGATATTTTTATCTTTATATCATGTGACCCGAAACATTACACTGCCATGGTGTGACGTCATTTTGGTAAAAATTATAATTTTTCATCTGTCAGTTGAATCTTGAACAGCTATCGTAACTAGTAAAAACATATTTGAAAGTGTTAAGTTGTGTTATGTATTCTCAATGTGTTTTACCAGTATTATCATATTATACTTAGATATATGATCTAAGATATATATTTTATACCGGTATTATGTTATCAAAATAGCAGACAGCGTTTTTATAGGAATAAAAAAAATAAAATTTTAATATTATCTTATGGCAAGAAATCGTATTTATTTTGCAAAAATTTTTATTTTTGTGACTTTTTATTAAGAAATTATCGGCGATAAATTTTATTACTATATGATAATTACTTGATTTATTACGTGTTAAAAAATTTCGTTCAATAAACGATCAACGAGTGAAACCATCGTACGGCAGATATACGCCTTATCCAGAGGGATCATCATCAAAGAAATTATTATTGCATTAAGTCTACCAAATTCTCAATTTTTATTTAAATTATGACAACAAGATTTAGTTTACAATTATTATCCAAATCAAATCAGATTTGGCATGCACTTTTATAGTTTAAAAATGAATTATTCCTGATGATGTGCTTATTCTGAAAATGATTTATAAAAAGTCATTTTTAATTATTTTGTGTTATCAAAGAATATAAACTAAATAAGAATGAAAACTTTCTAAATGTTATGAATTTAAATGACATTTTATTGGAATGAATATAGATGGAAACACAAGTATATATAGATTGTCATATCTCTCGTTTTTAAAATGTATAATGTATGTGTAGTATCCAATATCTGCATATGAATCCACACGTAGGTAAATTAAAAGGGGGAAATTAAAAATATATTTATTAATTATTTATACTATTCAAATTTAAGGTTAAGTTTGAGCTAAGGCTAGAGTTTGGTTACATAACCAATGGATATAGAAAATATATAATAATATGAAATCACCGTTTATATTTTAAAACCTAAATTTTATCCTCTGAGTAATTTTATGAACTAGTAATCCATGTAGTCTCTGTGGATGGAACTAATATCATGTTTATCAAATGCAACGAAAAATATTATCTACCTTATATCCTTACATTAGTTTAAAATGCCTGTTTCTTTTTTTATTACATAATTAAGATAAAATCAGAAAAAAAATATCATTTCTTCATATTTTACAATATAATTCACCAATGAGGTTTGTCTAGATACAGATCCAGGAAAACTTACAAAATCTGGAATAATCAGGGCGTTTTAATTTTTTTGGTCTTGATTTGAAATTTATATTTCCACTTCAGTTAGTTTGCTCGTTTGTCATTTTCTAAAAAGCAAATTTTATCAGTATTATTTCTTATAACATATAATTTTTTTTCTTTTTTTATATCTGCGATTGTAATATGCCTTATAAGAAATGGTGTGTAAAAATTCAAATCGGTGTCTGAAAAACTTAGAAAAGTCTAAGGCATTTTCAGTATAAATTAACTTATCGAAATTATTCTGCAGATTTAAGAAAATCAATCTTATATTGGCTTCAGACAGAAATTTTTTTTCAATCAAAATAATAATCAGAAATAATAAGCCTGTACACACTTACTCCACATGCTATGTTATATAAAACATACCGCATTTATAAATTCAAATGAAATTTAATATAAAAATTTATAATAATTTTTTCATTCAATAATTTCGTTTTGATTGATCTATGTTATAATAATCAAAGTGATAACGTAAATCTCTCTTTTTGTATAAATTTGTTTTTAATGGACTTAATTATTTATTTTTAATGAAAATTACAACATAATAGTCAATCATTGTCATTGAATCAATATGGGGTATAATAAACGTATTTGGTTGGATTAAAACAAAATGTAATTATGAACTTAAAAACTTACACTGTCCTATTAATATGATAAAGTTAATCCTTTTTAATAAAAAAAAAAAAAACGATATTTTTTATGATAAAATAAAAAGCCGTTATCAAAATACACAAAAGGAAACTTTCGGCTCACACAAACTTTAATCTCAAACTTTGCACTCTTTTTATATGAGATTATTCGTAATTGGTTATTATCAGTAGTTCATAAAATCACCAGATTAAACAATCTAAGCCTATCTGTTCGTCATCATCCATCATCAAGATAACTCAAAAATGAGATAGGTTGCCGAAATTTTGGTGGCGTAATTTAGACCAAAAAAGTTAGTTGAAGTTCGCCAGCGAACTTCAAAAAAGTTAGTTGAAGTCTATTGGGTCTAGTGGATCTATGATTCAACTTTTAAACCTTAAGAGATTGAAAAAAAGTTCCAATACTTTTATTCCAAATATTTTTTCATAAATTGTTTAGATTCGACTCAAATTTAGCCTATCATGTCAACTCAAATTTAGCTAATAAGCGGACATATCTAATTATAATAGGTACATAATATATTTGTAAGATCCATTTCTGAATCTTTTGATACAGAGACTACAATGTTAAAATTAAATCTAACATTATATTAAAAGAATACAATTTTGATATATAAAAATATTTAAGCAAATACATAAAAATATATGCGATGTATATGTGAGTCAACACATATATGTGTTATACATTATTATTTCATAAAGATGATCCTCACTATATAAAGTTTAATTAAACCTTTACTTTACCTAATGCAAATAGGATTTTTTAAATCAGTCCATAAATAAAGAATTTATGCGCGAACATTACTTTTTTGGAGTGGCTTAAAATAATCGTTTCTCTTTTTTGAACAAGCTTTTTACACGATGGTCAAAGCTTGTGAAATTCGGCGTCAAATTTCATTTGGTCAACGAAATATTACAAATAAGTATTAAAAGTAAAATTTTTATTGAAATTATGTAAAATAATTTTATTATTTTTTTGATTACATGATTTACCTTTTTATTATAATTATACCTATAATATTTGTTTAATTAATAATAAAAAATATATTAATGTATTTTGCATGTACCGTTGAAATAAAAGTTGAAATAAGTTTATCATCTCGTAAATAATATATAAAAATCTTTTTAAAATGGTAGTTTCATCTTTTGATTTTCTAATTTTTAATATTAGTACTTAATTAGTCATTGTTATAAATTCAGGGAAAAATAAAGGACGATTTCCCGTATGTATTTAAAACGATATCCCCGTCAGAAGTCGAACAATTCTAAAATAAAAATTAATTACACTAGAAAACCCAAAAACAAAAAAAGAAAATTTAATTTTTTAATCACAGAATCGTAATAAATTTTTAAAATCTTAGTCAAAATGTTTTGTTTAAACAATATTTACAAAATCTTTGTTTTTGGGTTTACAAAATTAATAATTAGGGTCAGGGCGAAGACCGACTTTATAGCGTTGTATCTTCCTCACAGAATTTAAAAATAACCTGAAAATGATCTGATCTTTTTTCAGACACCGATTTGAATTTTTATACACCAATTCTTATACGACGTATAATAATTCGCTGATGTAAAAAAATTTAAGCAATTATATATTATTAGAAATAACATTTAAAAAAAATTTTGCGTTGAGTTGTTTATCCGTGAAAATCGAAAAAAAAATGTATATTACATTAAGTGCCCTATACACGGTCAAATTATTTGTCAAGTTGTTGTTTGACAAACGTGTTTTTTCAAATTGTGCAAGCTTATTTGACGTGTGTGTCAAACACTATTCATGTTTGACGTATTTGATGGAAATTTTGAATGACGGTGTGTTTGAGAAACCTATTTCAGACTGTGCAACGGTGTTTGTCAAATAAGATTTCAGTTATCGCCTTGAAACCATGGACAACAAAACTGCGATGAATGGCAATATTGATTGGCAAACAAATCAAACACTAGCTTTCCCACTTTAAAAAAATTTGACAAAAACGTTTGTCAAACAAAAATTTGACAAATAATTTGACTTGACACAACAAATTTATTTGATCTATTAATTTGATCGTTTGTTTGATGAAAACATGAAGTTTGACAAATAAATGTGACCTGGTACTTGGCTATTTACAGATTGTTTTTATTAATAGAGCCTGTAGTGGCCTTTTAAGAACATATACGTAGTTAAGAATATATACATACTCTAGGAAGTTGTTGTTGACATCAAAACATTTATTACAAAATAAATATTAAATTAGCGTGGAAGTGGAATAAAATTTATTTAACCAAATCTCAAAAAATTTCTCCCAAAATACTCTATCAGGATACGTAACTGCTCCAGTGATTAGGTAATCATTTAATTAATTTATTGCAATCAAAATTACAAAAACTATTTTCCTTTTAGCTCAGCTAATTAATGCTTTTTTCTTAATTTTTTAAATTCAATAAATTTTTCCCGATTTGCTCTTTCGATATTATCCATTTGATTCAGCAATTCATTTTATTTATAAATACTTAGTTAAAAATTATTAATTACGATTTAAATAGCCACCGTAAGACTATGGAATACCTTGATTCTTATGGAGGGACTCCTAAGGTGTGACGTTATCATCGTCTTACGGTGGCTATTTAAATCGTAATTAATAATTTTTAACTAATTATTCATAAATAAAATTAATTGCTGAATCAAATGGATAATAACGAAAGAGCAAATCGGGAAAAATTTATTAAATTTAAAAAATTAAGAAAAAAAGCATTAATTAGCTGAGATATAAGGAAAAAAGTTTTTGTAATTTTGATTGCAAATAAATAATTAAATAATTACGTAATCACTGGAGCAATTACGGATCCTGATATAGCATTTTGGGAGTCCACGCTAACTTAATTGCATTATATATGCAATTATTTATCTTTTAAAAAATTTTATTCGTGGTTTTTTTATATTTTTAAATAAACTTGAAATAATTATCCAAACATTCTAAATTGTTAATAATTATTATAATAGTTTAAAAAAACTAAAAAAACACGCATGCATGCGTAGTTCGCGCACTAGCTCTATCTTTATTACTCTCATGCAAAGGATCCGTTCAGATGCGTTCTGCAGCCAACTTCAGAGAGTTACCTACAGACAAACAAACATACGAGTGAAGCTAATAAAAGCGTGTTAAAAAAACAAAGTCAAATTATGAAATTTTATTCACACTACTTTTGTAATGAGAGATTTAATTAAAAATTACCGTAGAATATTATATATTCTATAATGGTTAGAATAATCAAACTTCTTATAACAAATTTATTTTTTGTTTCTTTTATATGGGGAGAGAAACTCAGAAGTTTTTCATGACGTTTTTATTTTGAGTATTTAGAATTGAGGTTTTCAATAATTGCACGTATATAATATGATTGAAGAAGTATTTGTTAATCGAAAAGCCAAATTTTGGTATTGTGAGCATTTCTTTGTTTTAATGACAATTTGAATAGAATAATACAATAGAAAAAATAAATAAAGTATAAAATAACAAATCTTAGTCCCTTCATTTATTAAATATAAATCATTCATAATATGCTATTTTATGGACTCTTATAGTCGAACTTCTGTTACACTGAATTTCTATGTTCGAGAAGATCGTAAAATGAGAATTCTCAAAATAAGAGCAAAAAGCACAGATTAAACACAATTAGTGTTTCATTCATCTATGGTACAAAGTTTAATTTATAAAGTTATTTATTTATTTTGTCATAAGAAAAATAGTTATTCCGTAATTGAACTCGAACAGTAATCTTTTGATACATTAATGAGAAATTCCAAAGTAAATTTGCCAATGCACGATAAAAACTACATTGTCTTTTATATCATAGCTGGACGTTGGGCTTAAAATGCTTGGCATGAATTTAAGAGGCTTTAAATTTTTAGGCTATATGTATCTTTTAATTAACTCTCTTTTAATTAAATTTTGAGCACTAAGCATGGCTCGTTAATAGCCAAAATAATTATCTTGTATTGTTTTATAAACTGCCTTAAATTTTACCTTTTATTAAAAGAAAAACCGTAAAAAATTCTCCCACTAAAGTTTCATGACTATCCAATTTTCTTCTAAAGCTAGGTACTTTAGAAAAATTTTAACTTTTTAGAAAATTTGTGTTGAGGAATCTTTTTCTGGCTCGAAATATTTAACAATTTCTAACAATTGATCGATGTTTAAATCTGTAAAACATGGATACAATCGTCGTTTATTATAATATTTTAATACCGGTGCCACAGGGACCTTATCATGGTTGGGGGGGGGGTGTATAGCTTATAAGACTGCTAATTTTAAAATATTAATTTATAAATATCAACGTATAAACCTTAAGGTGAGGCGGTCTTAGGCGGTCTTGTGCAATATATTGAGTCAATAAAAATATTAATATTTTGATTTTATTATATAATCTAGTAAACATTGCTTCGCCTGTGGGCTACATGGTACAATACAGGTTCATTTTGTAGGAAACACATATTGATTGAGTAAATTAAATTCTGAATTTTTTTATTTAATTTTTATAGAATTGATCAACGTAAGTGTATAGATCATTTCCACCTTTGGTGGAACATTAAATGTAAATATTACGGCAATAGAATAAAGAAAAATCTACGTAATATCTACGGTTGCTATTGAAATATAAAGAATAGTATCCGGTTGCAAATAAAGCACAATTGGTAAAGAAATTCAATTGTTTAATTTTAGAAAAAAAATACCGCCGAATTAAAGATTCGGAAATCAGACGAAATTAATTGACCCAGCATTTGAACCATTCCCTCATCCATCTACGCTTCTTTATCCATCTTTTTTTATTGATAAAACTAATGCAATGGCAACGCAACTCGTGATATTTTTATTATTCCAAATGATGACAGCAGAACTGCCAGTTGGAACTAATTATTGTGCAATAATATTGTATCATGGGTGTTGGATTACTAATATTATTGTACAATATATTGATGTTAATATTGAGAATATAGGGGTCACTTAAGCAAGTGATATTTCCTATCTTTAGCATTATACTGATGATTTTTACTACACATTCTTTATTTTCGGGGTCTAAACACAGCGCGAAGTGCTCCCATGTAAATTCAACCCTAATGTAGACATATTTAGTTTAGAGTCTGTTTTGTATCATTAAGTAGTTTAAGAAAATACTTACTTTTCTTTACTCAAGATGCTTAGATTAGATTGACCAAAACATTTGCCATATTTTACTATTGGCATTATGGTTTGGCTTAAAAATTTATATTTTTATTTGAAAGTTCTCGAAAAATGTGTCAATATATATTCCCTGATAAAAATATTCAATTAAATCCGATTGAATTTGAATCGGATTCAATGAAAATTTAATGAACATTTCCAATTGGTTTTTAATGGAAAAAAATCCATTTAACAGGTCATTCCAATTAAATCAAATTACATTTTTTGAATAGGTTATCGGTTTTAAATGGAAAAAAACGTCCAATTAAAACCAATTCAAAATTTTAAATAGGTTTTAACAGGTTTTAATCGGAATTAATTGGTTTTAAATGGAAATCAAATTTCCGATTGAACTAAATTCATTTTCCATTAAATCCGATTCAATTTATATTGGATTTAATCGGTCATTTTTATTAGCGTTCTTTTCTTAAACACTTTAACAACGATAATACGAAAAGACTATTTGTTATAAAATATCGATTTTTTTAATATCTATATGTTTCACTGTTTCGGAAAATGAAATTTTATGACAGATGTATACATCCCTAAATATTTGTCTATAGCCTAATAGAATTTGATTTATATCGATGTTTTACTGTATAAGCGTGTATAATTGTCTTGAAATTAAACGAGAGATTTATATCACATATGTATGCACCCTACGTGTAAACATGACGAAGCACTTGATAACTACAGCGATGAAAAACTGGAAGTTTTAATATAAACAACTTATATAAGTAAAATTTGTTATTCTTTTGATATATAAATGGGGAATGATTGAAAGAAAAAATGTGCATTCGTTGGAATAATATTAAAATGTACTACATTCAATCATACGACGAATAGTTCCAATGTATTGAAACGTAATTTATGCATAATATCTTACAAACAGTTCAATAATGATGAACTTGAGTATTATACAATGATTGATAGATTCACTACATAGATATTAATTTACTACGTTTTATAACTAGATATTAATTGACTGATTAGATTTGGTAATATTTTATGTATAATCATTTTGATCCGTTATGTAAAATATGGTCCTATATGTTGTATTTTGGAGGTAGAGGCGGACTAAGTCAGCCAAAAGATTCTCAAAATAAATTGATAACCGTAGCCGTACTTTATTCATTTTCTGCGTACTGTTTTTGTTATTTTGCTAATAATTAACTATCTTACACTCCATTATTATTTATAAAATATATTTGGAGATATTTCGTACTTCAAAAATTTAATTGAAAAAATATGCATATTTTGTTCGTTTATAAAAGTTAGTGAAATATATGACTATTTTTTTCATTTAAGCTTAGCCTGGACAAAATAATTTTTTTTTCCGTTGCCACTTTATAAATCTCTTCCAAGTTTCCATCAACTATGAGCAATTAAAGAGAATTTTTCTTAATCCACGGGAACAATATTATAAGACTGCTACAAAATTGTTTTAAATGATGCAATAAATAAAAATATATTAATTACAAAAACAATGCTTTTAGAAAGATACACTGTTATTAATGAACACAAAGCTTCGTCCCAATGTATGAATATGTTCATGTTAAATAGCTTTGTGTTTTCAACATTTAATGCGCAATTTGGATATGAGATGAAAAAACTTTCTACATTTATTAAATATTGTGTACCATTAAGCTAACGAAACAGCTTCATTTTTTTTCTTCCGATTTTCTGGTAAAATTTTATTCCGTCCTGTAATTTATCCCGTCATTATCCATACTAATAAATTTCTACAAAACACATCACATAACATAAAATAAACATGTTATATAAACTTGTATATATAACATAAAATTACCTGTGACAGTTACTATAATGCTAAAAAAATTAAACAAAAAAACCTATACTAAGCATGTACATATAATCATCAAAATTGAATGAACAGTTTAGTAGATATCAGCATTTAAGTTAAAAAAAGAGGTAGATTTCTAGCGTTAGATCGTCGAAACGGTAATTGATAGACAAAATATTACTAAAATGGGACCATATCATTTTTTACCACAATATTATAAATGTTTGTTTATTAGTTGTGTAATTATGAGCGTTCGCAGTAAGACATTCACAGACCAAAAGATCGCCGAACATGAAAAAAAATTGCTCAGGAGACCTCCCACTGACGTAACGTAATTACCGATCTCAACTGATCACCAAAGTTAAGCAACAAAAGACACAGTCAGAACATGGATAGGTTAACGTCTAGGATTGCTGTGTATTGCTGTATAGATTGAATATATAGTCACTGAAGGCACTATATAACTTTAGTAGTTGAAAAAGTGACTTAAAATATAGAAAAAAAATCTCCAGAACGATATCTTTATATTAAAATGATGAAAACTGTTTCGAGTCCGCCCGGCAGTACATTACAGCAGAATTGCATAATTGAAAAAAAAAATGATTTGTGACCAGATGAATCATCAAGCATTAGTTTACATCTACCATTTGCGTTTTTCAAGTTATACTCAAACGAGGTATTGTGATTGTTTTGTATCCCAGTCTCATTTAAATCTGTAAGATAGAGGGGTCGTTTAAGAACACAGTGACACAAGACCTTTCATTTGAACTATTAAACACTCAAATTAGATGAGATGGAAGGGAACAAGGAACGGACATTAAACTCTTTATGAGATTTTCTCCACTCAAAGTTAGTTATCTCCACTTAAAGTTAGATAATACATATATATTATTTGTACATCTACGTCAGAGGAGTGCCGGATACAAGATGACAATTGGAGATAATTTTTTTTTTTTTAAATCAGGGTAACAATAATTCCGAATGCGGAAGTATTAATATATTATATTTCTAAAAATTATAAAATAATTTTTTTTAAATTTCATCTACCTCCCAGTTATTTACAATATCTGAAACATAACATTTTATAAATTTTTTGTTTGAATTTAACCTTAATTACTAAATTTTTCATTCATAATAATTTATTTACTCCGTTTTCTGTAATAAGTGACAATAAACTATCAGTAATTTTGTCTGGCGGCCACTAGGTTATTATAACGAATGATCCTTTAGACAGTCCACCCCTGCTTGTAGGTTTTATATTGATTGTCTCCAAGAACAATTTATTCAAATATTATAATCCCGGTGCCCATAACAACATTGAGGTATTTATAAAGGAGAGCGTTAAAGACAATCTGAGATACAGTGATGGGTGAAGATGAAGATGCCGAGCTCAAGAAAGGAGGGTTGTTCAGAAGGATTGTAGCACTGGTTGAGTAAATAAGTAAAGCGAACTAGGGTTTATAATGTAAACAGGATCTACAGGATATCTCTACAGTCAATATATTAATAAAGTTAATCTGTAATGTAATATACATTGTATTTTTTTCAATTTTCGTGCATAAATTACCCAAAAAATACTTCCAAATCTTTTATGAAACTGGGTATGCATAATATGAATATGAAAACAGAAGTCATGACAAAGACGTTTTCCTGAAAAATGGATTTTATATGCTCTCTGTTTTTATGTGAAAATTGTGTATGTCAAATTTTATCTGGAGAAGTATTTTTTGAGTTATTTATTTATTTATTTTTTTAATTTCTGGCATCAGCTACTTTCAGCTATATAGCCATTAACCAACCAAACGGGATTATTATTTTTATACAACAACAGTACACAGTACTGCTAGGTGGTCACACATCCAAATACAGATTGTGATTGCTGTTGCTTAACTTTATTGATTGGTCTAAGCCTGTCATTACGTTACGTCAGTCCGGGGTCTTTGAGTTATTTACGCGTGAAAATTGAAAAAAAAAAAATACAAAATACATTACTGATTGACTTAATTAATAGATCCTGTAGAGATCTCTATCAAAAACTGTACATTTATTTATTTCAATGAATTATTATTTCATATTTTTTTCTTCTTCTATATAGTTGACATTTTCCAATAACCAATAATATTTTTGATTATTTGATATAATTTTTAAAAGATTTATACTTTTTTTACTATTAAAAATTTATGTATTTAATCAATTTCATTTTGTTTCCTTAAGTTGTTTCTAATTTCCCTTGAGATTGACAAACAAATTATATGTTTGCTGCCTTGATGTGAATTACGTAATTTAGATTTCTCTTGTCTAATCTCATAGTTGTCGATACAAATATAATATAGTTCAAGTTTGATAAGACTTTTCATAAGAAAAGCAATAAAAACAACATTGCCAGATTGTGGGTTTATGATCCAAGAGCATTATGGCCAATATCAGCATAATTTTGACAGTGGCTATTATATGTGACAGTTAGGGATAGAAACGAAATTTGTAAAAGAAATCGATATAGCAACAAATTTTCAACAAAAAATATTGTAGTGTTTTTGAATAGTCAATAACTTTTGAGTTATGCGTACTTAAAAATGAAAATATACTTTTTTTATCCATTGAATTTATTATTCATAAATAATTCGAAAAACCTACAATCTATTAAAAAAATTTTAATGAAAATTGAAGCGTATAAAATAGCCCGTTCAAGGTGTGGTTTTGTTCAAAATAAACTGAATAACATTAAAATTAAAAATAATTTGGAGAAAACTACAAACACTTGTACTAAAGTACCCAAAAAAAAGTTTCCACCAAACTTCGTTAAAAAAAAATTTTGAGGTTATGTGTTAAAAGTGTCAATACAAAAGTTGTAGATCTACATTTATTACCTACAACTTTGCTATATATTGTTTTTTTCATAGGACTAAAAATTTTTTTTTTCACGAAGTTTGAAAATTACCTTTTTATGTTCCAATTTACTATTTTCCATAGAACTTGTAGTTTTCCCGGAAATTCATATAAACCGAATTTTACCCTTAAACACTCACCCCCTCCTACTTCCCGAACTCAAATCGCCCGTAATTTAATTTTCCTTTCATTTGTATCATATTATCTTCCATTTCAAATTGTTTTCATTCTACTATAATTTTTTTCCCTTTCAAAAATTATCTACCCTGAGACTATTACTTATTTCTATGGTGAGATGTCAGATTCTGCACATAAACTGTGAGAACTTACGGATACGAAGATACGGAAATTTTTACGGTTATAATGATGAAATTTTTTTTAATACTTAATTTTAAAATATCTCTTAGATCTTATCTATTCTATAGACATTTTAGGAGCAAAGTAAAATTGCTTAACTAATATCCAGGTTTCACCGGTTGATTATATCATCAATTTTTAACTGAGAAAAAGTTTATTTATATTCGATTTCCGGCATTCGATTTCTGGAAAGGTTGCACACAGTTACAAATCAAAGTAATCTTGTTAAACTAGTTATTTTTTTTTTTTTGAACATGTGGATGAAACGTGAATATTCAATCAATTGTTGCAATCGAAATAATATATAGATGTAATTAAAAAAAAATTCCAACAACTAAATAAGTATTACATAATTAGATATTATATTACGTTTATCATACTACTATTGTAAACACATTGTTATACCTTTACGACAAAGTGAAAACATGCGCAAGCTCCGCCTTCAAATTGTGCGCCCTTTCGTTAAATGTGTAGCAAAAGCATTTGGAAAAGTATAAACTAACAAAGATAAACTCTATATAAACGGCAAACAAACTAATTGTTTGTTTTATTATAACTTCAAATATTGTTCATATATAAATCAAAATTTCTATTGCTCTACAAATTTAATTATTGTGCGAATTTTAACGTACTAACAATTTTTAGTCAAGTAAAATTCTAACTTTAATATAAAGTTTTATCGTAAAAACAAACAAAAAATTAATAAATTTAAGAAAACAAACTTTTCTATAATTGTCGGCAAAATGTATGTTCGGGCAGAAAATACGGCACGTTTAACCAAAAATAATATTATACTGATTGTTTTGATGTTGGTATCACTTGGCCAATGTTTACCTTCGGCAAAAATTATGAAACGTATGGCTGTGGAAGATAATGGAGCAATGGAATATCCTGATTATCAAACAGGTGTACAATATGATGAGTATCCTGTAAGTTTCAAACTTTTATTATAGCTATCTATCTTGTATTATTGTTTCGAGTTCTGTGTAATTGTTTTTATACTCGGCATATATATATATATATATATATATATATATATATATATATATATATATATATATATATATATTTTTTTTTTTTTTTTTATAATTATTAATGAGAACTAGATCAAATTATTTTGTATTTTATAAATAGGTATTTCGACTATAAAGTAGTCATCATCAGTATATTACGTTACTAAATTAGCAACGAGTAACATCTCCTCAGAGATTCATTACAACTAGCTAATTCATACTGATAATGACTACTTTGTATTCGGAATACGTATTTACAAAATACAAAATAATTTGATCTAGGAAATTGGAGCAAAAAATCGAAATTTATTCGACATATACATTATATGTCAGAGTACATTAATTCTAGTTTAAAGTTTGTAACGCTAGAAAATATCAACCACACAAACACCTAAATTTTGGTTTAGGTGTTCATAGAATCACCTAATAACTCGTTTTCGCATGTCTATCCGTCCGTCATCAAGATAACTCAAAAACAAAAAGAGATAGTGAGTTGAAATTTTAGTGATGTATTTTTGGCAAAAAGACTGAGTTGAAGTTCGTGAATGAGCAAATTCGGTCCATTAGGCCCAATGGGCCCAGGATCTAACTTTTTAAATATATAGAAAAAAAATTTAAAGATAAAAATGTTTGTTATCTTAAAACAAACAACTTTTGATTGAAACATTTTTTTGTAAAATACTTAGGTTCGCGACAATTTAAGCTCAAATTTAGCTAAAAAGCACCTATATAAACACAATACATATAATTGTAATATATTTTTATATTTTTTTATGAATCCTAACGTTTAAAAATGATCAAACACTGATATTTAACTATGGTCTCTAAACAATTAACTCTCTTAGTTGTTATATTCACTTGTTCTTAAATTAATTCAGTCTATAAAATATTAAATTAATTGTGCATAAAATATAAGTTTTTAATGTTGATATATTATTTGATTCAAAATTTGGAACTCGCAAACAAAAGCGATTATTATATATATTAAAATTTTTTTATGAACTCTTTTAGATTGTTTTAGTTTCAATTCAGTTTTAGAAATACAAATTAGGTGGAAAAAAATTTGTTTAATAATCTTTTCGTTAAACATTTCGACTCTAATTTATATCAAATATATATGGTGTAAATTAAAAGTGTTCAAAGTCCAGAGGCAATGAAAATTCGTTCATGAGCAAAATTGTTCTATTTGATTCATTGCAAATCTTTTCAGCTGAAAGGGATGGTTAAAACATTCCAATATGAAAAAATAAAATTTTTTTTGGTTGTTAATAATATTCATAAATACTTAAATTTTGGGTATTTTAACAATTAACCCTGTTAATTGTAATAGTAATATAATTTATACACATTCATAGTAAAATTATTCTAAGTCGACTTAATTAAAATATTTACATTTCATTTGCTTCTAAAAAATTGGCATTCTTAATCCTTTGCCACCCGAGGCCAGTGCGTCACGAATCTAAGCGTAAATTCAACACTGGATGAAAGATAGTTAAATTTTTTTTTGTCAATTTTGCTTATAATAAAATATAGAATTTGGCTAATATCTATCGAGTTATTTCAAATTTTAGGTTTTGCTCTCTTTCAACATACCTAATATGTATGAACAAAGCCAAAAACAGTTCAAAATGGATGTTTCCATTGAAATATCATATGTTTAACCTTTTTTTGGAAATAGAATAATGAATTTTCGTTTGTTGAAGAAAATACCTTTAATGTGCTGATTTTAATTAGTAGTAAAATTATTTAAATAAAAAAAAAAATAAAAAATAATTTTCGAGATATAAAAAAAAAATGTAACAGAAAGAAGATAATATTTTAAATATTTAAAAAAAGTAGTTAAAATTCAGAAAGCTTACTTAGAAAATTTAGAAATATTAAAAGTTTATATTTGTGGATATTTATTTCACAGGCAACGCTACATTTTTTGAAACACTGTGATGTTCTAATTTTTGACATGTTTGGCTAATTTTGAGAAATTAGTTTTTAGATTAGATTTTACCTAAATTTATACTTTAACTATAAAACACACACACACACATAAATATATATATATATATATATATATATATATATATATATATATATATATATATATATATATATATATATATATATATATATATATATATATATATATATATATATATATATATATATATATATATATATATATGTATATATATATTTATTTCGATCGCAATTTAGTTAAATTGAAAGTTACTGTGGTTTTTGATACCTGAGTTATAACAGCTTTGGGTATCTTCATAAATTTTATTTCGATAAAGAATAATGGTTTGAAAATTTTGGAAAATATTTTCTTCAACACATTAATCCAAAGTGGAGACGGAATTTTCAATGTCATAGTATATTATAGAAAAATTTAAAAAAAAAACGGACGAGGCTTATAGTACTCGCACATGATGTACCTATAAGGATTTTCCCCTTATTAATAACCAATATTGACATTTTATCCTAAAAAAAATGACTCTGGTTATTTGATATTAAATTTCGTAACGAAGAATAATTATTTTTATTGAAACATTTTATTATTATTATATTTTAATTTTTATTTATTTATTTCTAGGTTTAAGTAATTATTTATTTACTTTATATTTTTAAACTTTATGTTACGTGACCTAAACCACGAACTGCCATGATGTGACGTCATATTGCTATAAACTATTAATTGTCATCTGCCAGTTTAACCTAAACAGTTATCTTAAGAGGAATTGATCTCCTTACATCAAGTACACACCTTTATGTTAAGAATGTGTTTCTAACAAGTTGTTGACTTAAATTTCAAATAATTTGCATTGTATTTCTTTCAATTTTCGCTCACAAATGACATGGTGAAAACATAGAGCTTATCAAAGAGTTTTTATCGAACTCTTTGATAAACTGCCCGTTTTCCTGTCAATATTGTGCATACCAAATTTCGAAACATTTGGATACATATTTTTAAGTAATTTCTACGCGAAAATTAATATATTTCATGTAACTTAAGTCAACAGCGCGAAAATTGAAAGGCTTTAAATAATAAAGTGTACTTCTAATAGCTGTGTTTAAATGTTTCATAAGTAATAGCAAAATGAATTATTGTAAGCTTTAATTTATTAATTTTTACAAATTTAATATTCCAAAAAACTATTAGTAACAAAATATTTGAAAGTATTACGTTAAATTTTGTTTTTAATGTGTTATACCAGCATTTTCAATATTATATACCAGTATTAAGTCACCAAAATGACTGGCAGCATATTTAATTTTATAAAAAAAAAAGATTTAAATATTAAATTTTATTTTGCCAAAAAATTTTCTTGATTTTGTGTAGAAAATCAACATTTTGTAGTACTTTTAAACATAGTAAACTATCATATTGGTCAGAATAGGTTCATTACAGTGCTCTCCCATCTCATAGAGATTCTAGATTTAAGCAATAGTATAATAATTATACAAAGAGAAAGTACTTTGTAACTAGGAGGCAATACTATAGACACTATAAACCAGAGTAAGTCAAAGCCATTACAATTAAGAAAGATAATACTACAATAATCAAGCTGTAATTTAAGGAACACAGTTAAGGCTCTGTTACTTATTTTAGCAATGGTGATGTGTTAAACAAGTATAATGGGAAAAAAAGAAATTTTATATGTACCATTTTAAATAATAATAAAATAAAATATTACGATAAAATAAGGATAATAATTTAAAAGTATTAACCGTAAGATTTTATAACCGTATAACGTTGAAAATTTGAGTATAATTGGGCATGCAATTATAGCGTATAAGAATTAGTATTGACTATTTTTTTTTTTTTTTTTTTTTTAAATTTCTGGCTTCAGCTACTTTCTAGCTATATAGCCAGGTATTGTCTATTACTATGATTTTTTTTCAAGATGTATAAGTTTATGTGCATACCGTCAGTAGTTATCACATATAGACATCTATGAGCATATCACGAAACTAAATTACTTTTAAATATAAATCAATAAATGATTGTATTTTAAAAAGTTTCATTCGAAACTTATATATATGAAAAATTTTTACAAATTAACTAAGATTATAATTAATAAATGAGTTTTCCTGTAAATAATTTTTACTGTAATAATTTTCCTGTAAAATATTTTATTTAGATTTTTTTATTTATTTAAGTGAGGTCTACAGCTCGTAGTATTGATGTAGGCCAGTTAAACGAGAATATAAATTGGAATTAATTAGCGGAAAGCTGGAAATGGATTTAATATCTTCAAATGAACTCAAATCATTCGACTCAAAATTTTATTTACTTACATTTAAATCTTTAACAACTTTCCCGTAGATGTTTGGATTTCTAGTTAAAATAAATAGTAGGAAATTGAGACTCAATCAACTTTTTAGCAAAGTTGGAAAACTCAACTTTGAAAATCAATAGTGACCAAACAGCTCAATTGATTTTAACCTTTAATTGCTCCTTTGACGTACAATTTTATGTAGTTTTATTTTGGTACAGATCAAAAATTTTCCGTATGATGCGTCGTTTTCCAGTTATAGGAGTTGGAAATTGAGGCTTCACAATTTTTAATAAATTTAAACCAAGAGTCTTTCGATTGCTAAAAATTGAGCTCACGGTGGTGCAAACTCCATGTATTTGGTTTCATTTGAAGAAATTAATCATCTCCAACTTTCCGTCGGTTAATTCTAAATAGAATTCTCGTTTAGTTGGCTTTATGGTTATGCATGACTTAACTCACTGTTGCTATAGTCAATTTGAAAAGGAATTTTCACATGACAAATAGAGAAGATAAATCCCATTATTTTTCTGTAATGAAGTGCACATGAATTTAGGTATAATGTTACTTATACCACCTACCAACTCACAGTAGAAAATATCATAAAGATATCTGATATGCCTATGTTATTATAAGAAATAATAACAATAATAATAATAATAATAACAAACCATTCTTCTAAACATTATATACCATAGCATAACATAGCATACATAACATACCAACTACACAACATAGATTCATTAATGTTATAAATATTATAAAGTTATTTGAACGTTATCACTTACACTTACGTAAAATACATTAATTTATAGTTTGTGCGGAAATATTATGCTTTTTATATTACTCAGTAGTTATGTGAGCTGTAGACCACGATTCTTTTTCTGAACATCACTTTATCTAATTTTGGATAGTAATATTTTTTTTCATTCGTAATTTTATGAGCACATGTTCGTAGTAGGTGTTTTTTTTTATTTTTTTATTAAAAATATTTTGTGGATAAGTGAATGATTATTTTTTCTTTTCATCTGATATACAACATTCAAGAAACAATGAAGCCTAAAAATTTTTCAGATCCCCACTTCTCAGATACACATTTTATTTTTATAAACTATTGTCTATGACACCCAGAATGTTAAAGCCAATCCATTGATGTCTTTTCACCAATATATATATATATACTTACGGGGGTGGACTGAAAAGTTTTCGATTTTTCAACCTGAACATGGACATAACAGCAATCTTCAATAAATGCTAGTAGGTTGAATATCTTTTGATAGTTATTCACGGAGATTTCACCCATTTTGGACGCATTGTTATTATTTAATAGTCGTTTAAATAAGTCGATGTGAGTGCTTTGAAGTATTCTTGAGCAGTTGAGTCACCTAAACGTCAATTCAAACAAAAATTTAATGGCAGATCGATACTCAATTCGACTGATTCAATCGACTGTTAAATAACAATTAAGCATCTAAAATGGCTGTTCTCTTGGTGAGTAACTGTCATTAGATGCACAACTACACTCACCAGATTTTATTGACGATCTCTTCTAACTTCACTTTGAGGTCGGAAACTTTTTAGATCTCCATCGTACTTAAATACATAGACTAACTCATCTTTTTAAATACATACAAAGCCTAAATCATAACCGAAACTCGTAGTTGGGTATAAAATTAACCTAAAAGTAAAACAAAATAATTCATATTAACTATGAATGCCAATAATTCAAATAATAATAAATTTTTTAAATATTAATTTTTAATGCTCAATAATACTTTTCAAGTAGACTTAAATAAGGTATTTCTGACGACATGGGAGAAAACGCAATCTTTTAAAAGAAGAGAAAAGCCAACGTTTTAAATAGTAGTTATATTGGTGAAGTAACAAACACCATCGCTTATCTGTGCATATTTCACTTCACTCAGAACACTTGGCTATTTACATTGTTTACATACAACTCGTAAAGGTGACTATGCTACTTGTACAATTCATTGCTTGATTACACTAAACATTTGTGAAAATGAATTCTTTTCTAATTGTTTTCGTAAATCTTTTCTAAGCACAAGGTATATTACATCTTATTTCGGTTCAAAACATTTCTTATTTATTTATGTATACCCAGTTTTTTTTGGAAAGTTATTTTTATATCGGAAATGCGAAATATATATGTTCAAAAGTAAGTATTAAAAACTATAATTTCATATCCTTTAAATAATAAATATCGATAAAATTGAACATTTATTGCAGCTGATAGAAACGGTTGATACGTTCACTATTTTTTTTCACAACTTTATATCGTTGAAAACTACCTACATTCAAAATTTTGTGCAAAACTATATATAGATTAATTTAGATTATTCCTTGTAATTTAACTGGCGTACAGACGACATATATAGTCTTAATCTGGTCCTATTGATAGGTTTCATTTAACATCGATTACAAAAATCCTTGTTTTTCTACCTTTTACAGAAATTTTTTTTTTAGAGCATTGTAATTTAGAGAGAGGGGTGTTATAAAAAAATTAAAGTTTTCCGACTTATCATTATTTAATTTCATAACACTTGCAAAAAAACCGCATCCACCAAAGGGAGGATTCAATTTTTCTAAATACTTATACAGTAAATTTTGTGAATGTGAAATTTATTCTCTGAATTTGATAAACATATTTACGGCATTCGCTCGAAAATAGCGGAAAAAACATAGGTAGATAAATATAGATATAGATATGTAGATAAATAGATAGATAGATACATAGAGATGAAATAAAAACACATTTCAATGGTTTTTATTTGAAATTTTTCCATTTCCTAAATAATGTATTAAAAATTGTTATCTCAATGTAACTAGTATGTAAGATGATGTATTATAAATAAAGCTTAGGCTAGGTGCTACTGTTTTTAAGCTGACTTTTGTTTTTTATGAAAATAAAGACTTATTAAACAAACAATTAAAAACTTGTTTAGTTACATTCACAGACCGCACTACGTTCGGTCCACTATTTACAAACGTATGATGAGTGTATTATTTACGAAATTACTTTTATAATGAAGTTTTGATTGTGTAATACTTACTTGTTTTGTTGTTTATGTGTGTGTGGGTACCTACATTTTACTATAATAATCATAATCCTGATGGATAGATAATATGTCAAAATCATTACATTTGTTATATAACTGTTTATATTATTTTTAAATGTCATTAAGTATAAACAAAATATGTGGATCTAACTCGGAATGAAATCCGGACCTATTGTATTCGCAACGATTTATTTACCTTTCAAGTACAGATGCTTTTGGTCAGCTTATGGTATACGTTGTCACCAAATTTTTTGTGTGTTCATAAAAATACGAATAAAGTCTTGTTCGGAACAAGAAAGATGCCACCTTGTCTTAAGAGTTGTTTGTACTATTATTAGGAGTGCAATGCGACCACGACTATCCTCTTCGTGATAGAATTTTAGAATTCTTTTAAACTTTTTAATATATTTTATTTCAATAATTTGCGTTTAGTAATTAGTAAAAACATTTTTTATCTAAAATAGTTTGTGGTTAAATGGGCTTGAAATATAATACTGAAGTAACCACCATTAAGTAAAATCTTTCAATTTTCTCTCTCAAATAATTCAAAAAATCTTATGCAAATGTTTTGAAATTTGATATTCCCAATATTGACATGCATGAAAACGGAGGTGTTGTTGACGAGTTTTTCTCGAATATAAAATATAATTTTTATTTTTACGTTAGAAATTTTGGATACATATATTTTTTGAGTTATTTGTGCGGTAAAATTGAAAGAAATACAATGTAAATTACATATATTTTAAGTCAAAAACTTCATAGAAGCAACACTCTTTTATGTCAATAATAGATGTGGATAATCCCTCTTCAGTGAATGCCATTATACAATCATAATATATATATTTTGGGAATGTTATAATTGGGTATTTGATACTTTATACTACGCATTTAAATAAACTGTGAAACACCTACTCTTTGGGATGTAATATGCATCATATTTATTATATTCATATTTTATTTATAAAATATAAACTTATAATATATAGTTAATGCCAATCAGACTATAATTAACAAATCGATTGACACCTCAATCATCAAAATCGGTTCATCAGTGTAACCACCACGATGGAGCACAGTTACGTATACTAAAAAAAAAAATAATAATAATAAATGCGACACTAAAATTTTTATTTAAAAACATTAAATTATCGATTGTTAAATTCTGTTGAGTAGTTTATCAGATTTAAATTTGTTATCTATCTAAATCATTTATTTTAATCTGAAAAATTATAAAATAAGTGTATTTTATAATTTTAAGTAAGTGTGGAAGATCCAGGTAGTTGCGTTCTTTTTTAATTTGAATATTTAGACTTTTGGGTTTGCCACAGTTTGCAAACTGTATTTTACCCAGGAGAAGCCATATTATACAACTACCTGACGTGTTTAAGAGTCGTAGCTGGCGAATCTAAACAATTTATAAAAAAAATTTTTGAACCTTTATCTTTGGCATACCTAAACAGTTTTCTGGCCCTGTTGAAAAAGGCGCCTGTTTGTAATTTTGCTCATGTTTAATATGGCACCTCCTCTAAAATAGGTGTATATCTGATTGATGGAGTATATTAAGAGGGGAAGCGCAAACACGATCCTTGCACGTAGACCTTTTGGTCTTCTTTACCCACTTTAGAACACTCCTGAAGGCAAAGATGCCTTCTAGTACAAGTTGGCAATTATATTGTTATTATGTTGTTCGTGGAGCCGTTTACTTCGTTCTTATCCATGCGACGACAGTGTGATCAATTAATCGCCCCTTTATTTATTTATTTATTTTTAAATAATTAATCAAACTGCCGCTGCCTGGATTCGAACCCGTAACTTCCTGTCTAAGTATTCAAATAGGTGAATGTGTTAATGCCTTTACTCACTCTGCAACTGAGCCTTTGTGGCGTGAGTTTTCTTCACAATACTCAAATGGATATATTTTTTCAGATGGTTGTACCGAAGAGAGCAGCATTGCTACTTGATCGAATGATGGTTGCCATACAGAAAGCAATCGAAGATGAAAAAGCAGCTCAACATAGTTCTGGAGGTAATCGATGGGCTTCTTCTGGAGATTCAAATTCAAATCCTTGGAATGCAACTAAGAGTACTGAACATCAGGTATGTATTTCATTATAATTGTAATTTATCATACTATTTTGGCATGTTTATTCCGCCGTTACATTCGAAGGCATTGTTAGATTTTGATGAAATTGGATCGGCACATTTATCACATAAATCATACCTCTTTGGGAAAAATCCCCAAAAATACCAACTTTTTTTATGGGAGAAAGGAAGGTGTGGCTTTTTGTAATCGATATGAAATGAATTTGTGAGGGGAAATTTTATCGTTTTTTTTCGGAGTTAGAACTTTACCTTTCTCAGAATAAAGTTATGTACTTCGCAATCACAAAAAAGTCTCGATAGAATAAAAAGCTGAGTATGAAAAAATCTTATAAGTATAAGTAAAAAAAAAAATTGCACCACACCGTTTTGTTCTCGAGATTTTAAAATTAAAAATATTGATTTTATTCTCCGCCATGCACTTTCCCTGCCAATATAACATAATATAGACAAAATATATACCGTGATACTTTTGTTTTTATCTGTAACCGTTACAGCTATCGACATTCGACCATATTCACTTAAAAGCGAATCTCACTGCTTTTAAACAAAACAATATATTAAACAAAATAGTATATATGCGTGTGTATAGTAGTGCCTGTAATATAACCCACACCTCGTATATATTATGTTGGTGTCATAGTGTGTGTAATATGCATAATTTTTAAAAAATAGTTAGCATTCTCCAGTCCTCTATATATACTAAAAGTGTGCCAAATTTCATACTACTCCGTCCGCTCAATTTTCGCAAATATGGGTACAAAATTTTCGTTTCACTTGATTTTGTTTATTTTATTTGAATAGATGGAATTACAACGTCGAGGACATGAAAGCAGCAGTGTGGATGGCCAACATCATAAGGGACGAACATATTGGAGATGTTATTTTAATGCTGTTACATGTTTTTAAATCAAATATTTTAAATATATGTATATGTATACGTAATATATATGTATATATATATATAGAGTGACCCATTTTTATCGACTACTTAATTTGTATTCGACAAAGTGTTTCACCTGTCTTTTAGAATAATTTTGAAGATTGATTAGAACTATATAGATTGATATGTATTCGAGCGAATTTTACATCTTTATTTTCTCAGACGTTTCTCACAATCAGTTCTAAGGTAGTGATATCTAAAACAAATTTCGCGTACTCCGAGCGTTTCTCTTCAAAAATTGTGCACTAAGATTATTTTCTTATTTTAGTTGACAGTTGATGATATTTTAGGTTAAAAGATTGAACTAAAAAAAAAGGAACATGGTTGTAGTACAGTAAGACTTTTTATAAACTTTCTATGAGTTTTGGAGTTTACTCCTTACAAATCAATTTTTCATATATAGCCCCCGGTATGAAAAAATATGAGAAGTAAAAACCGCTGAACGAATGACCTGTTTTAGTGCGCAACATATTCTGCGCACCTTTCTCATTAGTTGATAATGATAATATATTTGATCAATCTTCCTAATGATATATTTATATATAATATGTCAAACCTATTTTTGTAAAATATTTATCTTATAATACTTTACCAAACAGTCTAATAATAATGAATGTAAATGGAATAAATAAAATTATATACATGTTTAAGATATTTCCATTGATTTGAGATAGTATTGATTCTTTTCTTAGACTAGTAAGCCTTTTCTGTGTCTACTTAGACAATTGATTTGATGGAGTAAACTCCAGTCGTGCGTCGGAGCTGACACACACAATTTTTTTTCTTGGGAATTTCAAAGAAATCTCTAATTTTCACCAAAAAGTCTCAAATTTTTTTTCGCCATTCCTAGCTCTAAAAAAATAAAAATAAATTATTTTACGATTGAAGGACAGAGATATTACTTGAAATTGATCTGACATATTGACTTTCGAATAGAATTTCAGGGCATATCTCAAAGTTAAGCTTCCTTTAAAGAGATGTTATTTTTTTAATTTTGGGTTCACTCAGTTTATTAAGCATGTATTTAACGATTAAGATATTGCTTAAAATTATATTCTAAGATGGATATATTAACTAGATTCCAAGTCAATTATTGGACTCTAGCCATCCAATTGAACAATGTGTTATTTTTGGCTTAGAGCATTGATTTATCTAGCAGTCAAAAGTGTAGCACAGTTTTAAAGGCTACGTATAAACTCACCAACATATCACAAGAATATGGTGTAAAGGATTCACGAAACCTTTTCCAAATTCATCTTATCATGTTTATTTGTGGGAGAAGCCAAAGTTATGGTACTGCAAAGTGGATTTTTTATCGTTCGTGTATTGCAGAAAATTTTAGCAGCTGAGCTACGTTTCTCTTTTAATTTAATGTCCTTTTTGCTCACATAATTATAATAAAAAGACAAAATTTGGGCGAAATTTTCGAACAGATTAATTGTTCTGTTAGGTTAGTAAGAGACTTCATTCACTGCACATGGTGGTTAGGTATTATGATTAATGATTGAGACTTGCATGAAGAATCGCGTAAGAAAGTGACTACCGTTAGTTTAATTTTACACTTTCGAGTATAATATTACCTATTAATTTTAGATATTATTGAGTAATAATAATTCAAAATTTGTAATTTCTGATACTCTTAAGGCCATTATACCACAAGAAAAAAAATGGATAAGACAACAACAAATATATAAAAAATATTTATTTTTAATTTGAAAGTTGTAGTCAATTAAAATGGATCACCCTATTATAAATGTATTTCAATATATTTATATATATGTTACTGTGAAAAATAATAATTAAAATTATTTTTAGTATTTTAATTTTACATAATATTTATATTCGAATTGTTCTCTATTTTCGAATGTAGTCCACAGCAACATAAATATATATTATAGTTATTATAATTCATTTGTTTTATTTGAAACATTATATTTATAAATAAAAATTGATTAATTTGTTTGATTTTTATGTTTAATTTTTTTTATTGATATCTTCAACAGTAAATCACTATATACATGTTATCAAACGGCGCTCACCTATTAGGTATATATCTCAAGTAATTCATTAAACAGATCATTGACGATCGAACAAATTACTTGACAACTTATTTGTCAATTCAAGCAAAATAAATATTTGCATGGCTTGAACACTAACCACAATTGAACACCAAAATTTGTAGTACGGCCAAAGTATGAAATTTAAAAGAAAACCCGCCTTCATTTTTGTAAATAACAAAATGGCGACCATTTAAAGTGATGAAATACAGTTTTTTTATGGATTTATTCAAATTATCTGCTAAGCTAAGGTTTTAAGAGAAAAAAACTTCATAAAAAACCTACAGAATGGCGTCAAATTAAAATCGGTTAATGAGTTTTGTCGTAAATATTAGAAAACTTCAAAATATGACGATTTTTAAAATTGCAATAAATTTTGAAATAATTCTGAGAACATGCTCTCATAAGTAACATAAGCTCATTAAGTGACCAAAATTCGATGTTTGAGAAATAAAATGTTTCTAAGAAATTCGTATGTTTATTGAAAAAAGTACTCACTACAACATATAATAATGTTCCAGTTCGAGGTGATCCAATTTTTATTTTGAAGAATACATTCTACTCTGAAAGAATTATTATTTTACGTAAACTTAAAAGTCAAGTCAAGTTAATTCAGTAAATTTTTTAAAAATGACATTAAAAATGAGTTGTTGAATATTTAACTCTGTTAGTTGTTACCTTCACTGGTTATAATCAAAGTTAATCAATACTTTTTAGCTTATAATATTGCGCATAATGGTTTTCAAGATTTTTTGTGTATATTATCTTTCTAAATTGTATTGGTCTGTGTGGCACAGTGCCTATATTTCGGATCAAATGCCTCAAGTTACTTTATCGTAAAATTTGACGATACTTGGATATTTACCAAACTTAATGAGCATTGCAATATGGAAAATTCTGTGAAAATTCCCGAAAATTATTTCAATTTGCTGACAAGTACCGACAACAAAATGATTTTTATATAATTTGTATATTTTTATATAATCATTCAATTGTCAGTCATCGTCTTTTCAATTAAGCTGCTGAATTTCGTAACAAATTAGGGATACAAAATATATACGTTTCTATTTTCTACTATATAAATACTATATTTTCCAATAAAGTTTATCCTTTAACCGATCAGATGCTTTTTTTTAAGGAAACGAAAGAAAACAATTTGATGCACGAATAGTAAAAAGTCACGGAAAGTCACAAAAAATAAATAGTTTTGAAAAATAAACACACGATTTCTTGCCATAAAATTACAATAAGAAGTAAATCAATTTAAAAAAATAAAAACTGTTTGCAATTTTGGTGACGTAATATCGGTATGAATAATATTGCGTATAGTGGTATGACATATTGAGAACACAACATAACCTAACGAAACATAACCTTACACTTTCAAATATTTTTTTACTAATTCAACTGTTTAGATTGAACTGACAAAGAGAACTAATAATATTTTGTAAAATGGCAGTCACACCATGGCAGCAGCTTAGTGTTTTAGGTCACGTGATATAAATAATTTTAATTTTAAATTAATATATAAATCATATGTTTTTATGATTCAAATTTAGAATATTTCTATATATAAATTATAATTTCATTCTTGATGATTCACTACCGAAAGTACCCTATTGATTTGAATAACTCACTAATTTTTTCGCAATACGATAATAACAAACACATCTAATCCCTGCATTATAGACTATACAAAACATTTCTTAACACTAATGTAGAATACCAAGTGTATGATTTCTAGAACAAATTATTTAAATAATTATAAAAGTCCATGTATAAATATTTAAAATTTTTATTATTTAGTTTTATTACATATTCGATTAAAATTATTAAATAATTAAAATATTTAATAATAATTTATGATATAATACAAACATTAATTCTTTACATGCATTAATTAAGAGTCTTTTTACTGGATAATTTACTTTCTTCGATAAGCCATCAAAGATTTGTGTGTGATTTACTACATACTACATACATATTAAGGTACCTGAAGCAAATAAGACCCAACTAACTTAAATAATATAATAAATGGTATATTTTTTCAATTTTTTAGCATAAAATCAAGCTTTCTACAAAGTTTATAAATTTGATAATACTTTTAAAATTATTTTATTTATAAACATCTCTTTTTGGGACTTAATCTGTTTTTGGGACTTATTAAACCATCGCAGAATGATAAGGACCATCATTGTAAACTTGTAGTTTTTCTTAAATGATCTTCAAAACGACTCAATTAAAATTGTCATTAAATTAGAAAAAACATCTTATAGAACTTCTATTATACATTTCCTGTAATAATTACCCTCGGGGCAGACAAAAAAAACTTTTCGAAAAGTATTGTGCCTTCTAAGAGAAATGGGGCAAATCAAAAATGTCTATTCTCTTCCAATAACAAAAGAAAAAGTTTATTTATTATGTTCATAGGAGAGATATAGATTTTACGTCATTAACGCATATGGCTATGGCCATGTGACATGTATGATTTTCGTCGACATGATACAGTTATTTTCGAATGTTTTCAATAAAAAACTTATCGTACAGTCTTTTCAATTCTTGCAAATAATCTGGTTGAGCCATTTTAAAATTGCAAATATATGAGCACCTCCAGACAACTTTAAGTAAACTAGGAACACCATTATCTGCGAATCATTTCTGCTACATGATCATTTTCTTGGATTTTATTCATAATATGTTAGAACCACGAACCAAACACCTTTTTCAAGGATGCGATAAACTTTTTCCAGTCCATTTGTGGATATTCTATCGTGATAAGATAAAGTACACTAATACGGCCCACACATATTAACAATGGTCCTTATTAGCCGAATGACTTGCTCTTTGAAAAAAATCGAAAAAATTTATATGAATCTATATGCAAAATTAACACATTTATCGTGTTCCTAAGGTCCAATATAAAGAAAAAGTATCTGTTCAGATAACAGTTAAACTAGTTATGGTTTTAATTCATCAGAAGTAATAAAACGGTGTAATTATTGTCAATTTATTGACAAATCGTTCGTTATTGATAAGATAAAATCACCAGCGGCCACGAATTTATTTCATTGCAGGTTATACCGACTAAAAAAAGCATTTATGCGTATGAACAATTTTTTCAAAAAATTATTCAGACCTGAAATTTTGAATATATCCTATATTATCTGCTGTACCTTATTTACCTTAGGTACCTTTTTATTAAATTGATATGGAGGTATTGTCCTAGAAGTCGAGGCAATGTTTAAAATACAAAATATAATTCAGAATTTATTTCCGACAAAAATTTTTTGGTCTAGAAATAATATAGTCATACGAATCTTTCGTAAAACTTAAGTCTCCAATATCTGTATAATATTCCTGTTGTTTGTTACAAATATTGCGTTCTTTAAATACTATATAAAAAATTAAAATGAGAGTAATTAAAATAAAAATTATCAAATTAACAAGAATAATTAAATTAATTTCAATAGTGCTATTTGTTTGAAAATGTTCGTTGCTAGCTAAAGATGAATTTGAGTGTTCTTCAATACATGAGAGGACACAAGCATCATTGGAATCATATGAACATTCTACATAGTGTGTAATAACAATATTTTTATTTAGATTTTTTAAGAATTCTTTTAAGTCTTCACAACTCCATTCCATTTTATTAATTCCAAGAAATAATAATTTTGGAAAAATTTCGTTTAAGAGTATTGGATTGAAGTTGATTAATTTTGTATTACCATCTAATATGAGCGTATTGATATTTGTTGGAAACTGTCTATCAATATAATTATATTCAAACTCGGTCCATGTTAGTAGATTTGACGATAAATTCAAGAATTTTAACGATTTTAAACTTGAAAAAGCAAATGCAAATACTTTTAATCGATTATATCCTAAATTCAAGGAATCAAGTGTTGGGATATCTTCAAATACACCTGAATGGATGTTTGAAATATTATTCCCTGATAAATCTAAATGTTTTAATTTTTTGCTAAATTTTTTAAACATACCAGAATGTATTTCTAGTATATTATTCGCCAATTTCAAGACAGTAATATTTTGAAAAATGGTTAGATTTTTGATATTATTAATTTTGTTATTATTCAAATTAAGAACTTGAATGTGATTGATTAATTTAAATGAATTCTTATTTAATGCAGTTAAGTGATTATAACTTAAATCTAATGCCTGTAAGTGCCTTAACGATGGAAATGCATCATCACTTATTCTAGAAATAATATTGTGACTTAAATCCAAATTAACTAAACTAATTTCGTATAATTTCTCATAAATTTGCTCTTCCAGTCCTTGATATTTTCGTTCTTTTAGCTTGTTAAATAAACCTCTCGTAAACTCTGTCTGATTATTGAATCGTAACTTGCAAGATAGATCAACGGTTGAAATTTGTATAAACAGCTCACATTTCCAAGCAGCATCATTTGACATAACATGTATTTCCTTGAGATATGCTTGGCAATAAACTGGATACAATCCAAGTAAAAATCCAAATAGATACGTCCATAACATTTTTTAATTTCTGAAAATAATCGAATTTATTGTAAAATTTTTTTAGACCACATAAGATATATTATTATTTAAATTAATAGCTCCATTTATCAGTGCCTACACATCAATCACGGTACCCCCCAATGATTTTATGGCCGGAAAAATTTACAAAATAAAACAAACCGATCTAAAAATTTAGGAATAAATCTCAGAATAAATTCAAAAATTTTTGTATTTAATTTTTGCTTTAAATCAATGAAACATTTATAAAATAATCTGACTAATATTGTCATGAATCACTAGTGACGCCAATTAAGATAACAAAAATTTGCAAGAAAAGTTTACACATTTGATATTTCATATCTATTTAATGGGAGGAAATGGGTTATGGCAACAAAATTGCCAATATTTTTCGTTAAAAATAAAAAAACTAAATATCGGACTCGTACTATCGATTTTCTGATCTAGAAGTTATAAAAATAGCATATTAACAACTTTAAGCAAGTTATTTCATTTTATTTAAAACGTGCCAAAGCATGCCCTTGGATTATTTCAAATTAGCGCATTTTAACCAGAGTCTAGTGTGCAAAAATTTAGATGGAGACAATAATTATAATTCTACAAATGAAAATTTCAATTTATCAATTGGAGCGGTATTTACAAATGTGTCTAGAACGACCCTCGACCTAAAATCGCCACAGAAGCCACACCACCTTATAAATAGATAATAATAGATAGGCGACATGCCCAAAACCAAAAATTGTTTTTAATTATAAATGATAGATAAATTTTACGTTTGACTTTAATTGTTGAATGAAAGAATAATAAAAAAATAAATAATTAATCATTGGTTACAATAATGCTTAAAATATTTTTCAAAAAGTTTTTAAAAAGATGATAGATGGCATTAAGTGTAATTATCAAGCAGAGACATCTACGAGGGACGTTTTTATAGAACAAGAGAGTCCCTTATCTATTTTAAGTTTTCATTATCTGTGTCTTTATCGTACTTGGTTTTTAGTTTCAAAATTAATATTCATTTAACTTCATCATATTGTTGAGTTAGATGAACAATAATTTTTGAAAATTTTTTATTATGAACTTCTAGATGATCCAATAAGATTCAAAAAGTATGAAGTAAATTTCCTGAATATGATACACGTGTGTAGTGAATTTCACAAAAATCGGAAAAACGTGATCAATACAAATATTGATACACACGAACATAAAATGAATAATATTTTAAATCTATTATAACTAAACCCAAGTAAACTATTTCATTTTTGCGTGCGATTCCTGTAGATTCTACAATTTAAATGTTTGAACAACTTTTGATATACAATTATTATTTTGTTGTTGTATTATGTACACATTATATCTTTTTTACAGAAGTTTAATGACATTTGTATCTACCTGTATTAATAATATCTCGCTGATTATGTAATTATTTTTGAAAGGTAGATAGAATTTAAAATATTACATTTGTGTCGGGAATCGAGACGAAGACAAATAACAAGTAGGATTTGCAACTTTAATCACTAGTCGGATATACTACCACGGTAGTTGGTAATGATTTCAATGCTTGGAAATGTTAGCTGTTACATTTCAAAACTAGAAAATATTTTTTAACAATGGTTCGTTAATTTGTTTTAATGCTTTTAACTATTAATTTTTCTTGGCATATTTTAATTAATAAAACGTTTTAAACAAAAGTAATAAACACTTTTTAGAAATATAACAGCAAAAAAACTAGTTATTTAAGTAAAGGTTTTGAAAAATACTCACAAATTTTAAATTGATTCAAATATTTTATTCACAAAAACAAAATTATGTGTATACTGATGGCTATATATGTATTTATTGATTAAGAATAAATGAATATCATTTGGGAATTAAAATATTCAAATAATATATATGAAATGGATGAAATAATTGCGGTTTAGTATATTAATGTGGTGAAAAATTTATTTTTGGAATGTTACGACAAATTGTTTTTTTCCTATATTTCCTAAATTGGAACAAACTGTCTATTCTCATTTCAAATTGTATGACGCATATCATGTTTTTTTTCACTATAGGCAGTAATGTTTTTATGATTTGTTTCCATTTTCGGAGTCGAATTTCAACAACAAGCAACAAAATTACAAAAATTTCTAATATTAAAACAATGATTTATTTTTATGTGGTTAGTGAATATTTCCACTATACTCAAAATAAGAATTATTATTAGCCATTAGAAGTTCTATTGGTTTTTGGGTAGTTGTTTTAATTTTAACCACTATCGGTTGTCTACTCCAGTGATGTCAACTTTTTTGACCATCCAACTTTTTTGGCCTCACTTATGACGTAAGTAATCACAAAATGAGGTTTCGAATAAAAATTTTTTTAATTTTATTTCAATTCTTTATAATATAATTATAAAGAATTATCTATATATAAAAATCAATTGCAGCTGTTCGTTAGTCTCGCTAAAACTCGAGATTGGCTGGATCGATTTTGCTAATTTTAATCTTGAAATATTTGTGGAAGTTCAGGGAAGGTTTAAACGGTCAAAAACATAAATAATAAGTAACGGAAAATACTATAAACGACAATTTAATTTTCGAATACAAAATGTTCCTGGCTGTGAAACAACTGCCAACTGTATAAAGTGTGCATATCGCATTGTTCAAGTATTACCGGAATCATTCGTGGTTCAGGAGTTCCATATATATTTCATTAAGTGTACGAGTATCACGGCACAAATTATCCGGGTGAACGCGGTGCCCTGTGTACCCCACCGAATATCGGGTGCATATAATGTACCGGGTGCACACTTAATACCAGGATTTCGATAAGAAAGGATTTTCTGAAATTCTACCCCTAAGGGTAGAATTTCATTCCCATGTAATCGATGTAATATTAACACAGCAACCATTGAACCGGGCTGGTCTGCTTTAAAATATAAATTAATATCATTATTTATTCTGATTTGCCTGAGTTTTTCATTATTTAGAAATAGAGTGTTGAGAATATGTTGTTATACTTAAAAAATGTTGATGTTGATTAGAAATATATGGCAAAACGACGTTTGCCGGGCCGGATATTATTTTAAAAGCAATACCTTATTCAATAAATTAATACGTTTCTGATATAATATTGGTAAAATATAGTTAGACCAAGACCTGAATGGACTTGAGTGTATAAAAATATTACACCACATTTTGTCAATTCTTTAAAAATTATATTAAATATTAAGAATCCAAATGTTGCCGGACAAATTTTTGGTCTAATTTTTTTAAATTATCATCCTGTTTTTATGTTGACTATTTTAATGAATGTTGTATGCAAATTGCCGAAAAATACTCTTAAATTTTTGGAATTTTTTTTCGAAATATGTTAAAAATGAGAAGACATGTTTAAAAAACATTAAGCCAGATTCTACTGCAATTTTCTTAATTTTTAAAGAGTTATATTTTTATGCAATCATTGTTATTCTTCTCGGAAAGTTTTTCATTTCTCATAAAATTTTGGTTTTTTTCGTAAATTTTTCAAACTAAAATCGCTTATTGCACGACAACAAAATAATGATTGTCAAGTAAGTAATACCCTGAATTACTGCGATATACTTAAATTAGTTTAACATCGTTTATTTAATATTAAATAAAAATGCTTTATTATTTTCTGCTCTCTAGTCTTTTCGGCGTTTTAATTTTGCCTTAAATAGTTTTTATGTATAAAATAGTCATCTAGTAGCTATCTTTCGTAGTAATCTGTTGTAAATCATATTTGTTGAAAACGGCATTTTAAAACAAAGAAAAAAACTTAGATATAAGTAAGAAAAAATTAAAACAAATTGATTGAATGGCTTTGGACTATTTCATCAAATATTATTGGGTTAGGGATCCATATTGGACACAATGGACCGATTTTGCTCATTCACGAACTTATACTCCCTTTTTAGTCTAGCATATACCACTAAAATTTCTGCTCGGTATATTTTTTCGTTTTTTAATGAACTTTATGATGAGCGGACATGTAAAAATGAACTAATTATGTGATTCTATGATGAATACCAATACCAAAATTTCTTTTTGTGGCTTCAATATTTGCTAACATTACAAACTTGGATTACAATTAATATAGTCTAACATAACATATTCTGTACATTTCGAATATTAGACTAGGGTAGAAGCCTTTAAAAATGGGAAAAGTGAAAAACGAATATACCAAAAATGAATGGAAAAATGTCTTACGGGCGATCTGAAGTCAGGAAGTGGAAGAGGGTGAGATTTTAAGGGTAAAACACGGTTTATCACGATTTCTAGCAAAACTACAAGTCTTATCAAAAAATGTTAAATGACAAACTTGTAGGTAGGTATTGAAAAGATCTACAACTTTTGTGTTGACATTTTTTTTCATAATAACTCAAAATATATTTTTATTCGATTAAAAATTAAGATGCTTTTTCGATATTATCATAACGTGATAAAATAAATATTTCAAATAAAAAAATTACAGTGAATTTGGAAAATAAAAAGGTAAGTTTTCACCGAATTTCGGGAATAAAAATTTTTTTTGTAAAACTTATATCGAAAATAAAAAATCAAATTCTTAGTTATTTAAATTTTTTACATAAATTTTGAGGTTATGTAAAAAAAGTGTAAACACAAAAGATCTTTTTATTACCTACTACTTTACCGTTTCACTTTTTCTCATAGTACTTGCTGTTTTAAAGCAAGTAAACGTGCTTTTTTAAAGCAAGTAAGTTGCCTGAAAACGAGATAAACCATTTTTTACCCTTAAAAACTCACTCCCTTCTATTTTCCGACCACAGACCCGCTCGTTAATTGTTTTTCCTTTCATTTTTGTTATATTCTTCTCCGTTTCCAATAGGTTTTATCTTATTATAATTTTCCTTGGTTTTAAAAATTATTACCCCTGTTCTATAAATATTTAGAGTACCGGAATATAAAACAAAATTCTTATATATGTACATATATATGTTACATATTCGTTTCGCTCAATTGCACCAATCAGTAACAGGCGCCACACAGAAAACTTTATATATATATATATATATATATATACTCTAACCGATTAGTGCAATTGAGAGAAACATGTGGCTTATTCTATCCTTTGGCAAATCATTCTCTCAATAAATTTGTAATAAACAAGGAGTTTAGAAAAGTTAGGTAACTAAAATACGTACACAATTTACACTGTTTAAAAAATTTTATTCACACAAACAAAATGAATTAACAATTTTTTATTAAGACAACAGCTCACAAATTCACTCTCATCCAAATGCGCCCTATAACTTCAAAAATTATGGTAATAAAATAAGTAACAATAGAAAAGTTTTAAAATTTTATTTTATTGTTTTATTAAAATTTTGAGTAATTTATAATAATTGATAACATAATTTGGATAAAAATATTAAAATCGTTTATTTATCACATAAAAATTAATTTATATCATAAATTAAGACACAGTTAAAACAAACGGAATTGTATTAGCAGTTTTTATATTCTGATACAAGTTCGAATAGCAAATGTAGGTGCTATTATTCTGTAGGACGAATATATTTGTCAGTTTCCGTAGTACATACCAAGTGTTTTTTATATATAACATTTTTTGTTAAGTTTATTATTATTTTTATAATAATTATAAATAGTAAATTAAACATTTTATTCTTTACATTTATGTATTTAATAATTAAAACCAAAATTGAGAATCGTTTTTTACTTACTTAAGAATGACTCAAATACCATTTGATGTAAATTAACCACAAGTAAATGTCACAAAAAAAAAAAGAAAAACAAAAAAAAAAACTTAAATATTTCTACAAAAGCTACGGGAACAACATATTATGTACATAAAAATACAAATCTTATTGCAAAATACACATATGTGCTTTAATTAATTACTGGTTTGTATCTAAATATTTGCTATAGAACTAGATCGACACTAGGATAGTTGACTTCAAATTAAAGTTCATGTCAACGAATATGCTAGTTCACTATAGCCTATATAAGTATCTACACTTTCAGTTCAATCTAAACAGTTATGTTATTTAGTAAAAAAATATTTGAAAGTGTAAGGTTATGTTTTGTTCTCAATGTGTTACATCAGTATTCTCAATAATATATACCGGTATTACGTCGCCAAAATGGCAGAAAGCGTTTTTACAGGAATAAAAAAAGGTTTAATAATTTAAATGTAATTTTATGGTAAGAAATCTAATTTATGTTTTGTAACTTTTTATTAAGAAATCAATATTTTGAAGTACTTTTTTAAACATGGTCAACTACATTATTGCCAGAATTCTTGCACACTCAACTCTATGCAGATCCTTGTGTATACTTAATTTAAAGTATGATCTAGTTCTAGTACTTAATCTAATGTTGCATAGTCATACTCCGGCTCTTTTTTTCTAAAACTAAATTTTCGATCATCAGTAGACAACGCGGCTGGCTTACAACAAGTCATTTGATCTTTGAATACGATAAATATAATTACACTTATATTAGATAAAATAAATAATATCAAACTGACGACAGCAATAACATTTACAATGGAGATATTTTCATGGGTAGTCGCAGTAAAAAGTAATTCTGTTGTAGGCATATCGGAAATTTTGTCTTCTTCAGTACACGGAATTCCATGAACATTACTTATTGATAGATTAATTTTCGTATTTCCTGTAATATTAATTTTATATATTTGACAATTTTTGTAAAAGCTATGTAAACTTTCACAAGTCCATGGAATTTCATTAATTCCTAGATATTGTAATGCTGGAAAAATATTGTGCAACAGTGTTTCATTTAAGTTGGCTAATTTTTTATTACCGTCTAATATAAGTGAAGTGATGTTAGAAATTGGAAAAAATACTTTCTCATTTGTTAACTCGATCGATGGTAGTTCGTTTGAGGATAAGTTTAAGAACTCTAACATTGGTACACTTGAAAAAGTTCCTGTTGCAAATGCTTCTAGCCGATTATTACCTAAATTCAAGTATAAGAGTTTTCGCATACCAACAAATACACCTGGAGATATATGGGATATATTATTGGCTGATAAATCTAAATTTAATACGTTTGAAAAAGTCTTAAACATGCCAAATTGTAATTCTAGTATATTATTCGCCAATTTCAAGTCAGTGATATTGTTGTTACGTAAATTATTTTTTGTTAATGCAAATGCATTATTATTTAAATCAGTTAAACGATTATAACTTAAATCTATTATCCGTAAGGCTGTTAACGCAGTAAATGCGCCGTCTCTAATTATAGAAATATTATTGTGACTTAAGTCTAAAATAACTAAAGCTTTAGGTGCGTCAACAAACGCATCACTTTCTATTTTCACCAAATGATTATTTTGTAAGTCGATTTTAACAGTTACAAACTGTCGTGGTTTTGTGTCAATAATTAATCCTTTTGTTAAAACAGTCTGATTATTGAATCGTAGTTTGCATGATTTACTTGATCCTAAATTTTCTGCCAAAACCAGCAAACCTAACGTGCTTTTATTTAAAATGGTAAAATTTTGACAATTTTGGTTTAAATCATCTTGGTATGATAATTTTGGTATGAATAACCAAAACCCAAATAATAATCCATATAAATACGTCCACAACATTTTTGAATTTCTGAAAAGAGAATACATTTGGTTACATTAATAAGTCAATAAGGTATCTGAGGCAAATAAGGTCCACTTGTTATTACAAAAATGCTATATTTTGTGGATTTTAAGGATAAAATCAAGCTTTCTATAAAGTTTATTAATTTGATTTAACATACAAGTCCAAAAATACAATAAAAGACAATACTTGAAAAAAAATATTTTAATTTATAAACTCTCTTTTTGGGCCTTATTAGACTACCGTAATTTAATAAGACCCATGATCTGTAATCTTGTAGTTTTTCTTAAATTATTTTTAAAATGTCTTGTAAAACTATTCTTAAATTAGAAAAAAACAGCTTTTAGAACTTTTATTATAATTTAATAATTGCTTTCGGGACATGAAAAAAAAAGTATTGTCTTTTCAAAGAGAAACTATTATGTAAATAAAAATTTAAAAAAAATTGTTAAAACCCCTTTCAATAACAAACGAAAACATTTTATTTATTTAAAATCATGTTTAATATGGTTATAGAACAGATATGGATTTATCGTAGTTAACGCATGTATACGATTTTCATCATTATAAGGCCATTCTTAGAAATATTTACAATAGAAAACCGATCGTATAGTTTTTTCAATTCTTGGAAATATTTTGTAGGTCATTTTAAATTGTATGCAAATAAATGAGCGCCTCCGGATAGCGTTTTGGTAAAATAGACATAACAATATCTACGAATTATTTCTGGTACATAATCACTATCTTTATTCAATATAGAACAACGCACACTTTTAAAAGATTTCACACTTTTAAAAGATTCAAACAGCTGTCAGTGCTGTCTTTTTTTAAATCTATACCAAGGATACTATAGACTTTTTAAAGTGCAATTGAGGTTATTCTATCGAGATAAGGTGAAGTAGGCTAATAAATTTTATAATTATTAATGAGAACTCTAGGATTTTTCGTATAAATTTCGATTTTTTCCCCAATTTCCTAGATCAAAATATTTTGTATTTTATAAATACGTATTTCGACTACTGACACTACTTAGTCAGTATGAATTAGCTAGTTGTAATGATTCTCTGAGGAGATGTTACTCGTTGCTAATTTGGTGACTGTTTACACGTGCACTGACTACTTTGTAGTCGAAATACGTATTTATAACATACAAAATAATTTGATCTAGGAAATTGGGGAAAAAATCGAAATTTATTAGGCTAATAAAGCCTACGCATGTTTACAGTGCACCTTATTAGCCGGATGACAGAAAGATAAAATATGCTTATGCCCAATATAAACAAGTATTCCCTGATAAATTTCCATTTAATCCTATTGAAACGGAATAAGAAATCAATAGGATAGGCAAGAATTACATGCAAATCTTTTTAGTAATATCTTCTTACAATCTTGTGAAATGCGCTGTCTCTCGATCAATTCCTATGTACAAATAACGTGCTAAATGACACCGCTATCACCTAATCACAGTACGCACTAAGTACCACATGGTTAACACTTTCTATCTTTATACTTATTATAATTTATAACGTGAAAACGTAATATGTAACTAATTTTTCTATGAGGTGAAATAATTATAAGCCATTTAAGGGTCTTAAAATTTATATCACAAAATGTTTCAGATTACAAAAAACAAATTAAAAATTTTTTTTTGGCACTTTGCACGTTAACAACTCCAAGTCTGCAATCATGTTTATAATTACTTTAAAAATTAGAAAATTTCAATAATACAATTATATAGATAAATATTATTATTATTATTATATATAATATATATATATATATATATATATATATATATATATATATATATATATATATATATATATATATATATATATATATATATATATATATATATATATATATATATATATATATATATATTATATAAAACAAAAACCTGGTTATCTTGCTGATCAATTATTATTTGCAGATACACTAAATAACCTTAAAAGAAGTTTGTTAATTACGGTTATTTAGTATAAATAGGTACCCAACTTTTGGTGTTATATAATATGCTTTGTTAAGTATGACATACTAAAAATCATTATCTAATAATTTTTTTTTCTGCCGAGGGATCTTCGTTAAGTGACAAACATTTAGAGCGACGGGGGGAAAAAGTAAATTTGTTTTTATTCTTTGTGAAAACAGTAAACAGTTTTAAGCAAACACAATAATAAAGTATCTTCCAGAACTGATTATATAGAGAAAATAATATCTTCCAGAGAAAACAGTTAAATATAAAAATATATTATGCTTCTAAAATACTCACACAAATCACAACAATTTAAAAATTTATTCACAAAAGAGAAAAAATTAATATTTATACAATTAATTAAAAGAATAAATACAAATAAGCATTTAAAAATGAATTTATTATTTTTAAAAATTTTTTTCTATGATTTATTTTTCATTACGGCTTATACATCATTACATGGTGTTTGCGGTTCAGTTTTAAATACTATTTTAGGAAAAAACTTTTTTTTAACCATTATCTACATAATTTTATGGTTTTTATTAATATATTCAGTTATAATAATTAAAATTTTGATAATGATTCACCACGTCATGATCGCTAATTGAACATTGTTAAAACTATCTACAAAGCGATCTATAAGGACTTTTAACTTAAATAAACGATTTATATTTTTGTTTTTCACGTTTTTTGTTGTTTTCAGAACTTAAGTATTTACCATCATTAATCTATTCATAGTAGTAATCAAACATATAAAACAGCATTTGAGCACTTATCTAACGCGTATTATGTCCACCAATTGTAATTTGAACGGGCGATCCAAATAGTGTGTATTTCAAAAATAAATTTTTTGAGTACAAAATTAAAATTTTATTTTTTCAAAATTTTTTTTTCTTATGCATATAATTTAAAGTTAAATAATAAAAATAAATAATATTTTTATCTCAAAATTAGTCAGTGTATTGGGTCCAACAGTGAGTCATAAGCAAGAAGTATACAGTAAATCGCCAGTTTATGTACTCTAATTCCTATCTAATTATCCGTGTCACGCTTACGAGGACTTTTCACTTCTGATTTAAATAATTAACAACAATCCGACCAAAATTTGTGTTAAACCGAAGCAATATTTTACTCGCAATTTGCGAAGATAAAAATGATATTTATATATTGAAGCATTAAAAATTGATTGTGAAGCTTCCAACTCTATAAAATTTTATCACCGGAATTAATAGGCATTATCGATTATTTAATTTGTTTGAGAAGCATACTTGCACACCCAGAATAAAAATTTTCTTGCGTGCAGTCAATAGGATTGTGAATAAATAGTATATAATTTTAAGAAACTTTTTTTTAATGATTGGGAATTTTTATTCGCAGTTCTCAAAAAGAACAATTTTCTGCTTTGCTTTTTCTTTAAAAATTAATCCTTTAGCAACGTACACACGTGCAACATTTGTTTGTAACGTAACACCGTTCGTAAATCTGTACTGTTTCGTGATATGTGTAACGAGACCAATGGTTTGTAGATGTTGCGATGTTGCTATGTGTTGCATAGCGTTCCATCTGTTTACCAAGCAAATTATCTTCTTATTAAATATTTATGTTGATAAATTTCAATAAATTGTATTGTATTTTGTTCGTTTCACTTTATATCGAAATATTTAAATAATATATATATATATATATATATATATATATATATATATATATATATATATATATATATATATATATATATATATATATATATATATATATATATATATATATATATATATATATATATATATATATATATATATATATATATATATATATATATATATATATATATATATATATATATATACATAAAAATGAATAATGTTTACGTCTTGTGTTTGCAAATGTTGCGTTATTGAGTCCACACTATTCGTAACCCCAACTAGCAATATCTTTTGATGCGATTCAAATAATTTGTGGGACGCGATGTAACATCGTCGCATATAAACTTATGTTACTCGACGGTGTTACGCGTTCACGTACACACAAATAATGCTTTTACAAGTCATAGTTGCATTACAAGGAAAATAAGTATTACTTACATGTATACTTCGGATGCATTGGAGCAGAAAAACCTCGCATAAATGGAAAATTGAAAATGCTTTGATTGATAATAAATTTGTATTATTTAATTTTCTGCTGTTTATACACACAATGTGGACAGTTAAAGCATTTACTTAAGTCACTTTTCACTGTTTTATAATTACTTTATTCCAAATATTCATTTGACGAGAAAATAAATGTATTATTTTCTTTTCATTTTATAGATTAAATTATTATTTCACTAATTAGTATAAAGTATACTATAATATCCTAAGTCTATGTACTGGTGATCAAAGAATAAATTAATCTTGGTTGATGGTTTTACCTTCCACAATGGATAAGAAATATTTTTAAATATTCGTATTATGTATTTTAATTGGTACTATTTTTAAATTTAACCACTTCCGTTAGTATAAGCCAGTGATCTTTAAACTTTTTTTTAACTACACTTTACAATCATGAAAAGTATTTGCATGAATCCAATTTTTAAATAAGAAAAAATTGAATTTTATTTATTCAATTCTTTATAATAAATAATATTCTTTTAAAAGTAAACAATTTAAAAAAAAATTTATAACAATTTACAATTGAAAAGGAAACATTAAAATAAACTGATTAAAATTTAGAAAAAAAAAAAAAAAAATGAAAAAATACCTAAAGGCTACAAACGTTTTAGAATACACAATGCGTCATATTCGTGATATAATATTGTAGAACAAAAGTTCTCTAAATACAAAATGGTGAATATAAAATTTTGCATAAAATAAGATATACATTTTTCAGCGACTAGAAGTTGAAACACTCCACATATACGCAGAAAATGTTTCTAGTTTCTAAATTTAACTTCTAGGTGCCTTATCTCTCTTATTTTTCACAATGTATTATAGAGTAGAAGATTCACAGGTTTAATATTGAAAACGCAAACAACATTCTTTAAATATTTATGTGGATGGCTAGCTACTACTCCCAACTAGTATTGTTAGGCTTGAAATTGGGCAACTAAAGCTTGAACTGAAAGATGATGCTATTGTGGTGGAGAAAGTAGCTTTTCATGCCGAGTAATCGATTCACAAAAATCATCTATGAAAGACTAAGATCTCTTTGCGATACTTATGATAATCCTTTATACCAGGGCTTCTTAAACTACGGGTCACGACCCCATTTGGAGTCGCGTAGCAAAATTCTGGGGTCGAGAGATAAAAATACAATTTAACAGAAAATGTTTTTATAACTTGTAAAATTATTATTATAAAGATAAAATAACAATTATCGTAGATAAATATATCATGATAAAATCTTCTAATTCGGAAAGATTGTTTGCATTTCTATTAAGTGTTATAATAACTTGAATAACATTTACTATGAATTAGAAGATGTTACAGGAATTTATAAAAAATATAAATTTATTTTTGTCAATCTCTAAAAACCGAAAAGATCCTGGAAATATTATCAACAAAATTTCTAGGTATTATTGCTGAAGAAACTATATAAACATTTCGTTTTATTCTCATTTAGCCATTGTTTGATTGTGAACGAAGTGTATGTTATTCCGAATTTGTCAGTTTAAAAAAATTATATTTGTATGGGGTCGTCAAGAAACTCGCAATCATAAATGGGGTCGTGAATTACAAAAGTTTAAGAAGCCCTGCTTTATACAATTGGTGCTATCAGTCAAAACAAATTCTTTGTGAAATTGGGTTCGAGGAAATCTGGGAAAATTATTATTACTCTCTATTTTTTATTTGAAACTTTTTTTTTCCAATCTTACTTACCCCTTCCTTTCTTTGTATATGAATAATTTGCTCTCCCCCACCTCACACATTACTTCCTACACTAGTGACATTACATAGAACAAATTTGGGGATAAAAGCAGTATTAATGGAACCCCAAACCCCTTCGCTAGAGACGGAGGAAGTGGGGTAAGTTTAAACTGTTCGATATTGAAACCGGATAGGTTAACTTGTTGCTTTAGTGCTTAAGTTAAGCTTTAAAAGCTTTAAAAGAAAGATACATCCATGTAATATATATATATACAAGCGAACAAAATTTTGGCAGTCGGTACTCAACGAATCACTTAATTGACGTGAACAGCCTGTGCTCTAGACAAAAAAAAATGACTATACCCTGTAGATAGGTATTCTCCATAGATCTATAAATTGATCCAATTATTTATTCAATAATTTATTTTTGTTATATTTTTCGTTAACTGTAGGATATGTTAGATTTGCTACACAATTATTACTCAAAATCAGCTCATGAACCGTATGGACTACATATTTAGTGTATTTAAATATGAAAATCATGCATAGTTTAATCATGGATAATCATTAAACTTATTCAAAAATGTTTTTTGTTACATTGCATTTGATGATTTTTTCTTGTAAAATAAATTTCCACTAAAATCGATCAAAAATCAAAGAGGCAGTACCATTTTGAATTCATAATGAAGCTGAAGAAAAATCATGGATGTGTCAGTGTTCCAATTATTTACCAATAATAAAAAAAACACAAAAAAAAAATCATTTTTTAAATTTTTATTTATTTTTTATGCATGATTTAGTTTTAATTTAATGTGAAAAATAAATGTTAATTTGAAATTAAATTTTACATAATTCTTTTGTCATTTCAAATGATAAAATGAGTTTAGAAAAAAAAATCATAATCGAAGATTTAGAAAGCAAACACAATTTTGTATATTATTTTATTTATAATTATTATAAGAGTAATTATTTGAAAGTACTATCGAACAAATTTTATATACTATTTTAGGAACTTTTAAATATTTGTAAAAAAATTTATAATAAATAAGATTATTGTTGAATAATGATAAAAAGGGTAGCGTTTTGTTATTAATGTTATAAATATAAACTTATAAACAATTTAGATGAAACTAAAAATAAAAAAGCAGCGTGTATTGTGATTTATTGTGATTGCAGCTGGCGGATTTCCAATTTTAAGATCGGCAACTTGATCTTCTTAATTCTCGTGATTGCCAAATACCTCTTGTTGTTGACAAAGACATACTTACAGGAATAGCGTGCATTAATTGGACTCGGATTGGACACTAAAAATCATTCAATATAAAAATCATTCAATATAAAAATCCAAAATTTGGTGGTAGAGTAAAACCAAAGCATAAAATTAAAAAAAAAAAAAATGTCGGCTTGATTTTCGGAAATAAAATGAAAAAGTATTTATTTTCGATTTTTTTTTCAAATTATCCCCTAAACAAAACCATTAAAAGTTTGATACAAAACTAAAAAAAGCCTATCAAATAGCGTACACAAAATGAAAATAGGTCCATGACTTTTGTCCGATATAGAAAAAACTTTTAATAATGGTGACTATTTAGATTGCACTATCTAATTTATTGATTGTTTCTAAAATTTCAAAAAAACAAAAATGCTCTCTAATAAACTCACGAAGTGGTCAAAATCGAAATTATGAGAAGTAAATAGTTTCTGAGAAATTCGTATGTTTATTTAAAAAGGCACTCACGAAAACCCTGTAATTCTCCAGTTCGAGGTGATCTGAAAATACATTCTACTCTAAAAAAAGCTATAGTTTTAGTCAAGTTAATTTTTAATGGTAGCCATTAAACGAATTAACTTGATTTAATTTTTAAGTTTACGTAAAAATATAACTCTTTAAGAGTGTATTTTTCAAAATATAAATCAGATTACCTCGAACTGGTGAAAAACTCATATCCCGATTTTAACCCTTAAATGCATACTGTTGCCAAACGGCAACAAAGGATAAAGTTTATTATTTAAACATGTCGGCACGTGTTTTATGTGTGAATAATACTTGTTGTCGTTTAACAACATACTGATACTGATAAACAAATCAAAATTTGACCGCTAGGTGACAGTTAATCCATCAATAACATAAAATTTAAATGTTATACGTTAGCAATTCGTAACCTATAATTTATGCCAATTTCAAGAGCTGTTTTTCACCGGATTTTTAATTTGTTTTTTAGTATAAAAATATTTTTTACTTCAATATAATGTTGGTTTGACGTAAATTAGGTATGTATCAAAAATTAAGCAGAATTACGGTTCAAATGTAAAAAATTAGGAATGTTGCTGATTAGCAACATTGTGTAAATTTTCGTAGTATTTATTTGTTTTATTTGTTCGTCTTTGTATTTGTAGAATGTCAAGCAAAAATATTCTAACAGATAAAGATATCGAAGATATTTTAAATAATTTTTCGAATAGCGAAGATGGGCTAGATTTTTCGGACACAGATAGTGTTAATGATCCAACGTTTGACCCAAATATTGAATACCTCAATACCTGGTCTCAAGATCTTGCATTTTCTCCAATTCAAAATCCAATGCCACTAAATTTATTTGAAAAAATTCGCCGGACTCTACATTTTAACGACAACAGTAAACATATACCCCGTGGAGCTGAAGGCCACGATAGGCTACATAAAATAAGACCCCTCATACGCATTAAATATGAGATTTGGCTTAGTTACTTTGGAAGAACATTTGTCAATAGATGAGCAAATGTGTTCCACTAAAGTTAGGCACTATCTCAAGCAGTATATGCCTATGAAGCCCCATAAATGGGGGTTCAAACTCTTTGTTTTAGCTGGTGTTTCGGGATTTGTCTATAAATATGAAATTTATTCTGGCCAAGAAAACCTTAAAACACAACCAGAAAATGAACCAAACTTAGGAGCGGTTGCGAATATCGTCATTCGATTATCGCGAGAAATACCCAAAAATATGAACTATAGACTTTATTTCGATAATTACTAAACTACGCTACCTCTTATGAGCTATTTAGCTAGGCAGGGTATCTATTCTCTGGGTACGGTTCACATAAACAGAATTCCTAATAATAAACTGCCTGATGAAAAAACTTTCAAAAAGCTAGAACGGGGTGCAAGTGTGGAATATGTTAGCTCATTTGACGGTGTTGAAGTTTCGTCTCTTGCATGGAAGGATAATAAGTGTGTGAATCTCCTTTCGACTTTTGCTGGGACAAATCCAACCCGCAAGGTTAAACGTTATGATCGAAATGTAAAAAGACCATTGAAGTAGACTGTCCGTATGTCGTTCAAGAGTATAACCGCCATATGGGGGGGGGCGTAGACTTAATGGAGCTTACTTGGGAGATATTCCATTCATTTAAAAAGTAGAAATTGGTATCTCAGAATATTCTACCATTTGGTTGACCTTACAATTGTTAATTCATGGCTGTTGTATAAGAGAGTTATGCATGAAAAAGGAAGAGAATCGGATATTATATCCCAATCTAAATTTCGGATGGACTTAGCCTATTGCTTATGTAAAATTGGAACTACTTCTGGTACTAAACGCGGAAGACCGAGCTCCAGCCTAGAAAGAGAAATTGAGGCAAAGAAGCACAGAGGCCCTACTCAACATGTTCCACCAAAGGATGTAAGGGTGGATCAGATAGGTCATTGGCCTGTCTTTACAGAAAAAAGAACACGTTGTAAATTTCCAAAATGCACGGGATACACTGTAGTGAAATGCGATAAATGTGGTGTAGGCTTAAACTTAAATAAACATAATAATTGTTTCAAGAATTTTCATATCTAAATGTATGTGTAAATAAATAAATGCACAATGTTGCTGATTAGCAACAAACCCTTTAATGGAGAGAAAGGGTGTTTTATTTTTTTTCCCGATTTTTTTCTCTATTTTTCCCATAAACTATATAACATTTCCTATCAGTTTTCATTTTTTAATTACATTTTGAAAAATCATGCATTTAAGGGTTAATTTTGCGCACACAATTTTGTTGGCTGTTTCATTTCTCTTCAGTTTTATATGAAGCTTCTTTCTCTTAAAAGCTTAGTTTAGTACATAATTGGGAAAAATCGGAAAAAAAGAACTGTTTTAGTAGGGATTTTAGTTTATTTTATGCTTTGGCTGTATTCTACCAAATTTTAGTGTTCGTTTATAGTTAGTATTTAAGTTATAAAAATCATTAATTTGCTTGATTTTAAATTTAAAAACTAAATTCTCATATGGCAGAAATAACTTCAAAACGAATATAAATGAAGCTAAAATTTGCCGTCTTTTTGAATGAGTTTTCTTAAGTAGCGACAGTAAAAAGAGACAACCCCATACATCTATAGGCTATAACGTACGAAGAGAATGAGATATAAGTATCTATAGGATTTAACAAGTGAGAGAATTAAATAGATCTAGCATTATACACTGTTTATTACAGGGTTATTATTTATATCCTATATACATACGTATATAGGATATAATGTTTCATTATTTTAATAAAAATGGTTGCCAATGCCATGAATTTCACGTTCCATGTCTATTTCCTCTGGTTTCTCCATGTATATTTCGATTAAATCACAGTTAAAAAATGTATGAATATTTAATTAAATTTTATTTTTTATTTTTGTGAGTATAGAAAAAAATAGTAACCTGAAATAAAAATCTTACATTTTTGTAAATTTCATCTTACATTTTTGTATGCAGCATGATGTGCTCCTGAACAATGACAACATATTGGATTATTTCGTGGACGTGGACAAAATTCAACACCATGAGGCTCACCACAACGAACACATCGAGGTAAATGTCGACAATTTGCCGCCACATGCCAAAATCCCTAAAATATTATAGTAGTAAATATCTTGTCGATATTTAAACCAGAATCATTTATTTAATGTTTAAAATATAAGAATTCAATCAAAATAAACTTTTTAAAACAAGTTTTTATAGACTATTTTAATTATACTAATCTGAAACTAATAATTTGATGTAAGACTTGGAAGCCTTTAACACAAATATAAATAAGAAAAGAGAATTTTAATTATAATTAATTTTTTGCACGTTATCAATTTTTAAGGGTTTTAAAACGGCCTTGATGTTAGATCTGTTTATTTCCACTCATCGAATCTTTGCTTTTGATGTAAATTTGAATAATTAATACTTTCAAGTAAGATGGGGCTCGAAAGCGCAAACAGAAAGAATCGTGTATGAGGACAACATTGAAAAATTTTAAGGATGTCAATATTTATGCCTATTGTAATAATACGCGGCCACCAAAAATCTTTTATGTAGGGGAAACAGGGGTTATTCCGGTCAGTGTATAATGGCGGTCTGCATAATTATTTCAAACAAAAATAGTTTGTAATATAGGTAACAGACCCTCGTATTATAGTCCAAGATCCCAGAGCGATCAGACATAACTTATTTTCACACTGATGAAACTTTAGGATCTCAGTCGCGTCTCGTGTACTTTGAATACCTGAGCATTTGTAGAATTCGTTGTGTGGCACCGGGGCAGGTACCAGATAAGACAGGTAACTAAAAATGAGAGTTAATTAACTTAAATTTACATGACTGATTTGATATATATTTCCTAGAACATTATTTTAGAAGGACTAAATTAAGTGTCAGATATTTTTTATGGACCAGAACTTCAGTCAGACTCGCTCGTACTTATAGCTAAATAATTTTTCTGTTTAGAGGATGTTTGTTCGCCTGACTGACTGATTAAATATAACTTTGTAATAGTTATTTTAAGTAACATATTTAAGTGTGAGACATGTAAAAATAAGTTAAGTTTATTTATTTTTTGTGGTGCTTTAAAGCGTCTGACTGAAGTTCTGGTCCATTAAAAGTGTCTGACACTTAATTTAGTACTTCTAAAATAATATTCTAATATATATATATATATATATATATATATATATATATATATATATATATATATATATATATATATATATATATATATATATATATATAAATCAGCCATGTAAATTTAAGTTAAATAACTATCATTTTTAGTTACCTATCTCACCTGGTACCTGCCCAGGTGTCACACAATGAATTCTACAAATGCTCAGGTATTCAAAGTACACGAGACGCGACTGAGTTCTTAAAGTTTCATCTGTGTGAAAATAAGTTATGTCTGATCTATTACATAATTTAGCGTGCCAGCACATGTATGTACAGTGACTGATGCATATTCGAAGGTGTTACACCTTAATTGTTTTTTGCAGCGTTTGATATAGAAAATAGACTCTACAACTCTAATGTTAAGTATGGATTTTATAATTTAGTTTTATGAGATTTTTATACAATATATCAGGAAAACATTTACGTACAATATTACAAGATAAATTGGCATTTTTATCAATTACATTATTTTGTGCATGTTTATACAAAATCAGTTAATGACGGTCATCAAATTGTCCTAAACTTTCGCTTTAAGCTGCTTACAGATTTGAATTGTTTATTGACTTTTAATATATGCATGATCAAAAATTTTGACATAGGTCTACCGAAAAGACGAAATGAAACACAGAAACTTTTGTAAATAATGATGCAATTTATCGATAAAGGTGAATCTATGAGAAAAATGGAAACACTATTTTCAACTCTTCAAACTACACTGAAGAAAAAAAAATATACCAATGCTCTCTGTGTGAGTTTCTGGCCACACTCTTTATGTAGCGGGTGTGTGTGAGTATTTTGTATGTAAAATTAGTTTAGGATCTTACACCGCTATCATTAACCCCCTGTGTGGCTAATGATGGTCAAAAATGATTTTTTTTTTTTTAAATTTAAGTTACCTCTTAATAATTTTTATAACTATACCAAAGTCATTAAAAAGTGTTAAATTGAAATTGATTTAAATAAATATATCGTTTAAAATTTTCACCATAATCACATTTTTCATCATTTTTCAAATGATCGCCATTAACACGTTTTCCCAAACCTATGTGATAGATAGGACTTTTAACCTGCGTCGCTCGGACCATTATAAATTTCATTGTAATATAATGGATATATATTATTTGATATATGTATAGGTAATATCCACATGTAATAGTTGAGTAGATGAGTCTTTGTCCTAACTAAGAAAAAAACTTTTTTTGGCAAAATTCAATTTTATTATTCAACATAGTTGCCTTCGAGAGCGATACAGTGATCTTCCAACTTTTCGATACCATTTTTTTAGTACGATTTGTCTTTAGCCACAAAATAGGCCTCTGTTCTGACGATTGAGGTCTGCAAACCGAAGATAGTAGCTGAGGGCCAGATCTGAAGAAATGCAGTGGATGGGGAAGCAATTCGAAAACCAATTCAAGCAATTTTGTCCTCGTTTTAATTGATTTGTGACACGGTGGATTGTGTGTCTTGGTGAAATAACGCCGTTCCCATGTGCATCCTTAAATACAGATGTCAAAACCTTGTCAGCCGACTGTTACGTCTTCCTACTCTTAGGATTGGGTTCGTCAAGTGCAGTCCACGCCACTGATTATCGATTGAACTCTGGAGTGTATTGATAGAGCCATGTTTCATATATTGTCTCACAAAATAATGGTGGATTTAATTCTAGTGGCGCTTTCTATGTGTCAGGACAAAGACTGACCCTAATAGGTATGTGACGCATGGTAATTCGTTTTTTTTAAATGATAAATAAAATATTGTAAATGATTGACATTTTGTAAACACGTAATTAATTAATGAGTTGCCGTTTGCACACCGGATATCTATCATTTTTATGATACATATATAGTATCAATAAAAGAAATACATTAAAAGTTTTAAATAATAATTGATAAACATATTAAAAAAAAAAAAAAAAAGAAAAAAAACGGTGACACTCAAGTTTTTCTATTTTAATTAAAACAAATGTCTGTAAATTACAAACAATGAATATTTTAAAAACCCACAAGAACAGCATATAATATGAAATATGCCAGTGACATCTGTCTACATAGTTAAAATAAAATCAATTACTAGCCTCTTTTACATGGAGAATGGGATGAGATTAATGGGAATGATGATAAACTCTACTATGAACATCCTATATGTCCAAGAAGTGATCGTTAAAAAAGCATTGCATAAAATGCAATAACGAGTTTTAAGGTCATGATGTATTCGAAACACGATATCTTTAATAAAACTCTAAGATACTAATTACTGACGTCCTTCAGTCATTTGTTTAACGAATGGAATTTTTTTTCTTTAAATGAACAATACTTATTGATACAAGGTTTTCAAAAAGTATTGGAGTACTCGAGATACGCTAAAATATTATACATAATAAAATAAAAATATTATTAAGACAAAAGTCAAAGCATTCTTCAAACAATCAGCTATAAGTCAATGTTTATTTTGACCTTAGCAATGATCTTCAAAAGTATTTCATCGTCAATTTTTTTTTTTTTTTTAAATAAAATTCAAAACTTTATCTCCTCTAAATGTATAAACATCAAATCCATAAAACTCTAATTCCAAGCCCAAGTACATATAAATTGACCTCGAAATCAATCGAGGTCAATTTATACCTCGTAATAATCATGGAAACCATTGGCATTTATTGATATTTATTGTCCAAATAAATATCACCATTGGACTATTAAAAATTCTTGTCTTGACTTTTGTCTCAATCAAGTTTCTTTTAGAATCGCATATTTTTGCGAATCTCAGAGGAGACATCTTAATTACTCATTACCTATGGATCAGATTAAGAATTCACTACCTGTCTCTGAAATTTATTCTCTGTATTCTGTATATTGAAAATCCTATATACTTCTGCAGGTATATACATACAGTGTTGTACTGATTTAAATATAACTTTTATTTTGGAGACGTCAGACTTATAAACACAGAATGTTCAACTCGAAGATTTTTATTTTCTAATGGGCTATTGTGATCCTATTAATCACACAAAAATCAAAATAGCTATACTAGACATATTTTGAAAATTGATAGTAAAATTGGTTTGTTTCATGCATTAAATAGCTTAATACAAAGTTAGATCAAAACATCTCGTATAGGGTGTTCGAATTTTCACATTTTTTTCTATTTAGTAAATGGAAGTATTGTTATTCTATCTAAATTTCGACGGAAATGCTTGTTTTGAGCTCTCCCCCCCATTCCAAAAAAGTGGTTTTCAAAACTTGGTCTTTGAGTGTGTGTGTTTTTTTAAAAATTTTTTTTTTTAATTTTTTATGAGGGGGGAATTTTTTTTACGGATTCTAGGCATATCGCCTGGATATGTGTAGACTCGTCGCAGCGTGATCGATAACGCCCATACTCACTAAACCCTAAACCCCTTTTCTTCTGTCCTCTTATCTTCTGTCCCTGTGTGTGTGTGAGTGTGTGTGTGTGTGTGTTTTTTTTTTTTTGTTTTGGTGCAGATAAGCCCGGAAACAACCATATTCTGATAACATCTGCGTGAGATAATAGTTGACTTCTCCATGACTACGGTTCAGCCAGACATCAATCCGTGGTATGAGACGATGAGTCCACCTACCCTTCTCTGCAGCATCCCATTGAAACTGCCAACGTGCATAACTCTTCAGTCGTTCTTCTACTCTGAGTTCTTCAGCGCTCAGTGTGGTTGTCGTCTTTCGATGGTAAAGGTTCCGTCTTTCCTTAGCTAGAACTCGAAAAGGTAGAGTTCCGGAAATGACGCACACTGCCTCCTCCGATATTGTCCAAAAGGCGCTAGCTACTCTTAAGGCACTCAGCCGATATACTGGTCCAGCTTTCCGCCATGAATCTTGGGTGTCTAGCGTGTCTGCCCATATAGATATTCCATAAGTCAACACTGATGTGACTACTGATGACAGTAGTAGTCCTGTTCTGCTTTGGACCCCCAACATTCGGCATCAGTCGTGCTAAAGAAGCTCTTACTGCTGATGCTTTGTTGGCAACATGTTCCACTTGTTGCTTGAAGTTAAGTCGTGCATCAAGCATCACTCCCAGATATCGGATATATGGTTGTGATGTGATTTCTTGATCTCCGACTTTCAAGTTGATTGTTTCCAGCGCTTTTCTGCTAGTAATAAGCACGGCTTCGGTCTTCTGTTTAGCCAGTTGAAGATTTACTGTATCCATCCCCTGGTTAACTTGCTCGAAGATGATGTTGAACAGGTGGCTTATCTCGTCCAGATGTTTAGCGACGATCACTACGGCAACATCATCTGCATACGCTACCAATTTGACGCATCTGGGTAGTTTAAGTCTCAGGAGCCCGTCGTACATGATATTCCACAACAGTGGTCCTAGGACAGAGCCTTGCGGCACACCTCCGATAATGTCGTACTCTACTGGGCCATTCGCTGTGTTGTACTTAAGGACTCGTCGGTAAAATAGCTTGCCACTATCGTACACAGATATTCTGGAACGTTTTTGTCTCTAAGAGCTTGCATGATGCAGTCCCAATTGGCGGAGTTGAAGGCTATTCTGATGTCCAAGGCGGCCACCAGACAATACTCTTTCGTGCCACCCTTCCATCTGGTTCCTGCGACTGCTTCCTTGGCCGTGCTAACGACCAGATTGATAGCATCCAGGGTTGAACGGCCTTTTCGAAAGCCGTACTGGTTGTCTGCCAGGAGTGGGTCGACAACCGCTTCAAGTCTGATGTATGATGCGTTCAAATATCTTACCCGCTGTGTCTAGCATGCAGAGTGGACGGTAAGATGACGGTTCTTCCGGTGGTTTTTTCCCTTTCGGTAATAGTACCAGCCGTTGTTGTTTCCACTTTCTAGGAAATCACGTTGCCGTGGAAACAGCCCAGTTACTATCTTCAGTAGGAGTTGTGGGCACGTTGGCGATGGCATTGGCTGGCTTTTAAGGTGACTCATGACCACCTTGTATGGTCTACCCCATGGATCCCTTTCTACTTCATCGACGAGTTCCGTCCAGCAGCGCTTTTGCTTTCTTTGATGGCTTTATTCAGATTCCGATGCGCCTGTTTGTACTCTGCCACCAGCTCTGCAGAGTTAGATCGTCGGTAGCCACGCTGGGATATTCTTCTTTTTTAAGACACTCTGACCGGAGAGTACTGATTTGGTCGTTCTACCAGTGCACCGATGGTCGTTGATTATTGACATGTTTACGAGGCATACTGGCGTCACAAGCTCGTGTCAGTCTCGTCATAAGGTCTTTTGTCTTTTCTTCTGCAGGTCCCGTGATAATCGGGTCACAGTCTAGAGCTACTAGCAAAGCACTAGGGTCAAATGATTTTACCTTCCAGCCGATAATCTTGAGTTGCTTTTGAGATCTTCTAGCGCTCCGGTCTTTGGATATTTCCCAGAGAATTGCGTTATGGTCGCTGGCAGTGTAGAGGTCCATCACTCTCCAGTTGCAGGTGCTTCTGGCGAGGCTGCTGACAAAAGTAAGGTCTACAATGGAACTTGCATTTCCTTTGATGTAGGTTGGCGTGTCACCACTGTTAAGCAACACCACGCCTAGCACGGTAAAAGCCTCTAACAGTGCTTTTCCTCGGGCGTTGGTTTGCTTGCTACCCCAGTCGACCGCCCAGGAATTGAAGTCCCCGGCTATTGCCACTGGATGATGTTGCTTCGCGTCTTCGGTCAGGCGATCCAAGAAGTCAGTAAATTCAGCAATGGAGAGGCTAGGTGGAGCATAGCAGCTGTAGAAGCGGATGCCATCTATTGATGCTGCTACAAAGCCGGCGCTGCCATTGTTGGCTACATTCTGGAAGGAGAGTTTACCACAGGACCAAATGACAGCTCTAGTGTGTGTGTGTGTGTGTGTGTGTGTGTGTGTGTGTGTGTGTGTGTGTGTGTGTGTGTGTGTGTGTGTGTGTGTGTGTGTGTGTGTGTAAAATATAGTAAAAGAAAGTCTCGTGAATCTTTATACCAGATATTTTGTCTTGTTTTGACCTTAAATGAGAATATAAACTTACTTGGCAACGATAACATTGTAGAACTGAATCCGTTTCGTGACCATCATTTGTTGTTATATTTGAGCCTAAATTACGATACCATCTATCTGGTACTGCAACGAAACGGGCTGCATCAAAAAAATTAAGCCCTTGAGAAATTAAATTTTCGTAATGATTTGCATCCAATACTTCGACTCGTATTTTATTTCGAAATCGATCAACGTTTTCGTATGAGATACCTTGAAAGGTTAACGCTGTACAAATATCTTGCATTGGTATTGACCATGGCACATCTCTTAGGGTTGCAATCTAAAAACAAGTAATTTAAATACAAATTATTTATATCTGATTTAATAATTTATTTGTTGTGTTTTACTTGTTTGTATCGAGCATCTCGACGTGAAAATCTTGCAACTTGAACTGGCCCATGAAGTGCTTGAGCCAAATTGAAGTTCAATAGCAGATTATCTGCATCTTTTTCATGAGTGAAAGTAGCTATTAAGCCACATTTTGTTTCTGAAACCTAAAAAGAAACAGATTTGAAAATAATATTTTATAATTTAAATATCGACTCATATTCCCTGAGAAAGGGTTATACCTAATCTATTTTCCGTTTTTTTGGGTTCTGTGAAAATATATTTAGATATACTACACAAGTTGCTAATAACAAGTGTTTTATCACTGTTTTATTTAATTTTATCACAATATTTTTAGTTCCAGGATCTGATGCAGTAGTGTAGCTAAAGGAAGCTTAAATGACAGGCGCGAGTTAGGGATGCAATGTGATCATATAATAATAATAAGAGGGGATCATAAAATCTTTAAAACCATAAAAAATTCCGGAAAACTGTTCCGCCGTTTTTGGCAGTTCTAGGATAAATTTAGTATAAAATATACAAAATATCTACCCGAGATATTGGTTTCAGGAGAAAATTTGAGGCTATATCTAAAAAAATACACCTCCTCCTTCTCCTTAAAGTGGTGTTATTTTTGAGTTTTTACGGATTCGGTAAAGGTAATTATTTTTCGAGTTTTTTCTAGATTTTTCTAGACTCAATAAAAAAATATCTAGCCAAAATTTACATTCAATTAAGGATTACGTAGTTTTTGAGATATTATTTAAAATCATATTCTAATATCGGTAGCTTGAACCAAAATTCCACGATATCCCGAAAACTAGCCATGCAATCGTTAAACAAAAGGTAAAGTGGGGTATATATATACATGGGGCACACAAAGATAGTGCAATATTTAGACTGCTATCCTACACGTTTAAGGTTCCAAATTTATGTAAGTAATTTTTCATAATGTATTCATTTGCCCTTTTAGAGAGTCAACTGTGCGACCTTAGCTCACAAAATGATATGTGTTTTTGTACTGAGGCTATGTGATTATAGCCGGTACTTTACATTCGAATATCTTTTGGAATCGATGAAGAAATATGTTAAAAAATTTATTATAGAGTATAGGTATATCAATGTGTGAATAATTTTTTATTTTAGTTAAACACTTTTATTTAGCAAAATAAAAACATTATTAGCACATCTTGAGGTACATTCGAACACAGGTCTGGGGCTCATTCATGCAGTAAATACTGCATGTTGTTCCATACAATATCATCCATGGGGTACATTAATCTAATAAGAATGTACCTTATAATGAATTAAATACAGAATAAAAGTGAAACTATTCCTATCATAGCTAACATATAATTTAACTAAAACTATTATAAATAAGCGATAGCGAGCCTCAATAAAAACGAGTAATACGGAAATTTACAAAATATACTTAAATGTATGAATGTGCCTATACATGCGGATTATATTTATTACTCAATTGAGATAAGCTCTGGCGACACCAAATTAATCTAATTTTGTAAACTAATGTATATGATTAATCTGGCAATATAATAAGAAATTTGATAACAAATGTAGTTTTCCTTTGTATTCTAGAAAGTAAAAACTGTATGAATATTCTCTACTCCCCCCTATTAGTTTTTCTAACACTTTAATAATCATAGAAAGCTAAATTATTATCAAAGTGCACATAATCTCATTTTTGGGATACATAATTTCATGCCGCTCAAATAATTATAATTAAACACGTATAATTTGGGCAAAATAAGTAAAATTTATGATTATTTTAAAAGGTTTGTGCAGCTATAAAAGTTTGGAGATTACTTTATTAGAAGATATACATCATAATATCGATCACCTTGTTTGGAAAATAAATTTCTTACTCGCTTAATTTCTAATCATTGTAAAAGAGGGGCACTCAGACGTTAGTACGACACTATCTACGACACTGGTACGATGTGTACATGATGTCCTATACATACTGTATAGGACACCTAAACGTTTGGTATTTAAAATGGTGTGATAAATTGGCTATCAGATTTAATATTCTTTATTTAAACAGAACGTTGATTTTAAACTGAATAAATAATTTACTGTCATTTTAAACATATTTAAAGTGATAAAAAATTGAAATCCCTTAAAATCTCAGTTATCCAGGTTCGACAAAAATATTATAACAAATATAATAGATGCATATGATATAGAATCAGTAAATGATAGATATTAAATAAAAATATTTTGTACCTTAAATGATCCTATTGGTTGAATATCTTGAATTGCATTTTCTAAATCTATATAACTGACTGGTTTTCGTTTCTCATCACCAGGTCGAATAATTGTTGGACATGCCGTTACATATAAAGAGCATACAAAATCTAATTTTGAAAAAGAAGTTATTGAATTATTGTTTTGCATATTTAAGTTGCTCGAGTCTGAGATTTTATTGCTGAACTGCAGGTTATTCATTTGTGCAATATTTTCTTCTTCATAATTACCAATGTTCAGTGAATAGTTGCATTTATTGACATTGTTGGAAATATTTTGTTCAGAATCATTATATGAAATATTTGATACAGAAGAATTATCATTCAAAATTTTCTCCATTTCGATTGATTTTAAATTACTATCTGATTTGCGTATGGTATGATCGTTTTTCGTATCGAAACTATTAATTTCATTTGTTTCTGTCAAACCACTAACTGGTGTCGGAGGTTGAGGCACGATTTTAGACGTTGAAGCATTATTCGTCATATATTCCATTTTGTAAAAGGATTGGATGACTTCGGATAATGATTATTTTTACACTTTAGCCACTTTTTATATACGGTCATTTCATAATAATACTTGGGATAATATTGTTATTAAGGCTGCCCGTTTTTACTGAAAGAGAAAATTTATGTAATACAGTAATAAAAATCGTAAAGATTTCGTTCAAGTATGCTGGCTTGATTACCTATAGACCAGGGTAGAAGCCTTAAAAAATGGGAAAAAGGAAAAAAAATTATCGTAGGACGAAACCCATTGGAAACGGAAGAGAATATAACAAAAATGAAAAGAAACATACTTTACGGGCGATCTGAGGCCAGGAAGTGGAAGGGTTCAGTTTTTAAGGGTAAATACGGTTTGTCTCGATTTCTGGCTACAAGTCCTATGGAAAAAAGTTAAATGACAAAGTTGTAGGTAATAAAAATATCTACAACTTTTATATTAACAGTTAGAAAAAAGCAAATTAGTGTGCTTTTGCGATATTTATTCAAAATAAGGTGAAAAAATAAATATTTTAAATAAAAAAAATTACAGTGTATTTGAAAAATAACAAGGAAAGTTTTCACCAAATTTCATGAAAAAAACATAATAAAAAGGTAATTTTAATTTTTCACATAAATTTTGAGGTTATATGAAAAAAGTTTAAATACAAAAGTTGAGTTTTTATTACCTACAATATTGTTATTTAACTTTTAACCATAAGACTTGCCGGAAATCTAGATAAATCTTGTTTTACCCTTAAAAACTCACACCTTTCCACTTCCCGACCTCAGATCGCCCGTAAATTATTTTTTCTTTCATTTTTGTTGTATAATCTTCCGTTTCCAATGGGTTTCATCCTATTATAATTTTTTTTTGGTTTAAAAAATTATCGACCGTGGTCTACAATAAATGTTTCCTTAAAATCTTCCCCAGCTAAATACTCCTGACAAAATCTATCAAAAACAAATCAGCTAATTGCGTAAAAATAGCTCAACGTGACTCAATGTATATATACTAACTTGACACCAAATATCTGCTGGTCGCTAGTATATTCTAATCACAGTTGAGTATAAAGGACAGAAACCCATAGACCTGTGGTAACTTCTCTCCAAATATCATACGGGCACTTTAATAACAGAATTGGACAATATGAAAGTGGCGTATGTTCTGTAAATTGATAAAATGCTACACAGACCTTGATGGCTTTAAATAATATTTTTTATTGCATATTTTTCATGTATGCGACATGATATGCACATATGAATAGAATTCATGCAGACATTTGCATGAGTTCGCCACTACATGTAGAATACATTATATACAGGTGAATCGTTTTAATTTGAGAAAACAAGCTAAAAATCGATAAAAGATAGGAATAGATTTAGATCGAGACCATAAAACTTTTTCCTCGCAAAAAAATTAAAACAATTTTTAAAAAATTGTAGAAAATGAAAATGGTCTGTTAGATGATGCTTAAATGGTAATTCAATGTCATTAATGAATTTTAAAATTTGTATTGTATAATACTCTCCTGACGAGTAATTACGGTAGCTTGTTTGAATCGGTCAATAATAGGTACATATTCACCTGTATTGTCCTGTAAGTGCCCAAGTAGAATTTGGCCAACGTTATCTGAAATAACGTTTTTTACAGATATCGTTTGATTCTAGTTACATAAAGTAGCTCATGGAGAGATTTAATTTTTGGAGATGATTTAGTACTATTTTGACTCACCATTGGCTCACAACAAGCAAAAAATAATTTTTTATTTATATCATTTGTTTTTTGTTGGATAGCTAATTGCAGGTCATTATCGAATATTTACACACTTGTTTTAACCTAAATATAAGTTCACATGAAGCCAATAGTTACTACTATAGGAAATGATTTTGTATTGTTAAATAATAGTGATTTTATACCATTATTACACTTTGACTCCGTTGGCGAAATCCTGGCATTATTAATATTTTACAAATATCGCCCATATTTAGTTTAATGTTGGAGTATAGACTGGTTAGATTTAGAGTAACGTTATCAAAATTTCAGCTCACTATCACTTTTTGTTTTTGAGCTATAATCATGAGAGGCGGGCGAAGTATCAGGCAGATAAAACATGTTGAATTTGGTTAATTTGGAAATTCAATAATTACCTGTAGTGTCGTATCGTATTTTATCTGTTATAAATTTTACATTAAATTTAATGTACTCTGATATTTTTCATAAAATATTCCGGATATAAAAAAATGTTTGCTGTTGAATATCCATCCCTAGCACATGGGGTCAACCACCATGAATAAACTACTCATTCAACGCACTCATTTGTAACATATTTATTTCTCACTAACACTCACAATACTTTGACTAAGGATTTTGAAATTTCAATGACCCCAATTCATTTTAAGGTTAACTAAAGGTTAATATTAACAAAATGCAATTTGCCTATTAATTGTTCAAATTATATTTTACAAAATTAATGAATAAATTATAAAAGTAATTATCAAAGCATCATTAGTACAAAGCAAATAATGGAGTGGAGATTTAATGGTAAAAATACTAATACGTTTGCAAAAACTAATTAAATAGTCAAGTTTTTTGTTGCGGGCCTCTGTTGTTAAATTCGAATCAAAAACCACCCAATATAATATTTCTTGTTACGTTTTCAAATAGTTCCATAAATCAGTGCTACCGTTTAACAATACGATAGTAGCTATTAATTAGTGAAATACCAGAAGAATTGAATCTCTGAGGAGATGTTAGTCGTTGCTAAATTGGTGACGGTTTGCACAAAAAAAAAAAAAATTAGCAACGAGTAACATCTGCTCAGAAAATCATTACAACTAGCTACCATTCATACTACCAGAACAATTGTTTAATTGTGTTCTATGAATAAATTTAGAGAAAAAAATGGATCTTAACCGGACCTAACAATATTATGTAATTTTCGACATGTATTTATATTTAAAGAAAAAAAATAGGTCATTGTAGACAGTCCATTTTTCATAAATTTTAAATAAAGAATTGCGAAAATTGACTATCTAAATGTCTCTAAATAATTTGCTAGTTTTTCATAAAATGGTATGTCGAAAAAAAGGCTGCCTAACAAAAGTACACTTTTTTCCTAGTTTTGTTTTTAAACATTCCCTTCTATAGAATCGTCATTGCGTTTTGCCTGCCGATATTATTTTTGCATACATATATTAAGACTATTAGAACCTTGGAAAAAGAAAGAAAAGGAAGAGGTGTCCAACGTGTATACATTATTAATTCCACGAATAATTTTTACAAAATATTCTAATCAGAATGATTATTTTTGTATTGGGTAGGGAATATTTGAAGTAAGCCCCTTTTCCATTTCTAAAAAAAAATAATTCCATTTCTAAAAGGTAGGAAGGGTGCAAACCAAATTTTTCGTGATTGTGTATGGCTCGAAAGACATTTTCCGTGGTTGTACATAACATTTAACAGTAAAAATACAAATTTTTTACAGAAAATAGAACGATTCAAAAGAATACACTAAAAAGTTAAAAAATAATTCTAAATTAAAATCTTAAATAATTTCCATGTAACTAAAATCACCCAATTTTTTTAAAGTGAAAATTCAAAAGTTGTAGATCTTTTTATTACCTACAACTTTGCCATTTAACTTTTTTCTATAGGACTTGTAGTTTTACCGGAAATCGAAATAATCCGTGTTTTATCCTTCAAACTCACCCCCTTCCACTTCCCGACCTCACATCGAACGTAAATTATTATTCCTATCATTTGTCTTATATTCTCTTCCGTTTCTAGATGGTTTCATCCTACTATAATTTTTTTGGGATTCGAAAATTTTCGGTGCTGGTCTCTTACCTTTTGACATCGGCGCCAATGATCAGATTAATCAAAAACTTCGAAATGTAATTGGTCTCAAGATTTCATCAATTTATGATTATTTTTTACCTTTTATTGAACTTGGTTCTATTTTTTGCGAAAAATTTTTATCTGATTTTTCGTTTCTGAAATTTTATATTCTAGTATTGATTGTTTTTATGTATAAAACCCTATACAATACATGTCATATCGTGGAATGACAATACAACACAGAATATAGAGAAACTGATGCCTGCGTTTAAAATTCAATACAAAAAATGACAACTCGAAACAATTCGAAAACTAATTAGAGCTATATTAATTATTATTCTCTCTTCCTTAAGATAGCTGTTACTTACAGCAATAGTCAAAATGTTATGCATCATATGCGAGGAAAGAGAAGGTTACACCACACTACTACACTACCCATATATACGTATACACACATATTGTTTAACTAGTATATTTTTTCACATATTGTTGAACTTTCAGTTGCTATATCTTATAATAAAATAACGGTGAATAATTTTTTTTTAGATAATTCAGAAGAAATAATTAATGTTCTATTAGTTTTTCAAAAGTCTCTGACGGTGAGATTTCTTATTAGAATTTAAGACGGTCACTTCAAATTTTAATGGTAATAGTAAATTTATTACATCAATGGAAGCGTATTTACTTCACAAACATGACCTTAATGACGTCAACTGTTCCTACCTAGAGATATAAATTACATCTTAAACAACGTTTTCAAGAATGAGAAGGATATATAATCTTTGATAGTTTATAACTTCTTTGTTTTTTGAATCAATTTTAATTTTACATATAGATTATAGGTTGCTTTATAAAGGCTGAAACGTAAAAGTAAAATAAAATATTTTGTAGTATTTCTATAATTTTATTTGTACTATTATACCAGGGTAGATAATTTTTGAAAACAAAAAAAAATTATAGTAGGATGAAACCATTTAGAAATGCAAGATAATATGATAAAAATGAAAGGAAAAAATAAATTACGGGCGATCTGAGTTCGGAAAGTAGGAGGGATGTGAGTTTTTAAGGGTAAAATTTGGTTTATCTGAATTTCTGGCAAAACTACAAGTCCTATGGAAAAAAGTTAAATCGAAAAGTTTAAGGTAAGAAAAAGATCTACAACATTTGTATCTACACTTTTTTTAAATAACCTCACAATTTATGTGAAAAAATGAAATAACCAAGTTTTTGGGTTTTTATTTTTTTTTCTCCGAAATTTGGTGAAAACTTACCTTTTTATGTTTTAAATACACTATAATTTTTTTGGTTTACAATATTTATTTTTTCATCTTATTTTGAATAAATTTCGAAAAAGCAATTTTCAATCGAAAAATTTTGAGTTTATGTGAAAAAAGTGTAAATACAAAAGTTGTAGATCTTTTTATTACCTACAACTTTGTCATTTAACTTTTATCCATACAACTTTTAGTTTGGCCGGAAATCGAGATAAATCATGTTGTATCCTTAAAAACTTAATTTATTAAACCCCTCCTACTTCCCGAACTCAGATAACCCGTAATTTATTTTTCCATTCATTTTTATCATATTATCTTGAGTTTCCAATGGGTTTCATCCTACTGTAATTTTCTTCCAATTTTTATCATTTTTTAAGGCTTCTAATCTGGTCTATATGAAATAGCGGCACTTTTATGGTAGGGATACGAATTAGACTACCTTCATTTATCTGCTTGCCCGAGAAAAATTGTCTCCTTTATACTTAAAACTCTTGATTGGATGTTATTCTGTACATTGGAAATTTTTTCAACTTAAAATTATTGTAACAACGTTTTCATAGATGAAAATTCAAAATAAATGCAATTGTCTTTTTGGAGCCCGTAAAATTTTCGATTGCGTTCACAAATTTGAAATTGTAGGTCGACTATCCAAGAAAGTTAAGACATTCCGTTTTGTCACATATTGAAAGTACTGATTTTTGAATTTATTATTGAATGGTCTTCCTACAATAATAATAATAAAACTAGATATACAAAAATTTCAAGCATTAGATTGCAATCAAAAATTTTACGGGATCCGAAAAAGAAAACACCTCACTTTTCAGAATTTTCATAGAGGAAAAAGTTCTTATACTAATCATAATTAAGCAATACAAATTTTTAGATGTTTTCATTGACATTATCGAATCAACTTCCTAACATCACGTTCCGGTTAAGACTAACATGGCTACTGTTTATACGTTTTCATTTTCAACAATTATGTTCATTATAAATAATGTGTTTAATTACCACGTTCTTAGACGGGTTATGCTAAAGATATTTACGTTAATGAGTAAAAATCTTAGCAACTACTCGCCCAATATCAAAAATAATTTCACTAATATTTGGTATGAAACTTCAAGTTGATCATTGGCTATAATGTAATTTCATTTCGAAACTATGTATCCTATTTCAAAAATTATCTTATCTTATAATAATCATCCGTCAATTCATCAATTTCAATCATCCGTATTTGTACTTTGTATCCCATAATCCAAAACTATTCAATTTCCAAAATGTATTTGCTAATATTTAACATCCAGAATAGAGTTATATATTATGTGTTTTAAATAAAATAAACGAAGTTGCGGACACAGCTAGTATTAAATATAATAAGTAAAAAAACACCGAATCGCCAATTGACTGCCGAAAAAAGTGTGTTCAAGGCTATGATTAATTCAAAATACAATAATTAATTTTTTTTTTTTTTTAATTATTTAATTCGCATCGCATGTTAACTCAAAAAATCACTACTAATCGATAGTATTAAGAGACTCTTCTATCTTGATTAGTAGATTTCATCCAATGTAATTAAATAAATTTCAGATTTTGGCATTCGATTTCTTACACTTTAAAGAATTGAATATAATAAGTAACAGAATTACTTGTTTAGATATTCGACAAATTATTAAGTATCAATGTTTGAACTATTTTTAATCATTAGCATCCATCCTAAAATACTATTTGTACTTAATAACTAAAATTGTGGCGAACCTTACTACTCTACTCTATTAAAAAACAATTTTTAATTGCATGCAAATAATTAATTACAATAAAATAATAAAAGGACTGGTGAAGGATAGTCAAAAGTCAGTAAATAAAGCTCAGTTTAAATTTGAATATTACATAAATATATATATTTTCTTACATTAAGTGTAGCATAAATTATAACAAGAGCTTCTACTTGTGAATTTTGTGTGACGGTGATGCGCGTGCATCATAAAATTTCACTCTCATCATTTTTTCATAACGCGCCTAAAGAAGTATAACTTAAAAAACAAATATTTTTGCTTGAAATTATCTTCTATCTTTTATGGTTCAAAAGTTGAGTCTTGGGCACATTGGACCTCATGGACCGACTTTGCACATTCACAAACTCAAACATATGTCTAAAATATGTCACCAAAATTTCAACTCGCTATCTCTTTTCGTTATTGAATTATCTTGATGACGGGCCGATAGATGGACAGACAAACGGGTATGCTGAAATGGACTAATTAGATGATTCTATTATTTATTAATCTATTAATATTTGCTAGCGTTACAAACTTTAGACTAAAATTAATATTCATTGACATATTGCGTATGTGTCGTGTATAAAAATAGTCCTAAGCTAAACTAATGAAGTGATTTTAATATCTTGCAACAATATAGATACAAATAATGATCCTCTTGTATATGCAATACATTTCTAACCATCTGAAGAGAAAAGTTATTATTATCTTAACCCATACTGTCACTCGTCACTTTAGTTTGTTTGTTTCTTTTATCAATAACACTCCCGCTATCATAATATTATTGTTATTGGAAAAAATGAAACATGAATTACATACACATCCATCAAACAAACCATTTATTGTTATACAAGTCACGTATCAGAGGACGATTTAATCATCCGTAATAATTAACATGAACATTTAGTCTTTTTTTAACAATTGTTTACTGTTTTGTTATTATTATTATTATTATTGTAGTTTAGTACGGTGGTCAAGAACGGGTTTACTTTTTTGGTTAACCTGTGATTACTACTTTATTTTTTATTTTCTTCTTTAAATGATGCCATTTTTTTTAACACGCTTTTATTAGCTTCACTCGTATGTTTGTTTGTCTGTAGGTAACTCTCTGAAGTTGGCTGCAGAACGCATCTGAACGGATCCTTTGCATGAGAGTAATAAAGATAGAGCTAGTGCGCGAACTACGCATGCATGCGTGTTTTTTTAGTTTTTTTAAACTATTATAATTATTAATAAAAATTCAAATAAAACAAGAGAAGATAACAACTAATAGAATTAGTTATTTGGTTACTCGACATATGATTAAATTTCATTGTTTGGACTATTTTTAATCAGCAATCATAAAATACTATAAATATCCAGTCTATACAGTTATACATGTATACATATATAATAAAAATATATATTGTTATTAACTATATTAGCTAAATTTGAGCTAAAATTGTGGAGAATTCAAACATTTTACGAAATAATGTTTCAAACAAAAGTTTTTCTTAAAAACAAACATTTTTTGTATTAGAACTTTTCTTCTATCATTTATACATTTAAGTTGGGTCAAGGATCCATTTTACCCAATGGACCAATTTTGCTCAGTCAACTCTCTTTTTATGTTTAGAATGCGTCACCGAAGGTCATTATATCTTTTTTTTTGGACGGACATCGGAAATGAACTAATTCGGTGTTTCTATGAACATATATTACAAAATTATGTTTGTGCAATCAATATTAGGTAGCGTTACAAAGTTTAGACTAAAATTAATATACTCTGAGATATTATGTATGTACAGTATAAAAACAGGTTGTTTTTTAATGTTTATGGTTTAAATGTCGTTAAAAATAAAATATTAATTCAACCTACTTATTATTTTAGACAACTACTATACTAACTTGCATAGAAACAGGCTATTATTTTTGTACCATTTCCTTGGAAGGAAGAGGGTGAATTTGAAAATACTGCTTTATGTTGATTCCTGTTCAACATTACACACATCGACTGCAAAAAACAGCATGTTTCTAGCGTTCATAGATAATAAGCTGGTATGTTTGGAGCGATTCTTTTCAATTATTTTTTTTTTATAAACAATATTATGTTGCATTTAGAACAACTTCTTTCAAAATTTGTAACAAATAGATCAAAAAAATTTTCGAAAAAAATAAAACCGAATTAAAAAAAAAGTAAAAAATAATTTTAAATTAAACACTTCTACATATAATTCGTTTATGACAAATTACATTCCGAGTGACAAGGATTATTATTTTATTTTTAGTTTTTTAAGTTCTTTTTATTTCGAAAATATTTTTTTTTTTTTTTATTTTTAATGTTTTTTTTTTTGTACTACTAAAAATGTGACTTTTGAGAGATTAGCCAATCATTAAAAATTTATTTTGGCTCCCAACATCCCTTTGTATTGAAGTTGAATGGGACCAATTTGTACATAATAAAAAAGAATATTTTTATATCAGTTTTTAAATGAGTTCTGGAGTAACAAACTGTAAAAGAATCAGACGAATTGAGAACTGCTTCCTTTTTCGAAGAAGGTTAAAAATACTGTGAAATTAAACTTTTTCCTAGATGAGTTAACTTAAGGCAGTTTAACAGCTGTTGTCCTATCACAAATTATTAAATAATACTTATCCAAATGAGATTTGATATACACAGTATATTGATATGAAAACCTAATGCTTGTCGATAAGTCGATAAATTATTTTCCGAAAAAAAATTTCTGGTAAAAATCTAAAATTGATTCTTGGTTTTCATATCAATATTATGCATACCAAATTTCATAGCATTTGGATAAGTATCTTTTGAATTATTTGCGGTGGAAAGTTGTATGTTTCTAACAGCTGTAAAACCCCTTGGGCTCAACACCCATCATTCGATTATCTGTATAACATGTATTTTATATTAGACCCCGCACACGGTAAGATTTCTACATGAGACATCAGATTTTCTAATAAGAAAATCTGATGATGTGCGCGTACATATAATGCTGTCTGAAGTCAGAAAATCTTACGATGTTGTCTGATCTAGGCCATCTTTTAGTTAAAAAAGTAATTAATAAATTTAAAATATTTGATAGTTCATTGTGGTTCGTTGTACGTATGCGATGATATGCGCGTACTTCAGATTTTTGTCTGATGTATGATCAGATTTTCTTATAAGACTGTCCGATGGTATACGTTGACCATAAGATTTTCAGATCCAAAAAAATCTGACGGTATGCGCTGCTGCCCCTTAACAGTAATAGAAATCCATAACAATAATCCCCACTTAGCCACCGTACTAATTATTGTTATATTTATACTGCATATTACTTACAATTATATATACATTCCTCTTATTAGCATTATTGGTGGGTATTATACTATGATGATCGACTGTAAGTGAACAGATACAACTCACCTGTCCGATTCCATTTATTTAAACTTATAAAATGTTAGTGATAGTATGTATATATGCTTAGTTATTATTATGGTTTTGTGTTTTAAATATTGTTTATTAAATTTATTTTATTAAACAGTTACATACATATATATCTGTTTTAAACATTCATGTAAATCTAGTGTTTTATTTATAGTGATTGAGTAGTTATAAAAAATAACAAAATAAATAATATTCGGTAAGTGATATATGCTTTTCTTATTGGAATATTTTTCCAATTAAGTGGGTGATTTCTTTGCTTGGTATGAAGTTTTTTCTAAATGCAACAAAAAAGCATTTATTTGTGTGTTTAAAAAAAAAATTTTGAAATCTCTTTGTTTACTTTTATTTGTATACCTGACATACATAATATATCAGAGTATATTAATTTTAGTCTAAAGTTTATAACGCTATCTAATATTGACCGCACAAAACAAAATTTCTCATAGAACTATCTAATTAGTCCATTTCCGAATGTCTGTCCGTCTGTCATCACGATAATTCAAAAATAAAAAGAGATTTAACTTCGTCAATGATCAAAAAAGATTAAAATTATAAAAGATAAAAGTTCAAAAACCGAAAAATGACTATTTTTTTGAAATATTTTTTTCATAAAATGTTTAAGTTCTCCACATTTTTAGCTCAAATTTTGCTAATAAACACTAATATACATTTATAACTGTATAGACTGGATATTTATTTTATTATTGCTAATTAAAAATGGTCCAAACTAAGATATTCAATCATATGTGGAGTATCTAAACATTTAACTCTGTTAGTTGTTATCTTTACTTATTTAGATCTAAAGATTTCTAATCACTTTATGTAACATAGATAATTTAAACAATATATCTAGTTTTTATTAAGTATTACGTTTGTATTTGTATTTGCAATTTATTTTATTATTGGTGTTATTAGTTATTTTATTTAAGTATATTTTATTGCAAAACTATATTGACCTTATTTAGAATGCAATTTTATGTATTTGAAAATAAGAGATATATGCAATAAGAATATCTTATATGTGGTTAATTATAAACAAAATCATATCTGAACTGAAATTTATTATAAAAAGTTTTTTTTAAGCATATTTAAACTTTCTGACAGTCGCAAACTATACTGATTTTAATCCAAGCGTTTCCAGCAAAAAGCTGGCTGAATTGCAACAAAACCATATCATGTCTAAATTATCACATTTAGTAATATTAACTTCCCGGCGGAAATGGTCGACTTTGTGAATCCGGAATTTAGGCATATGTATAACGTTTCAAAATCATTACAACCCAAATTCAACGTTTTTAGAAAGATGCCGTGAATATTATTTCGAGAACAAATAATGATATCGACATGGAACTTTGATTTAACGAGTAACTGTTCAAATTTTCCGTTTTTTGTTGAGGATAAAAAAACAATAAAAAGACAAAAAAATACCCTGATTAGTAAAAATTATTGTTATTTTAGTCTCCTCATTCGGAAGTTTATCGTGTGGACGTAGCGGATCGCACTTAGACCATTTGTTTAAAAAGTATTTTATCCCATTACACAATATATACCAGCTTTTTTTACAGTACAATATTTCTAAACGTAATCAACACTTATTGTACTTAAACTATTTTAAATTAGCCGACTTTATCAAACTAATATATATTTTTTTCGATACTTAATAAATTAGGGTGTGCTTATTCAATACCCCGAAAGTTTTTTAATTTTTTTTTTTTTTTTTTTTTTTTGTGAAGCGCAATTGACATTTTCTACTCAACTTATATAGCCTACAACAGTCGGCAACCCTACTGCGTTATTTGTGCCAATTGGGTCTGGGATGAAAATTAGTATATTAGATAAAACAGAGTATGCTCACCCGATACCCCAAAAATTTCAGTTTTAACAATCCATGTTATTTTACACAAAAGATTTTATGACTCAATTAAGAAATCGAAGTTTAGGATCGAAAATGTGTTCTTCCAAGTATTTTCGAAAATAAATAATGATTGAAACTCTTTAATCGAGGTAGAGATGAATTGAATACTAATTTTCAAAAATAAATAAACTAATTTCTGTAACCTGATCAAATAAACAATTTTATAACTTCCATTGGAAATTATTCAAATGCTATCATGCAAATTTGTAGATACCAAGTTGAGAAAAAAATTGATTCGTTGGAATGTGTTTTTTGTCTATTTGTATTCTGTAGTTCAAAAATTGGAAAAAATATTATATAAAAAATTTATCAAATAATCTATGACATAACATACTGCGATCCTTGTCTCATTTTTTATTTAAATATTTTTATTTCAATTTTTTTATTTAATTATTTTTATTTCAATTTTTTTATTTAATTATGAATAATTTACAACTTTCATAAATTAAGCATTATAGTCTGGGTGCGGACAAGCCAATCATATAATTTATAATAATCTTCTTAAAATTTTTATATGGGTGAATAATTATTATTTCAACAAGTTTCTCTCCCGAAAATCTTATTAGTGGGCGGTTTTCTTTTCAAAATATTTGAGATCGTCCTCATGCTTAAAATTGACAGATATCCTACTTTTTTTGTTATTGTAATGGGTAGATTATACAATTGCAAACCGTTTTGTCCGATACGATACAAAAATAAGAATCCGTTGCTCGGCAAAAATTACTCCTTTCTACTTTTTACACAATTCAGGTCGTCAAACATTGAATACCAAGTTTGGATATGTGTCGGCCAAGTTGGTTTTTTACATTTTTTGAATTCTATTAAAATAACAAAAAAGTGTATACGCGTCAATTTTTACGATTACGATTTTAATCCAAAAACAAAGTATCAGAATTTTCGTATTAGAAGCCAATTGAACAGAATTTTGGTAGAGAATAAAGTTGTTATAATTATCATAATTAAGACTTTGAAAATTTTGTATTTAATATGCACGATATATATTTAATGTATATGATATGATTCGGGTTCTAGGACTATTACAGTGAGAGCTGCTATTAGTATTTTGATGTCAGTCGAAGCCCATAATGCTCCTCAGATCTTTCTATTAATAAATTTGTTTATAATTGATGTATATTAATTAGATTGTATCCTTGAAACATTGTAAATATTTATCTCTGTCAAGTTAGCAGAGCAAAGTATCGAAAATTGATGATTTAAATATGTTCAAAATTGTATTTTTTAGTGTCTCAAATTAACGTGCTTTTATATAGTGTACCTTCAATAAATTAATTCAAATAAAATTATCAAACCAATCCAAGCTTCACATATTTTGAAGCTGTGATTCATGTTGCACGGATTTTTTTGGTAATTTTAATTAAATTGATTTATTCAAGGTACACCATAAAAGCACCTAATATTAGTATTTACAGCATATTATTTATGTTTTTTTTACAGAATTGCTCTGCCAGCTTCATACAACGGCAGCAGTGGATCGTAATTACTCATTTTTTTATATTAAAAATTTGTACACATAATGCAGCACCTAAAACGCATATAATTTTGCAGCATCTAAAACGCATATAATTTTGAGCATATTTATATTCAATTTTAAATACTTTGCCAGCTCTGCTAGCTTCATGGAAATGAAATACTTGCCATATGTACGTCAAAAGAATAGAAATTATAAATATTTATAAACGAATATAATTTTAAATATAAATTTAAAATTAAGAAAAAATAAGAAAAAGCACAAATTATTCCATAAAACCTTCCAATCCGATTTGTAATGACTTTTTAATCGAATTTTTTTGGAAATACCTAAAGTGTGAAGCGATAGCAAATATTGAATGCACTAAAGCAGTATCTGATTTAGTAGGCGGCGATGCACACTGGAAAAAATTGTTTCATGAAACTAGTTTCAAGAAACATGAAACTGAAGTTGCTTGAAACACATATATAGGATTAACACACCTTGATGCATACAGCGTTTGATGAAACTTTAGTTTCATTGATTTCAGGAAACTGGTTTTCAAGAAATTCGTTAAATCGATTTCTTGTCGCTTCATTTTCACGTTTCAACAGTCCAAATATATTTCATTACAAAATTACTTGTACTAATTTTATTAGTATTATTTCGTTGATAGTTAATCATGCGTAAGGTATTAAATTATTTAATTTATTAATTTATTTAGCATATTGCTTGTTGTAATCTTCACTTGTTTATTCATAAGAAAGTTGTTATAAGTATTTAACATATCTTACAAAATATAAAAAACTAATTCAAAGTTGGAGCAATTGGCTTATTCGAAACTGCCGATTCTTTGTCAGAATATTCATACTCGAGATGTATATAATATGTCAGAGTATATTACATTGAGTAATGTATTTAACGCTAGTAATTATAGAAAAAAATTTTGTATTGGTGTTCATAGCATCACCTAATTAGTCTGCCATCAAGATAAATAAAAAACGAAAAAAAGAGCGATTTGAAATCTTGGTGACGTATTCTTAACTTAAAAAATGAGTTTCCATAATTTTTATTATACTCGACATAATATGGTAAAGTTTATTAATTTTAGTCTAAAGTTTGTAATAGTTGAAAATATTGAAGTTACAAGCATAGATTTTGGCATGTGTGTCCATAGAATCACCAAATTAGTCCACTTCCGCATGTCCATCCGACCGTCATCAAGATATCTCAAAAACGAAGAGAAAGCGAGTTGAAATTCATCAATCATGAAAATTTCGTGAATGAGCAAAATCGGTCCTTTGAACCCAACTTTGTAATTATAAAACAAAAATTCAAAAACAAAAAATATTTGAATTTTAAAAATTACAATTTTTGTGAAACATTTTTTCGTAAATTCTTAGATTAACAATAATTTCAAATCAAAGTTAGTTAATAAGCACATTTATATTTAGAGTTTTAGAATATTTCACGAATGCTAATAATTAAAAATAGTTAAAACGTTAATACTGAACCATATTAAAACTAATATATTAACTATATTAATTTTTATCTTCTATATTAGTTATACACGACATACATAATATGTCAGAGTATATTTATTTTAGTCTACAGTTGGTAACACTAGGAAATATTGACCGCACAAACAATATTTTGGTATAGAACTTCATTGAAACGCCTAGTTAGTTCATTTCCGTTTGTCAGTCCGTCCGTCCATCCATCATCACAATAGCTGAAATACAAAAAAAGATAGTGAACTGAAGTTTTGGTAACTCATAAAAAATGTGTTTAAGTTCGTGCATGGTGCAAAATCGGTACATTGGCTTCAATGAATCCTTGATCTAACTATTAAACTATAAAATATTGAAATACAAAAAATGTTTTATTTCTTTAAAACAAATAAGTTTTGTTTGAAATTTTTTTTCGTAAAACATTAGGATTCGGCACAATACAAGCTTATATTCATTTAACTATCAAATATTGTTAATAACAATGCATATTATTATACAATTACATATAACTGTATATAGACTGCATATTTATAGTATTTTATGAATGCTAATTAAAGATAGTCCCAACAATCATATTCAATTATATATCCAGTATCAAAACAATTAACTGTGTTAGTTGTTATTTTCACTTATTTTCAGAGAATTATTAATGACCCAGACAGGAAAGTATGACGGGCCCATGCTTGAATTTACTCTTCGAAAGTCTGGGCCAGCTTTGGTAAAAGGCTGGAATGATAACACGGGGCCACTCATGGTTGCCCAGATCGACCCACGCTTCATTTTCAAGATTGGGCCATGCTTTATTACCAAGACTGGGCCATACTTTATTATCAAGACTGGGTCACGCTTTATTGCTACGACTGGGGCGCAATTTATAGCCACGAATGGGCCCTCATTTATTACCAAGGCTGGCCAAGTTTTATTACCAGGACTAAAACAGCTTTGTTACCAAGACTGGGCCACGCTTTATTGCTAAAATTGGTACAGGCTTCGTTTCCGAAATTGGGCCACGTGTTATTACCAAGGCTGTCCCAAATATAGTCGCCAGATGTGATCTAAGCTGATTTTCTAATAATACTAATAATAATGTCACATTTTACATTACTCATGTGTATAAATAAATATCAAAGTTTTTTCATACTATCTGCATATGAATTTCATAAAATTATGCTAATTATTATACTTGCTATAATTTCTACGATAAAATAAATATAATACAAGAAATAGATAGTTAAAAAACAATTTCATTTGGAATGATAATTATTAGTTTCCTTAAATCGAAATATTTTTACACATCTTTTCCTGAATATTTTCCGTAATCAACTGATAAAAGAACCATAAAAAGAAATTATTATATAACAGATTATATAAATTTTTATATTACAGATTAAATAAATATTTATATTTGAATCTTCTTCGTAAATAATCAATCAAATGGTATAAAATTCGACAAGAAAACGTAGTTGTTAAAGAGATGTTTTCCAAAAAAATAAAAAACAACCTAAAGTAAAATTTTAAAAATTTATATATAGAAATATTTTATTGAAACATTTTGGCAAGATCATCCTATTTATGTCAAGATTGGGCGCGGGTCTAATTAATATTCGAACATAAACGCTGGTGCCGGTCATTTTAATTCAACTATTGCTTTTTAGTTCCCATCTTGCCCTTAAAAAAAATAAGAATTTGGTACTTATAATAGTAATAAGTATAATATTGATAATGGGGTTTTACCTCCGTTTCTCAGACATACACGCATATAACAGAGGCCAATGGTATCATTATTTTTAATATTTATTATTTGAACTTTTCTATTATAATTTAAAAATAGGGTCAATAATCCATCAGATCTAATGGATCGATTTTGCTCATTTACGAACTTAAACTCACTTTTTATTGTAAGAATGTGTCACCATTTCAGTTCGCTATCTCTTTTTGTTATTGAGTTATCGTGACGTCACGAATAGACAATCGGAAATGGACTAATTAGGTGACCTACTTATACCAAAATTTTGTTTGTGCGGTCAATATCTGGTAGTGTTACAAACTTGTTAGACTAAAATTGATTTACTCTGACATAGTATGTATGTCGAGTATAATAATATAGACAAAAATATTTGCAAATAAATAAATAGACTAATAGGCGGATGTAAAGACCTCCTATTAAATGATTAAAGAATGAAATTTACAGCATAGATGATAGATAGTATTCATCGTGACTATTTTTAAAATCTTGTTATGATGATTTGTTCTAAAACCTGATTTTATAATCAATCGACAAACACTTACAATATTGAATTTGTGTGTACACTAACTTAAGTGGAATAAGAACCAAACAAACTTATATCTATCATAAAGACGACCCCTTATACTACATTGTAATATTTTCGAATTTTCGGGAACAAATAACTCAATAAATCATTATCCAAATGTTATAAATTCGGCACGCCCAATCCTAAAATGAAAATGGAGGACTTGCCAAAAGAGTTTTTCCTCAAAAATCTAAAATAAAAAACTATTATTTAAAAATGGTTTTTTTTTTAGAAATGTTAAGTTTGTGCTTGCTACATACCATCAAATAATTTAAAAAAGTACAATATATTTTTCATTAGAATCAAAGTTGAATTGGTCATTTCAAAAATTTCATTAGTCATTTCATTTAAATTTTATATTTTTTAACCGACTTCAAAAAAAAGGTATCTCAATTCGACCTATATCTTTCAGAAAAAAAAACTGTTTCATACACGCAAATAAACGAGTTATAAAGGGCTTTTAACAAGCTTTTATTTAATTTCACCTGTCCCAATGTTTGTTTGTAATCAAATCTTGTAAGTGAAATTTGATTTACTTCCCGTTTTCCGATTGAGCTGAAATTGTGCATACCCATGTAAATCGGATGATAACACAATATTATGGAATAATTTAATACAAAAATAATATGGTAACGTTGAAAAACTTTGTTCATTATTTCATTGCGATTCGACAATTTAGAATTAAATACGCCCTAAGTTTTATTCTTCAAGAAATCAACTTTTTTTAATACCTCCTTTACCGCGTAATGCTATAAAAGCTTGTATTACAAAAAATAGTTTCTTACTTAATAACTTGTTTATGCTTTATTTAGTATTTAACTTGTAAACAAAATATCGAATAAACAGTTCATTGATGTAATGTAGAAAACCTGAAAAACTGTTCTTGACTTATGTTGTTTTAGCCAGAAATAGGGTTAGTGGTATATAATTTAGCCAAATTAATCTTATTATACTACCATTATTATCTGAATCACACTGAAAACTCATGTTCCTTTGAAATTTTTCCCTATAAATTGAAAAAACATGATTTTTGTAATTTTTATTTCTTTGATTGAAAATCGTGAGCTGGACTTATGCAATTTAAGCAATGAACAACGTCTTATACGTATTATTTAAAGAGCGAGGAATGTATTGTGTTAAATGGTTTATACCCAGAATGAATCGTTTTCAGCAAAAATAGCATATTGGAATAAATGTGACTTAATACTCCACAGGAATTAGAAGAAATATCGACATTTCTTAAAAATTTTGACTACGACCTAACGACCCAGTGCAAAAGGCAGCTTTTAGGATTCCTAACAAAAGTCGCATTGTGCACAAAAAAAGGGTAATTTTGGAAATATATTTTTTTTGATTTTTGTAATTTTCCAAAAATATCTGGCACATTTTACCAATTTTGTTCTGACAAACTTTTTGTAGAGAAAGTTTTTCCAGACCGATTTCTATTTTCCAATTTTGCGTCGTTTCTCCACTAAAGTGTTTTAAAACTAGATTGTTCTACATTTTTTATTTTTTTGGCGGACTCGAGGGGCAAATTCTATTTAACAACAATGCATTCTTCTAGAAAATTTTCTATTCTACAACTTCGATAAGAATTGAATTTTATTCAAAAATAATCTCGAAAATTGTTTTATTATTTAGACCGTTATGACGACGAAAATATGCTTTATGATGATTTTTTTGAGTAGCGAAACAACACAAAATTGGAAAATTTTGTAAAGGTACAAATCGATATGGAAAAACTTTCTACAAAAAGATTACCAGAAGGAAATTCGCAAAATGCACCAGTTTCTTGGAAAATTACATAAATCGAAAAAAAAGCCGAAAATGGGTCACAAACTACCCATTATTCAAAAATCACCCTTATTTTATTTTTGCTCACAATGTGACTTTTCTTTAGGAATCCTAATAGCTACCTTTTCCAACAAGTCGTTTAGGTGTAGTCGAAATTTACTCCATATTTTTTCAATTCAGGTGGGCTATAAGAGGTTTTTGAAGTGACTGATTTAATTATAATATTTATCAAACAAATAAACTTAATCCAGTTCTTAATTCATTTTATGTGTTTTTCAAATATGTTGCACGGCTTATAATTCCCACAATTATTTATGAATAACTTATCAAAACTTATAAATAATAAAGTCTCCAATTTAAATAGACGTCACAAACAAATAGATAGATAGATAAATAAATAATTAATAATCATGTATGGTAAGAATCGAATATAATTTTATATTTTATACATGTAATTTTTTTCTTTTTTTCAAAATAAGAAACGGAAATATTTTTTAACTAGGTAATAACTAGGTGAAGGTTACTTTCACCAATGTATTGCATATAAATAATGTAGCCAGTTAATTATACTTACTATACACAGATGCTATTATTACCTATACATTATAATGATAATAACTAAACTAATATGTTTCTATGTTAATCATTTATGCAGATGTAATTGTTATATTGGTAATATACGGATTATAGATAATATAATTATCATTAGTTAAATTTGAATATGAGTCCATTGGTGACTAGGATTGACATCTATAATAGTTATAAAAAATTACAAAATATATAGAGAGAAAAAAATAATTTAAAAAGCATATTATTTAAATAAATAGGATTAACTATGCATTAAAAATAATTTCAAATGGTTTAAAATAAAGTAACTGTCTAATATTATAATTTTCGGTAACACAGAAATCCTAGAAACACACTTCACTCACTGGATCACATGATCACATGAAGCTCAGATGTACGGGCACTTGGGCACTGGGTTGATCGTGCTAATGCTACTGCCCGGTTAGATGTTTGATGTAGATCCATCGGATCGTGTGCGATAACATCAATCGTGCCATGGTCTGCGTATATTTTGGTGCTATTCCTAAGTACTTTGCAGCCCTGTTGGTTATATTTATCGAGCTTCTGCTGCCGAGAAATTTCTAAGGCGCCTGATTCTAACTTCATCCAGAACTACCCAACTAGATCAAAACGTTTTCCGCCATTTGATGTTTAAGACAGTACCCAGGGACTATCGCTCTCCACGAGCCAGGCGGTCTTGTACGACGTTGCTGTATCATTGCCACGCTGCTGACTGGTTGGTACAATAATTCAGTACGTGCGGTAGTGTCACTTTGGCATAACCACAACGTCGACACCGTTGATCACCGTTCTCGAATCGGCGTGTTTTGTACATAAGTACGCCTTACCCTGATCTGGTTTTAAGGTAGCATGCTCGATTCTATACTTTGTAAGAATACCAGCGTTGGATTTACGACCGCGATAAAATGCCATAGGAGCGATAAAATGCCAGAATAATTTAAATTTGATTTCAAATACCGATGCAATGTTAATTTTTTCGTAGGTCAATATTAGCCTTTAGAAACAATAACCTCCTGATTTTTTTGTAAATTATTAATATTTATTTTTAAGTTTACACTTTTATTCACATACCCTAATAATATGCAAATTTTCGATCAAAATCGATTTTACCATTTTAATGAAAAATTAATGTTTTTTAGAAGAATATATTCTTTTGGGTTCACTCTAGCGGTGAAACGATTAGTCTTCCAAATAAACGTTGAGTATGAGAAATATAAGAAATTTTGTGTACTTTAATTTTGTAAAGTATGTGTTTCTAGTAAAAACGTTTCCTTTTTAACATATTGACAAAAAATTGAAAAAAGTGCCAAAATTAGCTCAAAAAAAAGATTTTGGTCAATTTTTAAGAAATAAGATTTATTTTAATGGGATTTAACATTATTTTATTGCTTGATATACTTATAAATTCATAAACGTTATGAAACTTAATTATACAAAAGTTTCTTGATATGGATATCTAATTATTTTACCGCTAGACAGTCGTGAAAGTACTGCATTTAACTTGTCCACTTAATCAAAAATTTGTTGAACTCTATGAATCAGAAGACCCCATAAGTAGTTTCTTTAAAGAAAAAGTTTTTATAACTCCTCAAGTATATGAATACTAATAGTTGTTTAATGACAATTTAAAGTAAATTGCTAAATAAACTGATATTATTATCTATTGATTTGTAGCACGTTCGTTATGATTGCCTATTGTTACATATTATGTGATGCTCGTGTTAAGAAAAATAATTACACTACCGGAAAGCATATATTATTATAATCGTCATACATGTATACAAAGAATTACACCTGTCAAACTCCTTCAGCATCATGCCTTGCTATCCAATTTTAAGACTCACACGATGCTGGTTCGCCCGTTGCGCCTGATTACTTGCGAGGTGCTATGAAGGGAGTTATGATGGAAGTTGTGATGAAAAATAACTTCACTCTGCCGTGTGAGTGCTTATTAGATTTTGGCGATAACACATGTCCTATTTACCAAACATTTTCTTAGGCTCGTTTTTTATGTAAACCAAGTAGATGCTTGCATTTACATTAATGGATTTTCATTTCCATGGTTACACATTTTTTTATTAAAAAATAAAGTCACGTGGGCTTTGTTTGCCGCAACTGGTGCTAGTCGACTAAGTATGAAAATCGCTGAAATCGAACATCCCGTGAAGCAACAGCAGCTAGCATGGGACCTAGCTACGGCATCTATGATGCCAATTTACTCTCTATGTTATTCATGACCTTACCTTTTTCATCTAAATATGTTAAAGGCAATAATCCATCGATAAGCCCATTTAATACAGTTCAAAGGACCTAAGAAGCCCTTGCCGTTGTCGAGGATATATGTTTGTAGAAAAATTATTTAAAAGACATGAATGCAAGGTGTAATAAGAACAGTGTCAATAATTCGGGATTAATAGTAGTCAAACCGGATAATACAACAAGTAGTTCTGCTAGCTGGAAAGTGACATTACCATAAAGAAACAATAAAAGATGATCAAGCGCCAAATAATCAAAGCCAAGTACGTATTCGTGATATTTCAATTAACAAAACGTTCACAAAAATTTAAATTATCACATATATAACTCTTTAAATATAAAATATAGAACACAATTAAACAACTCAAGAAGTCTGTTGTCCAATCTTGGAATTGGGCTGCTATAGGTTGGCCCTGAAAGAAAGTGACATTGAACGGGCATGCGTTAGGATATATGTGGTGGGCACAGATTAATGTCTTGGTCATTGATGCTCAAAACACCACCAAGAAGTTCTAGTATCTATTTAATATTTTGGCAAGCAAGGAAAAATATCACTATTTCCATTGCTTTAATAAATTGAGTAAGATTATCATAATGTTAGGGCCGTCAAAGTCTACTGACTACGGATTTACGTCATTTAGGACTATATAGTTTTTTTTTTCAAAATAAAAATTCCAAGATTTTGTTATGTTACACATTATGAATAAACGTATTTTTTTTTTTTTTAATATGACGAAGTGTAAAATAGTTTACGGAAATATCTCACAAGGTTATTATTTTTTTGTTAATTAACAAGTCTATTTCACTCAAGTGCTGCATTAAATTAACAATAGAAATTACATGGTTTAATATATAAACAAGGAAAGTTTTTTTATACGCGTATTTTTAATATTTTTTTCTTTTAAAAACCTCAGTTATTTAAAATAACTTCTGACCACCAAATATTTATTATCATATTTAAATCACTTTCGTTTAATTATAGTCTGTAACTTGTTATTTAAATTCTCTTTTATTATGTTGTCGCCTTTTTAGTATTATTGATAAGATTCTTATTTCAACTGGTTGGGAAATTTAATTAATCCACCAAATATCTCCAAACCAGTACGATCATCGACAAATATTTATTCGACATAATAGAAAAATATTTATTCGAGATAATATATTATTTCATTAATATTCTCGAATGATGATAAAACATAAATATTATCAAAGAGAACTCTAATTAACAACGAGTTACATCTTCTCGAAGAATTATTACGATTAGATAATTAATACTGATGATGACTACACTTGAGTCCAAATACGAATTTCTAAAATACAACAAATTTTATGATCTAGGAAATTGAGGCGAAAAAACGCAATTTATTTGATGATACAATATGTAATTAGTAATTAGATAAAAAAAAAAAAACTAGTGAAGATTAAGGAAGTACGAGCACCAAGGCAACTTTTGATAAAAGGCTTGATTTTTTTTTAATACAAAGTTTAAATATGACTAAACAAATTCCAAAAATTTGAAGGAGATTGCCCGATCATTTAAATAAATAATTAACTTTAAAGTTGAGCAATTTAACATTGGTCTTATGGGGTAACCTTCAAACATTGATACATTTCCGTATTTTTCTCATAAATCTGTCGGTGAATATTTTTAAAAAACTTATGGATGAAAGTAAATATATTAGTGATCAATTTAATTCAAAAACATTTACACTTGCCCGACTAATTAAAGTGTATTAATTAAAAGAAAAATAAATGCCGCCAATGTTAAATGTATATCTATATATTGAAAAAAATCATATGGTTACTGCGTTCCCCTTACCGCGCTATAGTCGATACCTATCCCCACCCCGCCTGGCGCTCGTACTACCTTAATAAAGTCCATTGCTTAGATATTCGACATATGGTTCAGTATCAAAGTTTGCACTATTTAATATTATCAGTCATAAAATACTCTAAATATCCAAACTATACAGTTATAAATACATACATAATAATAATATGTATTACAGTTTTATGTGTTTATAGTTAAAATTATGGCGATTCCAAACATTTTGCAAATAAATATTTCAAACAAAAGGTGTTCGCATTTAAGAACAAACATTTTTGAATTTTTCTTCTATCTTCTATGGTTCAAAATGTGGGTCATGGATCCATCGGACTGAATAGACCGATTTTGTTCATTCACGAATTTTATCTTACTTTTTATGTCTAAAATACACCACCGAAGTTTCAGCTCCCTATTTTGTTTTAAGACTTCATCGGATATAATTTTGTTTATCAAAGTAAAACGTTCATTTTAAACCAAAAAATTATAAAAACATACGGTTCATTATAAAATATACCAGAAAAATCGTTTATTTGTTTATTTTAAATAATCAAGAAACATTTGAGTCGGTGCGTTTTTTTTGAGTTGACTGTATGTCAAGTATAAAAATGTTAAGATTTTTGTAGTTCTTTCACCACCTTCTACTGTTTTCTATCTTCTAATATTAAACGAATGATTAAAGATGATCAATAAAATTGAAATTTCGAATATTCTTTAGCGCCGAATTAATTAAGTGTTCAAAATTATTTTTTTCAAGCTTCATTTCTATAGTTTATTTACATTTTTTTTTTTAAATTTATTATATTAGTTTTGATAATAAACTATTGTCATTTTTTAATTTCCTAAATTATTATTAAAGAATGCCTCTGGCGGGGAAAGTTAATTATACTTAATAAAAACTATTATTAATTTTTGTAGTGACTAATGAATTTCATTAAAGCTAGCCTATATATCAAATAATTTTAATCATATAGTATAGAATCATTATAGTTTCACTTTTGAACTCGAATTTCTTCGAACAATGTAGTTTAGTTGGACCAAGGATATAAAATGAAGCACTAATAAAAAAATTAATTTCTAATTAGATTTACGGAAGACTAGATTTCAATTTTTCCTAATGATTTATGATAATTATTTCAAAGTATGTACCAACCTATTTTAAATCGGTACAATATTTTAAAGAACCTTACGTACATATTCTGTTTTGGAATTAATAGATATGATTACTAAGGACATATCCGCTTCTTTAAAATAATCAAGAATTAAAAATAAAATAAGGAGCCGAGATAATTGTTTTTTCACTTGTAAACAGAACAGAACAACGGTTTATTAAAAACTGAAATTCGATTTATAGAGCAAAAGTATTTTGCCATCCGAAATGGGCAGGTAGATTTCGAGTAGTGAATTTTTTCCTCTTGTAAACTGAATGAAAATTTGGGAGATTTTTAATTACGATTTAAAGAATTAACTTCCCAAGAATAAAGCCGAATAAAGAACAATGGCAATTTTTTCCCACAATGAGGAGATGTTAATTATTTCGTGCGGTTACAAGAGGGAAAAAAAATTTTTTTGTCAAAGATTCACTGCTTGAAATCCGCCTGCCCGTTCCGGATGGCAAAAAAATATTCACAAAACCGGTGTTTTAATCGGTTTACAAGAGATATTTTTTTCCACCCCTCCATATCCCGGCTCGGCATTTTTGGGGTCAAAAGTTTAAATGTACAAAATGTAAGCAATCTCTCCAGGAACGCAAATACAAAGAGTTAGAAGGCTTACATTGCGCTGCTACATATACGCACCATTTTTCTGAATATTAGATAAAATTTTTGTATTCATAATCCCAACACCAAACAACACTATCACAGTATAAATATTAACAAATTTCACAAATTTCATTTTAAACAATTCAACCAAATTTTGCATTATATGTTAATGTTTTCGAAATAAGATATCCTCGAGCTTCAGAGCATGATCAAAGAAAAAAACTGGAGGCCAAGCGTTGAAGAAAAAAAGAAACGTCATTAAAAGCGATCCCAGTTTACAATCTTTGCAAAACACCGAGTTTAGGTATCAAAAAGACCAAAAGACTTATTATACCTTCACGAGTTCTTTCAGAAATTTATGGGATATATAATATTGGCGAATATAAGCCGATGAATAAGTATACCATCTGTCAATAAGGCATTCTCAATTTTAAGAACCACACTTGTTAGGCTAGGAAAGCACTGAAACATATTGAAAGGCTGTACAGTTATGCAGTGCCTAACGATGATAATGGCAGTTGCGTGCTTGCAAAAGAGATCTTCAATGGATCTTTAATGCAGTTCTTATCAATGGATTGTAATTATTCAAAACTATGATATAAATAGTCGACTAACCTTTGTACTGCTAGATGATGACACGCAGAAAAAAAAATTTTCATATGCACTAATATCATTTGACAACAGTTTAAAGCGGCCATGCGCACAATGCGCACACGGCAAAATTCGGTAACCACACTTATATCAACTCTTATATTCGTGCCCTACCCGCATTCCGAACACAAAATATACACGCTAAAATATGACTACCTCTAAACTCTTAACTAAATCAAAATAATTCTATTTCTAAAAATAAATAATAATAATAAACAAAAAACAAAAAACAAAATACTGCGTTTTAATGACATGGAAATGGTTTAGTCAAATTTATAGACCAGGAAACAAATACTATTTTTATCCGAAATCCCATAAATTTCGAAATAACAATTGGCAGGATGTTAAGAGAAACGATTTTTCAAAATATAGGTTTTATTGAACGATATTTTAATTGTAATGCTTGGAAAAAGTTTGTTAAGAAATTTATCTATTTTCTAGAAAATTAATTTTTTATGTTTTTTATAAGATCCTTAAACCGCAAAAATTAAAACATACTTTGGATTTTTGGAATCTACTCAATAGAAATAAATTTTTAACCAGAAATTTTTTTTTTACAAAATTTAAGCCTTTTGATTCCCTTTTAACCCTTTAAATAGTAAAGGACGATATTACGGCGCTTTCAGGTAAAGAAGTGACGGCCTCCGGCCTAGTTTTGTCCTTCGGCCTCAGTGTTCGCAATGGAGGTATGGACTGCATTTGCCCTAAGAACTGCATTATAAACATATACATATACAGTTTAAATTTTCCAACGAAGCGGTCGGGTAACAGCTAACAAAAGTAGCATGTGTAACTCTTTATAAGCAATCTGCCAGTAAAAGTCTCATCAAAGTCGGACCAACCATTTCGGAGATAATTAGGAACAAAGACGAAATTTTTTTATTAGTTTTACTACTATCCGGGCAGAGACGAATCGAACAAATTATAGATCATTAAAATCAGTCCAGCCGTTCTTGGGTTTTAAATGGTGTAGCTAACACGACTTATAAGAGGCCAATTTTAAAATACCATGTGATGGTATGTTTACAAATTGAAAACTCCAAAAAATCTGAAATCTTAACGCAAACGGTGCATTGTTTAATATGTTATATTATAAAAATAGTACTTGTTACTATAATATAGACGGGCGATCGGACGGACAGACAGATGAAAATGGACTAGTTTGGAGATTCTATGAACACCGAGATTTAAACTTCGTTCCTGCTTTTGTTAAGGTAACAAATTTTACAATAAAATGAATATACTCTGTCATATTCTGTATTTTTCAAATATAAAAAGGTAATGTAATCTCTTTTTTATTTTAATAGAAATAGTTTTAAAACCTACTAATTGCCCTTGACAAAAGTAATTAGGTCTGTATTTACTTAATTGTTTATAATTTAACATATTTTGTGAATACTTCTGTTATCGAAGTAAAAAAAATTGCTTTTGATTATATGTGTAAAGAAGTTTCGTAAGGAGTGTCTTCGAGTAATTATTTTCTAGTAAACTTCGTAAACTATTTCAAATTGAGCAAGTTTATTAATTTATATGTTTATTTAAATATTGATTATGGAATTTGAATACAATAAATTAATTAATTCCGACATAATCATATACTTTGACTACTTGATTTTTAGGAAGAAATTCTTTACTTTACGATTGATTTAGTTTTACGGGATAGGTGTTCATTATAAAAGCTTGTTTTTAAAAATGTATTTTTAATAAATAATTTAATTTGTATTATATATTCAATTAATTTATTTATTAAAAATACAATTTAAAAAAAAAAAAAAGGTTTTATATTCCAATTATACAAAAATGAAATTATGTAAAATTGATTGTTTTTAAAAGTTTATTTTTTATTCATAATTTTATTTTCAACTTTTTAGTTAAATGCAAAGCAAAGCGTAAATTTTTTCACATCTACCAATGATAATAGACCAAGGTAGAAGCCTTAAAAAATGATAAAAAGAAATGATAAAAATATAGTAGGATGAAGCCCATTGGAAACGCAAGATAATATGATAAAAATGAAAGGAAAAATAAAATACGGGCGAACTACAAGTCCTATGGAAAAAAGCTAAATGGCAAAGTTGTAAGTAATAAAAAGATCTACAACTTTTGTATTTACACTTTTTTCACATAACCTCAAAATTTTTCGGTTGAAAATTAGGGTGCTTTTTGCAACTTGGGTACAACTTCGCCATTTAACTTTTTTCCATAGGACTTGTAGTTTTGCCGGAAATTCAGATAAATTGAATTTTACCCTTAAACACTCACCCCCCCCCTACTTTCGGAACTCAGATCGCCCGTAATTTATTTTTCCTTTCATTTTTATCATATTATCTTCCGTTTCCAATTGGTTTCATTCTCCTATAATTTTTTTTGTTTTCCAAAATTATCTTCCCTGGTATAAAACAATTTACGGTAGTTGTGCTATAATAAAAAATACTAACAGTCAAAAACTTTTGAAAAAATAATAGAATATTAATTAGCTATTTCTGAATTAAAGAAAAAACAAACAAATTATTCACCGTTTTATTATTATATAGCAACTAAAAGTTCAACAATACGTGAAAAAATAAACAATATGTGTGTATACGTATATATGAGTACTGTAGTAGTGTGTGGTAAACCTTTACAAACAATACAAACAGTACATACACACAGGCAGAACTGGTGTACAGTAACAGACAAAAATTGTATTCATTTTTAATACAATCCAACCTACTTTTACCGCGCATATTATTCAGTGTTTTTAGAATATTGTAGCAGAACTTAACGATTCAAATCGTGTTTATTTTAAAATTGTATATACTTTGGTTTGAAAAATTTATATGTTGCATATTTTTTGTTGCGGATTGTAATTAAGCAATATGCAATGGTATTTAAACAGTAAACTCAATATGTACAGCTTAGTTGAATGTACTTAACATTATTTTACAAGGATGCGGGCATCCAACCTTGCCTGCAGAAACTGGAAATAAATTAGCGACACGTTGCAAATATAAGAAAATCAGCGTCTGTTTATTTATTTATTTATGCAAAACAACAATTTTAATTTATTTTTTACTAAATTTTTTTTTTTTTTTTATTGCAAGAACCTTTTGTGTCTTATGGAATTTTTTTGTTACAGATTAATTCACAGTTATATCAAAGCCAGCGAAGCATTTTGAAGGAAAAACTCCATGATGTAAGATCAAAATAAATGCCCTTAATTAGTGAAGATTACCTTAAAACGTAACATTTTAATTTTTTCTTTAAACAATTGGATAAATTTTGCTTAATAATAACACATTATAATGTTAGAATTAAACAAATTGTTAATACCAATGTGTATTATACTATTTTGTAACGACATAATACTCAGTTCATTAAGTGTATCCAGCAAACCAACATTTTCATTATCACTATTTGGGCAATTAAGCCGTTTAACTGGTTTTAGTAAAAGGGATACATATAAAGCTGACGATGATATCAGTAGTCGTGTGAAGCCGTTTAGTGGTCAACGAGTTAGAAGTGATTCGGTACAAATGGTATATTACCATGACCAGACTATAGCCGTTATTGAAATTGGTCCTGATCGTTTGCTGTTAAACTGTGAATTAATTGAAGTTATGTAAGTATATTTTATAGCACCTGGGCGACCGAACTTCGCACGTTTATTTTTTTAGTGATGACTATTTTCTAGTTATCTGTATCATGCACTGTACGTGAAAGGAATATCTTAATCGATTAATGCATCTCGAGTATCTCAAATTTGTAATAAAACATTCACATTCTAGAAAATATAATTATTTGTTCAATTGTTTGTATGTAAATTGTATAGCAAATGTCAAACAAAAATTATTGAAAAAATCAGCCTTTCGTCAAATTCAACCTACCGGGTGTACCACTTTATTCTAACGATTTTCATATTTTTTACGTTTTTCTCGAAAATAGTTCCAATGACTGACTTCAAACTGATAGTATATTTACAAAACATTTTAAGTAAAACAAATTTATCCGTTGTGTCAGTCCGTGATCAAAATAACTCAGAACTGAAAATATCGGGTTGAAATTTTAATGACATATTCTAGACCTAAAATGTAACTTGAACCTAATGAATGAGCAAAATCGGACCATTGAGTCGAATAAATCCATGACCCAATTTTTAAACCATAAAACATGAAGAACAGTTGTAGAATAAAAAATGTTTGTTTCTTATAAATAAACAACTTATAAATTTTGTATATAATTTTTGTTTCAGTGAACCAAATGATGCCAATACTACTTTAAATACATTAAGAAGCATATCTAAACCGCTAGTCATTACATTAGATGAAATGTTAAATTTATTGAAACAATGTGAAATGATCGAAGAACCTTCTTCAAGTGCAACTAGTGATATACAAGGTGATAGTCCGTACACATCTGATTCAGATTTGCCACCAAAAGCAGTACAACAACAATCTGCAAACCCAATATTAAATTTATTTAACCGAAATAGGAATAATAATGGTGCTACAGAAAAACCAAGTGCTACTTTTTCTATATTTAATGGAATTGCACCGGGTACAAAATGGTGTGGTAATGGTGATATTGCTGTAAATTATCATGATCTAGGTACAGACGCTAATGTGGATAAATGTTGTCGTACACACGATATATGCCCAGTTAAAATTGCTAAATATGCAACACGATATACTCTGTATAATGATTCGCCGTTTACCAGGTTTGTTTAAATTTATCTATTTTTAAGATCCCAATAAACTAATCCTTATATCGGGCTTACACATTGGAAAGAGTGGTGTCTCTTGTTATTTTAATAATTTTTCCATCTTTGCTAGTTAATGTTTAAATGTTCAAACTGTACAAATTGGCCATGATAAATTGTAAGAAAACTTATGAAATTTAATCAAATAAATGACACTAAAGCATACAGAAGGTAGGATAGCTGCTTTGTTGTTTGTTGAAAGAATTATTTACTATCAAGGACTCGTTTAGACAGTGCAAGTACTGATGTACAAATCAAAAAAGAGAAATTTGATTTACTGACTGGCTAATAAAATGGAAGAACCAATATAAATTTAGCAGCCAGTTGCAACATAATGGTTACCACTTGCAAGCTCCTATTTGCCAGTTACAGGCGATCTTTACTAGTAAATCTACTCGTGAAGTGCAAACCTGATATTAAACTTACTATCAATTTTTCACACCAACTAATTTGTGAACACACTCCAAATATATAAATATAACTAAAAGGCACTTAATATCGTGAAATGTGAAGGTTGTATATTCGAATGATCCCGATTTTCGTAATATTCGGGTCAAAATTACTCTAGAAAATAATTTACATCAAACTAGCAAACCATATTATTTTAACTTTTTCTCAATTTCCAAAAGAAGAAAATCTTTTTAAAAAAGGGTGAAAATTTCGAAAATAAATTTAAATTTATACTAACCAGGACCATGCGATAACTATTCTGTCAGTTTAAATATAATATAATATAATAATTCTCAACTCCACGGTCCATAAATTCAAATTTGCAAAACTAGAAGTCTAATATCTTTAAATGTGAAGGTAGAACGTTTGGTTAACAATGCTGTCAATTTAAATACAGTCTAATTTTTTAAATCTCTCGATATATTAACTATAAATTTTTTAAATTATTTTTTCTTCAAATTTCAGATCTTATTGTCAATGTGATGATATGTTATACAGTTGCCTAAAAGAAGCAAATTCAACATCTGGTCAATTATTTGGGAATATATTTTTCAATTTAGTACAAACAACTTGTATTGATAAAACACAAGATGGAAAATGGTTATTTAGAAAAACTAGAAAACAATTTTAAGGATTTTCAAAAAACAAGGGCTTATAAATTGAAAATTTGCCATTACCACTTCAAAAAATTCAACATACGTAATTTGAGACGTAATTCTACAACTTTTTTTTAATGTTTTTTAATTATATTTTTATTTAACAGAAGTGAAAATAAAGGTACTGTTAGTATGACTAACTGTAGTACAGTTTACTAAGTCTGCCCTAAATATTTAAAAGTTTAAACTGTTAGTATGACTAACTGAGCCAAAACTAATTCAGCAATTGACTACTATTATTTATCCTTCTAATGGTCTAAAAGTCCTTCCTAATGGACTGCTATTAAGTATCCTCATTCCAATAATTCTGGTGACTTATTTAGTCAACAAATGATTTAAATTTTCACACTTAATATATACATGGAATATTATGAACAAGGTTACATTAATCATAAGGCTAAAACAGTAGGTGCCTATAAGGGTTGCTGCAACTAAAATAGATTGCGCTATTGGATTTCACAACTACAATCAAACTGCTGAACATAGACCGAATTTTCATTGTTGATAGTTTGTCTATTTGTTTTGATAAATTTGAAAAAATTTAGTGCATTTCTGTAAAAAAAAAAAGACTAAGAGCCCTGAACTTTGTTTGTCTAAGATACTTAATCAGATCCTAATTTTGAATTCAAAACACAAACTTATATTTTTTGTACGTATTGTTTCTAGTGAATTATTGTACATTCTAATGTTTTTTAATAAAATTATTATAAATTTGTTTTATTTATATAAGTTATTACTAAATATGGCTACCATTCCTTTATTTTCAGATAGATCCGTTGTTCATGAAAAATTTTCCTAAAGTTTCTCCTTCCAGAGACAAGATCAAAAGATGTAACCTTCTTGAAATGATTACTATTCATATAATAGTACTTGCAATGTACATGGTTTATTTATAACTTTAATGCCCGGAACACAAACAATAACTAACCCCACCCTCCCTCGGCAATTAATAACGAATCAGACTGAGAGCCAGCAGGCTATTTCACTATACCACAAATGTGACAGAATAAAAAATCAGCAGTTAGAAAATCAGAAAACAAAATTAATAGACACACAGCTAGTGCCTTTTATGATAACTCAAGTGAGAGGGAAATATACTCTCCAACTCTCCATGTTGGCGACAATATTCCCATTAACTTTTAAATCTATTATCACTATGTGAAGATAGATAAATAGGTCACGCAAAATATTAAAAAAAAAAAAAAAAAAAAAAACACAATTTAAATTTTAAACTGAGTGTATTAAAAAAATTCGCAAACAATAAATAATCGAATAAATTTCAAATAAAGATCAAAATTAATATGATCACAAAAATAAAAATCATCCAAAACACCTGCACATAAAAAATTCTTAAAAATAATAGATGATAATAATATTAATAAAAGTATTGACAAATTAATATTAAAAATAATAATAATAATTGATTATATTTTATATTATTGTAATCAATTGTGATAGTGATAGCATCACAGGGATGTTTCTGAAAAAAGAAGTTACGAAATTTTCAAATTCTAATATTTTCCATATTGTTTCTTTTAAAATAATTACAATATTTTTCAATTAAAGAATATAACTATAGACAAACAAAATATTTTCAACATTATTTTACTTCAAAACGTAAGGTTGTTTATACTTATAACATAAAATCATTGACAGAGTTATACAATCTATACATATTTCTCTGTCATTGGTATACTTTTTAAAATTTTTTAACGTTTTGAAAATAAATTAAAAATATAAAATTTTAACAAAAATATTAATTTAACTTTATATTTTTCTGAAAAAACAATTTGTAAATTCTAAACTAAATTTTATATTTTAATTTTCAGGCGCCAGTTTTTTTTTTTTTAAATAATTAACTATTTTAAATTGGACTTCGAGAAACTGTTAATTTTAGATTTATTTATCTAGGACATTCATGCTAGTGAAGACTAATTACCGGTATAATTAAGAACTATTAAGAATTTCCCAACATTTACACACCGTAGACATAAAACTTATAATAGATGAAGTGTATAATATATTACAATAACTAAACAGAATTTTATAGTCTATAGAAAAGTCAGTTGTGTATATTATTAGTAGTTTATATTTTTGCTACTATAGCGCTAAAAATCTTAGCATGAATCTTCTATAAAAAATAATTAGTTCTTAAAATGGTAAGGTTACCTACAATGCTTGTATAAATGGTAAGAATCAATAAAAAATACAAGTTAACCCAGATAAGTACGGATATTATCCTACTATCAAAATTTTTCTAAACCAGGCGTTTAATAGGTTTCACATTCAATAATTTATTATACTTTACACGAAATTATTGCAACGTTCTTAGTGATTTCACTTTGAAATCGCCAACAGTCAGAAGTTCATTCTTAACTTTTAACGCTTTTGTATCTTCGATTATTAAACAGTGTAAAATATTCATAATTATGAAACATTTATTGAAAATAAAAACAAAATGCGGCTATAGCTATTTATGTAATCGTTAGCGCACTAAGAAAAAAATAATATGAGCTTTATTGGTAAGTAAATGACTAAGAAATAATTTAAATTTTACTTTATTAAATTGTATACTTTATTTACATATAACATATTAAAAAATGCATCTTTACTTTTCTAATAAATTTGAAAAGTAGAAAGTTATTAATAGCAAGCTTTTTAAAAAATGAAAAGGCTACATAAACGTTGCAAAATAATTGTTCTAGTTTATTCATTACTTCTAGAAGTAGCCAAAGAGCCAAAACTCCATTTAATGTAAAAACAATACTTATATTAGATTTCAATACAAATCTACAATACTCTTTGATATTTCAAGTTTAATCTCAGAAACCATGACCATGATTTCACACAACTGTTTCTTAGATTTAATTTGCAAACAATAACTTTTTCGGATCAATTGGAAATTATTTTCTTAACAGTAATATCTTTCCGTGAAATTTGTAAGACCCTTTCAGAAACACCCTGTATTATTGATTATGTCTCATTCAATTAATAACTATAACGAAATAACTAGACTACGACAATGAAAGTATATTCAATGTCTTTTTTACTTCGAGTGATCAGAATTTAAGCGCACTGCACTCGAAATAAAAATTTATAAAAAGAAAAATGCTAATAATTATATTTGCATCAAGAATTTGATCCAATTCTTAAAAAAGTATATATAATGCGACTGTGTAAATTTTAAGATTGGTAAATTCTTTACTTGAAGAATTTTATTTTTTTTTTAATACAATCTGAAACAAAGGAATCATATTGCACACAACTATACATTTTACAAAATAAAGTTAGAAACTAGATCAATTATCTGCCAATTCACCACAAACGATACAATTTTAGTTGATTTTAAAACGTTAAATTCAGCTTCTGAAAATTCTTAAAAATATTTTCACTACAAAAAGTCGTAACAAAATGAATATACGAATTTTTCCCAAATTTTATCTAAGTGGTATTCAAAGATTCTTAAAAAAATTAAGAAAATTCGATATTTTTTTTTGTCGATTTTGATAAAATTATATTTCTAAGGTAATTTTAACCCATAAATTTTAAAAATAACGTTTATTTAACGATTGGATGTCTAGGTTTGGGATACCGCATAAAATTTCAAACAATATCTTAGAAACTAATCGATCAATCTAAAAATAATTCATTCCAAAATTCGTTCCTAGTAACATAACAATATCTAATAACGAATTCATACTGAAGCTAATTACTAAATACGATATAAATATTACATTCCCATTACGATTAGTTGCCTAGAAAACGCTTGTAGTACTATTTTATTCTGATTTATTGTTTTTTAAATGTGTAGTTATATATTTTTATCTCTTGTTTTATATTTTTAACAATTTTTTCTTTTTTATCATATATTACATATACTACACTTTGATTATTTTCTGTCACTTCGCATATTTTGCATTCTGTTGTATCTCTTTTAAGATTATCAAAATAAACGCTTATATATCACGCTCGCTAGTCCAAAGCATCATTGTCGATTTACATGTCAGGAAACCTGCTTATGTCATTAATGAGATCAATATGTAATGAAGACCTGAGTTTTCAGCTCAATATACATTTTTCCAAAGTTGAAAGTTTATTTTAACGCTATAGATAAAAATTAAATTTCTTAGTTCGAAAGGGTGATTCAGCATTATTTAAAAGTCAATTACTGTATGCTGGTAACTTTATCAACTAAATTATTTAATTGTCAAATATGATATTGAAATCTAAGTAAGATTACATCTACTTATTTAAAATTTACCAAACATAATTACCATATTTTGCGATCTTAAAGATGATTTTACGAGACAATTTTTAGAAAAATATTTCATACTTTTGGATTATTAAAATATCAATTTTAAGACGATTTTTCTATACAAAAAATATATTACATCTTATGATCACGAAAATACGACTTTCTTGTAAATTTAATAGCTTTAATTACATACAACTAGATAATAATTTTATTTATTAAGAAAAATCACATAACGATTGTTTTCATAAACTATTGATCTAGTTTCTATTTTAAATTTGTTTCGATTTCATAACATAAATAATAAATATATTCGTAACACTATGATTAAAAATGTATCACTTGTTTATCGAGCATCTTTAGCTGTTAATTTTTCAATTAATTCTTGTAACGGTGCTAACTCGCGTCGATCAATTAAATTAAATTCCTGGAAAGAAAAAAATTTTTAAATAACAAGTTTAAGACCAACTTTTAATTTAAACTTGTTCCAGAGTGAAACCACTTTTCGACAGATTTTGCCTATTTTTTCACGGGTCTGAATAACGTCTATCTATGCGATCCCGAAGTTACATAATTTTTACATGATTTCAAGGGTCACTTTCTATTTAAATCATCTAAAACTTACTGTCCTCCCAACTATTTTTTATTATATCACAAAAAATATTGCGTCAGAATTGAAAATATATATTTTTTTTTTATCATTTCACTAAAATAACGTGATAAACGATTATCTACTGAAGTACAGATGACATTTCTACTCCTGTAACTAATATAACCTACTAATTGTAATACAACAAAAGTTGTTAAATTATCTTAGTTGTATTTTATGACGCTCAAACGATATATTACAAGTATAAATTTTGATCTATTTAATTAAATTTCTTTCACCTTAAGATTATCCTAAACTGTTTTTTAAACAATTAAGTTATTTATTAAATGGCGGACTATCTAAATATTAACATCTAAAATTCTGTTTTAATTCAATTTTCTATTATTACTCACTTGTACGAAAAAAATAAAATGCTTAAATGATGTATTTAAATGGGCTTCTTCTCCGAGTTGGACGACTTCACTAAAATGTTGATGATATATATGGGCATAAACTCTAAAAAGTCGTTTTAATATTGTTTTTGCAATTGACAAAAAATTTTTTGGAAATGGAACACCTAAAATTAAAATAATCATTTTCAATTTTCAGATTCGTGAATTATAATGTGAAATTACATACCAATTTTTGATGGAAATAGTGTTTCGTCATCCAATTGATCCTGAACCCATGTCATTAAATAATCTATATATTTTGGAGCGGAACATTTAATTGGTTTTTTTACTGTATGACCATCTGCCCAATGATATTCATATTTTGGTCCTGCTGACATTATTGAACAACTTTCTTCTGTACAAAATTCCGTAATTGTTCCATACAACATATTGATTTGATTAAAAAAATCAACAGCTAAAAAAAAATTATTTGGTTTAAATTAACACTTCATGTTAATAAATTATTTTTTATATTTTTTCTACTGAACATACTCGTGGGCAAATAAATTAATCGTTTTATAAACACATAAGAAACATAGCTTATACAGCTGATAACAGAATTAGCAATGATTTAAATCAGAAACTTGTTTTAATTGAAAATATATTGTTTTTTGTAAACCGTTTATGCATATACATTGTCAATTTTTTATGAAATAATTTCAACTTTTTCTCAATCAGCAATCAATTTTCAAGTAAATTTACGGCTAGCTACATAGCTCTGATCTATTTTCATCAGTGGTTAAATTTTGATAATTTTATAGCATGTTTCAAAAAAATAAAATCACTAAGAAAATCAATATTTTGTACTGATCAATATGCTGTCTTGAAGCCATCGATTTAAAATCGACAGCAGTTACTGTATGTATTTTTTATATATAAATTTATTTCTCTCAAAATTTTAGCTTTAACAAATACTCTTTAGCTAACTTTGATTAGGGGGAGGTGTAAGGGTTGAAGGGTAAAGTATAGAAAAATTGGGCTTTGTGATTAAAGACAATAAGTTTACAGTGTGTAAAAGATTGATATTTACTAGATTCCCAAGAAAGGTTTAATAAAAGATAAAACATCTCGCTACTACTTTAGACAGAACATATATATATTTTTGAATTATATATGATATCATCAAGAATTGAGTGAATACTGATTAACTTTTTGGCTCAATTTCATGAAAGTAATTTTTTGGATTTTAGCAAATTAATTAAATTTATTTTTATTAGTATGGAATGTTTCAACCCAAGTTATGCTGAGATGAAATAAAAAATTTTCTTACTATTAACAGCAACCCATTCGTTGAGATCTTCTCCTTCAGGTAACATGACGGCTAGTCGTAAATTACCCGACCCTAAAGTGGCCGCAGCATGTTTCATCAATTCATACTGATGTGTTCCCTCAGGTATATTTTTCTTTGGTTTAAATGTTTTGGAGGAACGTCCTCCACTATAAAAATTCATTAGAAACATAATTTTTTTATTAAATTACAACATTTTATAATTAATAAAGTAACTTACAAAAGGAAACTCATTTTTATTATGTATAACAATGAAAGTGTAATAAATTATGAATTATTTTACTATTTAGTAAAAAAATATTTATTTTTGAAAAACAATGTATTATGTTTTTATTTTTAGTCAAGTTATATTGTCTATGCTTTCAGCCATTACAAATGTTTTCACCATTCTATGATTACTGTCTAAAATAAAGTGTCAAACGCAGTTAACTTTTCTATGGTTAATTTTAAACTTCCTGGTAAAATACCACGGAGAGGTTATGTTAACGTATTTTTTTAATTCAAAATTTAAATAATTTTTATTTATATGACAGTTGAAGTTTTTAAAGTACTTTTCATGTTTTTTCAAGTAATGTTTTATTTTTCTGTGAATTTATAAAAAACGTATTTTTTTATTATTTAAACTATATTATGGAGTCATTTATTTATGGATATTTGGAACCAAGAAATGCTCCTAATCCTACAAGTTTTATTAAGGTTAATTTTATTTTATATTAATGTAACATATAGTTCATTAATTATTTTTATTTTAATGAAATTGGAGTGTCTGCCTGTGTACCATAGCATTGTTCCGCATGCGAAATTGTGTTACGAAGATGGTAAAATATATTCACGACCCAAGTTTGAAAAAATAGATCTAGCTGAAAATTTAAATATGTTTTATATTAATCTTAAAGGGGATGTATCATTGTTCCAAGAAGATTTATCTCAAAGATGTTTTTGTGCGACTTATTTCCCATTTTTCCTTGCGCAATTAAAGGATAGGAAATTTTTTCCGATATTTATTCTGAATATATACTTTTTTATGCAGTTAAATTATGCAGATTTTATACGTAGGCGTAGTTTTTTGTCAGATATATAGGCCATTATTGAGACTCAATAGAATATAATTTTTTATCATTGAATTTTAAGGTACAAATTTTTAATTCATTTACAGAATCCAACCAACTACCTAGTACCAGACGTGTCAATATTCGATTCGTCAACTGCAAATGTACCTAGAAAGAATAAAGAAAATTTTTCACCTGAAATTGCATTGAAAAATCAGGTGTCTTTTAAGTCACCATTAACAGCAGATCGATTAAACTATTCTCAACAATTTTTTGACATTAAAACTCCTGCTAATGTTGAAAATCATGCAAAATCAAACCCACCAGAACACTTTTTAAATAAAGAACTGGATTTAAGTTTTTGCAGTCCTAAAAAACAACCTTTATCTGTTATTAGAAATAATGCGATAACAGTTAATAAAAATCCTAAATCTTATTCTGATTGGATAAAACATGTAAATAGTATTCAACAAGAAAAAATAATGAACGAAGAAATTAAGGAACCCGAACCTACAATTTCTGATTTATATGAAGTAATTAAAAATCAAAATAATCATTTGAAAAATTTACAAAAACAGGTTGAAATTTTACTGGATCGTACTAATGAAAATTCTTCACAACGTGCAATTGAATATCAACAATGTCCGTGCAAATGTTCGTGTTCTAAATCTAATCAAGATAGAAATACACAAAATTCAAAATCAAACCCAGTACAAGTTTCAATTGGTATAATGACAAGTTTTGAAATTAATGTTAATTCAAATGATACTAAATCAAACAATCATAGTCCAAAAAATTTGGATATGAATAAAAAATGTTCGGAGATTGAATATACTGCGACGCCTGTTATAAATAAACGTGATTCTTATAGTAATTATAATTTTGGAGGTTTATCTCATTTAACAAATACTATAGCTGAAGGATACAGTCGGTGTAAGGATTATTCTCTTAGTGAAATTCCAGAAATACCTGAACCACCTGAAGATTCCATTTATTCTTCTAATAGTATTCATGTTGACATTCAAGAATTTGCCGAAAGTTCTGATGATGAGTAAGTTTTATTCATTTAATAGTTTGTTTTGCTCTGTATTGTGAACACAAACCGGAAATTATAATGATTATTAGATAAATTAAATAAATCAACAATCAGAAAATTTTTATTGTATTCAACAATGTTAATTTAACTTTTAATTAAAATTGCTGACAAGGAATTTTAATACATTCTGAGTTACACAATTTAAAAATATAAAAGCATTAACACCATTTCGCTTATTTCTGTAAACTAAGAATGTTCGCTCTTTTTTTTAAATTTTCATCAAAATTTCAGACTTCTTTCAGAAAATTTTTATTACAAGGATCTTAAAATTTACAAAATACAAATTAACTAAAAAAAATATTTACTCAGTGAATTTAATAAATTCTCTATAAAAAATGTGGATTTAACCAGCAAGCGAGTAAAATCCGTTAAACTCGTTAAAAAATCCTTTATAAACTCCTATTAAAGTTGCTATTAACCTTGTACGATTTCACTAGTATTGCAAAATACTAGTGTTTTAAGAAAATATCACGGTTAAAGCAACTATAAAAATTGCCATTAAGTTTTCGTAAAAATTAAAAGTTTAAAGATATTTGAGTGATTAATATAGAAACTTAAAAATTTTTAAGGGAAAATAACGATGCTGAAATAGAAAATAACGAAGAATATAATGATAGTGTAGAAGCGTACAATAACGTAGTCGTAAGTATTGATAAATTAATCGACATTATTATTATATTAATAGACAAATCAATTAATTATGCACCCTAAGATGCATTCAGATTGAGTAGCAACTTTAATTATTCTCTGTAAGAAACATTTAAACAATTTCATTCATTTGCATACTATTTACAGTTTATTATTTGACCTATCAGTCCAAAAAACACGATTTATTCTCGGGATGTTTATATCAAATTAATTTATACTAATATTTTAATACAGGAACAGGTAGAAAATATTTTGAAACAATCTCCCAGAGAAAATAAAGATCATCAACCTGCTGAAAATGTCGTACGTGTTGATCTCCCAAATAATGTACAGGACTTGGGAATTAGTTTCGTTAACTTAAATTTGACAACGTAAGTTTTAAGTATATTTCATAAAAATCAACAATATTATTCAGTGCGATATGGAGTAGCAACGCACGAGTTTTAGTACGAAAGCATGTTAGAGTCTAAATTTCGTTCGAAATTTTTGGACTCGTTTTTCTTTCGGTGCTGCGCTTATTACGATGAACTACTATTAAAAACAAATAATATTTTCAGTGATTCACTGGTAATGAATAAAAAGCGTAATGATTTGAGTGTAGAAGTAAATCAATTGGTAATGAAATATTTACGAGATGATCAACTGAGTTTTTTGGTGACAAAAAATCAAAAAATACAAAAATTACCGAATTATGGAAAAAATCAATTTCAGAAACAAAATATATTTTCCAGTCCATTAAACGGGAATGAAGTATCATTCGCTACTGTAAAACATATGCAAAAATATCGACTTTGGAATAATTCTAATGGTAAGTCAGTAGTCTATATGTTTACTGCAAAATTATTATCTACAAAATTCATAACAGACTCCGGACTGACGTAACGTAATTACAGACTTAGACCAATCAATAAAATTAAGCAACAACAGTCACAATCTGTGTTTGGGTGGGTGGGTGACCACTTAGCAGTGCTGTGTACTGTTGTATAAATTAATAATCTCTTTTGGTTAATGACTATATAGCTGAACGTAGCTGAAGCCAGAAAAAAATAAAATAAATTCATAACGTTGATTCAACTTGTTCAATTTTTCTTCTTAAAATTTCTTTTATAAATTTGAGTCTATAAATTGGAGGGTCAAATCACATTATCTTAGCGAATTACGAAATACTACCAATAAAAAAATATAAATACTCAGTGAATTAATTTTGTAGCCCTCAGACATACTCATTCAACTTTAAATAACTGTTAACATTTTTATTTTTTAACTTCTTAACTTATAAAGTTCTAATCCTTGGAAGCTCGAATTGAATCGCCCAGTTATACTTTGCTTACATACTTTTGGAAATTAATAAACTTTTACTTTTTAGAACAAGTTGCTTGTAATATTCAACAAATGATACGTACTGAAGAATGTCGACCTGGGAATAAATATTCAAGCCAGAGTAAAATACTAGATATAACTGCTTTAAAACAACAACCTAAGTTATTATAAATCAATTTTTATTTTATTGTATTTTGTTTTTTTTTATAAATAAATAAAAAATTTGTTCTTCTACAATTTTCTTTATTTTTATACAAAATTATATCGAGATGATTGGAAAGAATAAATTAACTCCAAAAAAATGTATGACTGACTCAAATAATAAATTATGCTGCATTTGTTTCAGTTTATTTACTAACTGTACGGAAGGTTTTTTGTTCACATTCTTATAAGAGTCAAAACTAATTAAATTAGTTATCGCGGAATGTTATTCTCGATGAAGTAATACATACAGCCCTAAACAAGAAAGTACTCCATACTGAAAAGAAAAACAAAAATTAATTTGTTAATTTAAAAAATTGAAAACAACGATTAAGTTGAAATTCAAAAAAAATATATGGAAGAACAGAAGTCAAAATTTTAGCGTTCCTGATAGATACTATGTACTATAATTTCACGGAAAATAGAAAAATTTTGATAATAAACACTAAAAGCGGTGGTTCAAATTTTATATAACTAAAACTGTGATTGAATGTGAAAAATTTAAGCATTATTGGAAATTCATATTTTAATTTTAATATATACTTTTGAGAGATAAAGACTCTTAGTTCGTTCTAACTATAAAAAAATAACTTTAATTATTTAAATCTGTGGATAATTTTTATTTCACCAGAATCGAAATTAGTTTAAATCCAAATAGTACAATTCATCAAAATGATGGGAGGGGTGTTAGGAAATATATTTGATGTCGTGATATTTATTTAAAAAATGCGATTCTTTCCCTCTTTTCATTTTTGGTATGTTTAACTAACCTTTAATTTAGGATACTCGTTCATATAAATTGTCACCATTCCAACATATGGTAAAAATCCTCTTGCTCTCCCTACAACATCCTTATTTGTTAACCACAATTGACCCGGTGCGTATAACCCTCGATCATCAACACTGTTGTTGTCACCTTTTGTTAAAAATTTAGTGGTACCATTTTCTCTAAAATTGAAAAAACTTAATCAGTAATCAGTCATTTTAAAAAACAGTATAAGTTCCTACATATATTAAATGATGCGTTATAAATTTGTTTATAAATTAAAAAACGCTTCAGCATACTTTATAAAAACTGAAAGCACTAATTTTAGTTTTAAAACTGACAAATACAAATTGATTTTAAAAAATATATAAACTGTATTTACTTTTCATGTAATTTAAGAACTCTGTGCACAATTGGAATATCTCGCCCATCGACTTTAAATACAACTATTTCTCCAACTCTTATTGGCTCTTGTTCTGGTGAATAATTCGTTAGAAATAAAAGATCACCTCTGTGAAATGCCGGTTCCATACTTCCTGATAATACAACCACAATTGGCGATTCACTACCGGTAATAACCATTAAACCTTTCCATATCATTAACGCCGATGATACTATCATACCAAAACTTAACATTTGGTATAAAAACTAAAACATTTGTATAATATAAAATTTTTTTATATTTTATTTTGAAATGTGTATTGAATTGTTACCTGTCTTTTATTCATCCGTTTTACATCATCGAATAAGCTATCCATATTTATTACTTAAATTGAACTATTTTACAGGAGTATATTGATTTACAAATTAATCAAATAAAATCAAAATAAATTTACGATATTACACATTCAATACCACGTCAGTATTTATAAATACATAGAGAGAAACGTAAATACGTGGTTTGTATTTTAACCACTGAAACACACAGCAGTCAGCGACACGCTGTATGAAGTTTATTTGTCACTAATTTCATGGCAGTTAAAATGTCGAATATTTTAAAATACCCTATGAAAAACTGCGAAAAGCGCATGATTTTTTTAAATTTTTTAAAAACCTTATTAATAATTAATTTGGTCGAAAAAATAAATTTTATATTTATGAGATTTTGTGATTTTATATGAAAGAAACCTCAAAAATCATCATAATGTAATTAATTTGAAAAAAAAAAAACAAAAACTACAATCATTGAATTTGGTAACTAGTTATTTGAGATAGTGCTTTAAAATTCTTCGATATATGATTTCTTGAATAAGATATTATGGGTCCTATGTGTAATCTACATTATATTTATTTCAATTTTCGCGAAAAATAGCTAAAAAAATAAATATTCAAATATGCAATTTTGCATGCATTACAGACATTAAATATGTGGACAGCTAGTTAATTTAATAACTTGAAGACAAGATGCAGTGCCCTCAAATGGGTTAAAGATTTTTTTGAGAACTAAATAGTATATGAAAATATTGACCGTACAACAGATATAATTTAAAATTGTTTTCTTTGAAATACGTATTTGCTTATTTCAATGGAATTTAAAAAAGCTTATAAAAAATAAGTAATAGTGCATTTTTTAATTCATTCCTTTCTTCATTAAAACATTTTTTTCACATGTTATTCCCTTTTCCTTTATTATAGTATATAAAATAAGTAAATAAAACGTTTATATTTCTTTATCAAAATTTGTATTTTTATTTTATATGTATTGTGAGACAGCACCATCAGCATAAATTTTTGAGCTATCAAGTTTCACAAAAAACTATTTTCTAGATTTTTTTCAAAAGCGGATAAACAGTTGTTTTATTAAGCTCACATTTTTTAAAAGGTTTGAGCTGAAAGAGCATGAAAATATGTTACTATTTGCGAACAGATTCAAATTTGAAACAGTCAAATCTTACTTAATTTTTATTGTACAAAAAAAGAATAGCTAAAATATTACGTAAGAAAAAAAAATACTAATAATTTTTAATTCTTTAAAATTTCGTATATCTTTCATAGTTTTTGAGTTATTCTTAAAGAAAGGCCAAGAAAGCTTACAAAAAATCTCTCTCCACTGCAAGCTCAAATTTTTTAAACTAAGCACTTAAAATTTGTAAAGTGGTAACGATCATATTCAATTGGGGTTGGTAATTTGTGGGTAATTTTCAAATGTTTTTGCCGCCAGAAAATAGGAGCCAATTTCTGATTTATTCATAACTCGCTTAATTTTAATACTAGAAAATTCCATAAAAAAATTAAGGTTTTTTTTAAGTTTTTAAAAAAAATTCATGCCTTTTCCCTGAAAAATGCATTGTTTTTTGGATATTTCAAGTGGAAAGTAACGATTTTGACATTAGACTTGTTAAAGTACAAAACTTTAACAAGTTATTACTCCGTTAGTGTTACATCAAGCTTTTTTTTTTCTTTATAAGCTAACATTTTCACTCAAAATGTTTTCATAAAACACCGAATGAGTCAAAAAGTATTGATTTTCAGTAGAAACCTTTATAGAACTAATGTTGCTTAGAATTAGTTAATCTATCCATTTTTAATGTTCCGATACATCTCTTGGTTTAAATATATAATGTATACGTATTTAGTATACATATTGAATGAGTGCTCTACTTGTAACAGTTCCTGGAAAATAGTGCTTCGTTAGCGAAAATTATAGTAAAAAAAGACAAGGTCTTTTTTATGTAAAAATTTTATGTTGTATACCGAATTTTTATTTTTTATACTTATCTTCCATTCATTTAATTTCGCAAAAAACTAAAAAAAAAATATATATAGACGAAAAAAGAAAATAGCAAATTATATTTTCATGAAAAATGATATAATCGGGTTTTTTATTCTCGACATCAGAGTCGTACGTCAAAATATATTAATTTTAGTCTAAAGTTTGTTACGCTAGAAAATATTGACTTTTGTTATTGACTCAAAAACAAAAAGAGATAGCCAGCTGAAATTTTGATGAGGTATTCTAAACATAAAAAGTGAGTTTAAGTTGTTGAACGAGCAAAATCGTTCCATTAGGTCCAATGGAACCTTAACCCTTATCTATATGAAAGATAGAAGACAAGTTTAAATACAAAAAGTGTTTATTTTTCTGAAACAAACTTTTGTTTGAAATAATTTATTTTGTAAAATGTTTGGGTTCTCCACAATTTTAGCTCAAATTTGGTTAGTAAACACATATAGGTAATAACAATACATATTATTATTAAACATGTATACATATAAAACTGTATAGACTGCATTTTTACAGTATTTTATGAATGCTAATTAAAAATAGTTAAAAAGATGAAATTCAATAATATGTTGAGTATCTAAACAATTAACTCTGTTAGTTGTTATCTTCATTTGTTACCTATGAAAACTGAAAACACCCCTCTGGTTGAACAATCCCATACAATCCCATAAAAAAAAAAAAATTGTATGAGAATGTATCCGAAAATTGCAACAGCAATGAATGTGATTAATATTATAAGTCTCTATGAGAGCATTTTTTATTTTCCTATTAGATCGCGTAGTCACGCATCAAAAATGATCCCATACGTTCTTGACAGACAGAATAATTAATATTATTTTCCTATACGACCTCATATAAGCTTATTTGATATTCCCCTTTCATTCTTATAATACCGGTTGATAAAATTAAAAATATTATTTCCCTGCAGATTCTTGTAGGAAGTTATTCTATGCTTTCATTCATTCTTATCCTTTAACACTTATAAGTTCAGATTTATTCTTGTTGATTGTTTATGACACCATCTTCGGCCTTCTTATAGGTCCGATACATTCTTATAAAATGTCTATTGATTTTTTATGTGATTTTATACAAATTTATCAATTTTTTTTACCAGGGCCATTTTAATTGACCGAACGGTAACATTTGTACAAGTTGCTTGATTTTTATCAAATTTGGTAGTCATTTGTTCATCGCATTCCAGAAATTTACTTTAGTTTTTGGAAAAATTTCATCGCATTTTTCGGAAAAAAAACTTTTTTTTCTACAGGTACGTATACTCATCAAATCAAAAAACGCGACGACCTGAATCTTCGACGCTTACTTAAAATTATAAAATACACTTTATAGTGCATTTTTTACATTTTTTCACAATAAAATGATTGTTTTAGATAGATAAATAAAATTAATTTTGATAAACAACGAAACACAACATAGTAATCGGGTATTTAATGTTTATAAATTGATAAAAAAAAATGGAAATTGTCGCATTTTTTGATTTCACGAGTATAGAAGAAAGATGCAGTTTGTTCGATTTTAATGTTAAATTTGGTATACATGTTTATCACAGTCAGGAAATTTTCTGTATACATTTCAAAAAAATTCCATCCTTCTCCCTTTAAGAAAAATCTTAAAATACGAATAGCGGAAATCTAAAATTAAAAACTTTTTTCTAAACATACGAAACAGATGTGTAATCAATTTGAAATGAAATAACATAAGTAAGAGATTTACCTAGTAAAACTTTAAATAAATTTTAATGCATCTCCTCCATTTTGGATTAAATCTACAAAAATAACAAATTTTTTGCATACAAGCTAGGAAGATGGGGTTTTTTTTTGCATCCGAAGTGAATTATTGAGGGGAAACTGTAATAATAAATACTACAAACTCCCCCTCTAAAATTTTCAAAATTTTTTCTGTGAAAGCGTGGCAGATGTGCTTTTGCAATCAATTTTAAATGAAATAAGAAAACATAGGAAAATTGAAAAGTCTTTTGAATCTCTCTCTCATTTGAGAAATTTTTATAAAATACCTACCAACTTTTTTCTATACAAAGTTGGAAAACGGTTTTTTGTTTAGAACAATCCACGAATCTCATGATTTTACAAAAAAGAAAGATTTTGGTTTTATTTCCGTGTGACGTCGTACAATTCTTAGAGCTACTAGTATTATATAAATACTATATATACCCTCTAATTCCTATTTATAACTCGATACTACCTATATATTCTCTATTTCAACCTGTAGACCATTGATCACTGCCAATCATATTACACCTGTGGATATTTGATTATTATTGTTTATTTCAACCGGTATAATTTAATGGAGCATATATCAAAAACCACGAGTCAATATGAGTTACTATATTTTCATGTAAACGTATAGAATATTAAACGTTACAGTTTCTTTGATTAGGCCTAATATCTTCTATTGCAAAAAATGCATGCGTCTTTTATCATATATATGAACCTCGAATTATTATTGTATTGTTTGATTGTTAAGGTATTGTTGTATCATGCGCAGTTAAAAATAATATATATGCGTTGTCCTTTCGAGACTGCTTGCTTCTAGTGTTTAAACGTTAAATGACAGTAAAGACTTGATAATAAACGGCCTCATAAAATGTAACTCGAATATATAATTATAAAATATGGAAGACTACAAGTTTTTTATTATTGAGTTCGTTACCATGTCAATAGTGTAATTTTTTTATTACTCATCATTTTATTTGGTGTAAATAAAAATAACGATTTATTTATAATTACAAACGTAAAACATATTTTACATTATCATAACAATTTATAAGCGAAAATCCTTATTGGTTTTTTTTTTAAATAAATTATATAGTTAATAATTTTTAATTGTAGTTTATTTTTTATATAATGTTAAAGATTTAAGTCAACAAGCCAAAAAAAAAAAAAAAAAAAAAAAAAATAAAAAAATAAAACATGAGAAATGACCATTTTATTAATAAAATTAATTGTTTAATATATAAAAAAAATAAATATCTGTTTTCAATAACATAAAGAAAACAAAAATTAAAATTAATTCCACAACTATATCATTAATTAATAACGAAAATTAATTAAAATTAATATATTCAAATAAAAATCAATCAAGGTAACAACCAATTATCACATTTTTTTTTTTATATATAAATATTTATAAAAAAATTTTTTAGTTTTTAAGGAAAATATCTACACAATGGCAGAAAATGAAAATGGGAACATACGTGCTTTATCAAGCAGTACTGAAGATTTAAGTGAATATACAGATGCTGATGAAAGTATATCGTCAGCACCAACTGAATTTCTTGCAGAGGTAAAATATTTTTTAAATTGTTTATTATTGTATGAGAAATTTGATTTGATGAAAATTTTTTGTTGGTTTTAGTTTCTTTCAGCTGTAATGATGAAAGATTACAAAACAGCTTTAAAATATTGCCATTTAAGTAAGTTTTTTTTATTTGTGTTTCCTTAATTTATTAAATTACATAGTAGATATAGGCTAATAGGAATTAATTATACTTAGCTCTGCAAAAATCCTATACGAAATTTTTGTGGAACACTTTCTTTTATAAGATCAAAGAAATTTTTGTTTTAATACATTTCTAATAAATGCAAAAATTATTTTGCCCGACATGGAACAAAACAATATGTCGTACAAAATGATGGGTGTGCTTTCGAAAGATTTTCTGGAAGATTGATAAAAAAAGCGGCTTTTTGCATGTAATGGAAAATTTCGAGTCCCATTTAGAATAAAAAATAGGACATTTTTACAATTGCCATAGTTTGTTTTTTTGTTAATAAAACAGATATGGTAATATTTTGCAGATCTTAAAAACTATAAATTTTAAAGAAATTGCCAAAGATTTTTTCCTGAAAAAAGATTTCTTTAAAGAATTTAAGAATTTAAGGTTCACAATCTTGACATGAAAATGCGAATATTCCAGACAAAAAGTTTATATATATATATATATATATATATATATATATATATATATATATATATATATATATGTATATATATATATATATATATATATATATATATATATATATAAACTTTTTGTCTGGAATATTCGCATTTTCATGTCAAGATTGTGAACCTTAAATTCAATAACACGTAGATAATTTATTTTTGTCTAATTTTTCATTTCATTATAGACAGATGCCTTATTTTTTTTTAATTAACTCTTAAAAAATATTTTTTATTTAAATTTATTCTGTTTTAGTTCTTCAGTATGAGCCAAATAACAGTACAGCCAAAGAATTTTATCCATTAATTGTAACAAAATTGAGAATAGGTAAGTTTTCATACCATTAAAAACAAATAAAATAATTTTTATTGAACTGCTGATCAATGTAAAAAAAAAAAACCAGCTGCGATAATTTTATTTTACTGTTATACAATGTGTCCTACTTAAATTGGCCCCATATGGATAAGTTTTTTATTATAAGGTTTACGAATAAAAAGTTACTCTTTATTAAAATCTCTGCTTTCTGAAATTATTAACATTCAGCTGTTCACTTTGGTATCAAAACATTCTACAGGAATTTTTTGACCATTACAATTTTAAATTAAATTTTCCAATCATATTACTTCAAATGTTTATTTAAGTGACACCCGGTAGGCTGATTTTAACCCAAAGCTTTGTGGTACAATAAAACGTAATATGAAGGCAGAATAACAAGTTGAGTGAATTTGGGTAAAAGCGTTCGATACGCACGCAAAAACACTCCTCACATATTCTGACACACCCAATTTCTGATACCCACATTTTTGGATTCGGGGGACCTCAAAACATGTATTTTCGATGAAAACTCGATATAGAAATTTTGACAAGATTACAATACTAACATTTACTAGTAGTAAAAGAAGGAAATTATCAGACTATCATTAACTCGAAATATAATAATTTACTTTATCCCACGTAATTGCCGTTCCTGTGGGAATACAATGATAAAAAGTAGCCTATGCCATCTGAGTATAGTGAAGCTTCTCGACGATGAACGAATTTTTAAAATCGGTCCAGTAGTTTTTTAGTTTATTCGTTATATACAAAAATATATAAGTACAAATGTTTCCTCTTTATAATATGTGAAAAATTAAAAATAGCCTCAATTCAATTGAAAATAAAATTTTCTAAATTTCAATTTTATAATTTATCAAATTTGTTTATAATATTTTCAATGAATCGTCTATATACTCTTTTATTAAAAATTGATGACACTGCAGAAAATTCGACTTTTATTACTTTATTAGACTCTTTTTAAATATTAAATACTATTTACAAATAATACACACATAGGTACTGCAATTTATTACGTTTACATAAAGTTACTTTTAAAATGTTTTTATTTTAAAAATTAATTAATATTTATTTAGAATCAACAAATAGCAGCGGGTCCAGTGGTGCTGATGATAATCTTGTCTATGAAAATGAAAATAGGAATAGCAAGGATTCTGATGCAGCCAGTAGCGATGATGCTAGCGATTCTGATTCTGAGGATGATGATGAAGATGACGATGAAGAAGAAGAAGAAGAAGAAGAAGAACCTCTACAAGGCATATCATCCATATCTGGAGATCGACATAGTGATGGGACCACTGCAAGCTATTCAAGTTTAGAAGATGATGATGCAATTGATGCCAATAATTTATCAAATTCAAATAAATATGGAAATGTGGATAATGCTGATTATGGAAATGGAAATGCAAAAATAGGTAATAAATATTCTTTTGAATCGGAGAACATACTGTATGTATGCATTATATTTATAGCTGCCATTTTTCAAACATATTTCGAGCAAAAAACAAACAAACAAACATTTTGTAAATCTCTTAATACTTGGACAACCTTATGTGAAAAATGGATTTTTCGAAAAATTAATATTTACTCTTTCACATAGGGGAAAATGGTAGATTCATACATGAGACACATACACACAGTAACAATTCCTAGGCTATCATACACATTAAAGTTTTCAAATTTATGTAAACAGTTTGTCATCATCGTGTATCAACTAACACAGAGGCAAAAGGTATATTAATGTGTGAATTATTTTTTATTTTATTATTTTTGACTTAAAGCGACAAAACAAAACCATTGTTACCAAATCTTGGGGTACAATCGTACACGCAGGCTTGATGTACAATCATACATTACGAATGACGAAGGCCCCTCGAACGAAGGCCCCGAAGGATTTACTAAATTAGTATTGATAAGAGATAGAAAGTCGTAATAGCATCGAGTAATATGGAAATTTGTAACATGTGGGGCACAGACAAAAGATACAAGATTTCCATACATACAAAATTCACTTATTACTTAATCAATTTAAGTTCGGGCGGCCCCTAACTGAATTAATTTCGTAAACTAATGTATAAGTTACCTAGAAGCATTATGAAAAATTTAATAACAGAAGTAGTTTTTCTTTTACAGGCTAAAAAAAAAAAAAAAATAACTGTAAGAATCTACCCCACTCACCTCTAATAATCTATTTTTTGAGAAATTCATATACCTTAAATTTATAATACCACGTTTTTGAGTTTTATACATGTTTTACACGCCTGTAATGGTCGAAATAAAAAGGACTTTACTTGAAAAATGATTTTTTTTAGGAGTAATTAGTCCAGTTTTATCGGCCAAAAAAGCATGGGAAGTAACTGCTGAAAATGAAATTAAAAAGAAAATGGAACATGTAACATTAAATATGCATACTAGTTCAGATTCAGAATCCCCTACAGAACCCGTCAGTCAACAATTAATTGAACAGTTGCGTAATCGTGTCATTAATTGTAAGAATAATTAAATTTTTTGTTTGTTTTGATTTTGTGTAAACCTCATATTTTTTCAATTATTTGTTTCAATAAAACCAAATTATTTTTTATTGTTATACAAAGTTTCTATAAGCTCTAATAAAAATATTTTAATTATTTCTATATTTTTATAGCTAATTTATTTAGCAATTTAATATACATTATAAGAATATTGTACAAAATTTGGAATTTTTATTTATTATTATTATCCTTTCCAATCCATTTTAGGAATGATTCTAATTCAAAACAAAGGAAATATTCTACAAAATTTCGAAACCGCAAAACGAATGTTCTGCGTAAGTTTCAAACACATGCAAACATACTGATTCTGTGAAGATTGATTTGAAAATTTGATAATAAATTAAGTATACTATGGTTTAAGCATATTAATAGGTTTCACTTAGTTAGGCCCTCGGACCTTGACCATCAAACCACAAACTTACCTTGTTGATGAAAATTTATCCCACCTATTATAGAATGTTAATGTAACATGTAGCAGCAACAAGACATTATTCATGACAATTCAGTTGAACGAAATCTTAAACTTCCAAAGTATTTTGTTAAATTATAGCAGGTGCATTAAACAATTTTGGTGTGTATAGTATGACTCTAGACTTAAAAAGTGACCCCTTCGAAATTGTCCAATTTTTGTTCGGAACCATCTGTTGACCTCTACATAAGATTTTATTTAGAAATCGGAAAAAGATAATAAGGAACTGGAGGTAGTCGACGCTGGACATTGTTATTTCACTCGTGGTAACCTATCTGTTATAAAGGCGCTTGAAAGCGGTGTGTGCTCGAAAGTAACATGCATATAGACAAAATTGGACAATTTCAGAGGTAAAGATCTTTAGATCTAAAATAAAACTACGCACATTACTAAAATTATTCATGTATCGGATCTATAGGACTTAAATACGAACGGTTCTTAGACTACGCTCCAGCATTTCTCTACAATTTCTTAATATTTACACCTTATTTCTACTCAATGAACCCAGACGTAAATGTCCACTAATTATGTTAGAAAATAATATGCAAATATAGAGTGTCACTTTCGCAAAAGTTGAAAGGTCGTTAAAAATACTTTAAGTTAAAAATACCAGGAAGTGATTGAAGAAATAATGTGGGTTATACTCGACTCAAAGCCATACCAAGCCTGAGATTTGCCAAAAATTTTGATACTTTTGCATAAACTAAAGCTAGAAAAAAATTATAAACTCTTCACAGCTGTTCTGGAATAGGTATTTTATGGTATCAAGTAAAAATTGTGAATTTTTTGATGGAAGGAGAGCCCAAGTGGTGATTTTTAGGGTTGGTTACTCGAGCCCGTTAGATTAAGATGTGGGAGATACCTGATCCCTTGTTAAGTAACTCCACCAAATCTTGAGGTACTCAACAAGGAGCAAGGTGTCTCCCATTTCTTAATCTAATGCGTTCGATTAAATCATTTTTTAACTTCTTGCCCTAAAACAAATAATGGTGCAAATACGGCTGGATTCCAGGAACAAAATAAGAAAACAAAACAAACAAGATAAGTAATTTATTTTTCTATTATTTTTCTAGTGTAAATTTCTGGTACATAAAATTGTAACCATTCTTTTTAACCATAAAGAAGAAATTACATTCTTAAATTAAAAGAAAGGAGGCATTTCCTCTTCATTCAAAACTCTTCAATCTTCTTTGATTGCGACTTGAGCATTGCAATTACGAAGAAACAAAAATATATTTGTTTTTTTTTATTTTTTATTTAGTAGCCATCAGTTTATGAAACATTTTAAAATTATTTTACAATTTTTCTGAATACATTTGTAAAAATAAAGTTAATCGGTTTTTAAATTTAATTTAACGATATAATTAGGGAGTTTCCATTAAGAAAACACTTTACTAAAACGAAATTCGAACTTGACGCTTTATTACGATTTTTCTAAAATGAGTTTTAGCATTTTGTCATGGTTACATACATTATAAATGATAAAAAAATTTTCAAATAATTTTATTCAAATAATTTTGTAAAAGAGACATTGAAAATCAATATATTGTATATCATTTTATATTTAATATTTTACCTTTTTAAATATTTTTAGTATAATTGTATTTATTTAATAAAGTAATACTTTCTACAATTTTTTTTCGTTCTAATATTAAATACAAAATATAAACGATAAGTGGAAACTTCCTAATTTAAATATTACTTAGAAATAATAAAATAGTCTTTTTATTTATAGAAAGAACAAATATAATTTTAACAAAAATATTTTATTTAAAATGTTTTATATTTATTAATAAATATTTTAAATTGTTGATAAAATTTACTTAATGTTTAGTGAATACTTTTAAAATTATATATATTTTTTTTAAAGGCATTTACTTGGAAAATATTTGTTTTTCTAATTATAATACAATTTATGTAATAGATAAAAAAAGATGACAAAGACCGTCTGATATACTGTGAATACTAAGAATATGGTAAAATAAAATTCGATTTATGAACATTTAAATAAAATCGATTTTTTCTACAATTGATTTATAAAAATATCGATTTTTTCCACAGTTGACTTTTCATCATAAAAAACATTTTTGTCTTTTAGAAAATCGATAGATTTTTAATAGATTTTTGAACCATCATTCACGCCTGCGTAAATGACATTTGAATGTGACTCTCTAATAAAAAAACTCCAGTCTACAAAACCCAATTTCTATACAATGTGTGAACTAATTTTTAACAAGTAAATAATAATTATTTTAATATACACTAGAAAGTCGATAGCTTAAACGTCGATAACTTAATGAATCTCATATACTCAATGAAATTTTACGCCCCTTTTCTCCTAGATAAGAGCCCTTACAGAACTTCTTTTACTTTAAACACGAACCTCCATACTCGAATAATTGTATTGGACCCCACATAAAGTGTATATGTAACATATAAATTGCGCTTTGTGAGGTTCAAATCAGAAGTAATATTAAAAGAAATATATATTTGGTTATTTTTTGAGAAGCGGGTAACATGATCCCTATAACTCTCTACCAACATTCGCATTTGCCTTTAATTTTAACTAACGTTGCCTTTAATTTTAACTTATTGAAGTTCTGTTTTTATTTACAGTTACCTATACATGACTATAGTAGAATCGTTTTTGTTACTCCACTGTTTGTACTCAAAAGCTTCACGTGAACAATTGTATTCTATAGTTTTATTGGTTGTTATATTCATTCCTAAATAGCTCACTATTATTTATAGCATATTTATTTAAAGTTATAATATAATATGTATTAACAAAAAAGTAGAAGTAATAAAACAAGCCTGTGGACTAACGAAAACGATTCAACTTTATATTACAATTCTTACACACACTATTGAAATTGAGTTTTCGTAGAATGATGTGCATTCTTTGGTGTGTGATTTATATTCTAACATTTTAGCAATGAAAACAAATATTATCCAAGATAAAAACTGTATACAACTCAATTTCTATTAACTTTGTCTATAAATTGCTATAAATTGTGAAATATATTTTATTTCTATAAAATAAATTTTAAAGAATATTGAATTAATAATATTCGACAATTTTTCGTGAATTATACACTCGAAGAAAATTAGTAAAAAGATGGTTTTTTTTTTTTTTTTAAGAACTATATAAGAAATACAAACTTTCGAAATTATTTTTATTTCTAAAAATTTACAAATTTGCGTTATATTCATAATATCATAATCATTTCAAAAACCTCTTCAATTCAAATATACAGCGATATAATACTCAAGTTTACAAACTGTTATGTCATCTACATAATTTTTGCACCAATATTTTTTTTTTTTTTTTTTGTTAATTGCGGTTAACTTTTGTCTATTTTCCAAAGCATAATGTTTAATTCGAAAAATGTACATAATTTATATCTGTGGAGAAAATATAAAGAGGAATTCCTTCAAATTTATTCCTACCGAATTATATGCGATATATCTTGTGTGACCTACGCAAACGAAATTATAACAATTAAATTTCGATTTTTGCCCCTACATACAAAAAACTTTTTTTGTGTGTGCAGACCGTCATAAAATTAGCAACGAGTAACATCTCGGAGAATTATTGCGATTAGGCAATTCATACTGATGATGGCTACTTTTCAGTCAAACTACGTATTTATATAATTGATATGACAAATTCGAACAAAAATCGAAATTTATTCAAATAATACTAGAATTCTCCGTGATAATTTTCATAGAAATGATAACACTTACGAGAGAGTGTAGATGTCTGGATACACAGAGGCGGGACGAGCTTCTATAAAAGGCTATGGGCACGACCATGTTAGGAATAATCAACCAGATTTAATAATATTTAGTTTAATTGCCAATTTCGTATACGTTCTACAAAGAACACCCCCCCCCCAAGGTTACAGGACTCTACGATCAGTGGTTTTGTGCGTTTATACTTATTCAGGACAAATCATTTTATATGTATAATGAATAAAATCATCTAATTGATCCATTTCTGTTGATTCTTTTATGTGCCAATAATTTGGATAACTTAAAAGGAAAAAAGCGAGATAGCGGTATATAGAATTACTGTTCAGGAATGAAAAAATCAAGTGTTGTGGATAATGTAATCCATATTTTAAAATCAAAGTTGTGTTCAAAAATCAATTTTGTTTCAATAAAGCTTTTTAAATTCTTTGTCGTTGCAGATTTAATATGTTCAACTCTTCCCAATCTAAATCAGTCAGTACTTCAAATGACATAATTATAAGAATTATTGGAAACGCCTGCAAACCGTATACTTTATCTGAAATGGGAGCGTTGGGTTTCGAAAAAAAAAATTCCATTAATAATTCATCCAACAACAACTTAATATTTCAACTATTTTTAACCTCCCTTTAGCCCTTTTCCTATATGCCTGGAATAAAATCTTTATAATTTTTAGAATCCATTCCGTATATTTTCTCGACATTTTAAAATTATGTTTTGTATATTCAAATTTATTGAAATAACTACTCTGGTTTTTTTTTATTGATTTTTTAGAACACCGTTTTTAAGAATAGTTTTAAAAAAATTATATTTTGTCCAAATGCATAAACTTTTTTAATATTAATTTTTTGTTTATTATTTTATAACTATAATAACTTCTTTCAAAAAACTTATTCTGTAAAATTGAGATTTTCGTATTGTTGTGAAATACGTACTACAATATTCTTGTTTTTTTTTTTTAGAGAATTTTATGTGAAAAAAGCGTGCTTTAATCTAATTTTCTTGTTTTTTTTTTTTTTTTGTTATAAAACTTTTATGGTTTTGAGAATTTTTTTAGCTTTCGAATAATATATTTAATATTAATTGTAAAATTATTAAAATTTGTTTTTATTTGTCAAAATTTCTTTTTTATTTAATTGGAGTAGGGTCGTATTATTTTACTCAATTGTTCTAGTAAGCAATTATAATTTATATAATTACAATGATTCTAAATGGAAGTTATGATATGATATCTACAAGTTGTTAATTTTTGGGTTGATTCTGAAGCCGAAACTAGGCAGTGAATTAATTCAATCATTCAAAAATTACTTAATATCTTAGTCAAAAAGAGTAAATTCACTCAGTGTCGTATTTCCGCTTAGACCCGTGATGCCCGGGTCGAGGACGGCAAAATTTTAAAATCTTAAAATTTTAGAAAACACAAATGCAAAGAAAAGTTTTGTTGGGAATATTTCAGATATATTTTATAATTAATTAAAATTAATTAATCAAATTTTAACACGAAAATTTTTATAAAAATTTTTACCGAATACCGATCGCATGTTATAATTTTCTTATAGATATATAAGTGACCTTTTAATATCTAGTGAACGTTCACTTCAAAATCGATCAGAATAGAAAACCACGTGTTAAATATGCTTGTTTAAACAGACAAATTAGATAAATTTATTAAAAACATAAAAATAGATGATATTTTATCTTGTTTACAAAGCCATCAAATGACGAGCTTATGCAGTTTCCGAATAAGCACCGCGGACTCCGTAGTAAATGTGAACAGAAGGATCCTAGAATGGCATTATATACTAAAATTTGGGATGTAAATAAAATAAAACATTTTACAAAACCACTTTTCGTGATTAAACGTGGATAAATTTAGAAATATCATTCGTCAAATCCATAATTTTAAGTAAATCATTTTCCATATTCATAATATAGAAGTTTGTCAAGCGGTCTTGTCGCATTATGACCCTGATTTTTGCAGAGATGCAGGGTCCGTAGCATTTGCTACTTCTACAATGTGGATAATCCCACACTGAACTTATGAACTAATGTTTATATCGTTAAAAATGTCTAGATTGTCTCAAATTACTATCAATATGTTTTATTGTATTTGGCCGTATATTTGTGTACACTTTGGTAACAGATCTTCAGACCTTTTGTGTGGTTCGATCTTAGATCGAAATTTTATGGACGAAAAATATGAAATTAGAAATTTTGATTTATAGTCTATATTTATTTAATATGATATTAGAAATTTTTTACAATCGTTGAATAACACATCGAATCAAAATTTTCACTTTGAAATATTATTGCAATTAAAAAATTGAGGTATAAAGTTCAGTTAAAGTATTGGAAACAATTAGTCTATATTGTATTTTCAGAGGCTTTTTCATAAATATATACATATAAGATAGGTAACAGAAATATATAGATCCTTATTTCAACGAGTGTCATACGACGAGTGCATATCAAAGCGACAGGCGGTAAACAACGACGCATTGAGTCTACCACAATCAACTTCCTATGTACAATTATGAGTATTGGCAAGACTATGCTGCTATCAAAATTTTCATATTTCAGAAGATCGGATGGCCAAGATCTTCAACATGGTAGGACAAATATTACGCCCCACCGGAAATCAAACCCAGGATAAAGAGGCATTAGCGTGCTACCGCTTAGCTACTCAGCCACCCCCCAAAGAAATACAGCATTAGTTTGGCAAAACTATGCTGTCAGCAAAAATTTCATATTTCAGAGGGTCGTATGGCCAAGATCTTATAATAACATAGTAGGACTTGAACGGATATTCTGCCGCACAGGAAATCAAATCCGGGACCAAAGACATGAAGGCTTAGCGTCCTATCACTTAGCAACTCTGCCCCCCCCCTCCAAAGAAGTATAGCATTAGTCAATAAAAATATGTAGAAAACGTTTAAAGTTGATAAATATTACAGAAAAAACATAAAAAGAATTCTGTTTAAGCCGAAAATTGTTCCAATATATCTTGTTATTTTTAATTATTCGTATATTCGGCTTCTTATTACACACATAAGAGATTATTAAATATTATTCGAATATTTAAGATTCGTTATTATAAAAATATGATTTCCGTTTTATTATTATAATTCTATATTAAAAATTTAATATATAATGAAATGGAATTTAAGAAACATTAAATGTTTCTGAAAACACATTGTAGCTAATTTTTTCAGTTATTTTACATAAATCGTATCTATACACACCATTATACACCCCCCCCCCCTCCTTAGCTGAATCAGTTACACTGAATAGAAAATATACCCCTTAACAACAAATAATAGGACACTCAAATATTTGAAACGTTAAAATTATGAAATATACGATTTTAGTACTGTATTAAGATGTTTACCAGATTTAATTTTCTTTATTTATACAAAACATTAATTTTAAAATAAATTGATTATAAAAAAACACCATAAAAATCGTGTTTATTATAATTTTAAATCAGCTCTCAAGATTTAGATCGTAACATTTTTTTTTTTTGTCACCAAGTGTATATTGGTAATTTTGTATGCATAAAATTATAATTTACCTTAACCTTTGACAGAAAATGTCTACCAAGTAAGTGCATTTTTAGGACTATTAGCAAAATTCCAATTTAATAAAATCAAAGAATTTTCTAAATTAGAATAATTATTGAAGTCCAATGCTGTAGAGTTCATTGGGTGGATAAATTTCCAACAACTTGGCTGCTTTGAACATTATCCAATCATTTATCCAATGTTCGTATAATCGGAATAATGATTCTGCTAGGATATTCCTTGTGATGATTACGTCACACCTTAAGGGGATTCGATAACTTGTTGATACAAAACTGATAGCCATAATAAAATTAAACATTATTTACAATATAAGTATTAGAGTCCATTGTGATGTATATTGATTGATTTAAGGAAGGATGCACAAATAATGTATGCAAAAACTTTTAAATATTTTTCGCCAACGATTCATCAATTTTGTTGACTTGATCAAAAAATAAAAAGTTTTTTGCATACAGTATTTGTCCATTCTCCCTTAAACCAATCAATATTATGTAAAATATCAACATATTTCTAAATAGTAGATTAATTTGCAAACAGCGCGGCTGTTATTTTTTATTTTTTAACGACAAATATCGATATTGCTATGCGTAAAATAACGATATTGCTATATTCTTTCATAGATCGTTTTGTTTGAATTATTATGTATCATAGCGTAGTAATATTATGTTTGAGCAAAATTTGAGCGAGAATTTTAATATTGGATTACATTAATGAGAATGAAGACTACTCCCGTTATTGTATATAATTATCTAAAACACAATCGTTTTAATTGATGTCGACAATCTTTAATAGGAGAAATTGGTGTTCATTGTCTCAAAGCTAGCTGTGTTGTCAAATAGTATCAAATTGGGCCCACACTGTCCCCTACTGTCATAACAAATGGAGTAAAACTGATATGTGATATTAAAATCAACGTATACATTATTTGAACTACTTTCGAAATACTACAAAAACATCCCAATCCCAGTTTCTTCTCCGCACTTATCTTGTAATATTCTTTGAAACTTATTCCTATCGAATCACCTTGGATTAATATTTCAAACTGTGTCCCCAATCACTATAATTTTCTAAATTTTTAAATCCAAATCTGGTTATTAATTCGAATGTCAAAAAATCAATATTACTATATTTATAATTTAAATATTTTTTTATGTAAAAATTTATAACGATTTTATTATTTATTGAGCAGTTTAGTGAATTCTGAATTTGATATGATTCTAATGATGATTTGATATCTTTGCTACTTTAGAACTATATGATAACAATACGACCCAAATATACAACAATTTCATTGAAATTGTAATTTTCTTTCTTTTTTTAAAATAATGTTAGTAGTATTGACTTGAAAAGTAAATACGTCGTCATTGTGTATATTTGTTATTTTCTATAGGTCACAGTCCTTGGTTCACATATTGTTTTAATATAGGTTGAATATTTTATTTAGCTGTATTTTTTTTTAAAAAGATTAATTTTATTACAAAAAAATATATTTTGAATATGGTAATCACGTGGTCCAATATGATTGGCCGAAAACGAAACACGTGATCGAAGCTGATTGGTTGACGTAGAAATTCGATAGATACTTAGAAAGTATTTATTGTATAAAAATTGTAATCTCGATGTAACTAGTATATAAGATGGTGTATTATAGATAAAGCTCAGGCTAGGTGCTATAGTTTTTAAGCTGACTTGTATTATTTTTTATGATGAAAATAAAGACTTTTTAAACAAACAAACAAAATACATTTGTGCAGACCATCACTAAATTAGAAGATGGCTATATATTGTAGTCAAAATACGTATTAATAAAACGCAAAAAAGTATTTATCTAGGAAATTTGAGCAAAAAACGATATTTATGGTAAGCGGAGCAATTTGTTAAAATGATTTGAATGAATATCAACTATTAATGCTCAATTTTTTGTTTGGATACTTTGTAAAAACGTAAACAGGCAAATAGAACCATGATTTGTTGAATACAACCGCGAAAAATTGGTGATATTCATTCTTAGATTGCTATACATCCACCCAAATAAATTCGTTTCCCTCAAATATTCGCAAAAAATTTGTTTTGGTCCTCGTTACTTTTAGGCCGGAAGTTTTTACAGCCAGGAATATATTCTTTGAAAAATGGATTTTCAAAAATTGAACCACAATTGACGAAAATATTGTTGAACATAAAGAAAAAAATGAATTAAAAACATTTAAACGGACATAGAAAGAACCTCGTTCTTTTTTGAAGTGGAAGTCAGTTAAAAAAAAAATGGACAAATTGCACACTTTACCATAATCAAAATATATAAATAAACCAAGCAACATAACCATAAATCTGATATTTGATATAATAACAATGAGGCCTTGCGCACACCATCGGACAGTCCTATAAGAAATTCTTATATGAAAATCATACATCAGACAACATTCTTAAGCAAGCGTATATCATCGGGTATCATCGGAAACGTACAATCGAACCAATGAACTTTCAAATATTTTAAATTTATTAATTACTTTTTTAACTAAAGGATGGCTTACATCAGACAACATCGTAAGATTTTCTGATCAGAAATTCTGATGCTACTTCAGGACAGCATATCTTATGTAGAAATATCTTATGTAGAAATCTTACCGTGTGCGAGGTCTAATATAAAATACATGTTATTTAGTTACATCAGATTTTCTGACCAGAAAATCTGATGGTGATGGCGCCTTTTGAAGTGGTAATGATTTTAAGATTCTTAAAAATACTCTTCTTATAAGAAATTATCTACCTGTTTAAAATATTAACCTTATATGATGAATGTGCAAAACAAGAAATCTGATCCACAGACAAAAACAAGTATGCATAAGGTCGTACGACATTTTCAGTCTACAATATTAGTAGTATTAATATATTTATTTATTAGCTTTTTTTTTTTAATCATTAAATTAGTAAAAAACATTTTGTATTCAATATTATTAATATTTTTAAAGAGAGACAGACTCTTTTATTATTAATTGTCTAATTAATTAACTTGGATTTTATTGAACATTTTTATTTATTTATTTATTATTTTTTTTGTATTTTTTTCGCAGATACAAAATTTCTCAGCGTACTTCATGACTATGTGAATAAATAGTGTTAGTTATTTTAAATCATTGCACTTACTTATTTTGGAGCGTATTTAAGCTTATTAATTTTTAAATTTTTTTTAATTTTTTGTAGCGGTGCAAATAAATTTCATATTGAAGACATTTTTTTTTTATGTAGAAAAGTTATTAAGTGTTAATTAAATAACAGTTTTTTTGGTTTCATACCTTTACTGGACTTATATCATTGTTTTTACTTAATTTTTTAGCAGTGACCATTTGAATAGGAGTTATTGGACTAACATCGTCTGATGATTTATCAGGACTTTTTGTTTCTTGTTTCTTTTTTGATTTTCGAGTTTTTATTAACTCGCTAACCTTTTGTCACTGAATTTCACAGAATGGTAATTTTTGATTTTCTTTAGGTTCGGTTTCAGCATTACTTATTTCATCGATTTCCTTAGGACTTTCAGCATTACTTTGCCCACCCGGACCACCACTGCTTTAAAATAGAAGAAAAAACAAATCAATTAAATCAATCAAATCGTGTACAATTGTTTTCATGATAAAGTATAAATACCTAATAGATCCAGGTGGGCACATTGATTGTCATCTAAGCGCCAGAGTTGACACCATTGGTGGCCTTGAAGGTTTATTTTCTAAAATACGTTCAATTTCAGCCATTGTTGTTGTATTTAATTTTGGTAACAACTGAAATAAAAAAAAAAAAACTATCATATATAAAAATACAGAAACATATTTTTAAACAAATGTCATTAGAAATGGAGCATTATTTAAGAATCAAACAAAATATTTTTCAAAACTAACAAACATATTAAACAAATTGAAGCAACATGTATGCTATGTTCGATGGCTTCAACAAAGTTTTGAAAGCTTCATAATATAAGAATCGAAAAGGCTTTTAGGGAACATAACAATTTAAACTACTTGTATATGACGTGAATTCGAACATCGGAAGGACTTTTGAAAGCTGTATTTCCTTTTGGGAGTACGTTCATGACTTCCAAAAGGTGTGGACAATTGAGGCAACGTGTAAGCTACGTTCGAGGGCTTCCAAAAATTTTTGATCGAACTTGAAATAATAATTGAAGTGACTTATTTGCCACGTTCGTTGACTTCCAAAAGGATTTTAACATAAAATATCGATTGAAACGATTTGTTTGCAAAGTTCTTCAGCTTCCAAAATAGTATAACAAATGAAGAGACTTCTATGCGTATACAAGAATACGGCTTTTGAAGCGATATGGTATAATAATCAAAGCGACTTGAGTACCACGTTAAAATAAGACAATAAGGGTTTTATGTAACATTCGTTGGTCTTTAGGAGACTTAAGAAATTTAAAAAGTATAAGAATTGGATGGATTCGATAGGAAAGGTCGCGTGAGAGATATTTCCGGAATGATAAAGTAAGTACAACATTACTTTCTTTCTCTGTCTTTATGTATTAAATGGCAATGTATATTACCCCCTCTAGTATTTTTTGGAGGTATTAAGCTGGTTTCAAGTAGATTACTAAAGAAATTCAATGATTCAGAATCCAGAAATCAGATCAGAAATCTATGATTTGATAAAATGTAAGTGACGAAAGCTACAGTAAAAAAATTAAAGCATTAACTTCAAGTTTGATTATGTAAAATCAGATATAGTTCTGAAAACAAATTACAATTCCTCCCACTCTAATCGATTTACAACTAGCTGCCGCAATAAACACCATCGATGATGGTGGTGGCTTAAGACAAAAATTTTTACCTGCAATGATTGAATATTTTCATAAAGTTGTTCAACCGTTGATGCTCCAAGTAAAAGACACTGTACAGATTCATTTTTAAGACACCAGGCTACTGCCAGCTGTGAAATGGTACATCCTAATTTTTCAGCTAAATTAGCTATATCACGTAACTTATCAGAATGACGTCGTGATTCTTCAGGTTGTAGTCGATCTTTAAGCCAAGTATAACTCTGAAAACATCATATAATGAAACATAAACCAAACATAAATTGAAATAATTTCATACTTCTTTATTTGCTGCTGCCGTTTCATCTTCTGTCCATGAAAATGAACTATATTTATTTTTAAAGCTTGATCGTGAAAATAAGAGCGTATCTTCTTTCTGAGAAATACCCATAGTAATCGGAGACCATGCCATCAAACCTATTTCATTATTTTAATGTTTTAATATAAAATGAACTTAAAATTTCGTAAAAATTATCTTACCTACGCCAATTTTATTGTACAACTCTGGCATATACAATTCGGTTTTTTCCCGACAAAACATATGATATTCAGCTTGTTCCATGATTGGAGTTACGCAATTAAATTGTCGGCAATTAGTGTAAGCTTCCATGACCTATATAGATAGAAAAAAATTTTAAATTTTAAGCTTGATCGATAGTTTCGACGATCATCTTTTTAGTCAAAATTGGTTGTAGTTTGCCACGAAAAATCAATGGCAAAATGTTTATAAATATTTTAATGCCGAAAATCAAATTTTGTCAACTAACCTCTACTGGAGACCACCTTGCAGTCCCCCAATACATTGCCCATCCTTGAGATATAACATAATTCATAGCTCTCACGACCTCTGAAAATTGATAAATTGACCATTGAAAAGAACGATTTCCGAATTGATTTAAAATTTTATTTTTATTAATAAAAACAGTTTTGTAGAAGATTCAAACGAGGAATTCACGAGTGTTTATGACCAGACCGAATTTTCTAACCAAATTTTCGATAGCTACATTGCTAAGACGTAATCCATAACCACCTCTTAACGGACTTCAAGAGGTGGACAAGAAAGTAAGTATTCAATTTGTATTAGAAGAAATTAATTTTCTATGAACTTTGATATTATATAAACTTTTTGTTCGTTTCCAATTAAATTGTAGAGTTCAAATATTTATTTCTTTTTAGTCATATTACCAGCCATAAGTAGCAGTTAAAAGATAGTGAGATAAAAAAGATGTTAGCGGGAATAAAAGGAACATAAAAGCCGTGTCAACGCTAAAGAACTAAAAAACATCTTCTAAATAATGGATGTCTCCCATTCTATCACACGCTTTATACACATAAAAAGGTATAAAGTATATCGTTGGCCTGATTCATTTGTTTGCTAAGTGCCATTTTGCAAAGAAATTTACAGGACGAAGAAAAAACCGAATAATATTCGTATTCATTATGTAATCAAAATTCCAAAAATCTCGTTGGTTAGCTTAATTTTTGCTTAACATTTAAAAGTATATCTAGTACCATATTTTAGACTCAGACAAAAATATTCAGGAAAATAATATAAATATCGGGAGCAAAGGCGGCTTAAAACCCTCAATAAAATAATATGTTACGTAAAACTACCAAGTCCTAAATATTCAGATTAAGAATTGAAAATTGTATTAAATTATTAGTCTTACGTATTTAATGAACAGTAGTAGGTTAATGAATCAGTCCGACGATATGGTTATAATATTCATATTACAATACACATGATTTATAACATTATACATAAAATTCTTATACAGCATTGCTTCAACATTTTACTCGTGAGAGAAAGTGTCACTTTTGAAATATATGGTGATTACATTTAAATTACATTATGCATATATATGCTTTAACATCTCAGCCATGAGAGGATGTGTAAACACTTGTTTAAAGACGCAAAGCCACTTAAAATTCGTATCGAATAAAAATAATTCTAATTATAAATATTATCAAAATTATTTTTCCCAAACTTATTTTTGAGTATATTTTTATAAATAACATAATAAGTAACAGTGTTTGTTTACCTTCCATAGGGCACATGGGATCGGCTTTATGAACAATAACTACATCTATATAAGCTAACTGAAGACGAAATAAACTTGCTTTAACACTTTCAATGATATGCTTTCTTGATAAGCCTCGTTCATCAGATCTGAAACACAAAAGGGATTCATTAAAATATTCGATTATTAAGATAATATTGAATTGAAAATACTTTGTACTCCAGTAAATCTTAGTAGTAACAATATAACTCGTTCGTTTCCAGCCACGTCTTTGTAATATACGCCCTAGTTCTGTTTCAGCTCGTGTACCTAAAACACAATTTTTCTATATTATAAACAATAAAAAAAATTATGCCAAGACAATTCAGTGCAGTAACATTATATTTTCATTATTATGTGCTTTTATATAATTCAATCGCTCATTTTCAAAAAACCATGCATATTTTGATAAATTCAATGGAGAGAACACACTTCAAATGACAAAAATGATTTTTTTTTTCTTAAAATGAAAAAATATATTTTTTTTTTGATAAATTCAAACTACGAATTATAAGAAAAATATTCTATGATATACTTTTACAAGAATACTTCAAAAACCTAGATATACTAAATATGAATACTAGAATATGGAATTTGATGAAATTTCACAAGATCGAATTCTGGCTTCTAAAATAACATTATACAATGCACCATAAAAACATTTTCTAACTACTAAAACCACATAGGCTTGTTATTTTTGTTAAATAAGCAAGTTAAAATAGAATGCAAATTTTTGATCAATTAATTGAATATATAATTATTATGCTTTTATGGGATGTTAAATAAAAATTACTTAATAATTTTTGCGACGTTTCGACCTGCGATGTGCCATCTTCAGGCATCATAATATGAATTCAAATAACATTCTATATTGTAAATAGTTGACATTGAAGATAGAGTGCTTGTTGAAGACTTTTTCTCGAAAAACAATTCTAAATATAAAATCAAATTTTGATTTTGATTTTAGAATTTTTTTTCTTTTGGAGAAAAACTGTTCGACAAGCCACCGGTTTTCATGTCGTTATTGTGCATACCAATGGCAAAAATTGAATGATATTACATCAATGATTGTGCTTAGGTAGAAAAAAGTTCTTAGCTTGTTCAAAAACGCCAACACTGACGTTTAAAGACTATTTTTAGAAGTCAAACCTCACTTTAAAACACACTTTAAGAAATAACTGTTCTTCGAAAAATTATTTTGAGTAGAACGTTTGGTAATAAATGATATTGATTTGATTAACAAATAATGATATTAAAGATGAAAATTCTGGTCTCTTTATATTAACAATTATCTAACTATAATAATGCGTTTTGAAGCATGAATATCACATAAAAATTCAGAACCTCACTCAGTGTTCTCTAAGTGATTAAAGATTTAATAATAAATGAAAATTATTATGTTATATTTTCTTTCTACTCTAATTATTCGATGAAAATATAAATATTATGGGGGTTCTAACATGTAACGATATTCTAATTATGCACTTAACCTCTTTTTTTTTATAAAATTGATGTTGAATTGCAAATATTGGAAAATTATAAAAATCGAAACATAAGCTAGTAGTTACTTTAATTATAGTGTTCTTGATTTTTTTTTATTTGTAGGCGTAGTCAAATACCAACATTTTGAATAATTTTGTGCTGTTAATAAAATTAATTAATTAGTAAGTAATATTTAAATATATTTATACAGAACAAGTGAAATAAAATTGCACATAATAAAATATATGGTTTGAACTTATTTAAAAAAAAAAAGAAAAACTGTTTTATTTGCATTGAAAATGTTTAGTTAATTTATTCATGAGACATAAAAGAGATATCACCATGCAAAAGTTATAAAAATACTGCATGGAATAGAGTAATACATATATATCGTATAGTATTACCTGAATGTGCTTCTGAAAGGTCAAATACGTTGATTCCACTATCAACGGCTAGAAGAAGTACTTGTTCAGCCTGCTCTTCAGTAACTCCTGGACTGAATGTTGGCCAAGTACCTAAGACAAAATGAAAACAATCTTACTACGTAACTAGCAGCTCAGTCCGACTTCTATATTATACTTATAAATTTAATAGACTAGATCTCCATCGGGGCTTTTTAAATTAAAAAAAAAAAGTTTATAAAATTAATTGAAAACAAATGAAAGGTTTCCTATTGGTAGTGAAGCCCAAACAGGGATTTTTGGATTTACTCGAGTGTGCCAGATTGAGATGTGTATGTAGACACCTGTAGAGTACCACGACCAAATCTTAGATCTCTATATGATGCCGCGAGTATAGGGCATCCGATTTGAATGGGAAAAAAATCGATACTTGGATTTAATCGAGCGCGTCTCCCATTCTTTTGCACCATGCTTGAATCGTCAGTTTAGTAAAATATACAATTTTCAGCACGTAATCAACCTAATACATCTTAATCTTACAAGCTTAATCAATTGCATTTATCGATTTTTTTACTATTATGATTGGCTACACTATACGCGTGACCCCATATAGAGAGCTAAGATTTGGGGAAAGCACTCAAAAGGAGGTAAGGTATCTCTGATATCATAATTTGACGCGTTCGGATAAATTCGAAAATCCCCCCCCCACTTGGGAATCCCCACAAGTTCGTAAATGAGAGTGCCCTAGTATACTTAACAGACACTGACTTTAAATATAGCCCTTACATACTTTTAGATTTGGTTTAACAAGCTTCTTCTCTATTCAAAAATTTATGTGAAACATGTCACATAATAGGAAAATTGTTAATTTTAATATCAGAGACAATTTATTGTGAACGTATAAAACCAAAATAACAAGTATCACGAAATAACTAACATATTCTAATTATTTGTGTTATTTAAATAAAAAATTACAAATTCACTAACCTAATCCGACATTTGAAACACGAAGCCCAGATTTTCCAAGATTACGATACCGCAGTCCTGGAGTGACAGACCCTTGTCGCGCCAATTGTGATGGATTTGGACCCGTAGCATTTACAGCTGCTTGACTTAATCCAGAGAGTAATAATTGTTCTTTGGTGATAGTTATATCGCCTAGACCGCTTGGTGCACTGCCTGCACTGAATTCCTCCATACAGTCTAAGCTTGCTATTGGCGCTCTGCAACTAAAAAATAAATAAATAAATAACAGACAAAAAAATAAGTAAAATTTTAATTGTGTCAATTGTTTCGAGAACATAGTCTTTTCTGACATAATTAAAATGATAATATATGTTGGGCTACATAGACCCGGTGAAAATAATTTGTCATAAGTAAACTCTAAGATTCAAAGCTATAGTGCTGGAATTCTATTTCACCATTTTACCTGACTTCGGCGAAGCAAAAAAAGAAAGGTTATGTGTTTGACCTATGACACACATAAAACTTATAGGTTAAAGACATCTGTATATTCCCTCTCGTACCTACTAAACATAAAATAAACAAGTGAAGATAACAAGGCACAAAGTTCATAAAACTACGTCGATTGCCGCTAAGAACATGAAAATCGGTATATTGGTTTGAGACATATCCTTAACGAAATATTCGGGAACAAGTGTTTTTTTAACAGCAAAGCTCAAAAACATTGTAATATGTTAAATTTTAAGTGCTTAGGTATGAAATTAGCGGGAAGTTGCAGGGATGGTCTTTAAGGTCAACCGTTTTCCAAAATTTTTTATTTGTTAGCTTAAATAATTATTCATTTAAATTCGTTCATAGAAACGAATGAAAAAATTTTGATGCATGGTGCCCATAATGCAGCGAATGTAATATTGTATATGCATTTTATTTTAGGAAAAAATTTACTAAAATATCCACAAAGAAATTCATTTGATTATAAATTGAATCTTGATACAGAGTTTCGTATTCGTAGGTATTGATATTTCAAAGCGTATTTCGTATTTCTATATGTTAAGATTGATATTTAAATTGAACTATAATATTTTATAAATAGCTTTTTATTGAAGAATGAAGGTAAATAGTATTATAAAAGTTATTTTCATGTGATGTTCGATCTAAATTTGTCCGATTTTTTTTTATATATCGACATAGTAATAAATGTTCAAGATTTAATTTATTTTATATGCTAAGAATAAAATTATGTTTCAAAATGTATTTACAACTAAATATATTATATCATCATATTTATTTATATACCCTGCCCGTTTTTTAACCTTATTTTGGTTTCCATCAGTATAATTGAAACCTTTTATGGATACATTGGTTATAACAATTTAATTACAACTCCTAGATAGGGGAGATTTTTGAACATGGCAGATTAAGATATGGGAGATACCTTCGCAAAACCTTCTATATGGTCCCGAAGTATAGGGGAACTGATTACGAGGTTGATAACTCTGTATGCTGAAAAGTGTACATTTTACTAATCTGACGATTTGAACATTCTCTAGAACAGGACATTCTCGAGCGTGGTCTATTTTTGTCTTATTTTCAAGGAAATAATACAAAAATAATGAAAAAATGACAATTTGTGCATAACGCAAGGAGCAGGAATGTCACAAAATTGCAAAAAACCATGCCACCTTGACATTTTTGAAAATCGATTTTTGTTTTATTTTGAAGGAAATTCCTATATGAACACATATGTTAACATATCTGCTATAAGAACATAATGGGCCAAATTTTTTTTAAATACATAGGCTATAACGACCGTTCACAATTTTATACTCGAAATACATAGAATTTATTCCGGATCATATAAGTTATAGTCTATAGTTTGTACCGCTAGCAAACATTGACTGCACAAACATATATAGATGTTCGTAGAATCATCTAATTAGCCCATTCTCGCTTGCCCACCTGCCTGCCTGTCCGTCATTTGGTGACGTATTCGGACTTAAAAAGTGAGTTAACTAGTATTAAAAGAAAGTAAAAATATATTTAGTATATTTCGTTATTCCTCTTTTTTGAAAGGGTGTGCATTTCTGAAAAAACGTATTCACTAATATATGAACTTGAAAATGTTCAGTTTCAAAAAATGGCCTGATTATCCGCTAAATTTGTTCTTTTTTAAGAAATTTTTTAACGTAAAGTTTCTATTAAAAAATTTTCAGTACAGACTACCATTTTCACAATTTTCAATTTTGAGTAGAGAAAAAACATCAGTTAAAGTATACTGAAGTCTAAAATAATCCACTTTGAACAGTAGAGATTCTAAGTAATTGACATGTAACACCGTTGACCTTTCTGTACTGATTACGTCAGCAGAACTTTGATTTATAGAGGTAATAGTTATAATCAAAATTGTGTGTATACACAAAATTGTGGTTTCATTTTTTGTGTGATTTTGACATTTTTCACAACCAATCACACTTTATCAACATTAAAATTGTATGTAGGTATATCCTCAATTTATAAATATCGATTAGTTTTTTTAAAACAATGATAGAAAAAAAAGTAAAAAATTACATTGAATAATTTATCGTGTTCGGAAATATAGTTATTCAAATAAAAAAATTCAAATAAAAACAGTCATGAGTTGTGTCCGAGTCTTCAAATTGCTAGTCTGTTATTGTACTAAACCTCAGACTTATTAATCAGATATAATTTTTTTTTATAAATGCGTAAAATATTTCCTATACCAATTTCAATGCTTTCATTATGTCAGTTCTGTAAGAAAATTCATGTAATCAAAGTTTATATTACGAAACTGAATTCAACTAAAGAGACGCACTGCAGCTGTATCCCTAGCACATATGCCTTTTGATCCTCTGCACCCTCCTTTAGACCACTCCGTTACTGAATGCATCAAGTTGCAGAGAAAGTGAAATCATCCAGAAGAGGTTTAGGATCTTATTGAGGCAAAGAAAAAAGTCCACAGCTTCTCCACTGGCATTGTCCTGGAAGGCTCCAGAGCTTCAGACCCGATCATTTTATAAATAACACTATGAAGATTTCTACAGGTGAAAATGATATGAATGGACGTTTTATCGTCTTACCGACTTTCTAGTAGGATCATCCGAGATTCCCAAATTATGAAGATGATAGTTCACCAGTGCTCTCCCTGTCGGAAGCCGCATTATTTTCCTCAACTGTACCCTGGTCAGTTTCTATCGAAAACAGTTAAAAGATTCAGCTGTAGTAATACTTAACTTATCCTGTTGCATGCCATCTGTTAAGTCCTTGTAATCAAGGTGCGCTTGTCGAAGCCAGTCTTTAATACAGGATATCACAGAGCATCTTCCAATCGGGATAATATAGACGAGACGGGTGCATGTGACGACAACTCTCGCGTAAATATTCAAATTAGTAAGAACTTTCATGAATTTAAAATTTGTGCCGTTGCAACTCAATTTGACTTACAAATTCCTTTATTTAATCTGTGCTATTTTAAATTGAATTTTAAAAACTGTCAAAACTTATTGCTCAAGTTTTTTGTTTAACTTTTGCTTAAATATTTCGTCACTCACACTCATTTTTGTTTTATCCAAATTAGTTATTTATCTTTAACTATTCACTTTCTACGAAAATTGTACACTGATAAACAAAATTTTTAATTAGTACATACTTCATTATAACAAGCTGTATATAAAAATAGGTGTATAGTAAAATATGAGAGGCTATCAAATACACAAAAGTAAAAATAAATTATCTGTTTGAAGAAATCCACCAATGCAATGGATGGAAAAATTAATAAAAGTACAACAAAAAGTAATAAATAAAATTTTAATAACTAACGTTTCTATCTGAACTAAATTAGTGGAACTGCAACTTATGAAAACAAAACACAAACTGTGCCCTTACTGAGAAAAACAGATGATTTACATTTTCCAAATATCATTTCAGATTTTTAATTTACCCCTCTACGTAAAATTCAAAAATTGGCGTTCTTCCATGGATCATTTTATATTTATTTACTCCACTCTGCTAATCTTATAGAATATTCTATATAAATTAAATAATTAAATGCCTTAATTGAATTTACAACAATCTATTACATATTTTATTCGATGTTTTAGACAGAAGTACATAAAATACATACTTGAAATTACTTATTCTCTCGTAAATTTGATATTTTAATGATCTAAAGATATGAGTAAGAAATCGAATTATACTAGGTGAAAATATTATAAAAACATGTGAAGATAACAGCTAACAGAGTTAATTGTTTAGATACTCGACATATGTTTGAATTTCATTGTTAAGACTATTAATTAGCATTCATAAAATACTCTAAATATTCAGTCATATATGCATTATAAAAATGATATGTATTACCTATATATGTTTATTAGCCAAGTTTGAGCTAAAACTGTGAACTCAAACATCTTACGAAAAAATGTTTCCAACAAAAGTTGCTTGTTTAAAAAAAAGTATTCATTTTTCTTATTTGAACTTTTCTTCTTTCTTTTATTGTTTAAAAGTTGGGACAAGGATCCATTTGACCCAATAGATCGATTTTGCTCATTCACGAACTTAAACTCACTTTTTATATTTCAAATACGTCACCAAAATTTCAGCTCGCTATTTCTTTTTGTTTTTGAGTTATCGTGATGACGTATGGACGAAATGGACCAATATTTTGTTTTGTGCGGTCATTATTTATTATCTGTAACAAATGGTCTAGGTGCGACCCGCAAGGCCCTCACGACAAACTTCCCAGTGAAGAGAATTAAAAACAATAATTTGTTTCTTATTACGACTATGATTATTATTTAAATTTTTGATCCTCAACAAGAAAAAGCTTAATGGGTTTTTAGTTATTGTATATCACCCAAAAGACCAACTTTTGTTGGTAAGGCAGCATTAAAAAATAATTAAAATTTTTTTTCGGCAAAATAGAACTGACGAAAGTTAAATTAATAACTTCTACTTCCTTGTGATCAATTACTTTTTGAAGATGCTAACGAATCAATTTTTTAGCTATATGAATATGATTAGAACCAACTTTCAACGGTAATTAGACACAAGGAAATTATTTACAAAAGTATTTAACTTAAAATCTGTTTTGGAACATAATCCATAAAATCCATATCCATAAAAATCAATCCATAAAGATTTCAAATTTATCGGAAAAAATATTTATATTACAATAAAATAAATAAAAATATTTAGTTGATTTTCCATTACTGAACATTAGAAAAAAAAAACTCATGCATATTGATGTTATCTTAAAATTGGAGTCTGGCAGTCTGCATGGTACTACACATGCTTACCAAACATCATGTGTGTCATCAAGAAACATACATATCTGAAGATTGTAGGTACGATCATTAAAGGCAGTGAATACAGGGTGATTTACGAAAAAATGAGCCAAACTTTAAAGCTGAATTAAACTAATTAAAATAATAGAGTACCTTCGATTGTGAAAGATAAAGCATGGAATTTGGCAAAAATTAAAATTTATGGAGAAATATTCTAGATTTGTGTCATAAAAGTATATGATTAATTTATTATCTTAAAATTAAAATTCGATATTTTTATCCTTATATCACGTGACCTAGGTTGCAACGATGTGACATCATTTGGATAAGATTATTAGTTGTCTTTATCAGTTTTATCTAACAACAGTGTTTTAATTAGTAAAAACATTTGAAATTGTTTTGTTATGTTTTTTATCAATTGGTTGTTAGTATTCTCAACATTATATACCGATATTACGTCACTAAAATGATAGACAACGTTTTTACTTACATTAAAAAGGTTACAATTTTAATTTAGTTTTTATAGCAAGGAATCTTGTTTATTTTGCCAAAATATTTATTTTTTGTGACTCTTTATTAAGAAATCAATATTTTGAAGTACTTTTTTTTTTATTATGCTAAACTATTTGAAATGATCATATCTGAATTTAATAATGAATTTCAATTTTTAGATTCTAAATATTTTTTATTATGCAATTTTCTTCATGCAAGTTAAATCCATGAATATCGTAAAATCGAATTTTTAAAATTTTGTTAACCACTGGTAATTTTATAAAATTTAATTTTCTAATTTGTAATTTTTGTGTAAATTCTTGTTCCAGTGTGAAACCACTTTTCGACAGATTTCCAATTCTCACAGGCTCAGAATAACGTCATATATACACAATCCAGAATTTGCAGAATTTTTAGCATTTAAATTGAAAGATAATCAAACTCAAACTTTGCGATATCAAGGTTCATTTCCCATTCAAAGCATGTAAAACTTACTGCCCTCTCAAATATTCACAAAATTTGTATTATATCAAAAAAATCTCGGATAGAATTGATTAAATAGTTGTATGAATTAAGGTTGAAAAAAAAAACTAGCACAAGTCCTTAAAGAACAATTTTCACATCTTTCCCATGCTTTGGAATTGGATCAAGAAGCTTTTCTTTTTCTATATTTTCCGTGCTCGAAACTTCTAAGATTATAGCATTATTAAATAGGAAGAAGAGGATAACGGAAAAATGGACAGTAAATAAACCAATCAAATTATTGTTTAATAGTGCGACGTTTCGTCTTTAATTATTAAGACTTCCTCGGACAAGCAATTTCAAGCATAACTTTTATGTAGCATTTTTGAATGGATTTTTTATATATCATTTTTGAAATGACATACAAAAGTTATCCTTGAAATTGCTTGTCTGAAGAAATAAATAAAAACGAAACGTTGCACTATTAAACAATAGTTTGACTGTGACCATTTTCTGACCATTTACCCGTATATATTATATCTTGAATGATGGCCAAAAATGGCAACATTTGTTTTTGCATTTCCTCCTTGGCAGTTATGGATAAGATGTTAGGCGATTATTATCCGAGATATTTTTATTTTGTAATTAATTTCAAGCAATCTCTTGAGATTTCGTTTATGAGCATTTTAATGGAATAAAAAGTAGCCGAAATAGAGAATCAACTAACCATTAAAAGTGAAAAGTTTCATTTATCTTAAGAGTAGCCTAGTTGGGTTGCTTCCAGGTCTCAATTCATCTCTATGCATGACTATCATGGTTTTCTGTTTGCAATGAAAGAAAAACAAACAAATAAACATTGAAAAATATCTATGTAGAAAATAGAGGATATTCCAAACGTTGATAAAAGCGCTATTAGAGGTTTTCTGAATATTTGGAAGTTTATATTCCAAATTAAGAATATAAAGTTTTCTTTGATTTGCATATCATGAACTTAATCCTAATTATAATAAAATATCAGTAAATGTAATTGTGGATTATCCACAAAAAGAAAAATATTAAAATCAAATTACCGATATATTGTTGGCATTTGCGTTGAATCTTCACTGGTATTATCCGTATTATTGTTATTATCATTGCTTGACAAACTGCAAAGTACTAGCTGTGACATTATGTCCAAATTAAAAATTGTAGCGTTTGTTCGATTTTCGAATAAATTAATTTTTGAATATATTGCTTTAACGAATATTAATTAATTTGTTTAAACATAGGCACTATTATTTAAATTTTTTTTTTTTTAGTGATAACTATAAGGCAAATTATTTATTGATTATGTGCTTTGTATATTTAGAAAAAAAATTGTTATTATTATTATTTTTTTTTTTACTAAACTTATCACAAATTTAAAATTTAATACAACTGGACGTTTTATTTTTGCCACGGTTTTATTTTTTAAAAAAAATCTCACTTTCTTATTGCATTTATTTAAAAAAAAAAAAATTAAAGTAACCTAAAAGCTTTAATTATAAACTCAACGGTAAAATAAAATAAATGTGGAATTCCTCATATTCGATTGTTGTTAACGTTCCACAAATTTGTTTAAATGTCCTTACACGGTTTTCCATTAGTGGAAAATATAGTGCAGTCGAGCATCCCAAAAAACAAAAAAAAAAACGGTCGTTGTATTATCATACAATAAATAAAACACTAGCCGTTGTGGCAATTGGACATATTTTAACCAAAAACAATGAAACAAACACGTTTATATATGAAACAATCAGTAAATAGTTTTCATTTTTTTTTTTAATCGTTTTGATTTCTTTTCATACACTAATAATAATAATAAGTAATCAACTCGACATTATTGATATAAAGTTTAGTACACTGCATACGTATTATAAAACAGAAAGTCGCTACATTAAGTAACACAATATTAGGATATAACAGCAATGTGTTTCCACACCGTTCATTTCCACCAAACAAAATCGTTATATGCAAATGCGCATGCTCAATAATACACATGTATTATATAGAATACAGTTAGAAAAATATGACGTCATTCGATTTACTTTAAATCGTACTGACGTCACTCGAAAAGTTGCTCGTCTTTCTTGGCTATGTAGAACGAACGAATGAACTAACGAACATCAATATTCACTATCAAGGTAGAAAGACAGACAGTCACATAACAGCAGCAATACGCCGCACTGCAGCAGTTGTAATCTGTTGTTAAGCATAAATAGAGTACGATATATATGTATATATATATACGTTGTTCCCTTGCCCCACAAACATACTAAAATTGTAGGCATAACGAAAATTTAGGCAAATAGTAATAATAATAAAATACATTTTGAATTCGTATTATTTATTTTGTGAAAATCCATTTTTATAAAATAATGAAAACTATTAACGTCTATTTGATTATCTCCAGGTCTTATAGCAAATTTTTGGCTTTTGTCGACAATATGTAATAACCTCCGACTTGTGTTCACTATCAATTTTATGATCTGTATTAGTAAGATAAATAGAGAAATTAGTGGCTGTTTATGTGCTCTTTGTACCTGATTAAACATGACCAACGTGCCTGACCAACATAAGCGACATTGCATTAATAAGCAATATAATCAATAAGCACCACTTTTATTAAGGATGGAGTGTTTTCCTTAGAATTAAAGATTGATTTACCTAAATTACCATTATTATTATAAACTGGTTGTATTTCCGAAAGAGGTTTCAATTTGAACAATGGTAATTTAGACAAATCAATTTTTAATGCTTAGGAAAAATAAAAACCCCATCCTTAATAAAAGTGGTGATTATAGATTTTCCTGCCAGCAATGCAATGCCGCTTATAGGGATGTAGAAAATTTACTCAATAAGCAAAAATCAAAAAATTGAGAAAAAATTTTTATTTTAACTGAAAAAATAAAACAATCGACAATGTTATAACAGAGAAAAATAAACGTTATATTTATTTGTTTCAATTCTAGTACGCCGGGAATAGTCCGAATTGAAAATCATTTTATATAAAAACATCTCTATATTTAGTAGTGTAGAGTAAAGTGAATTCTCGGAAAACTTATTTATTTATTTTTAGCAAGAAGTATGAAAACAAATAAGTTTACCATAATAAAATAATAAAAATAGTATTTTATGCATTCAGATTATCAATATTGTTAAAAAAAATTTTTTATTGTTTTGTAATTTTTTAATCTTACGTAAGATTTTTAATATCTACACGACTCCTTTTGTTAGCCAGTTCATCCTTTACATAAGCCCATCGTTCCACCCGCCCGTCTGTGTATCATCAAGATATCTCAAAGCATAAATGGATAGCGATCAGAAATGTTGATAGTATATTCTAAGCGTAAGAAGTGCGTAAATGAGCAAAATCGGTCCATTGACTCCAAATGATTTATATCCCAATTTTTTACCCATAAAAGATAGAAAAAAAGTTCAAATATAAAAATTTTTAATGGAAACATTTTTTCAGAAACTTAGCTGATATTTATTTACCACAATTTCAGCTAAAATTGGCAATAAACAGATATATAAGTATAATATATTTTATTATTACATATTTATTTATAACTGTATGGACTAGATATTTAGAGAAGTTTATGAATTTCAATGACTAAAAAATTCAAAGCAATAAACTCTGTCAGTTGGTATATTCATTACTTTTTAAATAAGTTTTATAAAAATTAAGTTTTATCAGTTTAATAAAACTGATTTAAAAACAATGGACCTTTTCCATAATCACTAATGGACAAATTACCACGTATTAAATCATTAAAATTGACATTGAAGGGACTATGAAAACATGATGGATAATCCGTACTGTAAAATAGTATGTGGAAGAAACCTCTTAATCGATTGATGCGTCTCGAGTGTCTAAAAATTGTAATAAAACAATCAAATTCTAGAAAACATAATTATTTATTCAATTGTTTGCATATATATTATATAGCAAATGTCAAACTAAAGTTATTGAATAATTAAAAAAAATGGCATTTAATTGAAGTTATGGGTTGAACATTATTAGAATCATGGCAGAAATTGCATTAGTAACTTGTTTTAATTGTTAAAAATAAAAAATTATACATTAAAATTTGTAAATAAATTTTGAGAAATTTTCTATGTTAAATCATATTCCATTCACAGACTTATATATTATGTCATTGATAAAGTAGTATTTCGTAACCATACATTTTGATGTACGATACCTACTGGAAAATCGAAGTAAAAGAACCTTCGTGAATTTATAAAGAATACTTCTTCAATAAGTGGTGCATTAATTAAACTTTCCTAAGTAGATTTTGTGAAAATAATAAACATACTTATGAAATACAAATATAGGAGGTCAAGCGAAAAACATCTTCAGATAATGCTGAAGTAGATGTACTTTACCAATAAACTATAATAATTACCAGGCACTATAATTATTCAAAAGTACTTTTGTAGAAAAGGATGAATATACGAAGCGATTTAAAGTAATGTTCTTTAATTGCTTAAACTTCTTTCAACATAAAAGGAGCCAAATAATTTAGAAAGATATTTTTTAATTATTTCATTTACAAAAAATTGACAATCCCTTATTCTCAAATCGAGTTATGTCAAAAATTAACAATGCCCCAAAGAAATACATACTGTTTATCTTCAATAAAATTTATTTTCTAACACCTATGTTTTTAAAAGGCGTTTTTTTCCCATTTGAAGTATGATATTTTTCTGAAAATTTCAAATTCATCCGACAAATAGTTTAAAAAAAGAAAGTTAATACTATTATTACTTTATTTTAAAATTTAGTAATGTTTCAATATTTTGAAATTATTTTTCAAAACATTGTTAGAATCTCCACCTTTCTTATGATATTTGAATAGATAATAAAAATAATGCATTTCAATTCCATAAATAATTGGGAAAATGCACAAATTTTTTATCACTTCAATTGAAGCATTTTTACTTCACGAACTTGAATTAGAAGTTATTGTCTTAAAATTGTAAAACATATCCAAAATATGAACGTTGTTTGTGAATAAAAATGTTATATAAATTACATTAATATCCAATTTTTCCATAGAAAATGACCGTTTATTGTAGAATCACCCATAAAACTTTTTTTGTAAGAAACAGATGAAACAATTAGCTTAATCGTTTTTGAATCAATTTTCGAATTTTGTTTCTTATTGACTCTAGTTTCTGATTTTAATGGGTAAAATACCAAATTTTTTTATTGCATCTTCCCTATTCCATGAGATGACATTGATAGCGTTTTCCCTGAGCACTAAATACAGAGATCATAACTATCATTATACCACCTACGTGTTGAGCGACCCCAAAAACCCACGAGTAATAAAGCGCAACTCATTTCCAATATTTTCCGAATTATAAATTTATTATTTAGTGTCGCTTCTTCAAGTGCTACATCTGAAAAACATTTTTTTATTCCAAAAATGCATTTTTTCAAAATTAATTCATCAAAACCAAATTTTGCAGACGCTCTCACAAACTTAAAAAACCGCTTTAAGATCCATCTTAATTCTCAAAATATGTTTGTAGTGCTTTATTTCTTGGACTATATAAATTTGCACTAATCGAAGGATTTTCATTTTTTCTACAATTAACTAGTGGGTTTTTGCTCAACTAATATATTTACGAAACCCATCATTAAAAAATTTTTTTACAAAATGCGTCAATTAAGCACGGACAATTGTTGAACAAAAAAGATTCCAATATGGGAAAATCTTTATTTATTTTATTAAAGTTAAAATTATTAGTTTTATAAAATAAATTATCACCAAAAAAATGGTAAAAAAATAATGTTTGTTAATTATCAGTAACTGGTGGAAACGCAGATAAATAATGAAACATACATATTCTTATATATACGATACATTTACTTGCACTCCCACCATATTTTTAGGCAGATTTCAAAGAGACAAAAATAATATATAGAAAGTAATTGAATTACAAATGAAAAACCAATGTGGCAGAATATTAAAAAAAAATCAGGATGTCCTACAAATTAAACTCTCTGATTTACAATATACAGAACGGATTTATAACATTTTTCAATTTGCTATTCAATCATTTTAAAAAACATTCAATGTCTGAAGAATAAAGAAAGGCACATTTATAGAAAAGTTGTATACCAAGCTTCAGAATTATAGAATTCAGTTTATGTACTATGCTTTATTACAATACAAATTCTACCTCAAGTCGTAAGAATATTTAGTATTGAAGCGTAATCATTTACTTGATAATTTTCAACCTGTAATAAGCCGTTAGGCTTCAAATATAGAATTATTTATAATAATAATAATACTTGGTAATTTGCTTAACTTTAATCGATAAATGTTGAATAGTTTGATAGGTAAAGCGAAAATTTTACATTGGATCTTAAAATATAACATAAACACTAACTAAGAAAGAATAATGAAGCTAGAACAAACAAGCCGAAGTGTATTTTTGGAAAGTGCGTTTATTTAAAGACTTTTTACTATATATAAGACCCCTACTAGTAATATGTTTAATTTTTATTCGTATATATTGCAAGTGGTTTAGTGGTGGTGGTCTTCTCATCTTAAGCAGAATAAAGAAAACATTAAATTGCTTATAATATTGTTTTTTATCCTCAAATAAATGACTGAACAGATTTTCTTGAAAAATTCAGTTTTTAAGTTACGTAATTACGTCCCGAATGAAAGTAGTATCATGTCAATAATATTATTTGTTATCGAGATAATAGAGACTCAGGAATGTCTCTAGAAAACCGGATTTAGTTTCTAGTCACATGAAAAGTTAGAGGATCAAGTCAATTTATTGTCTAGTTTTATATTATAAATAATCTTCATTATTCACGTTTATTAGTATTGTGATGTTAACAATTATCACAAATTTTAATAAAATAATATTCATCGGAAATTTAAATAAAAATTTCGGCGACAAGTTTAGAAAGAAAAACACCAAGAAGAAACAAAATAAACACTTTTTATTAATTCAAAAACAAACAACAAAAACATGTCATCAGTTCAAGCAAGTTATCAATCGCAGTGCATGGAACTGTCATTTTATATGCGATAAAATCAATACGATTTTTAAACAGATCTTTACGGTTAGTCTCTCATAAAGAAAACATCGATCGATATCTAGTACGTTGTTTGTTGAACAATTTCACGTTGTGTGACGAACTATCATCAATTTTTAATCTTTAATTATCAATTTTTTTAGTTTTAAGATATAGGTTCAATTATTCATTATTGGCTTTCAATTATCCATAATTTAAGAACGCATTTCGACGTCCAGTTTGGTCACATGGCGATCAATGGTCAGCTATATTCTGTGGAATGTTTATTGCGCGATGATATTGAAAAGGCATCAACTCGAACAGATTGCTTACTAGGTCTGATTCGGTCCATGAAATATGACAATAGGCTAGATTTCCATAACATGAGTTTGCATTTCGTACAATCATGTTCGTACAATAACATGTGGTTAACTTTAGCATTGGAGCTCGTGTCGATCGGCAGTGAACAATATTGTTATTACATACTTTCATACTCCATTCCTTTAAAAATAGAAAGCGATGGTATTAAACACAAAGTGTTAAACATTTGATCCAATGGAGAATTGATTGTATCATCTCGAAAAATATCGATAATTTTTCTTCAATAACGATATTAATTCACTTCACATTACTCTTTACTATATTTTATTCACTAGTTTTTATACATCGAAACTTTTCACTATATCTTATTTCTAAGGAAATTGTTAATTGTTTTCCGACTATCAATTGCATACGTCCCATTAAACTTATAATAAAAAGAAAATAAATAAAATATAATAAAATCCATAACCATTTAGTTTTAATTAATGACTTGTATACTTGTGGAATCAAAAAATGTGACACCTTTACCTTTTTTCATTTTTTTTACCTATTTAAAAACATTAAAAACTCAGTTGTTATGTTGTATTGGGTTGCTTATCAGAATTAATTTTATTTATCTATCTGAAACATTCATTTGAATCGAAAATTAATGTACTTTATAATTTTAAGTAAGCGTGGAAGATTCATGTCGTTGTAGTTTTTTATTCCACGAGTATATGTCCTTAACAGTGATCTCCGTTTAATTCAATTCATTAATACACCACATACATTTAACTCTCTGAACCTTAGCGAGAAACAATTCCATAAAACGCTTCCACACACAATTCCCTACGAAATTTGTTGGTGCATGGACAAGGCTTTTGAAGATGGTGTATTTCATTTTCTTTGTTTTTAGAACCATTTTATTTTATTAATTTTTTATAATGTGAATAGTTTTTGAAAATAGTAAATACTTTCTATACAGTAGAATCCCTTTAAGATTTTTTAAATCTATATTTAAACTACAGTACACTTATCATACCATTTGAAATAAATTATAATGTAGTTAGATAGTTATTTGTCCAAATTCATTGTAGCCTACGAATTATGTATATACTATATAAATGTACATTATGCTACTCTTAAATTTAATAACAACTTTTGCAGATGATTGAATTGGTTTGGTCCAATAAAAATCCTTATCTGTGTCGTTTGATACCACTCTACAAACGACCAAAAACGGAATACCGTATGATAAAAAATATATCACACTTTCTAGAAGAAAATAAATATCAATAACTGAAAATAAATATCAATATATGAATTTTTAATGAATTATATTTGAGAAAGTTGTACTGGTTTCAGGAAAAAATTTACTAAAAACCAAAAAATAATTGTTATATGACCACATTTTATATCTTTGGTTTATAAATCGATTTAAATAATTATTTTTGTAATAACGTCAGTAACATGGTCCCTTTGTAGTGAAATCGATTTCATAAAAGAAGGAAGATCTATGTTTGCTTAAATATATTTTCTTTTTAATGAAAATCCAGTGATATTTTGAATACAAAAATTTTTTCTAAGAATTTTCTCCAGAGGTGGTGGTTTTATTTTTACATCAAACTTTAATATAAGGAAAATCGATTTGAAAGAAAAAAAACCAGGAAATTCTATGTATAATAAAATAATAATGAATTGTATATCGTTCAGCAAACTGTCAATAATATATTTTCAATTATATTATATAACCCGAAAAGACAAATTGATTTTGAACAAAAATAACAAATTAATAATATTTCATTTGTGAATTTTTTATTAATTTATACAAATTCAAACACTTTTATTATTTGTTTTACATATAACTTCAGTAAATACTCAATATTTCAATTTATTTCGAAAACTCCTTAATTTATTTTGAAATAAGAAATATTTAATTGAAAAGCGGCATATTTTAAGATGCCGAAACCAAGTCATGTCCCCAAACTTGCAATAGTGCCATTAATGAATTATAAAATGAATTGAAAATCGAATGTTAAACATTCTTTAACAATATTATAAAAAATACCATAGTAGGTCGTTTATCCAAGTTTATTACAAAATAGGCCCTTATAATCGAGGCTAACAATGGATAAGCTTATGATATTACTTAAAAAAACCCATCTAAAAATTTTTAACATATATTGGCCTACTTGTGATAAGTGTAATAAATATTTACAAAAATTTTGAAATATTGTCTAATATGTAAAATTGTTTAATATGTAAAATTTTTGAGTCCAGAAGCTTAAAATTGACAAACGTCCGCTATTTAATTACTGTCCGAAAAAGTTCATTTAATAACATTTACATAAATTATATTCTTCGGCACATGCTGAATGCCGGAACTCTGGCCAAATGAAAATTGAAATTTGTTTTATAATTTTGAAGTTGTCAGACAATAAATGATTTTATCACATATCGGTCAAAATGATTTTTGCGTTCGTTATGGGCACTACACATCACGAATATGAATTAGAAGCATTTTCTAAAAATGACCGCTTAACCTAGTCATTTCGTAGTATCGTAGTCGTTAATCACACATAAAACTTTTTTTGTAAGAAAGAAATAGAAAATAATCTTGGATAATGGATAATGGAATTTATAACTTATACGTTTTTTAATCAATTTTAATTAAATTTTCGAATATTGTTTGATATTGAGCCAAGTTACACATTTTAATTGATAAAATAGCAAATTTTTTTGAAATTCCTATTGAAAATTTTACGGATTCTAAGAAAGTAATCGTACCACATTTCAGAGAAAACAAAATATAATAGGGTAACGGACTGATTCTAAATTTGCTATATTACACATCAAACTGTAAAACAAGAAGACTCAGAGTACAATAACAAAACTCGAAATTTAAATTAAAATTGATTCAAAAACAAAAGAGCTATGAGCTATCATAGATTTTTTTTTGAATTCAATCTCTTTCTTGAAAAAGATGAAACAGACAATGTATATGGACATACTAACAGTTGACGTCATAACTAGGTATTTCCATGTTTGTTTAATTAGAAATTTTGAATGTCCTTATTTTGCTTATGTTTAAAGATAAAAACAAAATTCGATCAGATCCACGTTCGTGAAGTAAAGACATTTAAATTGAAGTCATAAAAAAATTTAGTCCGATCCCCAATTATGAACACCGGGTGTAGTAATGTTGGGAGGTAGATTTGTGTAAAATGTAAAAGTGAAAATTTCTATGAAATAAAATCCAGTTAACAGAGGTGCCCGTATGTCTATACATTTGTCATGCGATGTGGACAGGTATCATTTGTAATACCTTTATACAGATATGTTCAGATAGAAGTAAAAAAATACATAAAATTCTGCGTGATTATTACAATAATTAATTTTTACTAATAGCTCTACGAGTTGTAGACCGCACTCGAAAATGAAAAAAAAAACCGCATCTTCTTTGATTGCACAAAAAAGTAAGCGAAAAAAATTAATTTGTTTCTATTTGTCTTGATCGATTGTTGCAATTATGTGTAGATCTTGGACCTCGTAATCAGGCAATTCGTCTATATAATAAATTTGTAAATCTGAAAACATTAAGTAGTATATTAGAGAAGGATGGATCGAATTTTGTGACTGCACAAATAGACTAATAATTATAACAAATATTTATTAAATATTTGTCCATATTTATAAGAAGTTTTGATCTAAGTCTTGGGTACGCTTTTCTATTTCTTTAAGATAAATTATAGACAAACACTTTTTGTTTGCTAAATGCTTACAATGTGCTTCGCATAATTGTATTGGGATAAGATTTATGTATATTTATTTATATTCATATTATTGTGTTTTTCCCTTCAAATTTAACTTCCCAGTTGAATCGATAATTAATAGATAATATAAATTTTAATTGTAATTAAGTTAATTTCATTTTAATTGATAAACGAAATTTTCTTTTAGATTTTTTAATATTGTATCGATTATTTAACTGGGGAACAGAATTTTTCGACTTCTGTAATTTTACAGCTTTTATTTTCATCTAAGTATTAAGTGTATTCCACAGTCTCAACCGAATGACTTTCTCAGTGATATTTGGGAGTCATTTGATCACTAGTTTTCCATTTGGTTTGTATACAGTGAATTCTGGGATAGATTCTAATAAAGTAAGCCATAGTTGCATACCTTCCCCTTTCCTTCATATATCCCATCCTATTATTTTGATTTAATATAATACATGGACTAAAAAGTCCCGGGCTTAACACATAGAAGGTGCTAGTTTTATTGTTGTCACCTTTTTATCAGTTAATACTAGCCTTCAAAAGACAGCTGTTAAAATTTCCTGATATTCTATTCATTAGTTTGTGAGTTATTGTGCTAAGAGTGACGCTACTTTTGTTATTTTCAAAACAATGGATCAAAAACAATTTCGTGTTTTAATTTGACACTGCTTCTTGATGGGAAAAAATACCGTTCAAGCGAAGCGATGGCTTGAAAAGTGTTATGGGGACTTCGCTCCATGAGAAACAACAATAAAACGTTGGTTTGCTGACTTCAAACGTGGTCGTAGAGACACCGATGATGCAGAACGCAGTGGACTGGAATGATTGCGTTGCTCTTGATGGAGATTACGTCGATGAATAAAGCAAATTTTAAGCCAAAAAAACTGTGTTTTCTTTGTTAGGCCCTGGACTTTTCAGTCCCTGTGTTACAATTATGTATTATTAAAAAAAAGAATGAATAAAGATTGAACTGAATTGAATGGTAAAAAACTCTTCATAGATGGCATACAAGAAAAGTTGGTATTTTTAGAAATTTTTTCCCAAGAAAATCTGTTATTTTAATAAAAAAAAAAAAAAAAATTGTAAATATGTAACAAAAACTTCTTAATATTTAAATTAAGTTTCCCGTCAAATATTGACTTAGAGACTAAGTTTCTATATTCAATACTAGGTAACTATTAAGAAAATTTTTAACGAATATAAATGAAAATTTAATGTACAATAATTTTACGACCCTTGATACTTTCAATTTCGTGTCGTCTAGTAATAACATAGAGCTCACTACGTTCGGTCAATAAATGTAAAAAAAAGTCATTTGTTTAATTCAAAAATAATTTTATTACATTTCCGAATTAAATTATTTACCGCTCCATCCCTCCACTAACACTGACCTTGACATACATTATTGTACTTACTATATTTACTAGAGGGATATTATTTGTGTAAATCGAATCATCAACACACACTGTTTAAAATTAATTCGTTTGCTTTCTATCGTCGATAGTAGATAGCGTTGTAATATAGAAAAATGAGCACAACATTACAACTGTTCGTAAATTATTTCTCTGCATATTCTCAGTCCGATAAAAATTGATTTTTTAATATAATAATTTTTTAAAGTCGTATCTGATGATTGCATTTTAAATGAATATATATAAAATTCTCGTGTCACGGTGTTTGTAACCAAACTCTATCCAAAACGGCTTGACCGATTTATATGACATTTTTTGTGTACATTCGATAGAATAGGCCGTAAACTATTTTTTATATCCCTAAGTGGTAATTTTGTGCCCTACACAAAAATATTTTTATTTTTTATTTTTAAAAATTTTTTAATGATTTGCCTTTAAAAATACATATAACCCTTAATTTTCACCTTTCTACCATCAATCCCCATTTTTAACAGCGATATTAGTACTTTAATACTCTGAGAATTCGTTAACTGATCAATTATCAATCAGTTATCCCCGCCAGAAGTCCACTGGTGTCACTTTTACGTGGGTAAACCATCTAGTTTCTTTGTGTTGGATAATGACAGACTAACCAAAAATATTGTACACTTCACAGCACTTAGAGAATGTTTTTTGGAAATTGTCGTAATTAGTGATAATAATAAAGTACAACGAATTAAAAAATTGAATAGTTGGTGTTTTGATATTTTTATAGGCCGTCATCATCCACAACGCTTCTTTCCTCTTTCAGTAATAGACCACGACCCCACATACTTACAATAAGTTTTTTATTTAACTACTAAAATGTTCACTAGAAATAGTTTATATAGCAAAACAACGTTTGCCGGGTCAGCTAGTAATAGACAAATTAAAACATTAGTAGTAGAGAAGTAGAAAAAATTTGGTATATTCTGTGGACGTTTCTTATTTACAAAATTTTTAGAAACGAATATAACCGACTTCAAAAAGTAAGAAATAATTTTAAATAGTTCTATAAATAATTCCTTTGTGACCAATTACCGCCCGTAGTGGTCATTAATCAATGATCCATTACCAACCAAAAATTGACCCGTTACCGTAGACATCGAAAGATAAATGAACACAATGATATTATTTATAGATGTATTTATGATTATTTTTTACTTTAAAGATCATTTTAAGAAGTTAATTATATTTTTTGAAAACAATTTTTGTAATTTTTTATTTTTGTAATAATCTGTAAGCATAATATATTAATTAATTATATTTAAAATAAAGGACCTGGAATCCCAAAAACAATTTGATCGATCAATCCGATTTTTTCGATCGTTTTTGCCCACTCAACGAATAAAAAATTTCCTTTTTTTAGGAACTATAATTTGAAATAACGAAAGATATATATTGTAGTAGAAAAGTCAATTAATGTTAAATGAAAAAGTCATTTGTTCAGACAACCTGAAAGGTGTACTAAATAGTAACTTTAAATTTGTCAGACAATGGACAGTCCGTTTTGTTACATTTTGGACAAAATAGTATGATATTCATGTAAGAATAACCAAATAACAAATGCTCGTCAATTTCAAGCTTTTCGATTGAACATTTTACGTCATTCTAAAAAGAAAACGGCCCAATTTTTCGAATTTACCCAGTGAAAAAAGTTGTTACACTAATCATAACAAAGCCATATACAAATTTTTGATGGCTATTTATATATAAAAGATATGGTATGCTTACGGGCACCCAGCATATTTTTATTAAAATTATTTATTTCATTTCTTCGGGATAAATTATAATATTATTCAATTTACTTTTAATATATTTTCCATGTAGAAATGTAATATTATACTGTAAAAACATAAATATTTATTATTAAATATTGGAACAATGACATGGCAAAAAACTTGTGCACTTTGTAATAAAATATAGAATGATTACTATGCTTTCAACAAACCTAAAAGAGTAATTCAAAGTTGATTGTCGAGAGCTTTAGTTTGTGGAATTTCATCATATTTGTAAATAATTAGAGAACTAATGATAGTTTTAATAAATTGGCATATTATGGAAACATTTCAGATAAAATTGTAGATGTATTAGAAAAACAAGGAACTAATATCGCTAAGTTAGTTGATAGGTAAAATAATATTAAATAATAAGGATGTGATAAAAAGACACAGACAAAAAAAAATTAGGGGTTTATAAGTTAGTTCAAAGATTGCAATTGGGTCTACTTGGGTCAAACGGGGAGATTCTTTGACCAAAAAAAACATTGGTGCTGTCTTAGACTGAAAAATTCCGACTCCACATTTGCCAATTTGCTGGATGAATGACACTCACCATCAACGGATATAGAAATTCTTCACATTGAAACTAAGGGATTCAAATTGGACGTACTAGAAGCTATAGAGGTGTAAAAACATAAAAAAAGGAGCATAAAATCCTCTTCAATTAACAAACAGACCTTTTAAATAAATATTACTTGTTTGTTTCAATATCAATTTCGTATAATTTTATTATATAATTGTATTATTCCCTACAACAAATTTTATAATTTTGTCTTTAAAAACATAAAATTTTATCTAAAATTATCGCCACAAGATATATTACTAAACGTGGATATTGCAAAACAAAAATTAGCTCTGAAACGGATGTTTTTAATATAAAAAAGACGTATTTATTGAAATATGATGGAAGCGCAAGGAAACAACATCATTCGTTGTATTATATGTGCATATTATTGTTATATCGTATTCCAATCCAACTCAATCAAATATCGAGAAATACGCCAAATGTAGGATTTTATAATATACACACCGAGGAGAATCCACGACAAATAATTTCTTAATTGAGAAAAATACCCATATTTTTGTCCTTTTTATACTTTTTTATCTTTAATAAAACATGGCTGTGCTGATTTTCTTGAAAATTCATGAAAAGAGACAGGAAATTTCAAATGCATATACATACACACGAACATAGACATCTCTTTAAACACACTGAAATTGGATTCTAGTAACCTTGTAACGTAAAGATTTGAGAAAATTCATAAAATCGGCCCCATTAAAACAACTTGGGAAGTTATAAATTTAAAAACCTTTTTTTCACAAAACGTACACTCCTTATACATTAACATATTATTCCGCTATGCTACTATAAGTAATAAGAGAATTAATTATTTATACATGCAAATATACAATTTTTACAATAAAGTAGACATATTGATTTACATAAATATGTATTGTTCTTCCTTGGACAAGGTAAAGGAAGTATTGTAAAACAAAACAATTTTGCATTTCAACATGAAAACCCATTACGTATGTATTATACTCGACAAAAAAACACACTGACCAGAAATTCTATTAAAATCAATTTATAAAACTATATACATACGATCGCTCATAAAATAAAATATTTTATTTAATATTTTTTATTCAAATTAATTTTTTCTGATTTTTGAAACATGTCAGTCATTTTAATAAACCCAAACAATGAAATTTGATGCTGACGTTGTAAAAATAATGATAGAGAATATTTAACAAAAAGGATACCACGATCTGTTATTTTTATGCTTCCTTTACTTTTTAAATAAATTTTATTAATAATATTACAAGTATGCTGTAAATTTTATGTAATGCAAGTTTAGTGTTGTTTTGGAGGTGATCTAAAAAATTCCATTTTTAAAAGCATTTTACAAAATTTATTTTTCTAGGTATATTCCTTTAAATAATCTTATGTCAGTCATGTTTATTGATAGGTATACGCAGTATTTCGGAAAAATTTTCTAAATAAAGAAAAAATTACGATTTGCTGTAACGGAGACACATACGAAATTCAAAAGTATAAAAATCAATCAAAAATTTCTTTAATACGTAATTTTATCAGTTTTCATTTATATTAAATATAATAATAGTAAAAAAGCATTTCTCTTAAATGAATCATTGAATAAAAGATTAATATTTTTCTATCTAAGCTAAATTTTTTGTCAACGAAGTTCATAACGTAATTGTCAATATTTATAATATATAAGGGGAAACATACAAATTAGTAAAAGTTTTGTGTTGATAAAATGATAACTTAGCATTTGTGAGTATTCTTTCTTAAACGTATAAATAAATTTTTTACCAAATTAACATACTTTTATATTAAGGTATTGTTAACGACAGGAGTAGTAAAAATATTTTTGCATAAAATTTTGCAGAGACATAATTTTCAACGACATTAAAAAAATTGTAGAAGTATTAACCGTCTCTATCAGCTGCAATAAATGTTCAAATTTGCCAATACTTAACACATAAAGAATAAGAATTCATTGTTTTTAGTATTTATTTTTAAACATATATATTTCGAAAAAAAAAAAAAAAATATATATATATATATAAAGAAATTAGGAATGATTTGAGGTTAAATAAGATGTAATTTACGAAAAAACAATAAGAAAAGATAGTTTTTTACAAATATTAAGTGTTTTGCAGTGAATTGTTCAAGCGGCATCAAAGTCTTTACGGCTTGTATATAAACAATGTAAATAGTCATGTGTACTGACTGAATTATTATACGTACAGATAAGCAATGTGTGACATTGTTTGTTGCACCGTTATTAGATTTACTTCATCAATGCAACTACTATTTAAAATATTGTCTTATCTCCTTTTTTAAAAGATTGCATTCTCTCTCATGTATTATGAGATATCTTAATTAAGCGATGTCGGACACAAAGACAATATATCTAATAATATCTTTTGGTGATGTATATATTTAGAATGATTTTAATAAATGACATAAATACAATCATTATAATAATTAATAGTCAAAAAGCTTGTGGTTGGTTTTAGTATCGATCGTTCTATAAGTCTGTAATTTTTTTCGGTGATGAATCATAGTATGCGTACAGAAACCATATTCTGGTAGCAATCAGCTTTGCATATCAACAGCTTTTATATATTTGAAATGGGTAAGAGTTGAGCTGTGTCCAATGTTATGGAGGGTAAGATAAGGGTAGCTTGTAGTAAAAATGAGTTTAATATGTGTCTCATACCGTACAGCAGAACTGTCTGTCAAATTAAAAAAAAGTTGATGGCATACAAAGGCTGATGGTTCCCAGAAAGTGATTTCCCCAATTCTCATTTTATGATTCATCAATAAAAAATTTACAGTTTTATAGAAAGACCATTACTCAAATCTCGCATGAGCTCACAATCTTAAAAATTATATTTCACTAAATAACCCGCTAGTCATGATTAAAATATTTAATTTTAAATAACATTTTTTATTGAGTTCTACTTTCATTTATAAAAAAATACATAAAGCAAAGTAAAAACAGGTAATTCGAGTAAACAAAAGCGATTGTAATGCGAATACATAGAAGCAAATGCTATTTATAGCACTGCTATATATCGTCTGTATTTAGGCTAGTGATTGTTCTTATCAGATTTCCCATATATATTAATATACACATACGAGTACATTTAAACAACAAAAGTTTAATTAAAACTTGAATTGTTTTTTACAGAATGAAACAAAACGACGGTAACAAAAAATGCATTTTGAAAACCAAAGATTTTAACAGAACTGAAACCAAAACTGAAATTCGGTTATAGGCATTTAATTTTGAAAAATCGTAACCGTTTTCAGTTATTATATTTCAAAGGGCGTTTTTGGGTAACAAGTTCTGGAAGAATGGAAGTCGATTTCAAAGAAATATATCTCGAAAGATTTATCTCCATTAGATTTAATAGCAAACGGTAGTAGATGATAAAGACAATTATAAAGACAAAAAAATAAGGCCAAAAAACAAAATATTAGTATCCTTTTATGTGACATTATTGCAAAACTTGTATCAAAGAATTTATGATACTAAAACGACTACTGCTTTTCGATTCTAGTGATTAACAGAATCCGTCTTATTATGGCAAGATCTCATTCCTACCTATATATAAGATAATTCCCAATTATTATACGCAAAATTTATTGCATGACTCGGTTGTCAAATCCAATTCCAGAATAGTTTTTATTTGTTTTTTTTTTTTTTTTTGAACGACTCTTCGTTTATAGAACAAAATTATGACAAGAATGACCCATCTATCTAATCCAAAACCAGGCCCGTTTTTACCCTACTGTGCTCAAAGAATTAGAACTTTGGAAATAAAAATTTAAACTCACATTGATAATAAACTGTCATCATCATAATCACATCGACTCCGTTCACGTTCTTTTTCCTTTTCAAATTCTTCTACACGATTTTTTTCAATACGTTGCTGTTCAATATGTCTCTGTTGTAACAAATCATGATCCAACTGGCGTATTTCCCATTGTTCACGTTGAGTGCGCTGTTGTTCCTGAAAATTAAAAAATATTTTGTTTTATAAAATTTAATATTTATACGTGCTGTCGTCAATAAATTACACATAGTCGCAGATCCCAGAGCCGCCAGGTCTCACTTATTTTCTCAGAAATAATGGTACAATCTTGTGTCATGGAGCCAATTTACAAGTACAGAGTCTAAATGAAGATAAAAATAAAACTCATTTTTCTTATAGTGTCAGGTCTGATTTTTATATATAAGTCAAATAATATTTTAAAAATTAATATTCCATACTTCCATACACTTTCTGTGGGCGATAACCCTTGCCAGGCGCTTTACAGCTCCTACCAAATAAATCCTACTTATATTTTATATATGATACTTAGCCCTTGTTCACATTGATCAAGTTATTTAGTCAAGTAGCTCCTTTACATTTATAATTTGATAATTAAGTCAAGTAACAAGCCATTTATTAAAATAGTGCAAACAATCACATTCATGTTACATAATTTCATATCACAAAACTGTTTATATTAAATGACTGTGACGGGAACAATAATTAAATAGCAAACATATTCCTTCATTTGTTTATTATTATATGTTCGTGATAGAAGGAAGAGTGACGGAAGTATAACTTACACACAAAAAGTAGAATTGTACTAAAATACTTGACTAAACAACTTTTCTAACCACTTGATCAAAATGTTGCTGTTCACACACGTCTAAAATAATTAAACTACTTGTTACTTGACTAAATAACATGATCAATGTGACAATTGCATTAGTGATATATTTCAATGCCTATTATACGAGCAGCCAGATGAATCGATGGGACCAAACATCCTGCAAAGCACATAGTCAGTGGCATTATGGGTATTAGTGTAAGTATGAAAATTATATTGTTTTATAATATAGCTTTATTAATTTAGCTTTACATGTGTCTGAGGGGAGGGGGGGTTTGTCCATGCGATTGATATGGTTGTTCGTAGGCGGCATTCAAACAATTTTCTAAGAATCCTACATAAAAATCAGTAGTGAGAATATAAGTAGGATGCTTATTGGGAGCCCGTCCACAGAGGAAGTCTCTGGACGTATGCATTTATTTTTTAAATATTTTTTGACTAAAAAATCGGCCCTGAGTCTATGAGAGTAGTTAGTTGTGTTTTGATCTACCTATAGTAACCTGTACCTGTAAATTGACCGCTGGCCTAAGTATGCACAGCTTGACCAACATACTCTATGTCTGAAGAAACATGTAAGGTCTGGCAGTTCCGGGTTCTTGTTCTAACAACAAAAGCATTGGATTTGTTATTTACACACATTGCATCTATAATCTAATTACGTAATTAAATACCTTTACATAAATATTTAATATTTACAGGATCAAATGAAAATAACTATAAAACAGTTAAGCGTTTAAATACATTATATATCCGTGAAAGATCACAATACTTTAACTTCGGAACAGTTCAAAACTACTACAATTTTTACGATATTTTTTAAATGTATGTATTTAAAAATAGGGGATGATTGCTACCTCTTCTAGAGAATGAAAACTTGAACTTTCTCTATAAATAACCACAGGAATCGATAACACAGCAAATATTAAACATAAATTTTGCTTTTTTCGAAAACTGAATATTTTTTTGAGTTATCCGTGTTTGAAAGTCAGTTTTCATAGGAAAAAATTAACTTTTCGAGAAAACTAAGTACATTTTTTGTTGAAATTTTTTGTTTTACCAATTTTTGTGGTTATTCTGTTCAAATTTCCATATAATAAAAAGAACGGATAAAACCAGAAGACATCAATTTTTGTAGTCTTATTTTTTCTAATGGTCTTACATACTATATTTACGTACACACAGTTACTGACTAGTGATGTATTTTATTGTTATTATGATTAGGAAAGCCTGGACTTATGTCACGAACGCTTAATTCATTGCTGTTCAAAGAAATTAGAACTTACAGAGATATATTTTGAATATAAGGAGCATAAATTTTACATTGGTTTATTCTGTATAGTACTTTAATCGATTATTTCTTAGAAAACTAAGCACACTTTAATTTGATAGTCGATATTAAGGTATTTCTACAACATGGACTAAAAATAGTTTTGCACAAAATTCTACATAGAAATAGTTTTAAAAGAAATAAAATTGGGTCAAAAATGATCGAAGCATGTCTCCGTTGGCTACAATTAATGTTAAAAGTTGTCGATATTTATGATAATACGTATAGGATAGGTGTTAATTACTTTTAGTAGAAATTTAGAAATTTTAAAGCATTTTTAGTTAGAATTTTTTTATAAGTAACTTTGGGAGCAAAACTAAATGTATATAAACAAACACACTAGGAATACCTATGAAGTCTAAATAGGATGTTAGTTACCGTGTCGTTAACGAAAAAATAATAAACAAAGATTGCATTTTGACGAATATTTATTCTCACCTTGAATTGAATTGTACAAGCAAACATAGATCGCTTAAGGAAAAATGCCAATAAAGTGAAAATTTTAAACGATATATTTTTTTAAATCAATCTAACGCATTATTTAATATACATATGGCAAAATCAGTTTTGACCATAAAGAGTGTGCACCTTTGTACCAACAAATAAATTCGATAGCGTGCGTGAAGAAGAAAGAATTTTAGCGCATAAATCTACCCCGACTGAAATTATTAAATTATGTAATATTCGTAAAAAGAAAAGTGAGATGTTGTGAATGCTCATTTGGAGAATAAGAATCCAAGTGACTCCTTTCTCGAAGTAAATATTACGCCAACCAAAAAGTCCATTATTATCACATGCAAGATGATGGAATGTTCTAAAAAGAAGAAACAGAAACTTAAATAGTTCCAAATTACAAAGCAGGAATTGTGTATCGAACAGAACTGTTTATTAAGAGTTAGAATTGATTAACCGTTCAAAACTGTAAGTATATTACAGTTAAAACAGAAGACTTTCTTATCACTAACATTAAATGTGGCATTTTGGACGATTACCATTAAAAAGTTCAAAAAAAGAAATCGAGTATTCGAAGCCATTCGAGAGAAAATTGTTGACAATTTAATAATTATAAAGAGACACAAAAGTAAAGGCTTCAAGCTTTGATTTTTAAGTATACAAGTTTTTCAGCAAATAAAAGGAAATTTGAAAAAAAAAGTCCCTTTCGATTCATGGCAAATTAGGATTAAGTTTGAATTAATGACACATTACTGGTAACAGCTAGTAGCGACAGAAAAATAGTCAGAAAAGTAATCTGGCTCTTTAATATACCTTTTCTTATGTTCTCTCAAACAGTGTGTCGTCTGGGTGTCAGTAGATTTAGTGTTCAAATTTAAATTTTTTTCACTTACTTTTATAAACTATTAAAACATTAAAACAATTTTTTATTGCCAGACATTTTTGTTGTTATGGTAACCTGCCATATTCTATTTTTATTCAAAAAAAAACTTAATAAAATTGTTTCAAATTCATAATTTTTTTCGGTACAGGTATGATACACAGCTGTTAACACTACATCTAACAGTAGCCAGACAGGACCACACGCTGTTTGAGTATAAGAAAAGGTGTGTATATTAACGAACCACTTTTCTTAAAATTCTCTTTCAAAAACCATGCTAACACTTATTGTTAGACTGTATAAACAGGCATCAAATACTTATTAATGAAAAGCAAAAACGAGTTAACTGTCAATTTAAGGTTTAAAAAGTCTCAATACGAAGAAATTTATTTGAAATTTGGCATAGTATTCTCAATATTAAATGAGAAAACTATCGGACCTTGCCTCAGGACTTTTTTGACTATGAGTGTTCGAACCGTGCATAGTACGTGGAATGACTTCTTAATCGATTGATGTGCTAACAGTGTCTAAAATTTGTAATGAAACATTCAATTTCTCGAAAGTATAATTATTTTCTGTTTAATTGTTTGCATGTAAAATGTATAAGAAAATGTCAAACAAAAATTATTGAATAATTACAAAAAATAACATTTAATTGAACTTATTGGGTTGAAAATTGTAAGAATGATTGAAGACATTGCATTAGTAATTAATTTTTAATTGCAAAAATAAATAATTATTCGTTTAAATTTGATAATAAATTTTGAGAAAATTAAATCATACACCATTCACAGAATTATATATCATTTGAGTGATAAACTCTTTCGTAATCATAGAAACAAATGAAATCAGTTTGATGAACGGTGCCTATAGTGTACCTTATAAAAAGGAGTTAAAAAAACTTGCCATAGTTATTTTTTTTTTTAATGTAGATAGACCTATTTCCTAAAGGTTTATTTCAATTCACTTGAAACTTTGTGATAATATTTTTAATTTGTTCATTGGATATAAAAAAGAAAATGTATTAAAATTCCAGTGCAAAAGAAATTTACGGAAATACAAATATATAAGATATTTCTACTTAAATTCTATGTAGGAAAAAAAAGCATATTTAATAAATACAATCGTTTAAAATATAATGAGAATTTCTACAAGAATGTATATATATATATATACAAATTAACTAGAATCTATTTTTTAAGGTTTTTCAAGCATTTCAGTCGTTCTGCGATACAATCAATTACAATTACAATAAAAAGTGAATAAAACAAGTCTCTAATAACTATAACTCTTGTTTTCTAATAATGAATTTCACGTCAGGATAAACATAAAAGAATACGACAAATGATTTATACGACAGGTTATACACAGAATTTATATACAGAATAAATTTGACTTCGAAGAACCTTGTGGGAACGTTAGAATCAAATCACCTTTACACTATAATCGTGATCCAATTGTCGTTGTTCTCGTTGGGACCGTTGTTTTTCTTCTTCTGTTTGGGCTTGTTTATCTTTGTTTCCACTAGCGCTTCCCGCGCCTGGCGGCGGGTACGAGAACCAAAACTGATGTGCCAGTTTGAATGTGTAGTTCCAAAACTTGTCAATCACTTTTCAAATTGTGCAGCATTATTGATTTATCTAAAATAAGTTATAAATAAACGGATATTAAATTTTGATTTAAATAAATTTTACTTAAATTTAAAATAATCTCGTTGCATGCTAAGATTTCAAAAATTTAATGTTTTATACAAATCAATTTTTAAAAAAAATCGGTTCAAGAGACTTTGATAGTTTTGGAACTGCCTATACAAATTGTATAAATGGTGGTATTTAAGCCAAAAAATGCCTCAAGACTCCTAACGCCAATCACGTTAATTGTTAAGATTTTTTCTAAAAACAATTCCAGTTCTTAAGTTTTAAAAAATATTACGCTAATTGAATCCGATCCTCATTTATATGATCAATTAAGGACACTGAAATAATGAAGTGGTCTCCAGAGATTAGAGATAAGATCACTAACAAATAGATTATATTTCGCATTAAACGTGAAAGATAAATTATGAAACAGCCTGGAAGTATTATGCAATTTCAACCGCAATTTGTAATGCAATTTCAACCGTTAAAAGTAGTGGTGTCGAAATCAGTATTTGATCCATTTTTTAGATTAAATATCAGTCTATAATAGCTTAACCGATTACTCATTGCCATCATAAATTTCTGTTCAATTACGGAGTACATAATTATAGTTTGGTACATTTGTGTGTTATTCACAATGTGCATTTGTATGTCCTATTTGTAAGTTTTTCTCATTTAATATCAAAATCTAGTTCATGTCAATAAGGTTGTAGCGATTTGTTTTATTAAATAAGAGACAAAAAAGTTTATTCCTTTTTTTGATATTACTAAACAATATTTTCTTTTTCGATGTAAGTTATTTAAATTTTCAAAATAAACATTTATTTAAAATATTGGTTTCTTTTACCAAAAATAAATAATAATTTTTATAATAAAACTTTCTATGTTTTTATTTTATTTTCCCGGATTTTTTTGTAACTTGTTCAATTTCTCAAAAAGTGAGCCAAAAAGGCACAATTTTTTCTTTGTTTATTTTGTTGCCTTATAGAGTAAATTTGAGCTAAAAGTTCTTAAACAAAAATTCACTTTATTTACCGAATTGTTAACTAGTTTACAAAATATAGTCTGAAATGTCTCCGTGAAATTAACCTTAGAATCGGATATCTCAGCAACTACGCGTCTGCGCGTTAAATAATTTTTTTTGGTTTAAATTACCCAAGCAAACTATTTTTTTATCTCACATGAAATTAAACAATCTTTGTGATTTTTTCAAAGGATGTTAAGGTTTTCAAAATTACGAAAAACTCCACCATTTGAATTTTTCAATTTTAAATATTAGAATCATGATTAGCGACCTCGAAAACGATTTTAAATTTGTTAGCTAAGTGTTTTTTAATTATTGACTAAAAAATGGAAAATTTGTGAATAAAAAAATAAAACCGCAATTTGGCATATTATTTTATAACAGATTATAAAAAATATTAAATTGATAGAGCAAAATGCAAAAATCTCATTAGAATCTAATAATTTTGACAACAACTATGAATTAATACAAATTAGACAATAATTTGATAGATTTTAAGAAGGCTAATCCACAACTGTTGTTGTTGACATAACGGAGTATGCTTCCAACAAGCTATTGACTTAAACTATGTGTAATATACAGAGTAAATGTTTGCGCACAAATAACCCATAAAATACTTACCAAAATGTTTTGAAATTTGGTATGCACAATATTGACAGACATTGATGAAAACGGAGGGCTTGTCGAATAATTATTCTCGAAAAAATTTCTAATGGTAAAAATTTATATTTAAAAATGTTTTTTCGAGATAAACAAGCCATAGGTTTTCACGTTAATATTGTCCATACCAAATTTCAAAACGTTTCGACAGATGTTTTTTGGGTTATTAGGGCGCAAAAATTAACAGATTTTTTATAATGGAAGGTTTATGTCTTATGTTTAAATCCCCCTTAAATCTGCTGATGTAAACAAAGTTTATATCTCTTTATTCATTAGTTGAGTTAAAAGTATAAACTCGTATTTCATTATGACAAATGTAAAACTAATTTAATAATGCTTCTGGAAACATAAAGATAGCAATTTTGACCATTTTTAGCTTTGATATTTACGACATTTGTGATGAAAAAATTTATATTTGCAAAGGTCACACTTTTTTTTAGTTTTATGGTTAAAATAAAATTGGTGCGATATGTAGTAAAATATAGAAAGAGAATAAAATATTTTATGAATTTCTTTTTTTTTTATATTTACATTATCATTTCATATATAAATTGTGACACGATGCAGATGGAGAGAGTTTACTGCTTCTCTAGATTTCACTACAAAGTTTTAAAATACATAATATTTAAGAGTATAAAAATGTATATACAAGGTGGCCATGAAAGACCACATGTTTATTTTTATGGATCAGATAGAGAATACATTTCTGAGACAGGAAGTTCTTGTCGATTCTTGATCTGACCCATAGGTAATTAGTAATTAATTACAATAATTAACTAAACATGGGCGCGCTATTAGAGAAAGAAGTAGAAGGAGGGGATTGCGATTACTGGGAGTGAGAAAGAGAGGCGCTAGGTACTACTGCTTAGAATTATTAATAATTTTATTTAAGTTAAAATTCCACGCCAACGTGGTGATCAATGTTTAATTATTGTAAATAATTTCTAACTAATTATGGGTCAGATCAAGAGTCGACAATGACTTCCTGTCTCAAAAATTTACTGTCTATCTGATCCCAAAAAATGTATACAGAATGTTTTTTTTTTTAACTTGACAAAAAACTCAAAAAATAAGTCGAATTGACCAAATTGTTTTAAACAAAAGTTTAATCATTTAAATTTTCGATTTTTATGTGCATTTCAAATTCATTTTTACTTTTGTAAGAGTGGGTTTCAGATTACATGAGGGTGAACTAGTTTGTCAAATGTAACTCTGTTTTTTATTACATACTTGGATTTTATAAAGGAAAAATTCAACTTTTTTTTAAAAAAATTGATGTTTTTGTGTTTTGAGTTCAGAATCTTTTTATAGAAAAAAAATTTTTATAAGAAAACCAGAACTTTTTTAATAAATTCGAGAATTTTCAAAAGTTTTTAAGCATTTTTTAATTTGAGACAGAAAAAAAGTAAAAATAAAAACTTAATAATAGTGCAAAAAAAAATCCAAAATTTGAATTTTTTTAAAAAGCTCTGATTTTCGTATAAATTTAATTATTTTTACATAATTTCTGTATTTTTACATCTTAAAAAACTATGAATAGACTATTTGACGAATTTTTGAAAATCATTTTAAATAATTCTTTATTACATAATAGACACACTACATTGATATTTCAACGAAATCTACACTATTACCAAAAAAAAATTAATGTTAAAGTTTTCAAACCAGCTGGAAAAAAAATTGTGCAGCCGTTTCTTTGTTGTTGATAAAACCTAAAAAAAGGACAAAGGATATCCTATATATGTAATAAGAAAAAAATAATTGTTTTTTGATTCTCGTCATTGGGAATTTTATCTTGTGGATCTTGCGGATCTGCTAAATAATATAGGGTTTCATTTTCAAAAAAGAAGTTGACCGCGTTTAGTCTAGACCATATCCTACTAAAAGACGATTCACATGAGATTCATCGGGCTTTTCAAATGATTAATCGTCTTAATATTTTTGTTAAATCAATTTTCAGGACTAACGTTATTTTTCGAATTTTTTTGCATGGGTCAAGTTAAAAAAATCTATATATTAGGATACTTCACATTAATAATTTAAATTTTCTTTTCGTTCTACAACTGACAGAATTTCAATTCAAGTAATAAAAGACATGTATAATTATTTTGACCCCGAAATGTATATTTTTAGAATTCAAAATTGAATTCAAAATCTTATTCATTTACCTATTTACCACGTGATTGGAAGTGTAGGGAAATCTACGTTCTTCAAAAGTGCCTGTTATAAGAATTGAGTGATTTCAACGATCTAGCTGTTAAAAAATGTAATATTTATGTATGTTTTTACAATTTTTCTCATCATGCATGCAAAATATTAAGAAATCTTTAAATATTGGTAATTAAATGCATAATGCACACGTTGAAGACGATTTACCGTATTCAACATAAGAAATTTGCAATTAAAAATCGAATTTTTTGTACACGTAGCATGGGAAAAGCGTGAAAAAAATGGCAGATATGTTTCTTAATGCTGCTAAGTGAATAAAATTGTGCACTAAATTAAATTGAATGTTTCATTTTCATTATAAGACTAGGAATCATGGCATATTATACGGATATATTTTTCATCGAATCTTCAATTACATTTTGTATAATCTTCTTACATGCGCTTCCGGTCTTCTATTGTAAAACAATAGTTACATTGTAAAATAATAAAGCTTTAATAAGCTCTATGTATTTAATATTATGACTCTGAGATAAAGGGGTTGGATAACTGTATAATTTCCATTACCGGTTTAATTATAATTATCATTCATGTGCGCAGCCAGAATAACTTCTAGCAGTCTGCAAAGTAAAAATATTTAATATAAACTACTTAGGTAATTCTTATTAAAATGTTATAAAATTTTGTAAGCATAAAATTGACATGAAAACAGAGTGCTTGGCGTATAGTTTTCCTTGAACAAAATTTCTAAGGTAAGAATCAAAATTCGATTTTATAATTTGGATTTTTAATTTTTTTTTTTCGTTTTCAAATCAATTGTGTGAATACCAAATTTCAAAATACTTGGATTAGTATTTTTGAGTTATTTGTGCTCAAATCGAAAGATTTTACATAATGGAGGGTACTTCAGTATTATTTATCAATCCCCAATAATGAAAAAAAGTTAATTGTTAATTATTTTTAACTATAAAGGTACAGCCTGTAGTCATTCATTAATGACTATAGTATAAACAAACTTCCTTCTGTTTAGGTCTGATGTTGCTTAACTTAAGCATATTCAAATGCAGCCCAGTAATGTACCATGTGTCAAATGTTCAGTGCGTTGCATAAGACGCAGTTTCTCGCTTCTCTTTAGAGAGATGGGATTAACTTGTAACTATTACAACTTGTGGGTATAAATTGTTTTCTAAGATATTTGGCATTTTTATTCGTAAAATGGAATTTTGGGCCGACAGCACGTCAGTATACGATTGCACAGTGCAGCAATGATTTTGTGCCGCGTTTTGCAACTTGTGTAACCAAATCTATTGCTATTCCTTTGTAATTGTTATTCCTTTCTACACGTTTTGTATACACACAACTTGGATCTAGGTGCTATAAATTCTGCTTCATTACAGACATTTTTACATTGTAGAAGGTATAGAAATTTTAATTTTCTGGAATTCGTCATAAGTCTAGGTGATGGATTTGTTTAAAGTTATTGCCGATTCAAAATTTGTGGCACCAATTGGGCATTATTTGTGTTTCATAATTCAAAGATCAGTTTTTTGCTTTATTACATGAGCCATCAATAAATTTAGCGGTATTACATGATTAAGTCAGGCAAACGCCTCAGCTTACCTCACGCTAGATATAACCATGTTTAACATATATCATCTAATGCATCTTGAATTAATTAATTGAACCATAGAGCTTAAAAGAAATAATTCTTTATAAAAATACTTATACCATACTTAAAAATTTATTGCATTCAATAAAGTTTTATTCTATGTAAGAGACTTCAATTTGAATGTAAGTACTATTTTATTAGAAACTTTGGACAAATTAACACAAATATATTTCATGATTATTTCAAATAAAGTGAATTTGTTTATTTTCTTGATCATAGTTTCTTATATAAACAGAAAAATTTTTATTTAATAGGTCGAGCCATAAATAACTTCCGCTTTTTTTATTAGACATTTATTTTACTTTCATTAGAATAACATAACATAGTTATGTGAATTTTATTATTATATATTCATCACTATTATATATGACCTACTCCCATCTTTCTGGCAGATTGTCAATTACTTCATTGTAAAAATGAATTGGAAAAAGTTTTTAAGTTTTTGTCAGACTCACTGTCTTGTTAGTTGTACAAGTCAAAACGTTTTATAAAACAACAGTATTCATTTCCTTGTTGGAAAAAAGTCTAAAGAGTGAAGTGTTCTTTACCATTCTATACTTGTCATTGTTGTCACACATCGCCTCTTAAAATAATGTTGTTTTTCCATTCTACCAACTTCACTGTGACTATAATTATTTTCAATAAGCCATAGCAAATAATTATAGTCACAGTGCCCATAAGACTATCGTGTCTTTTATAAATATCTTTTTTTTGGGAAAATATCTTTTTACAATAACAGCAAAATTGCTATTTTTATATGTTTTTTTGCACGTTATGGACAAAATATTTTTTACATTTGTTATTGAATAACTTTCCTATTATAGTAACAAAAACTTATGTCTATTGATTTAAGGGCCTGCACACACCGTTATAAGATTATCTGCTCAGAAATTCTAATCAGAAAATCTGATGTTAATCTTAGCATATATTTTATATTAGACACGGTAAGAATTCTACACAAGACATCAGAAAGTCTTACGGTGTGCGCATATATTCGATTATGTCTGTAGAAGCATCAGAATTTCTTACGATGTTATCTGAAGTAGGCCACATGTTAGTTAATAAAATAATTAATAAATTTATAATATTTGAAAGTTCATTGGTTCGTTGTACGTATCCGATTTTGTGCGCTTGCTAAAGAGTTTTGTCTGAGGTATTATTGCATTTTCTTATAAGAATTTTTTATAGAACTATCCGTTGGTGTGCGTTGACCATCAGCTTTTCTGATTAGAATTTACGATCAGAAAATCTTACGGTGTGCACTGGCCCTAAAGCTTGTGGGGACAATCGAAACTTTTAGGGGATAGTTTTTACACTAATCACAATTAATCCATAATAAAATTTAATAAAATTTCTAAAAGGATATTTATAAATGAAATGATTAGCTTCTAAGCCACAGGCTTTTTCATCGATTTTTATATAGAATAGACCGCCAGATGGAAGAAACGAAGAGACGAAGCTTTTGAGGTTTTTGAGTAAGCAATCTTTATCTCCTTTTTCTCTTATTGTTAAATACATAAAGATGATTAAATCGTAAAAGACAAATTTTTATAGTTTTACAAAATCAAATAATTTTATATGGTTCGCAAATGGATCAGTATTATTTTTTTCAAATATCTTTTGTAATGACAGTTATATTTAAGATAATGAGAAATTGATTGATTAAAATATCGTCACTTTTATATACCGTTTTTATCGTCAGGCATTCGGTCTAGTTTTTAGATAACATTTTCCTATTGTATAAAACAATTACGAATGATTTATGCAATCATTATAAAAACACGTTGTAGGAATTGAGTTGTTTGTAGTTAAATCACCTCAGGAAACACTCCAATTTTATAGTACTTACTATGAATAGTTTATATACATACATCATTATGTTTGCAGATTTTACGTCTGTTGAGTAGAATAATTATCTTTTTATATACATGGGTTTAACGTAAAGTAAATACTTATTATTTACATAAAAAGATCGATAAGTATTCACTAATAACGGCAGTAATTGATCGTTAGATTATAATTCACCTAATGAGTATTAAACTATTGTAAAAAAAAATTTTACATTCTTCATTATAGACCAGAAAAATTTACACTTTTTTATCTTGCATCTCAAAATATTAAATTATAGGTAAAACAAAACAAAGAGTCGTTGATAAAATAAATGTTCTACTCTAGGTTCAACTTTTTGTACATTGAGTATCTGAAAAAATATATGAAAATCCTGATGTTGTTTTTATTTGAGGAAATTGGAAAATATAGTAACTGCATGTTTCGGTAAAAAATTACCAGTAAATCATTATTAAAGAATTTTAAGTTATATTATTACACTTTAAGCCCTTTTATTTGGAGAAAAATTTTCCTGAAGAAAAGGGACATCAATTACCATTTTTTACGATCTTGTCATTTCGATATGGGATGCATAAAAGTAAAAATTTTCACGCATTCATTTGTTAGAAGCTGGAAAATTTTCGGTTCTTTAATATGTTATAATAATGGTATGGTATAATAATGATATATTGACTTTACTCCCGTTTATCAGATATACTCGTTCATAATAAAAACCATTATTCTTTTTTTTTCAGCAGCAAAACGGACTCTGGTAGTCTTTGAATTTCTCAAGAAAATTTCCAGACCTCTTAATTTTTGGCCTTAAAATTAATCACTCCCAGAGTATCGAAATCTATTTCAAGGTTGTAACCCTTTTGAGGAGTTTAAACCCCTAACTCTTCTGCACAGTCCATGAATTAAATTCATGATGAGACTGGAGACTGGAAAAGGACAGCGGAGAAAGACTATAAATTGGTAGGTAATCCGTCAGTAGCTGACCTTTAGTAAGGATCTATGTCCACATAGGCCTGGATTTGTCGTAGAAATTTAATCAATTTACCATTCGGTTAGTTATAATTTATAACTGTCATTGCTGGAATCGATCCCATTAGTTTTATCTCGAATAGTTAAACGCTTAAAAGTGTTCAAGACGTTTGACCACTTACGTGAAATACAGCCAGTATAATATCCATCTACTAGCTTATAAAGCCTTAGAACTACCAATAACGAATATTATAAGACGATATTAGTTTCAAGAAAGAAATCGTAAAAAAATAAAAATTCTACATGTTATTCTCGAATCTTTAAAAAACCACTTATATCACCTTTATTTCAATAAATGATGTTTAAAACTAGGAAATAAACTATATCTTATAGACAATATTGGAAATAAATCAAGATTCCATGAATTACTTAGTTTTTAGTTCTTATATCTAATATTTCATTCTGTTCGTATATCTAATAGTTCATTAGTTTTCCATTTCCTTTTGATTACACGAACATTGTAAGAAATCTCATAAAAGTTTAGTAACTAAAATATAGTTCGATGCATAAAATCGTATGAAATATAAGTAGTAAACCACTAGAATAAAAAGAAATTATTGTAAGTTATTTTACTGGCTTTGTTCTATTAGAATTAAGTTACCAACCATGAACATACAGATGTTAGTCTTTTTACCATGATCAAGTTAATTTTTCTTGATAATTTCGGAATTACTCTTGAAATGTTAGTTATTAAGGTGGTCTAGAATTTTCGAAAAATCGATTTTTATATATATATATATATTTTGAAAGTTTAGTATTTTAAAAATATAGGTACTGTTAAAATTTGGTGACGAAATTCCGAGTATTTCTATATTTATAACCCATTACAAGGTCAGGTAGGTAGAAGAACGGTGGGTTGGGCTCTATTGTTCGTTAGTCGCAGCTGATAGGGTTCGTGTACCTGACTTAGACTATTGTATAAATTTAAGGGGAAATATTTCAGTTTTAAGAGCTGTTTAGTTAGTTTAACGTGTTCCTCAATTATTTATGGTGCTGGGATTGCCGATTAATGGTAAGTGCACACACATTTCAATACAATTTCTTGAGAATATACTTACTTGAAACTTTAAACGCGTTTATCTCGAAACTACTTTTTTTCGTCTAATGAAGCCAAAAAAAAAACTACTCGACCGATTTGTCTGAAATTTTTATAGGTCATTTTGAACAGTACTGGAACTAATAGAAATAGTTTCTGTAAAGTATTTTATATTTGTAGTTTGAAACCAAACTACAAAAACCGCTTAAACTATACCAAATTCAATTCTCTATGCATTCTTTTTTTAAACAATACATAAGTGTACAGAATAAGTCAAAATAATAGTATGGGGCATATGAAGGGAAGGGAAAGCTATACAGCTATGGTTGACTTTATGACTTTAGAACTATCCCAATATTCACTTTGTGCGAACCAAATGAAAAACCATAGAAAACCATTGATAAGGATAGTCGGCACTCGATACTAATGATCAAATTGCCTCCCGAATATCACTGAGAAAGTAATTCGGTTCAGGATGTGGAATACACGTGATACTTAAATGAAGTACATAAAAGATTTAAAAATAAAAGCTGTAAAATCACAGATTACAAAAAAGTTAAGTTTCCCAATTCAATCGATGCAAGATTAAAAACCAAAGAAATTTATCAATCAAAATGAAATAAACATAATTATAATTTAAATTTAAATTGACTATTTATTATCAATTCAACTAACAAACAGTAAAATACAAACGAAGATTTCGTTTTTTTTTCTTATATGCATACATAATTTTAATGCATATGATCATTTGTAATGTAAACCTAATATATGTGACCAAGTCGAAGATATTTTAATTCAAATAAGTGTTATATTTAACTACCCAGACGGTCCAGTGTATATTGTATTCGAGGGAACATTAGTTAATTCTATATATAGACTAATTATGTATATATCAAATGTATATATAAATACTGTATATCGACATGTTAGTATGTGTGAATGATTTTGGCTCAAAACCATTTGTCAAATTTCAATAAAAAAAACATTAAAAAATATTTTCCAAAATCACATATATATTCAAAAAAGTTTTTTCATAAAATTTTCTAGGAAAAAATTAATTGGACTCCTGGGCTCTGTGTTATTCGAAATATCATTGGGACCCATTGTCCCATCATTCATTTATTGTATTGCTACTAGCATTTTAATAAACGGTAAGCAACATATATAATGGTAATAATGGTTCCAGTGGCACAAGAATACAATCATTATAATGCGAAGCCAAAATCATAATAACTCTATTTTTGAATCACGTAATACCATATATTTTCACATGAACTGTGTTATCTCATTACAAATATATACCATAATTTACAAAAAAAAAAAAACTTTGACTCGAAATGGCCTTCGAAAATTCATTGTAACAAAATTCGTTCCATTGGCATGATTCCAAAAGAAAAAGTTTCTAATAATTTGTTTTTATAATGTATTATATAATACTGGCTATGACTTACAACTCCATCCGTGTGGAATATTATTGCAATAACAATAATCAGATTTTTCAGAGTGCATAGGCCTAATATAGCCATAACTATCATACAAACTTACATTCACACACAAATTTAACCCAAAACCTAATTCAATATTGCAAATCAACAAACTCAAAATATCAAAGTAATATCTTGAGAGAAAACTTGGATTTTTTTAAAATAATATCTCTTTAAAAATTTTAGAAAGTGATTTGACTGCTAGTACAATTCTGGAACAACTTCTCGCACAAACCCTCTACATGGTGTTTTGACTTAGAGACACAAAAAAGGGGGTGGTTAGTTGATCAAACTTTCGTCGCTTGGATAAGAACGAAGTAATCAGCACCACCAACAACATAATAATAATATTATTGTCACCGTATGCTATAAGGCATCTTTGTCTTCAGGTAATGGAATTTTCTGAAAGAGGGAACAGAGAAACAAAAGGTTTAGGTACTAGGAACGCGGTTGCGGTTCTCCTCTTAATATACTCTAAGGATACAAGTGGTACCTTGATCGATATATCCAAATTTGAGACCATTCTTCAAAAAATCAATTTTTAATGCACACTTTTGTCCTAAAGAAATCTTATCCTGATAGAATAACCACAAATGGACCGGAAAAATCCTATAAAATCTGGGGCAAATGTAATCTTTGACAAGAAGAGCTCTTAAAAGGAAATCTCTTAAAAACGTGAAACGTTTGGTGCGTGGTTCTATATTCAATAAAATCAAAGAAAATGGTCATGTAGTAAAATGTTTATTTTTTTGTTTTTGGTAGAAAAATAATTATTTTTTATTTCCTCTTAGAAAAGACTATAATTTTTGAGAATTATAAAAAAAATGTAAAATGAAAGTTCTATAAGTTGTTTTTTGTAATTTAGGGGCAATTTTAAGCAGTCCTTTTGGAGATAATTTAATAAGAACATATTAAACTACAATGGTATAATAAAACCGAAAAATAGATTTTTTTAACGTAAAATATTTTTAAAAGTATTTATTGTCTTTTGTTGTAGTTTTTAGTTGTTTGTGATAAATCAAATTAATAAACTTTGTAGGAAGCGTGATTATATCCTTAAAATCCCCAAAATATAGCAAGTGTAATCATATGTGCTATTTAAGTTAGTTGAGCCTTATTTGCCTCAGTTACTTGCGTACACTACTTTTCTCAGTTTAATGATAGTTACTTCACTTTTCGATAAGTATTAATTTTCTAATATATTAGTTTTAAGACAAACATAAAAAAAAAAATATTTATAGATTCATCTCATATTCTTCAATTTTATTTTTCATCTTTTACGTCTGGATCAATTTTCTTCTATATTATTAATTCTTTTCGGAGACAAACAAAAATATAAAAGAAGTTCATAAATTTTTATTAAGTACCAGATGCGACATGCTCATCGAATGGTTTGTTTAGTACATTTTCATCATAAATTTTTATATTTGTTTTTTTTTTTTTACTTCCACATATTGGACAATATCTTCCACATGAAGTCAATTTAACATGTATTTGGGAAACTATCATACTGAGTATTTACAATTTTGATTTCTTATTTTATGGATTATAAAATTTTATGATTACTAACAAGAAAAATTGGTTTATCTGTTAAGTTAACATGGAATAGTCCAATATAAACATGTTTTTTATCAGTAACTGGCGATGCCAAAGTGATGGCTGAAGTGCTCACTGTAAAAAAGGCACCTGATCAATTTAAAAATAAACTTTACTGGATAGGATAGTATTTGTAGAATAGAAATATGTAGTAAGACTTTTTGTTACGAGTTGTTTGACAGTCTAATTTAAAGACGATAACTGACAATTGAGTGATTCAACAATTGTTTTGTACAACTATACATAAAAAATTTGAAACATCTTTAGCTGTGTTTTTATGACTAAATTTTTTAATTTTAAAAAGTTTGATAAGATGGTTCAAATTTTTTAATATAGAGTTGTACCAATTTAATTTTTTAATCACTCAACTGTCACTCACCGTCTTTAAATAGGGCTACTGAATTTCGTAACAACTATGGAACAAAAAGACATACGACATAAACATCTACTCTATATATACTACGTTTTCCATTAAAGTCCATCTTTAAGCGATTAGGTGCCTTCTTTACGGTTTGCTTTTGGTCCATAATCTGTAACCAGTTAAAATGTGTAGTGTCAAACAAAAAAATGTTATATAATATAAATATTTGTGATCGATGTGAAATACACTTAAGCGGGAATTTTACCCAAAAAAATTTCAGACTTTAAACATAAAGCTGAGAGTAGTGTAATGCTTAATTAGTCCAGTAAAATCAAGCATATTCAAATATAAACGAACGAGTAATTTATCTGTAACATCATTTGTTTAGTTTTTTTTTTTTTTTTTAATATATACAACAATGATTATCTTCAGCAACTAAAAGATTTAAGAAATATACAAAATAAAAATAACGCCTGCGCTCGTTCTTCCAAAATATTGGCAAAACGCCAACAACATCATAAAGGCCACTATAAAAAAATGCTTCAGAATCGAAGCTGGCCTTGAAAACATATCGGATATTCTGCTAATTAATACAATATATCCGGTAACGTTTAGTTAATTTATACCGAAGCACTTAATACAATTAATTTTATCTACTGGATTTACTCTACCAGCTTTAGAGATTGTAATTTGCGTGTTTTAAATGCATTATAAACTAATTTCAAATGAAACGAAATTAAATAATATGCTAAAGATTATCCTTACAAATATTAAAGTGGTATTTTCAAGTTTCTACAATTCTTTTGTAACACATTCAAATTATTATTTTCACGGTTTTTAAATTTAATTAAAAAAAAAAAAAACTCTTCGAGTATCGTTTTAATTTATCTTTTAGGTAAATTTAATTAGTCATTATAAAAGGACAGATTTAAATTAAACAATTATTAAACCAAACTTAAAAATTGTGAAGTTATTTTCAGTAAATAGTCTATTAAACTTTTCGAAGACTATGGTATCTTTTCGAACAATGCTTGTCACTTTTTACAGAGAAAAAAAAATTATATATAAAAAAAATTTCAAGAAAGTAATGTTAATATTAATAACGATCAATATTAACCTAATACATCTTTTTAAAAAAATTAAAACAGAATTCATTTAACATTAACCTAATTATTAACAAATGATTTTAATGTTATAAGATCACCTAATAACAATAAACAATATATAACCTAAAAAAAAATGAACAACAAATCAATTATATACTTACAGTTTATAATTTGAAAGAATATAATTGTTGAACTTGCATTATTATCGGAATTGCATTAAAACGGAATTTGAGGTTAGAATTATGAATGTTAAAACTATATTAACTGGTTAGCACACTATTCATAAATTTGATATTAATTTTACGGTTTAAGTAAAAAAATGTTATGTTAAATAATTCAAATAGTAAATTAATATTTACACACATTAAGCATTTACAACAACAAAATTAATAACCTGCTGTCGTGTTGCGTGTTTACAACAATATGTGGATAATAATATACAGGGGACACTTAAACAAGATATGTTCAAACACATCACATTGACTGTTCAAAAATAACTACTAGTAAGAGAATACTTTCATTTAAAAGAATATCAAGGAAAATGGAACAGGCATATACATCCCGTTTCCCACAATTGTTTGCACATAATACGTTAGTTCACGTAACGAAAACGGTCACAACTATATTACTAAACAAGGATATATATATATTAATAATAATATTCTCTTTGGATCGCAGTTTCCTTTTCATATGAACATCCATTCGTGAATTTTCCGAATGTACATTACATAACAAAGACAACCATCACTAATGTATTATGGATTAAAACATTTATCTCTTTCAGACAATTTGACTTTTCAGTTGTAATGTGTATATCTGATTTTTTTTTCGATTTACAACAGTTTCATATATTTTATGTCATCAATTCTAACGATAAATGTATAAATACAGACTGTTCATTTGAAAAAATGTAATATCCTTTTGGGATATTATGTAATTTGAGACTTAAATGTATCGTAGGTAGTCCAGGGATCAATATACTCCGTACTTAAAGAACTTAAAATACAAGACAGCAAAGATATTTTTGTTGGAGCAGTCTTCAAAGAAAAGCAGTCTTTTGGTGTGTTTGTCATTTTGGAACAGTCTTTTGGGAAAATAAAAGACCTCTGATATTCTGAAGATCAGTCTTCAGAAAAACAAAAACCCCTCAATAATCGAGTCATCGGTTTGAGAACAGATAAATGTATAGAAAAAATACATTTATCTGTTCTCAGAAAAAATATGATACTAATCTATATTTATAAAGACTATTAAACCAAATTGATCTTGGCCTAGGCTACCAGAAAGGTATCTTAGCTTCGATCTAAGCCTCACAATTTTCTTATTCTATTCCGAAGTGATTGGAAGTTACATTATACAGTATCTAATTTATTTACTAAATAAATACATACTTTGAGTTTAAAGTAATACTTAATATTTGAATTCTCTCGAAAAGTTAATCTCTTAATCGAATCATCTCGTATAGGAAGCCACACAATTTTTCAATATATTTCAGAATTAATTTGTTTATGTAATACAAGCACAATTTTCATACTAGACTATACTTATATTATAAAGAGGAAATATTTACATTTTATGTGTAACGAATAAACTTAAAAACTACTGGACCGATTTTAAAAATTATTTCGCCGTTCGGAAGTCTCACTATTTTCGGTTGACATAGGCCACGTTTAATCCCACGGGAACGGAATCTACGTGAATGAAAGAGGAAACATTTGTATTTTTGTAAGTAACAAATAAACTTGAAAACTACAGAACTGATTAGAAAACTCTTTCACCGTTGGAAAGCTACACTATCCCCGGGTGACATAGACTACATTTTAACCATGTATTCCTACGGGAAAGGGAACTACGTCAATGAAAGAGGAAACATTTATATTTTTGGATTAAAACGAATAAACTTGAAAATTACTGAACCGATTAGAAAAACTCTTTTACCGTTGGGAAGCAACACTATCCGCGGGTGACATAGACTACATTTGAATCCTGTATTCCTACAGGAACGGGAACTATGCGGGTAAAACTGCGTGACCTACACTAGTAATTTATATAGTTCTGTTCTATATACTCAATTATATCTACCCTAACAGAACAAAACCAGTAAATACAATAACATGAAATAAACATTTTTGCATAGTATCTTTCAAAGCACCTGTATATAAAACAATATTAAATTACTTGCAAGATTAACAGCCCTCACATATAAACATTAACAGAAATTAATTTTTTTTTTTGTAACAGTGGTTGTACATTAATTTAGAAAACAATTCAACAGAAACATGTATTTTATTATGTAAATAAAATTATCAATTTGAAAATCTAACAACCATTGTTAAATACCATAAAAATGACAAAAAGACTTAATAGTTGAGGTGTAGTTAAATAATAATTTCTCAATAACGCTGGTTAAAAACTAAAGCATGTATACATATCAGTCGTCTACGTTCACATAACAATAATATTATTGGTATTGTTATGATTGTATAATAAAATTGTATGCATTGACAAAAATTACATAATTCTTGGTGACACATTTACAATCTATGAATTTTCTATGCTAGTACGAGCACACCAGTAGGTAATAAGCATTACATCCCCTAAATACATATATACAAAGCATTATAAATATATATACATATATATATACATTCGTGCGTTTATATATATATATATATATATATATATATATATATATATATATATATATATATATATATATATATAAATATATATACATATATATATATATATACATTCGTGCGTTTATATATATATATATATATAAATTATTATACTCATGGGTGTGTTTGAATATATGGAAAACTCATGTCTTGTGAATGCGTCACCAAGGATTGTTTATAATGCGCAACTGTAGAATGAAAATCATTATGATCTCTCATAATATCAGCGTTTTGGTAAAATTTTTAAATGATCAATTCAATGTTCAATGATCAATTCAATTAAATTCCGTTGTCGTAACTTTGGAATTAATAATAATTACACGTAGAATAATGTCTTTATGACCTATTCAATACACTTTTACGTATTTTACAATCGGAAAAGAATTGTATTCACAAAAGGCATTATTTACTTTATGTATCTAAAACAGTAAATTGTATCATAACAAATTTTTTACTGCTGAATTCGAAAGTATTGTTTTGGAAGTTCCTGGGCAATGTTCGTTTCGTTTCCTTGAGTGTTTCGATCTACTGAACGAATGTTTATAAATTTGGGATCAACAATAGGAATGATGTTCAGTATAGACCCACTTTATGACCATCTCAACTATCAATGACGGTTTCGGAGATATAGCGCAGGAAACTTACTATTGATTTTCACTTAGAATTCCAATATTTCGTAAACTGTTCAATTTTGATCAAAATTTGTTTGCACATGCATGGTAAAGACACATTTATATTTTAAACTGTGTCAATATCGATTATTCGAGAACATCGTTATTAAAATAAAATCAAATTAGGAACGAATCAACTTCCAAAAGATTAAACATCAGTCATAGAGAATTTTATATTATGCAAATGTAGAAAGTGTATTTGTTTCCTCTTATCCAAATTGCAACTCAATTGTTCAAGGCAGTCCAGAAATATAGCAATTTAAGTACCTAAAAAATATATTTGAGTATTTTCATATAAATGCAAATATTTGTTTTCAGAAAGGCGTTATTTACTTTATGTATCTAAATCAGTATATTATATTTTAACAATCTAATTACTTCTGAGTTTTTTTTTCTGGCTTCAGCTACTTTCAGCTATATAGCCATTAACCAAAGGGGATTATTATGGTATACAACAACAGTACACAGCACTGCTAGGTGGTCACCCATCCAAATACAGATTGTGACTGCTGTTGCTTAACTTTATTGATCGATCAAAGTCTGTAATTACGTTACGTCAGTCCGGGGTCTTACTTCTAAGTTCAAAAGTATTGTTTTCTTTTTAATTTTTTTTTTTTGCTCCGATTTCAAAAGTTCTTATAAATGTCAGCATTTTGGAACTGCGTTTCATTTCCGTCAGTCTAATGAACAAATATTTATAAATTAGTGATAAATATTAGTGAAGATGACCTGGATGGTCCCATTTTAGAACCATCTTAAGAACCATTTTGAAGAGATAGCGCCAGGATTAAGCATAAAGATTGGCATTAGAAGTTTATACTGTGTCAAAATCGATTATTCTAGAACATCGTTATTAGAGGAAAATCGAAAATTGGAACGGATCAACTTGAAAAAATTTAACATCTTACTATCACAGAGAATCAATTTTATATTATGCAAATGTAAAAAATTTCCTCATATCAAAATTGCAAATCAATCGTTCTTGTCATACTAGAAATATAGCTATTTCAGTACCTGAATATATTTGCGTATTTTCACATAAATGCAGAGCCATTTATTTGATTTTGATGAAATGCATGATGCGTTGACTTCACGAGCTCTTTTTTAAGTTATTCACTTAGAAATGGAAGGTTTTCCTCAAATTTAGATGCAACCAAGACTAAAATTATCTGTCAATGGATTATTTTGATCTTGGTCTGAATGTATAAAGATTTTAATATTCTTATCACTACATAGTATAAAACAAAATCGCTTTCTCTGTCCCTATGTATGCTTAAATCATTAAAACTACGCAACGGATTTTGATGCGGTTTTTATTAATAGATAGTGTGATTGAAGAGGAAGGTTTATATGTATAATAACATCCATTAAATAGTGGATAAATTTTTTTGAGGTTTGTAATGTGATGTAAATAATTACATTTTTTCTGCTTACATTGAATCTGCACGTTTATGCTGAACGAAAAAAATCGTTTAATATAGTTTATAGGAGCATATTGCAATAGCTACCTATAACTTTTGTATTACCACCAAATCAATCCTAATAAAATATTATATTTAAATGTGAATATGAAATCGTAATAAATATTGATGTGATTATTAATGGCTATACACATTTCCAGCTAGAGACAATATATCTCTCAACACATAGCCTTACTTTTAAACCGATACTCCCACGGGATGTAGACTTACGCGGATGAAACCGCGGGGTGCAGCTAGTACAGGAATATTTTAACATTATTTTCCCTATAAATCCATACATAAAATAAATAAAATAAGTCTTTTTGAGGTCCGTTAAAATATACTTTATGAAATATATACTTTAATTATACTAAAAGTGAAAGCTCATTCTCATAAATTAAGAAATGCAAATGATCAGCTCCAAGCTATGCTGCATGTTGCAGTCGGTGCCTCAAAACAGAGCTCATGATATAGTGTATATTAAAATTTCATCATCAAAATTAATAGCTCCAAATTTTTATGATGAAATTTTTAACGCTTCAACGCTGATTAGAATTCAGCACAGAGCAACCATATAAGCATACGTTGCCGCGTGGCAATTCTAATCTGTGTTTATTATCCGTATTCTTTTTACTTACGCTCAAAGCATTCCCATTGTGATTACTTACATTGCAAAGTTACTGTCCAAAAAATCAAAGAAACTTTCAAATCGGGTTATTTCTAGTACAGAGAAACAACCTCTGTTTACCAGCAATTTTCATCGAAAAATTTCTTTCTTATTTACTTACAGGCAATTTATATTACATGTTTGTGACAATAAAATGTTAACTAAAAATTACTTCAATTTAGGTCAATTAAACACCAAAATGCTGTAATAATTAATCTAATATTTTATTTTTCGAGTCATCTAATACAATCTATTTTATGATTATCGAAATGAAATTAAAAGGAGAACCTAAAGGATTCAATTAATGGTTTGAAAATGTTAGTGTCAAATAAAAACAAATATAAACACATGATTTAAAAATTTAAATGTTTATAAATACGATATACATGAAATAATTTATTCATTGAAAATACATGAAAACCTTTTAAATTTTTATGTTTAGTTAATGATATATTTTTCAAAAATAAAAGCACTTGATATAATGCAAAATTTTCAACAGCACCAGGGTTATGTTTAATTTGATTTAATATTGTTGATATACTATTTGGTAATACTACACCACATTTATTAGCCATTCTGTCTGTGGTTGGAGTTATCACATAAATTCCAACAATTATTGGTACATTTATGTCTAAAGAATGACAACGTTGTAGAAATACTTCAACTCTTCGAAAATCAAATTCAAATTGTGTTAAGATAAAATCTGCTCCAGATAATATCTAAAACAAAAAAAATAGTTGAATAAGTATTAAAGTAAAATATTTTTTTATGTTTTTAAAAGGTAAGCGAGATATTAATAAGGACTACAGTCCCTTTACAGTGATCGAAATTCGATCATAAACATTCAAAAGTGAATCTCACTGCGTTTAAACAAAACAGTTTATTAAAAAAAAGAGTATATGTGCGCGTATATGCCAGTGTGTGTCATTTAATTACAAATTTCTTTTAAAAAATATTAGCACTCTCCTGTCCTTTATATATAAACAATATTAGTTTAATTTATTAGTAAGTCTGCCAAATTTCATATTCCTCATCCGCCTAATTTTCCTAAAAACAGGTAGAAAATTTGTGCTTCATGTATTAATATATAGATTTTTCCAAAAACGTTTTATATAAATGCAAATTAAGATAACAACAAACAGATTTAATTATTTAGATACTCAACTAAAAATTCAGTATGATTGTTTGAACGATTTTTAATTAGCATTCATAAAATACTGTAAATATCCAGTCTATACAATTATAAATACATGTTTAAAAGTAATATGTATTGTAAAAAGTGTTTATTAGCTAAATTTGAGATAATAATGGCCAACCAAAACATTTTACGGAAAATACTAAAAGTTATTTGTTTTTAAAAAACTAACATTTTTTCTATTAAAATTTTTCTTCTATATCACTTATGGATGATGGATCGATTGGATCCAATGTACCGATTTGGTCATTCACGAACTTGATCTTACGCTGTATGTCTAGAATCCTTCTCTTTTTGTTTTTGAGTTATCATGAACAGACGAACGGATGTACGGACGAATATCGAAATTTTGTTTGTTGTGACAATATTTAAAAGCGTTTCAAACTTTACTCTAAAATTTATATACTCATTCATCAAAATATGGTGGAAACGCAAGAAAATCAATTTTTTTTCATAAAAATATCAACTTTTCTACAACTTTTGTTTTGCATTTTTTTTCCAAAACTGAATTAATTTTTAGAATAATAAATAGGACATCGATTTTTAAATTATATAATCATGGTTAAATAAAATTTTGAATAAAAAGTCTTGGTAACATTTTTATTACTTTTGATTTTAAAAATTCTAAATCACTGTTCAAATTCTGTGATAAAGGATGTCCCCGTGGGTAACCAGCAACTCCAATTGAAAAATAATTCCCATAATACTTTCTAATAAATCTTACAAATTCGATGGTGTTTGGGAAAAATGGATTCCATTCTATGTTATTGTTTGAATCTGTGGAAAAAAAAGTGTATTTATTATCAATAGACTTAAAAGTTAATTGAGATATAATAAATAATATTTAATTTATTAACTCTTATCTATAGAAAAATTACACAAATAATGTAAAATAATTAACCACAGGTAACATAATTAAACAATGTTAAAACATAATTAAATGTAAAATGCAAAAGAAAATTCAAAATTTGGGATAAATCACTTAGTATTGACAGAAATAAAAATTTATTTTGCTACCATTAATAAACATAAACCTACAATTTTCGATAGCATACCATTTTTTCGAAACGTTATTAGGACATTTACAACCAAATTACGTCATTACGAAAATAATATATGTAGATCAAAGCTTACTTATTCTACACAAGGTTCAAGAAAAAAAGAACTGCCCCGCATACATCTAGAAGAACATTTTAATGGGCAAATTAAAAATATTCGCATGATCTGGAATGTAACTAAACTGATTTAAAGAAATCAAATACAATAATATTCCATCCCTGGAGTTTTAAGTTTTTTAGATTTATTTTGGAATGGGAAAAAATTACATATTCTATGCAAATCAAACTATAAAAGTATATTATTGGAATATACTAAGATAAGAAAAAAAATCCCATCAAAAATGGTTATTGATTTTTCACTCTCTAGAAGAAGAGCCCGCCCTTAGAAACTGAAAAGGTAAACCAAGCCTGATGCAAAATAATCATTAAGCCTCACAGAATTGGATTTACTACAGTCTATTTTTTTCTAAAATTGTTTCATAGTATTAAAATAGATAAGTAATAAATACTAATGTATTATTAAATACTAATAACACAATTCTGACGTCAAAGATACCAATCCAATAAAAAAAGAATTCTACTTTATCGTTATCACAGTCGTATTTTTAAATTTAATCTACAATAATTGTTATATCCGGCACATGAATACAGATTATTTTGTAATTTATATGTTATTTATACATTAATTAAACTAAAATTAAAAACTTACCTCCACGAACAGCTAAAATATATTTAACACCAATAGACTTTGCCCGATCTAATATTATAAGTGCTTCGTATTTAGTTAAAGTCCGACATGGAATATGCAACAAAACACACTTATTTTGTTTTATTAAAAATTCAGATAATTGTAATACTGGAAAATACGTATTATTTGTGAAATAATACTTTCTATTGGAGTCTATATGCCAAGTTAATGAACAAAATTTTATATCAGTGAACTTTACAAGTAAATTATAATCAAACGGTTTTGATGATTCTAATTCGATTGAAAATGTAAGCGCCATTACTGTTAGTCAAAAAACTTTTTTGTGGAGAAAGTTTTTTTTTTTGCTTTTTGTATTAAATCATTTAAATTAAATTATTATATTCGGTACTATTTATATTTTATAGGTTATTTTTTTTACGTTTTAATTAAATACTAAACGCGGTTTTTTATCTCTGTTAGTAAAATTATGAAAAAAATTTGAATGTGAATAAATGCGTGAATGACGATTTATTGATAAGCTAATATTAACTATTTTGGTGAAAATTAATTAATTTCATAAGAGGGGAATTTATTTATAAAATTAAATTAATAATATCTCTGTTGAATAGTTTAATTAGCAATAAGAGTAGAAATTTTTATTTAAGGTCGCTTCTCAATTACAAGGTTATTACCAATCATAGAGATTTTTATATTGATTATTTGTATATTAAATAATTATTTTAAAAGTAGAAATTTAATTGATAGAACTATTGTAAAATGAAAGCATAGATGAAATCTCTAATTACAGTCACTGGTACAAAAGGTCAAAGTAACAAATTTACTAAATAGACAAACAGAAAAGATTACTGGAAAAAATAAATAAAAAATTTCAAAAAACTTACACGAAAGTTTATAATCAACCAAATAATTTATCGGTTTTTAGTTATTTAGGGAAGTTTCCTCGGTAGTAATAGAAAAAATAAATTAGTAGATAATGATCCGCATGTTTAGTATGTTATAGTTAACGAAAAATTTGCAGGGTATCTTCCCGATCAATTAATAGGTAATTACTCTCTTAATTGATCAGCAAGGTATCCAAATTTTTGTTTTATATAGTAATATATTTCGTTAACTATTAACATTCTAAAAATTTGGATCATTATCTACTAATTTTTTTTTCTATTACTGTCGAGGGAAGCTTCTTGAGAGCCACTGATACAAAAGATCAAAGTAACAAATTTACAAATCGGCAAACAAAAAATATTACGAGAAAAAATTAATTAGTACTCCAAGAAACTTACACAAAAGTTTATAATCAACTAAATATTTTATATACTCAAAATATGTAGCGAGCAAAAAAAGTAGCGAGCTGAAATTTTGGTGACGTATTTTAAAATGAATTTAAGTTCGTGAATGAGCAAAATCGGTAAATTGGGTTTGTTGGATTCTTGACCCAACTTTTTGAATATAAAAGATAGAAGAAAACTGCAAATACAAAAAATATTTATTTTCTTGAAACAATCAACTTTTGTTAGAATTATTTTTTCGTAAAATGTTTCTGTGTTCTCCACAATTTTAATCCAAATTTGGCTAATAAACACATATTGGTAATAACAATTATATTATTATTATACATGTTATTATATATAACTGTATATACTTGATGAAATTTAATCATATGTTAAGTACCTAAACAATTAATTCTTTGTTAATTGTTTAGGTACTCCGACACCCAAATTAGTTCTTCCCTCTCCCAGTTTTACGACGATAAACTTTTTCCAACTATTTCTAAAGACCAATGTGAAAGTGTTTATAAAACTATATTTTAAAATTAAGACTAAAAACCTCAATTAACCAAATATATTCCTATACCTTTTGCCATTCAAATTTCTAAATTGAATCGTCGTTTAGGATTCAGTCCTGGCCTTACTGGAACCTGGATGATATCGTACTGTTGTATTGTAATCGAGTTTTATGCCTCCATAAGTTCAGATCATTTTTAGGCATCTGGAAATAGGTGAAAATGTATAATCTAACTACAATATTGTTTATATTTTGGATTATTCAAAATATCTTCGCCAATATATTCCACCTATATCTTTTTCCATCAAATTCACGTGAAATCGGTTTCTGATGAATTGGTTTTAGCGAAATGTAGATTAAATGAAGGGAAAATAACACCTAGCTGAGTTAATTGTTTAGATGCTCGATATACGATTGAGTATCAATGTTTGGAATATTTTCAATTATTAGCATTCAAAAATACTGTGAATATCCTGTCTTTATGGTTATATACATATACAATGATAATACAATGTATTATAGTTATATATATGTATGTGTTTAGAAGCGAAGTTTGAGGTAAAATTATGGTGAATTCAAACATTGTGGAATAAATTGTTTCAAATAAAAGTTATATGTATAAAAAAAAATTGTTGTTTTTTACTCAATCTTTGACGTTTTAAAAGTTGGGTCCAAGAGACCCAATGGACCGATTTTGCTCATTTGGGAACTTAAACTCACTTTTTAGATCCAAAATACACCCCTAAATTTCTGTTTGCTATGTCTTTTCATTTTTGAGCTATCATGATGACTGGCGGACGCGTGGACGGATAAACAAAAATGGATTAAGGAGGTGTTTCGAAAATTTTGTTCGTGCGGTCAATATTAGGTACCGTTTCAAACTTTAGACTTATATTCTGACACATAACGTACGTCGTTTATAAAAAGGTATACTTAGGCATGCTTACATTAGTTTAAAAACTAGTTATTAAGATTAAATAAACAAATTTTTTGGCGGTTTAATTTTTTTATTAAAAAGTTTTTATTTTATAATTTTTTTGTGTCTATAATTTACTATTACTATACACATAATTTTGGATTAACACAACTCAGCATTAAAATCTGAGTGTCAAGAATAAATCACCATTATTTTCCCACCCTTAGGGTAAGAATATTTTTCCAAATTTATATTGGAACCTACTTCCAGGTATACCCCATCCAATAAAAAAAAAATTATGAATATTTAACTACTCTGTAATATTTAACTACTCATACATTAAAATCAGGGATCAACTTCGGACTATACTCTTTCCAATAAAAACAGAATTATCAAAATCAGACCATTCTGTGAAAAGTTATGCGTGGTCATACATATAAAAAGAAAATTCTCTATTTTCTTGTCGGTTAAAAATCCGTTGCAGGTTCGTTGATTTCAATTAGTAGGTTATGTAATAAAAACCATTAAAAAAAAATCATTTTTAATCAACTCTCACTAGCGGTATGTAGCATGTACGTTTATAAATACCAAAAGAAATTTATTATAATTTAGGTTACAGGTTAAGCTAGTTTTAGGGGTGGCCTATCCATCCACATAGGTTAAGTATTTTCAAATGGTTTTTTTTTAAATTTTCCATTTTATTAAAACGATGTAATGAAAAATTGTAATCTCGATGTAACTAGTATATAAGATGATGTATTATAGATAAAGCTTAGGCTAGGTGCTATAGTTATAAGCCGATTTGTATTTTGTATATATTTTTGATGAAATAAAGAATTATTAATTTGAATTTGAATATAATTTAGAATAATTCTAATCCAATCTACGTGTCTCTAAGACATTAAATAAATTTAAAACTAAAGCAAATAACTGTTATAAGTTTTTAAATTGTAATGCTCCGTAAATGTTTTATTACAAACATCACATGTGAATGTTTGTAATAAAATATTTATTTAGCATTATAATTTAACAAACTGAAAAAAAAACAAATTTATAGTATGCTTTGCATAGAGGTAGTACCGGACTTGCAATTAGACCCGTGAAGAATATTTCAGATATACTTTCCTTAATTAATTAAAAATTTAAGTACTCGAATTTAACATGAAAAGATTCTTAAACATTTTTACCGAATACCGTATGTCATAATTTTCTTATAGATACATATAATTGTTATAACTTTTGATATCTAATAAAACGTTCGTTTTAAAATCCACCAGAATTGCAACCACGTGTTAAATATACAAGTTTTAACAAATAATTTTGCAAAAATTTAGTGGGACACTGCTAAATGTGTGTATTTAAATTTTCTAAACGATTCTAAGAAAACTGATTTTATTGGTAACGTCCTTAAGATCTATAGGAGTACGAAATTGAGTATAATGAAATAATCATCGATGTGTTCGCACGAGCTAAGGAAAGAAAAAAGAAACTATTTTAAATGTGTGAGATTACTGTGAAATGAAAACTACTATGAAGTTACAAAATTTTAATTTGGTGTTGAAAAACTGTAATTTAAAATTTAAGTGTTTTAAAATCACTTTAATAAAGCAAAAAGGCGTCAAAAAGGGCCCTGGAGCGCCTAAATACGTCTCTACCCTGAAAACGCTCAAATGCGAAACTGAAAATACAACAAATGTTATTTTTTAAAACCAAAACACTTTTAATCAAGTGCGTTATTTGTGAAAAAGAAAATTTATGAAAAAAATATATATTTATAATTTTTTTTATAAAATATTTCACTACAATTTCAATTCTTAATCAACTAATAATAAACACGTAATTAAAACTAATAAATACATAATTAAGTACATAATCCTTAAATATAAGTAGTTCAATACTGTATGAGCGTATTTTACAATGTTAACAACGGTAAACAATTTAATTAATTATATTATTCAAGTTTAGCGTATTTAAACAATTATCTCTGCCAATTGTTATCTTCAATTAATTGTTATATCCTCTGCGTATGCGTAAATAAACCTCAAATTTTAATGGTAATTTAAAATTTAAGAATTATATAAGTCTGTTAGGATCTTTTAGTTGTAAACAGAAAAAATATTCAAGAAATGAAAATATGAGTTTAGGATAAGATATAAAACTCTAAATATACATTTATTTACTTAATAATTTCTGTAGATTAATTTAATATGTGCATATGTAGAAAACTTAGCTTAATTTGTTTTTATGTCGTTATGAACTTTTGAAAACTGTAATTTTCAAATTTTCACGCACTCTCCATGTAGAAAATTTCCAAACGATGTACCTTCGCACTTTCTACATTTTCATATACTTACAGAATGGAAATGAGGAAAGTAAATTTTTGTGCTTTCTTCAAAAACAACTCATTTTACTTGTCTTTGTAATACATCCATTACCTCAAAAGTATCATTAATGACTTGACTTGAAATAAGAGACTGATAAATCGATTATGTATTTTTTGTGGTTTTAAAGTGTAAACGGATGTAAAAGACACTCTATTGAAAAATATATATATAAGCAGGGAGAGAACAATGTCAGTTTAGTTGGAGAGAATAGACAAACAGTACAAATGTAGTGATCTTTGAGTCGTACGTTGTAGTAAACATTTTGATGTGATTTGACTATTTGTGAACGATTACAAGAGAAAATTTCTTCTGTAGTAAAAGAAGGATTTGATCTATTTGAATTACAGTTAGATATATACAATACAGGTTAATTTATTGTGTATTTTGACATTATTTGTGAACATTGATTTATTATAGAGTACAATAAATAGAGTAAATATTTACCGAATTGAATCCTTTATTTGTTTTATTTGTTTCTGGTCAATCCTAGTATTATTCATTTTTATGTAAAAATTAGTCTAAAAATAGTATGTTGTTTGTCGGATTTTCTTTGGTTTTTTCCTTTAGGAAGAAACTTAATCTTTATATTAAAGAAAATAAAAGCATATTCATGTTTAGATGTTTAATACTAGATGTTTAGATGTTTAGTGCTTTCTACATGGTTGTTTGACTTACTGTCATTTATGTTTAACACTAGAAGCAAGCAGTCTCGAAAGGAAAACGCATAGGTATTATTTTAACTAGGCATGATACAACAATATCTTAACAATCAAACGATACAATAATAATTCGATATATATATATATATATATATATATATATATATATATATATATATATATATATATATATATATATATATATATATATATATATATATATATATATATATAAGATAACTACCTCTTCCGAATGTGCTCTACGCGCCTAAAGAAGTTTTGACTTCAGAATACCGTCTATCGTTGGTTATAGTAAGGTTATAGACTCTAGTCATACTTTCGGTTAAATGTTTTCGACTTTATAATATGTATAAATTTTAAATAGACAGATTCAATTAAACACATAATACTTATTTTAATTAAACCTTTTCAAATCTTTAAAAATTACAAAAAATATTGTTATGAAATTTGAAGTATTTATTAATCAAAACATACTAAGCATTGTTAAACAACTTTCAATTTTTATAAATACTGAGTCGTTATGTGGACTTAACAGATTCTATTTATATATTAGATTATATGATCCTTATACCTACCTAAACACATTAATCTAATACATGTACAGTGAGTGTATCCCAGTTCCAGAGAATTACCTACGTGTATTTTGGAGGCGAACTAGTACTATTCAAATAAGTTTACGTACTGTGTTTACAGTTTTCTTGATTATGAAACAAAAAATAATAATAATTTACGAAAATTTTAAATTAAATTTATATTATTTTCCACTTATCGCATATAACGCAATTAATTATAAAATGTATCTCATAACTAGCAGAACCGGTCGGGCGTTGCTGTGCGAATTTTGGATACCTGGTATTTGGTGTGTCCACCCGATACCTCGTGATGTTAGATTTATAAATCTTTAAAAAAACATTTTGTGATATGTATTTTTGAGATTTCACACAAAAATCCTAACCGAAGACCCATAACTAACGATAGGTTTCAACCAATTATTATTTTCCTCGAATTGTAAATCTGTTGACGTCAAATTTGTCCTACTAGTACAATGACTTTTCTTCAATAATTCCAATATACCCCATGGCCTAAGTGTGTTCTTCCTGGACAATTTAGATTTAAATTTAAAATGTAGTAACGTATTTTTGTAAACCTGAGTGGTAGCTTGTCCAACATAAACTGTCCCAGAAGTTTTCTCGTTGAAACTATTCAGAAAATATTTAAACCAAACAACACGACGGTAGACTTAGAGGTAGGATAGCAAGGATCAGAAGTAATTAGGAACTCAGAAATAAACAAACTAAAAACCAACACTAACATACAAACTTTTAGATAATACACGGGAAATAAATTGGTAAAAGAATATTTTAACGGCGAGCAGATGTTTTCAATGACATTGACAATAAATTAAAACAATGTCAGTAATCACTTAATGACTAGTCGTATGCAAACGCATTGCAAGCTATTTTTGAAATGTATGTCCATATATGTAAAAGATGTCGTGCAATAAGCTTATTGTGCATCCGACAACCGACTTCGAATGTAGAAAAATCCTTAACTAATAATAAAAGCTATTAATATCGATTGAATTTCAATAAGAATGAATCATTTTCCAAATAGTAATCTCTATGAACTTCAATCGTAAATCAATTTGGATTTTTTACTACGTGATTATCACAAAAGGTTCTATTTATATACCTAATATCATACTCAAATTTATTATTGTATCATAGAGATAGAGCTGATTAGATATGATGCCTTAGAGCTATCTTTTTTCTTGCGTAGATGCTTACGTACAACTGTCACCAGTTTTCTTTTTTAAAAATAGAAAACAATACTCATGCTTAATCATACAATTCAATTAGTTTTAGATATTAATTGTAGACAACAAAACATTTCATATAAGTGTTTATAAAATTATCTAATCTGCCCACCCGTCAACATAAAAGCTCTTAAACTACTTTATACAGTTATTTTATCGAGTTCTACATTTAATAATGACATGAATTTCATAAGAGAGCAAATTGGACAATTGACTTTATAAATCATTAGCATGATGCATGGCCAATCTCTTAAACCGTGGGAAATAGGCGCACATTATACATAGAAAAACGTTTACTTAAATAAAATATAAAACTTTTAATAAAAAAATTTTATATTTTTTTACTTGCCGATGAGACTAAGGGAAAGATTTGAGCAGGTAAAATAGGTATATTTTATATAACTTAACAATGGTAATTATTACAAATAGTTCAAACATCGATGATGCATCTTTTTAAATATTATTATAATTGAGTAAGGAAATTTTTAAATTCATAAAAATATTTATTCTAAATTAAAAATTTTTTAATGGCAAAATCTACTTTTGTACAAGGAATAATGAGATTTAATAATTATAAAACATATAACATTTTTATTTCGAATTATTTTTAACTATAATTTAATTTTATTTTCTATTATATAAATTCGATTTTACTCTTCTGGAATTCCTAATTCTTCGTTAGTCCATTTTGCAGGATCTGGATAAGGAAATTCGCCCTGTAAAGAAAAAATTAATATTTTAAAAACTAAATATACTATATATTTGTCATAAAGCTGTAATTTTCTAACACGCATAGCTCGAAAGAAATGTAAGGGAATACAAACATATAGTCGGGTTACGTGTAAAATGTCGGGCGGATACTCAGTCCAGTAAAAATGTAGACTATTGTTACATTAACTATACTCCACTGAGTATGGCGAATGCTCAGTGGAGTATAGTTCTCGATTAGTATAAACGAGATCTCGATTAGTCGAGATCTCGATTAGTATAAACGTATCCTAAAGCTTACGTGTACTAGAAAATTTTTAGTTAATTTGTGCATTCAAAGATGACAGAGACTTCAGTATGGCTAGTACTATTGTAAAATAAATTTATAATTTTAAATCGTAACATCGACGGAACAACGTGCGTCAAAAATCAGATGAGTTAAAAATGAACCTTTTTCGGTTTATTTATTTATTTTTAAATCAGTCCCTTAAGATTATTAAAGTTCTTAGGTTTTCCTTCTGTAAAATGTTTAGTAAATTTGTAGGTTTTAACTAAACCTTTAGTGATATGAATATCTTATTTCATAGGTTTTTTAATAATTTTATTGAACCAAAGATGTTCGACTAGTTATCATTATTATTATATTTCTGAAATGTAAGTCGCCGTGTTATTTTAATTTCATCTATTCATAATAAGAATAGATAAATGCGAGCCATGTAATATGCAATTCATTAATAAACTCACTATTACACGAGAATTACTTACGTTTCTAAAACTTAAGTAGTAGAAAGGATGAGGTAAAATATCTTAAAGTAATATGACTACCATTTTATATATTTAAAAACATGTGAAGTAAAATTCAAGTTATTGTGTCACATAATGAAGTTTTGTCGGTCGTTGGCGATGCTCGATTTACTGTTTTTTTTAAACTGCTTGTCAGTTATGAACAAATAAACAATAAAAGTAATCTTAACCATAAACTTTTCTTGAAAATCTTTAACTACAACCTATCTCGAAGATATAGAAGTAACAAAATGATAATTTCTTAACTGTAAACGTATTTTTCTGCTCTAAAGACTCAAAATATATATTTATTTAAATATTTCTCATTAAGAACTTAAAAAAATATTATAAACCTGTTTATATTCATAACAATTACTTTGAAGACTAAATTTGCCTAATTCGAAAGAAAACTTATCAAAACATATTAAGCTTGAAAATATATTCAACCTGTATAATTATGTGTAGTACAAAGCCTTTAAGAAACAAAATGCACTATCCTGTGTAAACCAGAACCATTAAATGTGGAAAGTAAGAAGCAAAAATTTACCATTATTTTGGATAAAATTAATCCATGCAACCAATTAATTTAAGAAAATAAACCTTCAAAAAAATCTTATAGACTAACAGTCATTACGCCTTCAGAAAAAAATCTCAGTCGACTTGACAAATGAGAGTACTGCAATCACCTTCCTTAGAATTTAAAACTTTTGAAACATTTTAAATTTTAAGTTATATATTTATAAATAAGATTTAAAAAATTTTTGGTACGAGATCATATTTATTTTAAATACAAAAATTTTTTGTTGAGATATTACAGATACTCCACAAGTATCAAAGATAAATAAAATATGCATCAATAATCCAACATGTTGAGACGTTGGACACAGTAACCAAAGATCAAGTGTTCGAGCTGTGGTTGAAATTCGTCCAAAAAAAGGTACGTAGTTGATTTAATTGTGTAGATTTGTCTTTATTAAACAGTTCGTTTGAGAGTATTCTGGCGTTAAATCTATCTCCTCCAACTGGAACCTTAAGGAACTGAAGCAAAACAAGAAGAAAATTTTCCTTAAATTTGAAATAAGACAATAAAAAAAAGATCAATTAAGTAGCATGAAAACTTAATTTCGAGATACTTCTTAGATAATATAACAACCATTCACTTCATCATAATGATAATTTCAAAAAAAGATATTAAAATATTAACTCACTGTTATATGTTCAGGCTCTGTAAATAAATGCCACAAAATCCACCACCACATAGTTGCACCAACAAATTCCGCTACGAAATGAGTTGATTTAGGTAATGGTTTTGGTCCAGTACGATAAACCCATCTACAAAAGGTTAATTTTGAAATTGAAATAGATATATCAAAGAAAATATGATTTAATGAAATACATACGCAGATCCATGACGAACAATTTGTTGACTATTTTTAAATGCTACGTTTTTAGCAATTCTCATGCCAAGGGACAGCATGTTTTAGTTGTTCTTTAATTCCAATGTCAGAAATTAAATATGTTAGCAAATTGACTTTTTCTTATATAAGAAATTTTATCAAGTGCAGCCAACCAGATTTGATCTACTTTTGCATTTGAATAACAAAAACTGAAGTACTTGCCACTCAAAAAATACCAACAATCAGAAACTAAATTTTATTCTTTGGCGCTTATTTTAAAACTTCTATAACAGAATGATGAGAGTTGAGTTTATTTGTTTGTTTGTCTTATAGTCATTATTATTTTTAACAAATTAGTATAATAAGGATGTTGGCAAATAAAAAATCCTTTGAATTCCACATGTATCATATAAAAGAATATATCGTTCGATCTGATTATAATCTCAGAAAAATATAATAACAAAATAAATTTAAGATTTAAAATTCAAAAATAAGCAAGCTAATAAGTAAGAGTATTAATCTATAATCTTAAAATCTATACAGGGTAGAGAAAAGATGGGGATCAGTATTGTACTTTATATTAATAAATTAGAAAACAGCCCGAAAATGTCATTGCTTTTATCAACTTTGCTGGACAATTTCATTTTAAAACGAAATCTTTGATGACAATTTATGTAATCAATTTACTTATATGTAATATGTCAATTTCATTTATTTAAAAAACTTTCGTGTGCTATATTATTATTCTCGCTGCAAGCCAGATAATCACACCAAGCTTCATCTCAACTTACCCTTAAACTTAGCTTTATTATCTATCGTTTACTCTCTGCCAAACATTCCACGGTAAATGAATGTACATCATCTGTTTGTCAACTTCGGTTTATTTTTGGGTTCGTTATCATCTAACAATTGGATCAAATGTTCGATTCGAATAATTTAAATCATTATTTCTCAGTAAAATGTAATTTGCTACTCACAATCAGGAAATTTACTGTTTAGTTTTTGAGCTGTATTTGATGGCTTCGTAATAACAAGTTTTCAAATTATTGTTATGCTCGCTTTCTCTGTTAAGATCATAAGCATCTAAATTTACTTCGTAATAAGAATGAGCCGTCACCGTGAGTGAGGTCCAATATTCAACGGGGCTAGTAGTTTAAGCACTCTTAACAATTTATTATTTGTGGCAAATGAGTGTAATCAATGACCTTTTTATTGGTCTACATAATGACCTATAATAAACTTTCGAATAAAAACGAGGCTTTTTTATTTTCAACTTATCTAATGATTTTACTAACATATTTATTTATACAAAAAATATATACAATGTTCTAGGCGAACTTAACGATAATGTACAATTTATATAAATTACTTTAACGTTTCCATTGGTTCATATCCTTCCTTTTCCATTTTGTCCTTAAATTTTAAATATTTATACCTCCGATCAAAATATTTAACCCAAGTAGAAGGACATTTCGTTTCATATAACTTCCTTAATTCTACGCAGGCATCGGGCACTTCTTTGGCTGATGCATTTTCATCTAAACATTTCCAATATTGATCTCGTGAATTCCAACAACTGTTACGGTCATCTTTGCTAGGAAAAGACATATTATTCTGAAAGAAGTTTATTAAATCATTAATTTATCATTTGTTAGTCGTATATACTGTTGTACTTTTGATGACGAAAAATGCCTCCGTTCGAAATACACAGAAAACAACAAACTTAAAAATGAGAAGAGAGAAAATACGACTATGAATTTCAAATAATCATTGAAATATATTTACAGGACGGCCATTTAGTATTAAATAATTTAATTCTCTAAGTTTCTTAAAGTAGATATAGTTGATTGTTATTTTATTTGTAGCTCGATTTACAAATCCAGTTTTTAGATACCAAGAAGCTGAATGAAGTAAGCCTATTTTGATAAAAATATCGGTGAGTTCGCACGCGTGTATTTTACATTAAATTTACTAAGATTTAAATTTACGATGCACTCGGAAGGATACTTGAATTTCAACGGAACCGTTATTTTCGGAGTGGTATTGATTTGGAGAGATTGTCATAATTCTTAATTAAAACCTTCTATATCATTTTATCATGAGGCAAGAAATTAACTACTTCGTAGTTTTTTCGTCATCTCGAGTAATGCTAAAAGAAAATTTACCTATTTTAAATAGTATTTGTTTTAAGTATTAAATCATAACCAAAAAAAAAAAAAAAAATTATTTAAAAAGTACACATATGAAATTATTATCCAAACTGAATATTAATCAAATTTGTGAATAGTCAACTTAATTTAAAAAAAAAAAAAAGGTTAATTAATAATTTCTGCTAATAAATTTTTGCAGAATCCAATAAATAATACACTCAACAGTGATTTAAATATGTGATATAACACATAACCAAAAAGTTAATTTTATCGTGAGAGCTCTATGGCAAGATGTCTGCTGTATAAGCGTATAATAAATTCAAAATGTTAAAAAAAATTTAACTTATTACTGATATTTGCCAAATAGATAGTTTTGGATAATTTACGTTTTAAGGAAATTAAATTGATATTCATAAAAAAATTTTAAAAGTCATGGAAAATGTTGAAACTGAGCACTCAAGTTCCACAAGTCAGAATGAATCTGGTACATCAAAACAATTAAATTTGTCATCAACACATTGTTCCAAAAATTCAGATGTAGAAACTGCTGGGCCATCTTGGATGAATACATCTGAGATACCTTACTTTAGCAACAACATAGACAATTTAAATTCAAAAATAGATGCGTGCAATGTAGAATTAGGCGATTACAATTTATCAACTGAATTACAAGATAGACTTTTATTAAAAAGTAGCAAAGAACCAGTGCTAAATGGCACGACGGAGCCTGAAAATCATTTAAATGATGGTGATAAAGAGGATACTGATAGTTCTATAAAATATGTACAATACGAATCAGAATTACAAATGCCTTTTATTATGAAAATTATCCAAAAAGATCTTTCTGAACCATATTCTATTTATACATATAGATATTTTATACATAAATGGCCGAAACTTTGCTTTTTGGTAAGTTTATTTAATAAATCAAATTTAAAAATTCAGGAAAATTCAAACAAAATTTAAAAAATTTGTCTCTAGTTGTGATCTCATATAGGTTCCACGTCGATTCGAGTAGTGTCCGATTAAATGTTGTGGTGGTGTTAGAACGTATTTTTTCGCAGAATTCTGTTAGAACATGAATGTATCGAAAAGAACGAGTATGCAAATATTTTCATATTTGATTAACCTTGATGAGTCAAATTATTTTTTAATAATTCATTATCAAATTTTTTCACCCAGCAAATCATAAATGTAATAGTTAATTTAAAATATTAACATAAAGAATTAATTATTAGTTACTTTTTATGCCACTACACCACATAGTATAATAATTTTCAGTATATTTTTTATGAAGATGGTTTATTTTCAGGCTATGTGTGGAGATAAATGTGTTGGTGCAATTGTTTGCAAATTAGACATCCATAGAAAGGTAATGAGTCGAGGTTACATTGCAATGTTAGCTGTAGATCAAAATTATAGAAATCGTAGTATTGGTTCAACGTTAGTTAAACGTGCTATTCGCGAAATGATTGTGGGTGGTGCTGATGAAGTAGTACTCGAAACCGAAGTGACCAATAAACCAGCTTTACGACTGTATGAGGCTCTTGGATTTGTTAGAGATAAACGTCTATTTCGCTATTATTTAAATGGAGTCGATGCACTAAGACTTAAACTTTGGATAAGATGAATATATTGTTTTCTTCTTTGAACTTTGTTTTTTTGTGTGTGTTCAAGTTATTGTTAATTTTTTCGCCATTTTTATAATGGAATACAAAGCTATGGATCCATTTTAACATTGCATATTTTATGTTAAATGTTACCTTTGTTAATGGTTAATGCAATCATATTTTTTTATGCAGTGAGCTTTCAACGGACCTAGCCGAATTTGTATTTTTATTTTATAAAATGTAATAAATGTGATTTCTAGTGAAAAATAACCGTTATATAACTATTTTATTTAAAAAAAAAAAAAAAAAAAAACAAAAACAAAAAGATGAAAAAAACTGCATTGAAACTTTCAAATTCAAATAGTAAATTGTTTTTATTTGATTTCATTATTATGTAATTTAAAAATTAACAATTTTAAAAAGTAGTCATCATTTATTGTCTATAGTTTATTTTTTGTATTTCACAAAATGAACTATATTCATATTATTTATCGAATTAAATATTAAAATTGTACAGAAAATGAATATAGTAAAACTGTTTAAAGCTTTTATAAAAACAAGTTGACCTTTTGTAAATCTTTGAATAATAAATTATTTGAATTCAAACAAAAAGTACTTATATTAAAAAAATCATAAAAGGTATAATCGAAAACAAAAAATTAGTGGAATTTTTATTTGATGAAATTTGTTGATCATAATGGTAAACAAATGACTAAAACTTAATAAAACACCTTTCTTGTTTGGATTTCTTAATTAAAATTTTATAGATTATTCCTAAAGACGATCCTCTAAAACAATATTTAGGATATGGTTTCTGGACCCTTTCGTTTCAAGTAGTTTGTGCTTAAAAAAAATATAAAATATGTTAATTTTTGTTCATACCAATTAGAAATTGCTATAACAATTTTTAATCAGGATGGATACTTGATAAGAAATTAAACAGACAAAATAGGAAAACTGATTTATTTGAATTGAAATATCCTTCTCTCAATTACTTAATAATAACCAGAATTTAGAATTTTTACGCCAATAGAGAAGTCGAAAAATATAGAAATCGTACTCTATGTATACGGCCGAGAGACGGTTTTTAAAATAGTGGAGAAGCGGAATCAGTTCGTAAATTCTTAAACTAAATAATATCGACAAAAAAAAAACTCACAAGCGGCCCTCATTTTCTATGACTATTTTTCGAATAAACTGTATATCAAAACTATTTTTTGTAAAAACTATAACAATTTTGAATATTGAATTGAATAATTTGGTATGTATTATTATGGCATCGTCATTATTTCCAAAATGCTGACTAAAAATAATTTTATGAAAGTTGCAATTGGTTTCCTAATAAAAAAAAATGCATTGCATCTCTTGAAGACAGCACACCCTTCATCAAATAATATTTAAGGATAAATAAAAACGAACACTTAACGCACTTTAAATAATTATTTTATTTAAATTACTATAAAAATTAATTCTCTTTCTATAAACTATATTAAAAAAATTAAATTAATTTGTATATTTGTAGATTAAAAATTACTTTTAAGTTTTTTACAAATTATTACATCTCTTGTCCATTGAATTGATGCATTTAATGTTGCATTTTAGATAAGACAAGATTTGCTTTTAGTGAGAGTGCTGATGTAAGTTATAAATTTTCGTCAACTGCCACTACTTTTGACAACATAGTTTTTTTGGGTATAAACGGATCTATCACTCTGTATTTTATACATTGCAAAAAATTGTAGAAAAACTTTGCTATTAATTTAATACGAAATATTTCTTTAGGAAAATTGTAATCAGTTCGATTCTAAACAATCGAAAAAACACTTAAAAATTTTTGTAGGATGTACCGACACTGAATAAGAGAGCAAAGCCAGGTAGCATCTATTTTTCAATGTAATGGGCAAATGAAATTTTCTATTTGTAAAATTACACAGAGCTTTTCCAAATGAAAAGAAAACATTTTCTGTCCAAAATGCATGGATAAGACAAAAAATGTAACTTTTTAATGGACTATAAATAAAATAATTTGAAAATGTAATTTCTTAAATACAGTTGCATGCTTATATGTTCCGATGTAACTTATGTCTAACTTTATACAAAAATTGATGATTTCATTAATTTTCCGGGTCCTAACTCAGAAAACAACTTCATTAACTTTCAATATAATGGATTTTATACAAAAAAAATAACTTTGATTGATTTTTTTACGTATGGTTATAAATAAATGTTGAGAAAACATACTTTATTCAATATTCATCTAAATTATTAAAAATTTAATTAATATGATGTAAATATGGCACTGAAATATGGCCTTTTAAAAATTCTATAAATATATATAAAAGACAACTCGCAGTTAGCATTGAAATATTATGATTTTTTTTAATATAAATATATTTGACTTCATGACATTTGATTCAAGAATATCAATCATCGAAGTTTGTTTTAAACCAAAGCCGAGGGAAATTTATTGTTGGTAAGTAAAAAATAGTCCTAAATGTATTACTAATGTGTGAAAAATAATTTTCTCTGAAAATATTGTTCACAATATATTATTATGAACAACAATTTTCAACAAATTATTTCTAATTCTCAAATTAAGGTAGTTTGGTACCCAAATGACTTAAAGATAACCAAATATTTTTTTATGTTTATTCGAAAGATTATAATTAAATGCTCCTATAGAAAAAAATCAGATCACACCGTTTAAGAGATATAATTAATTAAAGTTTAGCAAAAATACACGAACTCTTATGAGTGTCCTTGTTTAATAATACCGGAAATGGAAGGTTTGTAGAAAATTGGCAAAGTTGACCCCGCAAAAAATTTTTTTAAATTGATAGAACTATATCCCAAATATACATTGAAAAAATTTCAGAATAATATACTTTCCATGTAATTAATTTTTCAATGTTGACATATGGCTTCTATCTCTCTCCTCGATATTTACTAGGAAAAAATGTTGGCTCCGTTAAGCGCGCCAATTTCAAATAGTAACTAGCATTTTTAATACACTTATAAATAATATATAACAATCAAAGGATAATGAACATTAATATAAAAATTATCTCTTATAATATTAAATTTATTTTCTAACAAAATAATTTATTTATTTATATTAAAATTTAAAAAGCCTTATTTGATTTCGGATTGGGGCTACCAAGCTACTTTAATATTTTTCTGAAAAACACGTGCATATATGTATTATTAAAATTTCTTTTGACTTCGATTTAACTCAAACCTACCTAGTCTCCTTTTTCATTCGACAAATATTACTCATTTAAATATTTTAAAATCTGAGTTTTTAAAAAGTTTATAAAACATAATTCGTTGCAGGATATTTGAAAATTTTTATATTCTTCTTTTTAATCAATCACAAGTTCTTCATTTTCAACTTCCTGACACATAGAATTAAATTGTTTCGCCCACTTTCTAAATTCTTCCTCCTGGAATCAAGTAAATGGTAAATTAGTAAATTTTAAGGTTTTCCGAATTTTAATATGAAATAAACTTAAAACAAAAAATGGCTGCTGCCCTATCTCTCTATTTCGTGAACATAAATTATTTCGAAATAATATGATGAGTTGCGTGAATGATAAAGTAATCTAAATTTGGATTTCGGTAAGAGATGATAGAATTTTGTAAAATCATAGCAATTTACAAAAATATTATATACAAAAGATGCTGTAAATAATTGCACTAAGCGGTCGCCATAGAATTACGACATTCTTGATTAAGTTCATAATAAACTACTTATGTTAGATATGTAAAAAAAAATCCATACAAAAAATACCTGTTGACTAAGTATGTTCAAAACCAAATAAAGAAAATTTTAAATGAATAATTATTACAAAGACAACGTAAGATTTTGTTTTTTGAAATATTTTTAATTATTTTTTGAAATAACTATTTAGCAAATGTCAATTTTACATAGCTCACTCTAAGAACTTCAATATTTTATAATCGTGCATATTTGATGTTATGAACAAAATTTCCATACATTGCGGTCAACGACAAGATAATCTAAGTATTTTTTTAATAATTTAGGAAATTTATATAAATAAAATTATTAAAGGGTCTTTAGTTAGCGCATCGCGCGCAAAAACTACTAGATGGATTTCGATTATATATTTTTATTTTTAATTCTGACATTTGATCCTAATCTTAAAAAAAATAAAATTATCACGATAACTACTTTAATGTAAGGTTATTAATTGTTATAATATGTCTATACACAGTGTGTTTTGGATCAATTCCTATACTATTATTTTGGTATAGAAATAATGAGTTATTCATGGTCAGCTATGATCAAATTCACAGCTCTAAAATAGCCATAAAATAAATGCTCAAACTCAATTATTATAACACCTGATAGAGCTTCATTTTTTTAAAGTGTGAAAAATAAAAATCAGAGAAAAATAGTAGTATCAGCACCAATAACAAACATTAAAAATTTCAACTTGGAATAAGTTGATATCATACTGCGGATCTCGATTCCTTCTCAAACTAGAAAAAAGTGATCAAGAAACATGCACAGTCATATCGTCAATAGTCCAGTTTCTGTCGATTCCGTACGTATATATAGTATGAATGCACACATTGAAGAGAATGAACAATGATCGAAATAATAGATGGATGAACCCTTAAATTTCACTATTTTACGTACGGAGTTCAAAAACAATGCATCGTGGTTTCAGGAATATTTCTTAAAAATATTTCACACCTGCTGATATGTTTAAGGAATTTCCCAATCTTCCGTTAATTATTTTTACTGTAAAATATTCTTATTTATAAAACTTTATGAAAAGAGTTGGTATGTGTGAAGTAGAAATTAGCCTTCCATTTACGAGAGCACTAACTACTTCATACTAAGTAAAAAATATTTTAAAATTAAAAAACAAAAAAAAATTATGAATATTGAAATATTAAGGTTAAAATATCTTACCTCTTTTTTAGTTTTTTGATTCTTTTTTCTCTTTTTTACTTCGGGGTGTATCTCATTTTCTTCCTCTTGATCACTTAAAGCAATGGTTTGAATCTGATTTCGTTTCCGTTTAGTTGCCGGAGCGTAACTACGCCGTACATAATTTGAAAATCTAGGTTCATCAAATAATTGAAAATCAGCATCCAACTTTACTTGGTTTTCGTTTGACATATCAACGGGTTCCTCTTCTATATGTTCATTTGGAATATCCACATTTTCTTCATGTACAGCTAACGGTTCTAATATTTTTTTAGCTTTCGATGTGATAACGGGTAAAACACTAGGATATCGCATAGGTTTTTTACTTTTTCTAGTCTCTACTTGTTCAAATGAATTAAATCCAAAGAAATCACATGATGAATTACTTTTTTCGCTTTCAACCACACAATTATTTACTATATTTACATTATTTCCATGATAGAAATTTTCTTTGTTATTTTCGTCATAAACATTTTTATTCGTGGCGTTCTGAACCTTAGGCAACGAATTGTTTTCGCCTAATATTTTGTGTACAGGTGATTTTACATAACTTTTATTTTTAGATATGTTTTGAACTTTAGATGAGGAATTGTTTTCGCCCAATATATTTTTTTTCACAGAAGGTGATGATGTAATAGCATTCAGAAAATTTATGCGTTTATTTTTAAACTTATCAATGGCTACATTCTTTGGATTATCTTCAATAGAAATATCACTCAGTGATGACTCAAAACTATTAGTTACATCTTTTGAAGGATCTGATGAATCTTTTCTGTTACTTTTACTCTTTACCGAATTTAAACTTTGAGTAAAAGATAAGATACTCGATTGTCGGGTTTTTTTCTCACTGTTCAAACAATTTGTTGATCTGCTTAAATTCGATAAATTCTCAGCATCTTGAGGTGCGATAATAACATCTTGATTATAACTGGGTAAACTTGAATTTTTTATCTGGAAAAACTTTTCTTTTCGAATTCTTGGTATTTCAACACGCCATGGTATTGATTGATTTGTAATATCTGTTATATTAGATTGCATAGAAATATCTTCAATGTCATTAAAATCATTCTCGATTTGAGATATTTCTAAATTAGATTGATTTTGTATTGATTTTTGAACTGATGTACTATGAGGAGCTTTAAACGAGCTCACAATAGAGTCAGAAATTATGTTTTTATCTAAAGATTTGTGAATTGTGGAATCATGTATTGTGTGTTGGATTGGTACATTTTTTGACAAATTTATATTTTCTTTGAACATTTCAGGTGATTTAAAGCTATTGTTCACTCCTTTTTCGTTCGGTGTACTCTGTGGTACCTTAAACGAATTTCTAAATGAATCAGAAATTCTAGCTTTGTCAAACGATTTGCAAGCGAATTTTTGGATTGGCGCATTTTTTAGTACTGAATTTTCTTTATTTTTACTTAAATTATTTTCATTAAATATTTCAGGAGATTCATTTACAATATTTTCTGTTTCCTTTTTATTCGTTTCAATGTGAGATACTTCAAATATTTTTCTTGGTTTTTCAATCAATTGGTTGTTTGTTGTATTACAAGTACTGGAATCGTTTTCAGATATTTCAGGTAATACTTTGAAGTTATTTTTCACTTGCTTTGGAATTGCTTGATTTTTTTTAGTATTTTCACCGGTTTTGGCTGCATGTTTTAAAACAACTTTGGCCTTGATTTTCTTCTTTAAATCTTTTGCTTGTTTTTTCAACTGTTTTGTAAGTTTCAATTCACATTTTGGATCATAATTAAATTCGTATACTTGTGACGGTCGAATATTTTCTTGGTAATTATGAATTGATGAATACACTTTATGTTTTTTTTTAGCAACATTCGTATTTTTTTCTGATGACAATCTCTGAAGTATAACTACTGGTTGAATGTTAGATGAATTTTTCATTTTTTCTGCTGATAATTTGTTAACTTTAATTGCAGAATCTGTTTTATTTGAGCTCTCAACCAGTTCTTGAGCTGATAAATTTTTAAGTAAAACTATAGGCATTTTTTCATTTATTATGCTACTACCTCTAAACATTTCAGTATAATCAATATGTTTTCTGCAACGAAGTGGTGGCTTTTCAAATTTTTTTTTCTTACCCAAATCTCTTTCTTCATTATCATAAGGGTAGTTTATAATATCACTTATTTCCAAATCTGATATTGATGAATTTTGTGATAAATTTTTTTTATTTAGACGTGCATATTTTATATTTTCAGAATCTTTTTCGGGTCGAGGAGTTCTTGCAGGAACTATTTTTTTGTTTTCTTCTGCTTTTGAAGTTTTTAAGACAGGTGTTATTTTATTTGCATTCGTTTTTTCAGTGAAACTGATATCATATTGAGTACTTTTTCTCCCAGATTTCGTTACAATACTTTTTATATTCATAGTTGAATAATCTTTTTTAGACAATTTTGAATTTGCCATATTTAGTTTGTAAAATTATAATCACTTCACTTTAAACCATAATAAAAATCATTCAAAACACAATATATTACGATACTTATTTAAAACAAATATATTTAAGAACAAAATACACATAACCATCGAATGTATCTCAAAGAAAGTTTTAAGTCAAATTCAAAATTCAATTATAAACAAGCTTTAACTTGTCTGAAATAAGTTACAGGCTAGAATAAACGTAATGTATCATTTTACAATAAACATAGTTAATAAAAGTAGGACTGTTTATTACTGAATTGTATACATAGGGCATTCAAAATGGCGGACTTTTATATAATTCAACACAACTTAAGCGTAAACATGGTTATACGAAGGTGTTTAAGTTCGTGCATGCTTAATAGTTTAAGTACGCTGCAAAAAAATAAATTTTTAATCAACGATTAAACCATTTATGATTGTTAAATTAATCCATAAATATGTATTCGTTAACGTATAAATATGTATTTATTTAAAGCTAAGTTTGTATTAAGAATTTAGTTTATTCGAGCAAATCAAAGATTTTAAGACTATAATAAGGAGTTCTAACACAATTACTTGTTTAAAACATAATGTTTAATGGACCTTTTTACAAATGCAATTCATTAATTGCAAATAAAACGATTTATATTTGGTGGGACATCGTAACATATAGGGCAAAAACCAATTATTTTAAAATATTTAATTCTTTAGTTAATTTTTGGAAGTTAATATGGAACAAAATTAATTTAAAATGTTCTTTAAGATTTCTTCTAAAGACATAGCCAATATCTTTAAAATAATCAATTTTTATTCCATTTTTTCAACCGTAATAATTCAAATGAGATGAGCATGCGCTACGTATACAATTTAATAATTCAACAGACCACGGTCACGGTCGACACGATGGTTTTATATAAAAGGTCTTAACACATTATATTACCAACTTTTAACTTTTTGTATGCAACATGGCGGAGTATATCGCCCGCAGGTTTCACAGTCTTTTGGACATTCATGTCAACGAAGCAGTGTTGCCAATGTCCGGGTAATTACCCATTTTTCGGGTAATTCGACGTTGAATGGGTAACTGATGGGTAATTGGACTCAGGCGGGTAACGTCGGGTAATGGTTTTTATTAAAATTACATTTTGTTAAAACGTTGAATAAATATTTTTTATGTATAATTTAAATTCAGATTTTCCCGCTTGCTCTCATATCTTGAACTTTTGCATTATCGGAACATAAAGAGTGTTTCACAAGATCAATTGGCCAATCAACTTTTATCTTATATAGAACAATATTTTACACAGTTTGTATGGCTTAAATATTTACTAAATACTTAAAAATGTTATGTTTTAAAAATTTATAAAAAAAAATTAATTTAATAAATTTTATTAATAATTATTGTGTACTTTTTATTTTAAATACTTCAAGATTTAATATTTAGTTTTAAATTTACCGCGCTTTTAGCAGTTGGTAACACTACCTTTCAGTGTGCCGGGTAAAAACGGGTAATGGGTCTTTATGGAGTGGGTAATTTTAACTTGAGCCATCGGCAACACTGCAACGAAGACTCTTAACTACCAGTATTAAGAACTATTTAGAACTACCAACATTTCAGATAAAAAACTTGTATTAGATGGAGTATTCATAATAGTCTATATTGGTCTATATAATATATTACAATTATTAATCACATTTTTTTAGTTTATGGAAAATGGTCAGTGAGGGAGGTATGAGCAGTTATTTTTGCTAGTGTGTACATCTTGACAGCTTAAATGGACAACTTTTGACACTTTTTATATTTTGACGAAATATATTATCTGCGTATATATATAGAAATTATGCGTGTATCAGTAGGTGTAAGAGCAGCTATTCATTATACAATTTTGAAAATAGTTTTTTTACATTGATTCTTCAAATCTATTTACATGACCGTGGTGTGTGTAGAAAGAAAGAAAGAAATATGAGTGTATTAATACGTGTGAATAAGTAATGGTAATGCCAGTAGTGGATTGTATAGTCGCATGCACGACTTATAAGTGCAGCCTTTATAACACTTTCGGTTCGACTTTTATAACGTTCAATATCATTACGTGGTATATAATACCGTGTAATAGACTTCAATAATTGTTTTCTAATATACTTAAAGTACCTTCGTTACATTAGCTCCCTCACTTCCGGCTTCGAAAATTGCGTTAAATTGAGAGTTAATAGTGGAGATCGTTTGAGAGTGAAGAAAAATTATTTAAGAGTTCATATTTTTTTGTAAAATAATTTCAATTTTTCTCTAACTCTCAAACTCTCTAACGATTAACACCAACAATTAAACGTTTTTCCGTGAAAGTTACTAAATTTCAAGCGATTTTCTTTCACTCACAAACGATTAACGTTAACGAAATCTTCGAAACCGGAAGTGAGATGGCTAAGTTAAGGGAGGTACTTAAATTAGAGGAGAATATTTAAAGGTTACCCTTTCTATAAATATAAAGGTAAAAATTTCTATAAATCTATTTTTATATAAGGTTAAAAAACATTTACACAAGGTTTAAATAAAACGGCTTTCCATTAACCTCTTTGTTCGTGCCTCATTAACTTGTTTTGATCGGTAAATGCTTTATCACATGCTTTACATGGGTATACGTTGTCTTCGGTGTAAGAATTTTTATGGAGAACTAAATTTTTTTGAACGGCAAATACTTTGTCGCAGGTCAAACATGTGTCTTCTTGATGTACAGAGTTTTTTGAAAACAAATGTTTATCAGCGTTACTTGGAAATTGTTCTTCCAATAAATTTTACAATGAATTGAATCAATCACTTTATGAGATCTGTTTCGGGAGAAGATAATGTATTATGATGCAAAATATTTACCTGTTACACTTACCTTATTATTTTAAGTTACTATTTACTTAATAATTTTTTTATATTACCTAATTAGAATATTTTATAAATTAATATGAAAAATTTATGATAAATATAGTAAAGATAATGTTGTAAAAATAATATTGGCTGAGTATCATTGTTATTAACATGTATTGTAGTTTTCATCAAAGAGAATTATTTATATCTTATCATTTAAAATTTTCTGTCCCTGACAGCCTTTATGAGATCTGTTTCGGGCGGAGATAATGTAATATGATACAAAATATTTACCTATTACACTTACCTTATTATTTTAACTTACTATTTACTTAATAATTTTTTCATAATACCCAATTAGAATATTTAATAAATTAATTTGAAAAATTTAAATCGAAAAATTTATGTTAAATATAGTAAAGATAATGTTGTAAAAATAATATTGGCTGAGTATCAATGTTATTAACATGTTTTGTAGTTTTCATCAAAGAGAATTTGAAAAAGAATTCAAAGAGAATTATTTATATCTTATCTTATCATTCAAAATTTTCGGTCCCTGACAGCCTTTCAGCAGAAATTGAATGTACTAGTAGATAAAGAACGAATGCAAAATTTATTGAGTAACACTCAAATATAACATCAATGATGCATATAATTATATCTTTAAAAAAATACATGAATTAACATAAATAAATTACTGAATAGTCATTAATATAAGTAAACTATTTTTTGAAAACAACTATTTATACATGTATATATTTACAAATAATAAGCATACACAAATTACATTAACTATTTTGTTAATAAAAAAATTATATAAATTAAACAAAAAAATATTTAATAAAATGTATTTTACATAGGCACTATTATAGACTTATAAACATTTTCTTGTAACCTTGCAAAGAATATTAGAATTTGCATTTCGATGTTTACCAAATTATACTATTGATTTTTTTTTAATGATTAAATTACCTGTCCTGAATTATTTTAATTCTTAAGTTATAACAATCTTGTTTATCGATTTTTTAAAAATAATTTTGAATTTTCTGTAATCAGTGGACAGGCTTATTTCATTGACATTAGAGGCTATTTGTACAAATAAAAATAATTCGAATGATCGCTAATTAAATATTTATAAAATTAAAATATCTAAGTTAGTAAATTTAAATATTTTGTAGTAAATTTGCTTGTATCAACTTAATTTTAAATAGGCTCTAATATCAGTGAAATACATACAGAACAATTTTTAAAGTGTAATAAACAGAATAGTCCACGAGCCCGCAAATTTGTTGTGTCATCTATATACACCAACAAATTATTCCTATTCCAATGGGAAAGTTCAATAAAAAATGCATTACCCTTTACTTACATTTGAACGAAGAACTACGGGCTTTTGGATTAAAAAAATTTTAAATTTTTCGAATATGAAACATACCAAAAATTCATGTATATAAATTTCATTGAAGATACGTATTTAAAATTAAAAATTAGCTGCCTTCACAAATATTAAATTAGTTTTAAAACAATTTAAAATTGATCACATGAAGTAAGAAATGAGTTCTATACTACCAAATGAATTATTTTAGAATTTTGTTGTTTGTCTTATTCTTAAAATTATTTCGCTGTATATCCCAATGTTTATTAACAAAATCTAACTTGTCCTCTGCATTTATTTATTGGATTAATATAATTCACAATAAAAACCTTTATAGTAATAGTATAAATTTTAATCACCAGGATATTCAGAATTAAAGTAATCATTTGCCAATTCCTTATATCATGGTTTTATAAACCATACAAAAAACAACTTACTATCGAATGCATACATTATTATGATTACGTCAATTTTAAACATTGAAAGAACTACTTTAATGTTTTATGAAAGCACCTAGTAATTCAACATAATCACCTATGTCATTGTATAAAAGTTTATATTATTAAAATTTTCATTAATTGTCTAATAATTATTAATTTTTAATTACTATTAAATTTTTTAATTTTCTATTTAGAATTCTTTTTTAAATTTTCAAAAAAAAAGCATAAAAATTTCATTACAAAACTTTTATATAAAATATCATATCAGATTTAATATTTTTATTATAAATATTATAACCAGATGTTTCAAAGCACTTACTTATTTAAGCTCCGATGGAGAGTTAGAATCCTTTTTACTATGAATTGTAAAAATAAAACAAACGTAATAGTTGAACGGACGGCCTACTTTCGTTTATGATGGGCGTAACTTTAATCTCCATTTTTTTCCATTAATATTTGCCAAAACTTTAATTTTGTGAACTTTAAAATGTGATATTTTTAAATGGATAATATCAAAATATATTACAAGTTTTTGAAGATTCACCCGTTGCTATCTAATACTAAAAAATATCATTTTTAATTATAAAGGATTTGTAAAAAATTTTGATTTTTGCTTTATATTGTGTAAGTAGATTAGACAAAAATTGTGGAAATAATTCATTGCCCACGGTAGCAGACTTATAATCCGATTGGGTGGATAAAAGAAAATCTGCATGAATAGCTCATAGTATTTTTTTTACAAATGTGGAATTAGTTGCCTCTCCATTCAATGGAAAATACTTTATTTCGTATTTAATGGATAATTAAGTTTTTAAAATTAAAAACTTATCCCAGAAGATTAATTTTTTGTATTATAAATTTATGAAGTATTGGAAAGAGACTACTTAGACTACTTATCCTGCATGAGTAATAACAAAATGTATGCCGGAATTATTTAGCTAAATTATAATTTAAAAAATTATATGATACAATCTATTTGTCTAACGAAAATAATTAGAATGTAAGTTATGACTAGTTAAAAATATATTTCTATGTTCCTATTCTATTACATTAGAATAATGAAGAACTTAAATAAATATAAAAAAAAGTCATAACAATTAATTAAACTAAGATGTTTTCCTTCACAAAAAATGTTTGATTGGAGGATTTTTCATTTTGAATTAAAATTATTATGAATTTAATTGTTTATAAAATAAATAATTTGTATCAAATTAAGTAGAAAATCATGTCCTAGTGAATATTATTCAAAATGCGTTATTTAAAATTAGGTCGTTGAATAAAAAAAAAAAAAAAAACATTTTATTTCAATTATTTATCATAAATAAAAATTTCGCATTTATATTATTCCTTCTATTTCTTAAATGTTTATATTAAAATTATTATGCCACAAATATGGCGCACAATGTCCTATAACACGTTCTTAATACATTAATATTTTTTGAATTTTATTGTTTAATTAATTTTATATAGTTTTTATAAAATAATTTCCCTGTCAAAATTCAATATTATTTATAATAAATAATTTAAATACGATATAAAAATTAATATTAATTTTTTATTCAACTTCAATTGGTTCAAATTTAGTGTGAAAAAAAAACACCTAGAAAGAAATTGTTATTTTCTCATAGCAAATGAAAGATATAATAAATTGTTTTAGATTTTCTAAGAATTTACAATGTATCTCTTATTTAAAGCTAAAGCATTTTTTAAAGTAAATTTAGCAATTTTTGTTTTGTTTAGATGAAATTTTACACATTATTCGATTATGTTAAATTTTGCAATAAATAATTATATTGATTAACATAATCATTGTGCTAATTTTTGTATCATAAATTTCTTATCACTTGTGGATCGAGTATAATGCATGAATATAATAAATTGTAGCGTAAAGAAATCAAAATGTGCGTTTGGAGTTTAGGGGTGCGAAAGACTTTTTTATGCGCATAGCGTCACTGGATGCATCTGTCGTAAATATTAGTTGATTTAGTAATAGTGGTTCAGTTAATGACCATTTACGTGAAATGCATACTGAATCATAGTGTTTTGTCTACGCCTTAATACCAACAGACTTGACTTGCATATAATTTTATTAGGTGTGTTAGTTGCAAAAAAGTTATTAAAAAAACAAATTAGAATATCTAACATAGTTTTTTGTTCAACAGTTGTATGTAAATGAATAATGTCGAACACAGCTTTTATTATTTTATCCTGAAAAGAAGCTTAGGTATTCTAAGTGTTTAATTAAAACCTTTGTTGTTACGAATACACCCAAAGTATTTTTTTTTTTTTGTTTATGCGTACAAAAAATTAATGTTACAAACTTATTTGTAATATTTGACTTGTGAACAAAAATCTTTGGTTTGTCTATTAAAATAATTTTTAATTCAAATATATATTATAATATAATAATCAACTTTTTTAGGAACAGGACTATTATAGTTTAAAAGTACTGCCTTAAAAGTTGATTACTATATTTGAAATTATAGATTAGTATATTTTTGTACACTAATATTATTTTTATTTTTAATTTTTTTTTTAAGGATTCTTTTATGGAAGCATAAAATTTATACGTTAGAGTTATGAATAGAAGTTTACTATAACAGCTGCCAATAAGTATAAAACAAACGTTGTTTGTAAATGATTTCCAGAATTACCATCAGAAATATTTGCTGGTACTGGTTCTAAAACAGAAAAAATGATTTTATAAAATAATGCAATTCGCTTAAAAAAATGTATACCCTCTGAATAAATTTGAGCACAAAGTTTAGGTAGATTATAAGGAACAATTACGTAATGTTAATCGCAATGATAACAAGAAAACCAAACATTAAATGGTGAAATGTTTTTACGTCGCTAGATAGTAATGAGATTAGGTAAATACTATTAGTTTAAAAAAATACGGTCCAATTTAATGAGATCAGTTGATATATCAGTTGATAACTTTTATATTTATAATTTTGAACTCACCAATTTTAAACTTGATCTCTTTATAATGAGATTCTCCATAAGTATTTTTTGCATTAACTTTTGCTTGGTATTCTCCGTCTCCTAAATCTTTCATCTCACATTGTACAGAGTAAATATTTCCAACTGGTTCTTTTCCAGGATTACAGTCATCGTTAAATATTCCAATATAATGTGACTGAAAAAGAAGAAATATTTTTATACTCAAACCAAGAAAATAACTTACTATACGACAGATTTTGATGAAATTTCGTTAGGAGTTATTTGAGGTATATAAAACCGAATATGTTATTTTTATTTTTGTATATTTAACGGAAGAACTACTTACATTGGGATATTTGAGTTGTAAATCGTACATTAAAACGGGAGCAAGCGATTGGAATGACCATTTGAAAATGACTTTATGACCCTCTACTGGTACTACTTCAAAACTAACTGGTACTGGAGAAGCTGTTAATTCAATTACTTTTTTTGTTGTACCTAAACCATTTTTCGATTCGCACGTGTATTTTCCAAAATCAGATTGTGCAGTTTTCTTTATTTGTAATATATGATAGTGTCCTTGATTACTGACGTTATATTTTTCATTAGTTTCAATTCGTTTACCATCCTTAAACCATTCTGTAATTGCTGGTGGGGTAGCTCGTGCTATACATGTTAACACCGATGTATAATCTTTCTCAGAACTAATTGTAGACTTTTCAATTTCGATTTGTGGTTTATCTGTAAACAAATATTTCTTTGAATTTATATGCTGATTGAAAGTTCAATTGTAGATTACTCTTGTTTGCGAGTAACTGAAGCATTCAAATGAAAATTCCAGAAGGATGATATATTTTTTATGTTTTTGAAAATTTTGTTAATTGTCTAACTAGGAACTTTATAATGAAATTTATAGTGCGTAAAAATTCACGTAAACTGTTGACAAATTAGCGACGAGTAATTATTATTCGTTAGTTTATATCTGACGACGACTACACAGTAGACGAAATACACATTAATATTCTACTACTTCTGTAACTAATATAATGTGTTGCACACAGATAATTAAACAACTTGTTTGTATTCATAATAATATACAATAAAATTTGTATGCTTTTAGGACCAATGTTATTTTATATTGTTATTATATAAAAGTGATTTTATACTAATATTTGGAATCAAGGAATAATTTTGTTGCTTGCAACAATACGATCCTTTATTTAAAAAAAAAAAAAAAACATACATAAAAACTATTTGGAATTACCCGCCAAATTAAAATTTTTTTGGTTCTCTACATAACGAGCCTCTTTCAGCCGAACTAACATAATATAGTCACATAATTTTTTCTTCCGAATCTCACTTATATGTACATAGTCTACAACTGTGATTACACTAATACGCAATAGGCCTGGTTAGAACAAACATTAATTAAGTTTATGAATTAGAACAAACTTTTATCATTAATCGCACAACAAGTTTTAAAATAAAGTAATTAAAAAATTGATACTTACGAACAACACGAATTGTAATTTGTGAAATAGCTGGATCGCCAACTTGATTATCAGCCATACACTGATAAGTACCAGCATCATGTAATTTAATATTATCAAATGTAATTTTACTTGAATTTCGTTTATTTTGTTGTGGTAATCGTTCACCTTGCTTTGCCCAATTGACTTTTGGTAGTGGTGAACCAGTTGCTTCGCATACCATTGTTAATCGATCATTCAACACCGCTTGATAATTATCGTTTGGTAAAATTCGAACGATTTTTGGTGGTATTTTAACAGATAGATGATGTTTTATGGTTAAATCCTTGGCTGCTTTCACTTGACAAATGTATTCACCTTTATCATCGGCTGTTACATTTAATATTGTTAAAGTATTATTCACAGATTTATTATAATGACTTTTTAAATCACGGCTTAATGCGAACAAATCATCTTGATATATTAATTGTTTTCCTTTGAACCATTGTACAACAAACAAACCTAAAAACATTAAATATGAAATTAATAATATTTTATAAATGTTTTTACGCTTTTTATATGAGTTAACAGTGTTACTGCCAATATATATAAATTTGACAACAACGTATATTATACAGTAAATTTTTTATAAGAATAAGATAGAGATATAATATTGTTATTTTTTGTGAAAGTGGTTATTTATTTTCTAGAATTTAAAAACAAATAATATATTTTTGATTAAAAAAAAAAAAAATTATGAATAATTTATTCATGTGAAAACTTTAGAAAAGCAATAAAACTTTCAAAAAACTGTTTTTATACTTTTATTAAAAATAAAACAAAATAATTTTTAGTCATTTATTAAAGAGAGCTTTACTTTGTGGAATTCCTTTGTGGGTAATGAAGGAAACTTTAACAATTTTAATTTCCACAATAACACTATTTTACAATTTAAAAATTGATAATGTCGTGTCATATTTCGGTCTGTACAACCATTTTCAAACTTTTCGAAAAGACACCTATACACCATTTTCAAACTTACACTTATATCAAAGTTTTGTTAATATCTTCAATATTTTTGTCGTTACTAAATTTAATATAACCTAATATATTTCAGATATGTATGGCAGATATTAAAATAGATTAATTATTTAGATTATATTTACCTTGTTTGTCAGTTTGGCATTCGAATTCAACAATATCTCCTTCTAAAGCTGCAATTTTTTTAGGTACACTAACAATTTTTACGTTTTCATCATCACTTGGGGATATGCCTCCCTCACTGCCATCATAGTCACCATCATATTCTGCTTCATCTGATGCCTCATCGTTAGGAACGTTATCGTAATAGCTGCCGAGCTGGTCCGGAAATGGTTCAGGCTTTAATTGTACTAAAAACAAAAAAACAAAAAATTAGTTAAAATTTAGTCAAAAATTTAAAAGGTTGAAAAAATATTTGGTAGTCATAAACATGAAAACGGAGAAAAGAGTTTTGTACAAAAAATATTTCTAAATATAAAATAAGTTTTACATTAGAAATTTGTTTTCGGGAAAAAAACTTCAATATCTCCGTTTCATCCGTTTTCATGCCAAGATTGTGGATACCAAAGTTCATTAAATTTGGATAGTTACTATTTGAATTATTTCTACGCGAAATTTTTACGTCACAAGACCTACTTATTATGTGTTTAGCTAAATATAATTAGTTGAACTTTTCTCCCTTACTTGAATTTTCCCAAAGAAATGTTTCGAATAAAAGTTGTACCGCTTAATATGTTAATATGTTATATGAACATATTAAATTGTAGAAAACTACTAGAGCCATGTTCGAGAAATCGTATAAAACCGAAATATTATTCAAATAAAGTGGATCACCCAGCATTCCGATTTTAGTCAAATTGAAGTAATATGAAGACTGAATACCAAGTTTGGTGAAGTTTGGATAAAGCACACAGACCAATTTCTTAAGCCTAATTTTTTGGATTCGAGGAACCTCAAAACTTTACATGTAATTTAAGTAAACAACTTGTTAGAATCACACTCCTTTATGTTAATAACAGCTGTGAATAATCGCTCTTAAAATGATATATTTAGATAAGAATCATCGTTTTTTGGTATAATTTTTTCGTAATAATATTTTAATTGTATTGTTAAAATCAGTTTAGTTCTATACTTCATTCTTCTTACATAATAAGTAATTCTTCTTATATAATGTTTAAGCTTCACTAATTCCATTCAACTATTAATAAAAATGACAATTCATTTCATTTTTGTTAAAAAAAAAAAAAATTAAATGGTATTTCGATGTTAAAAAAAAAAAAAGAAAAAAGTTTCGAAGAAACATCAAAAGTCTTTAAATAAAAAATTGAAAGTATTTCCGTCTATCGATAACATAATTTAATTAAAATAAAGAATGCTCTTATTTTTTTATTAAATAATACCGACTGAAAATTATTGAAGGTCAATAAATAAAAATTAATTTAATTAAAATGGTTTTATTTTTGAGTTCACACTTACAACATACAAGGGCACCAAATAAAAACATCTGGTATCATGTATACTTTTTTAAATACCCGATCATCATTCTATTTTTATATAACTGAAATTTTTATCAGCGTCTTTTTTTGGAAGTTGTTGTTTGACTTGAATAAATTATATTTTTGAATAATATAATATTTCAAGTTATGTAGGTATAGTTAGTTTTTAGAATGATGAGATATTTGTATATTTTGATTCACTAGGATAAATGGTATAATGGTGCCCAACGGTGGTGTTAATGTGAATTTCATAACGATGCTTGACACTGATTTTTAGCGTCAAAGTTGACAAAAACGCCAAGTCACAAGACAGCGTTAAAAAAATCGTTTCCCACAACTAATTAACGATTAAATAGCGGCTAATTATGGGCCTATTTTGAAAATGATCGGAAAAAGGGTTTTCGCGAAGTTGACAGTTTAACGAACCTCAATTTTCTGTGAAATGATAAGAGGGAAAAATTTTTTTTTTTACATAATTAATTTACGATTAATTAACGGATAATTATGATTATATTTTCAAAAAAATTTGATTAAAAATAAAAAGTGTTTCGCTAAGTTGAACGTCAATTTTCTCCGTTATGGCTAGAGCCATAATTAATTTTTTTCTGCAACTAATTAACGACTAATTATAAGCCAATTTCGAATTTAATTGGGAAAAGTTGTTTCGCTAAGTTGACATACATCAATTCTTGACCTCAAGAGCGTCAAAAAAAAGTCGCTTCAACGAAATTTTAGCGTCAACAAATATAAATAAGCGTTAATTTTATAGCGTCAAAAAATTATAATTAACGTTTTATTCTGAAACTCTATTAAATACATCAACAAATATTAATTTAAAAAATTAAAATAATACAAAAGTGATGAATATCAATATCAATTGTGGATTTACCATTGTTAAAAATCAATTTAAAAACGAACAATTTTTAGAATGAACGAAAAAAGAATTTTAGCTGCCCTGCTGCTTAGTGAAATATTGCTAACTAAAATGAAATATGCAAATAAATGTTTTTGGATTCATTCTTTATTCAAATTTTGTCATGAGAACGGATTCATTGAAGCTGTATTTCCAAATCTTTTATCGTTTCCAGATAGAATTATTTTCGATATTTTTTCGTACTTTTCAAAATTAGAATGATTATTTCTAAAAAAAAAAAATCGAACCACCTCAATTTGGGAAATTGAGGTTTATTGAAAGTGACTTTTTGCATAAACAATCGAATTTTTCAGAAACTATTTATTTCTCAGAATCCACGTTTTCGTCATTTATTGAGATTATATAGTAGGATCTTTTCTGAATTTATTAAAACTTTCAATGATTGCAAAATTGTTTTTATAATTTGAAAAATCGCCAGGTATTTTATTATTTAGGAAAAAACTTATGAACCAATTTTTATTTTGTAAATGACATTTTGTAGGCTTTTTACATCAAAAAGCTATGTATGAAGCTTTTTTCGACCGACGAAGCTTTGATCGAAAAATCAATCAAGTATTGTACTCATTTATTTGTTGTAAAGGCATCATAAATATTATAAATATAAACATTGCATTATTTTAATAAAAACTAGAGTTGTACCGAATTTCGCTATGAATTTAGTCGACTAGCTTAAGTGATTAGTCGGCCGATTAGCCGGCCAAGCCAATCACAGAAAAATTACAGAAAACATTTTTGTATGCGTCCAATTTAATTTGATTAGGTTTTATGTTTATAAATCTGATTGTTTTTTGAAAAATTCTTAGAATTTTTAAAAATGTTTTATTAATTTTTACAGTACATCATATACATTCAATTTTGATTAAATAGTACTGATTCTAAAATAAAAATAATGAAATATTTTTTTATTTAATTTTATACCTCTTAAAATTAAATTTTAGTAAGAATTTTTAAAGTAAATTTTAGTAAGAAATTCTTAAAAAATAAGCTTTCGCCGGTTACAAAGTTAGCTTTACCGACTAATCGGAACAAGTCTAATAAAAATACGTATGACTAATGTAATACATATGTGAATAAAAAGCATAATAATTGTAAACTTGGTACCAATATCATCAGAAATAAACCTTAAAATTATCTTACTCCTGAAATTCTATATTTGTCTCTTTATCTTGAAGTTTTACTTCTATCGCGTGTGAACTGCACACATTTTTTTTTTTTGTTTAAATTGACTGTATATAAAAAAATTCTCTGATTATGATTTCCCTGATAAAAACGTCCTATTCAATCCATTAGAAATTGAATAAGGCTGAGTAGGAAATCAATAGTATTGAATGGAAAATATCAATTCCTATTCAAAATTTTGAATTGGATTGGATAGGAAATCATTTGAATAGGAAATTTCCTATTCAATCCTATTTGATTTCCTATTCATTCAATTTCTATAGAATTGAATAGGAAATTTCCTATTTAAATGATATCCTATCCAATCCTTTTCAAAATTTTGAATAACATTGAATAGGAAATGCAATTTCCCATTAAATCCTATTGATTTCTTTTTTTTTAGCAGGGTAACTTAACTCCTCAAACTACGTATTACCAATTAGAATCAACGAAATGTATAAACGAATTTTTCAAATAAGACGGGATCTTTGAACGTTAATTTTGTTGATAACTCTTCAACCATAAACATTTTCTAAGAACTAAAATGTTATGTATTTACATTTACACTACATATTAAATAAAATAAAATAAAAAAACGTTAAAATTATAAATAGGTCATCATTTCATACACACATATTTTCAAATGTATATAAATAAATAACATCACTTATGAGATATCCAGCCAGCTAGTAAGTACGTGAATGAATGTATTCTTTGTAAAATATTCTAACGCATAAGCTATTTACTATAAACGATGCATACAAAAAAAACATTGTAAGAAGCCTAAAATTCTTTAATAGAGTTCAATATTCAAGTTCTTCATTCACTTATTAATATTCCCAAAGATCTGCTTGAATACTCTTATCTGATATAATCTGAAACTTCCGTCCATTTAATTTTGATATTTGGAGTTTGGACTACTAAATCGATTCTACTCTTCAATTCAATTTGTATTTATTTTTGTTTAAACAATACATGCATTGAACAGAACAAGTGAAAATTCTAGGATGGGATATATGAAGGCATTATTTTACCTACACCCATTTGTCTACTTGAACTGGTGTTTTCGGGTTCGAATCCAGGCTGCGGAAGTTAGATTACTTATACTTTAAAAAAAGTGGGACGATTGGTTCATCACACTATCGTCGATTGGATAAGAACGAAGTAACCGGCTCTACCAACAACATAATAACAATACAATTGCTACTTTGGAGGGTACAGAGAACCTAAAGGTCTACGTACAAGAAACGCGGTTGCGGTTCCCCCGTAATACATTTTGTACCAGTAAATACCATAGAAAACATTGATTAGGGTAGCTAGCACCTGATACTAATGATAAAATGCCTCCTGAATATCACTGAGTAGGGGATTCGGTTCAAGATGTTGAATACAAAATCAGTTGCACCGCTCTCTGAATCGTTCTTCAAAATTTTCACAGTAGAAATCTTTGCAGTTTTATTATCATAAATACTGAAACACTCTTATAGAGACTGGTTTACACGTGCTAGCAATTTGCTTTCCACTTTAGATGCCATGGCATTTATATTGAAAAGAGATTGGTAAGAGTAATATAATTTTCTGTCTCTAGTATTGGTTCACGAAATGGAAAAAGTGGTGGGAAGAAGGGCACTATGGCCAATAAATTAATTATTTTTGATTCACCCTAATTACTGGCAACATTTTGTTAACACATTTCATGTTATTACCTGCAAGTCACTGGTACAGGTATCAGTATTAATAAACCCGAAGATATTTTTATACCTTATGCCAGGTATACACATCAGATAACACAGGATTTCTGTGTTTGTGTTATTTATGGCTATTTGTTAACTATTCAATCAAAAAAAATGGAAATTCATTAGTTTAAAGGGAGGGGTAGGTACGAAGCACCTTTAGTATTTTTTTGAGTGTTGAAAATAAGAAGTAATGTCAGGCTGAGGTGTTTATATGATGAGCCAGCCATACTTAGTGTCTCTTTATTAGAAGAAATCGGTTCAGACGTTAAGACCAAGTTGAAAAGATGATTCCAGAAATATTTTCGCGAAGATATCTGTAAGATTACGGAGAAGACTACCGATGCGTTGGTTTGAGAATATGCATAACGGCTTGAACTATATCGTCGTTGGAAGATGGAAGATCCACAAGAACAGTAAGTATGGTATGAACCACCAAAGCTTCAGATCTTGAACCATATCGGCGTTAGAAGATCATTGCAGGGGACAGTAAAAACTTAAATTAAATTGTTGAGAAGGCGCTGGTTCTCAATGCACCGTAGCGCCAGTTAAGGAAATTATATGGTATGAACATCAGGAACTCTTTGCACGCTCGCAGTTCTGATTTATAATATAAGATGAATAATGAATTTGCCAACATTAGAATGACGTTAGTTAGCATAAGGTAACAATTTATTGTTAATAAAAGTTGAGATTAAAATCAGTTTTTAAGTTAGTTATATTATCAATTTTTTGCAATCGATGTCACGTATTCGTATAATTGATATTCGTGTCTATATTTTTTATTTGAAGACACTTCAGTTTATTAGGTATGATAATGTAATGGATGTTAAATATGCGGCGCTTCGTTTATGATTTAATAAAACAATAAAATCATATAATAATTACAAGTATGCCGTGTTCTCATTATATTCATAATGGAAAATTGCAGCATAAATAAGCTATGCTTTTTTTTGTATGCATTAATAATTTTATAGATTTTTCATAGAATTTCACTGAAAACAAGTGAATTTATTGTTCGATTATCTGTATTAATTTGTCATGGATATTATCGGGTCAAATTATCGGAGCTCTGGCATGCAAGAAAATCGTTTTCTTCCACTAACGAACAACACACACAATTATTATTTAAATAAAGGAAAATTTAAAGGAGATGCAAAGTAATTTAATTAAGTGATACCAAACCTGGTCTTTAATGTAATTTTCCTTCATTAGTTAAAAAAAATGCTTTCCACAAAATTTATATCGAAATAAATTCTTGACAAAATTTTTTATAAATTCAAAACAAAAGTAATACTCTGAATCAATAGTTATTTACCTCATATAAAAGTTTTATTCAATCCTATAGAAATTAAATTGGAATGAATATTCCTATTCAATGAATGAATGATTTCCTATTCAATCCTATTGAATTCCAATTCAATTTCTATGGGATTATCCATATACTTCCCATCAAGTATATGAGTACCACATATCAGGAGTACCAGGTACACACAAAATATTGGGTATTACACCAAATACTGGGCATCCGGTAAGGAAGTATTTTCTGTAATTCTACTCCTAAGGGTACTTTTCATCAATTATATGAGTACCACAGAAAGAAGTATTGGGTGTCTCGCATTACGACTACCGGGTGATATACCAAATATTGAGCACCTGGTAAGAAACGATTTTCCGAAATTCTACCCCTAAGAGGGTGGCAAAGTCTTATGGCACAACGTGATTGCTTGGTCTAATCTATATCAAATAAAAAAACATATAAAAAAATTTCAAATAAAAAACATATAAAAAACTTTTCCCTGAACAAAGGTAGAACGCGCAGGCAAACCGCTGATCGTAGAGACCTGAACCCGCTATCTTCATTAGAACTAGAGATATTGGGATATAAAACTATCACAACGCTTGTTAAAAGAATCGCTCCATAACAAAAAACTAGGATGGAAATAGCGTTTGAGTTTAGCTTGAGAAAGGCAAAAGATAGATGTAATCCAATGGATGATGCTTGTCAGGATATAATACCTTTCATTAAAAAAAAAATGGCGTTTGAGTATAACTTGAGAAGAGCAAAAGAAACAATGCTGCCTGATGCTTCAGAATTATATAAAGATTTTTTGTTATTACTCAGAATATTCAATTATTATCAACAATTAATGGTGTTCACAAGTTATAAATAAAAATAATTATTCAGTCATAAAATTTATGATAATAAAGAAATATTTCTTCAGCAATTTTTATTTAATCCGTATTACTTATCAAGAACATTCAATTTTTAAAATCAAATAAATTTCAGTCAGATCGGGTTTAGTGAGTTCATAAAAAATTTCAGAGAAGTGAATTTTTTTCCAACACATGACAATCGATAAGGGTGGCTCAGTTGGTTAATCGCCGTTTACTGTAGACAGTATACCTTAGGTTATGGATACGATTTTCGACATTGCAATTAAAACGTTGTAGTACAAGTCAGTCTTGGATCACTTTTGTATTCGAATTTTTATGGTATAGTTACAGTTTACAATCTTAATTTTACTTAAATAAAAACAAATTTAAATCTGGAAAATAATTTTATCCACCTTAAAAGGTGATACATGAAGAAGGTATACTCATCCTCTCAAAATCCATGAGAAGCTGAAATAATCAGCTATTAGTATAAGGTAATATAATCAAAAATTCAATAAGCCATTTGGCGTGATTTTCGAACATATAAACTGGCGAAAATTTTTAACTATTGCTTTGGTATCTGTATTATGTATACAACACGATTTTTTTTTTTGTCTTTATTTATTATACATATAAAAATAATGTAAATTTTATGGACTTAACATTTCAAAACTTAGAACAGAGTTTGAAATTTCCGATTTTCTACTAATTTAAAATACTCTGTGTATATATAAAACACATTTTGTAATTATTATACAGTTTCATAATTATTTTCAATATCTTTTGAAGAGGATTGTAATTAATCTAATTCTAATAGTCCATCATGTATCGGTGCTTCAGTGCGAAAAATGTTTGATTGGAAAATATTCCATAATGTTCTATATAGAGATCCTAGAAGTATATTAAAAATATATCATGTCAATTGAAATTTTGACTAGTTAATTTATTCCACTCCACTTTTATGGAGAATCCATCTATTTTTTTCGATTGATCTAAGACTATATACTCAAAATACGTGAAATTCGAATTTTCAATATAATCTTTTTTTTGAGATTTTGTGATGCCTCGAATAAATGAATTGTAATTTTTTTAAATGAGATTTTAATATAATATAACAAGAACATATCATTTTCCAAACTATATTCGACTGCTTATTGGGAATATGAATACAGAATGAGATAAGAATACTAATTTATCGCACAAGTTACTAAAAAAATCATTATCATTAATAATGTGATGAAATTTGGCATGTAAAATCTTGATATGAAATCGGAAAGGGTGTGGAAAAGTTATTCACGAAATAAATTGTTTTTTAATTTAATTTAAAGAAATGGAAATTGTTGAATTTTTACTCTCTAGAATCCTCCTTCATTTACACTTATAAAAATATATAAAAACATGATTGAAGAGACACCTATTATGATATTAAAATACTTTTAATTTGTATACAAGTTTGAACTAATTATTATTCAAGTTATTATACACATGACCCATTCTGTGTTTTATCTAGTCTGAAGAATGATTTCCATGGATTCATTATAAAACATATAAACGTAGATAATTTGGGGTATTAGGGTAGTAAAAAATATTAAAATTTATGTAGAAATATTCTTAAATATTTTGAATTTCAGTCATGAAAGCATTTGGTTGTTTTATTATATTAAAATTAAAAGTCAATACTTTTAATTTTTATATTACGTGACCTAAAACCTGCTTTGACGTCATATTGACATATACTACAAGTTATCATCTGTCAGTTCAATTTTAATAGTTATCATAATTAGTAACAAAATATTTGAAAGTGTTAGGTTATATTCTTAATATGTTATATCAGTTTTTACAATATTATTTTACCAGTATTACGTCATGGCAAGAAATTTTTCAAAATATTTTATTTTTGGTGACTTTTCAAAAGAAAATCAAGTTTTTTAAACATTGAAAACTAGCCTTTTATCGATTATGTCGTAGAACTTGTTCGAATACTGCCTAATGTTATTATCCACTACTTATGCTCCAATACATGCCATGCTAAACTATAATATCAAAGACAAACAAAGTTTGTTTTATCTAAAATGTTTTTGTATGTTTGCAGATTTTCATTAATTAGAATATATAAAGTATAATAACGAACACAGAATACAGTAAACAAGTGTTACATGGTAATTTATTGAAGTTAAGCTTGACGGAAACTTAATTGAATTTTTTTTTATCTGTTATATTTCGTTTTTGTTTTTTGTCGATTATTGATAAAACAAACATAAAAGTATTTTATTTTTATGTTCTATACACACACATCGAACATTTTCATGTTTTTGCATGGTTTTTGTGTGATAAGAATGATTTTAATTTTAGAGAATCAGCTATTTTGTTTTTATTTTATTAGTTTATTTAAATTAATGTTATCAAATTTTTCGAAATTTTTTTTACATTTCAGAAGAAAATAAAATTTTATATTTTACTTTTTGTCGTTAGTAACATTTTTGATGCAAAAATTTGAAAACTTTTTATGAAAAAAAGGCATAATTTCAAAGTTTTTCCATTTTTACTTGGATTGAGAAGTCCGTAGGCTATCAATACAGTAACTACGTCGGAAAAAACGTCAAAATGTGGAAAAGTGGTGGAACAGCTCTGATATTAAATTATTATTATTTGTTCGTATTCCTTAAAACTTTCAGGAACATTAATCACCACTTACTTCTCCTCCCTACGAAAATTGTGAAATTTAGGGTAGTTTTCTCACCACACGAAAATCGGCTTTCAAACCCATTAAAACCACCCCTAGAAGTGGCAACGATAAAGGAATTTTTTTTAAATTAAAAATTTCGTCTTGGAAATCGTCTCTCTGGGATTTTTGGGATGGTTGACTACGAATCGGAAGTTAAAAAGAAATGATGATTGTTTCAACCCCAAAAAAGAGAAGGGGTAGAGATTAAAAACAATTTTATAATTTAAAATTGCACCTCGAAAATTGTCTGTCGGCCGTTTTTAGAGTCGTTGATTAACCAATCCGAGGTAATAAAAGCAATTGAGAATGGTTGCAACGCCCCAAAAGAAAAAAAAAAAACACCACTAGAAGTGATACTGATAAAAATTGTGTTTAATTCATAATTTCACCTAGAAAATTGTTCCTTGGTTTCAATCCCAATAATACGATTTCCGAGACGAAATTTTTAATTTAAATAAATTTTCATATCTTTGTCACTTCTAGGGATGGTTCTATTGAGTTTGTAACTATCGTCAATTGTTTTTAAACTTTGGATTTGTGGACAAAGGCCCATTTAAAGGGCTGAAAAGTCCCGGGAATCGAAGACATAATGAGAATATCAAAAGAATAATTAAACAGAGAGAATGCTGTTGTGGTGATTCCAACAACAGAGTTAAATGCTGAGTTATTTTAATTCTGTACAAAAATGTGACAAAATTTTGAGTAAAAAAATAAAGATTAAAAAACATTTCACAAACGTTATCATATTTATGACATATTATAAATATTCTTTAGATAGCGCAAATACGATACAATATATTCTACAAATTCTTTTAAAAAATGTATTTCACAATCGCCAGAAATAGGAAATAAAAAAGGCAAAGGTGTTGATCTCTGACTTTGTTATATGTTTAATAAAACATTCATTACACTTGAATATTTGATCGCAACTGATGTTGTAATCCGAAAAAAAAACAGTACAATCTCTTTATGTTAATTCTCCACAAAAAATTTTATTTAAGGACTTCCCAAAATTTCGAATATAAATTAGTAAACGCATACTCAACACGCTGTTAAAATTTGAAGTTGATTTACCTCTTCAAACCGAAAAATTAATATTTTCCTGAATGGATTAAAATTGTCCTGAATGGACCTTGTTATTATGATTTTAAACAATTAAAATAAATAACACATATATAAGATTATTTCCAGTGGAGGGATATAAGAATAGTGCGTGTATTTGTATCGAGAATATAGTATGTGTTATAAGTACAATACGCTATAAGGAAATAAGCTAATAGTTTTAAGACTAAGAACCAGTGGAAGATTTGAGTAAGGTTCTTTCCTAAAGGCTGAATTTTTTTCAGTAATGAATCGTGCTATATAAGTACAGAAATCTGAATGTTCTGGTTGGATTCAGGCCTGCATGTAATCATTTTTTCAAAACGGGAAAACAAAGACATAACAATTTTTTGTAAATTTTTATGATCAACAATTTTTTATTTGACATTTTTTTTTTTTACTTTTACCGTTTTGAACCAACTCAATTTTTACCACTTTGAAACGCGTAAAAGTTGATTACGTGCAGAGCTGATTTCTACTTCCCATACTAATACAGAATTTTGACTGGACTTTAAAAAAATCCAATATCTCTCTTTGTGTGTTAACGTAAACGAATTTTTTTAAAGTATTTGATATCAATTTCTGCACATCACCTCAATTGTGGCCGAATAGTAAAGTGCCCGTCCGACAAACAGGCCGTTTGAGGGGCAATTAATGGCAATTGTGTTATTTCGTCAAAAAATTGAAAAAAAAATTGTTATTTGAAAATTTTTTGGAAATTTTTAACCAGTGACCCGAAGTCCTAAAAAAAATGCAAACAATTATCTGTCTCGTACAAAAGTTAAATAGGGTATTTGCTTGAAAAAAATTGTCAAATTTCTTAATAAGAGTTGATGTAAAGCGTTCGGATTACTTGCGAGAATGTTGTGTGTCAAATTTTCAATGAATTCTTAATATTTGGAAAATTTTCTTATATAAACTCTCTGTGAAATTTTTTTTTTCTTGCTGTTATTCTACACATCTCAGATCCAATTTATTCTTAATGCACGCACACCAATTTTATACCTAAATGGGAATCGATTGAAGTTGTACTGTATTTGTGTTATGTTTATAACCAACTGTGTGATATCTAATGTTTATATGTGATATTATAAATTTACATTATTTTTACAGCCACCTGCTCTCTAACTACAATCATCTGTATGTGCACGTAATAATGCTCGTTCGTTTGAAGTTTGTTTAAAAATGATGTGTTTATTAATTACATCAATATTTACATTAACATCAAAGCCTACTTTTTTTTTATTCAATTATAGTATTAATTGATTTATGAGATAGTTTTTACAGTATTCGATTAATTAAATTTGAAATAATTCAATAAACAACAATATTATAATGTATTTCAATGGCAATTCAATATATCGATTTATTTTTTTCATTTTTGTAATTAATATTTATTAATAATGTTTGTAAAGTGATCAAATAAATTACAAATAAATACAAGAAGTACTTATTATTTACATTTTAAGGAGAAATAAAATAAAAAATGATACAAAAATATATATAGTTATAGGACATGCCGATAGAAGTGAGAACTTCTAGTATTAAAATTTGAATTTTCATTATGTTTAAATTAAAATTATCAACATCAATCTGGTTTCACATCTATTGCATGTTTAACTGGATTTTTTTATTCAAATATATTACGGGCTGTACCATCATGACAATATATAAATACAATTTAATTGAAATAAAAATTAATGAACAAACATCCAATAACCGTTTAACGCGCACAGGACATGCGCCAGTCATGAGCATGTCGATGACGCGAACCCATAAGATTTTCTCAACCCAAGTTACCCAAAAACTCCCCAACACGGCTAAAGAATTTTTCACTACAAAAAATCCTCAGTGTTATGAAATACAGCATTCAATCATCATCTTGACATGAAAATAGAGGTCTTGACAAAATTTTCTATACGTTTGGATAATCATTTTTGATTTTTTTTGTTCGCGAAAATAGAATTAAAGTCAATGTATACCACCGCCTTTAAATAATTATCATTTTTATAGTCGAAATATAAAATATGCTAAAGCTTGGAACATATTGACCACAAAACAAAATTTCGGTATGGTGGACCGTAGAATCTTCTTATTTGTCCATTTCCGTTTATACGTCCAGCGCCCGTCATTAAGAAAACTGAAAACGATAAGAGATTTTTGTGACGTATTCTGGATCTTAAATGTTTGAGAGTTGAATCAGTCCATTGGATCCAATGGTGTCACACCTCAACTATTGAATCATAAAACAAAAATTATTAAACAAAAAATGGTTTAAAAAAAAAAATATTTTTCAATCAATTTTTGTATGAAATATTTGTTCATAAAATGTTTAGATTCGGCACAATTTTAGCTCAAATTTAGATAATGAATACATATATAATACTTACAATACAGAGTATTTAAATAATTAACTCTGTTAATTTTTATCTTTAGATTTCTAATTGCATTAAGGAAAGCATACGTAAGAAGTATATAACGTAATAAATACACTTCTAAAAATTTGAACGTGGTTAAATTAGGATAATCAAGTGGCGGGCGGGCTTTTTCAGTGCGAACAAATTGCGCAAACAAGCTTAAAACTGTCAAATGATCGATCGCTTATATTAATGTTACTTTATAATCAGCTAGTATAGATTTTATAAAGGAAAGTAAGTACATCGGACTTAAGCTACACAAAAAATATGTAGTGAACTAAGAATTAATCAAATAAGCTTTTTTTCACAGATATTTAGATCCCAAGGACTTAATGGTTTTTTTTTTAATATTCGGGTTGTCGCATTTTTTTTGGCAACTATATTTCTGCATGTATAAAAAATTAGGAAAGAAGTGAATAAGACAAATTCTTATATACTTCTGTCTTTTTAAGATTTTTTATAGAAGGTCAAATAAAAAGAAGCAAAATAGTAATTAATCTAAATAATATTTTGCAACTAAATATTTAAACATTATAATTATTTTATTAAAAAAATTTCAATTTTTTTTTTAAACTGTGTCTCATTAAACAATTAAATAGTCATTTGAAAATAAATAATTGAAAATAATATACTTTCAAATTACCAAACGAATATTGTGTAAATATTTAGCTTTGAAATAAAGAATGAGTTAATGATATCACTAAATTTTTTATTCTTCAAAAATACTTATTTGTAGAGAATTTTTTACTAAATCACTTGTCTTTTTATGATGCACTTAAATATCTCCAAAAACTAAAAAGAATAAAGATTAATTTTTTGGCTGTAATAAAATTATAAACTTTCAGGCCACTACGAAAGAAAAAGCATCAGTTTTCAAGAATTTTCGGGAACGCAGAATTCATCAGAGTTGCTATATTGAAGGCCAAATTTTCAAAAATATGGTGAAATCATTCGAGATTGATGATTGCAAAGAATTACTGCCTCAACATTCAAGCAAGGATTAGAGATCCAATATGCATTGTTTTTCTTTCAAATTTTCGCTCCCAAACCTGTTTTGAAATTTGGTATGCACAATGTATGATTGTCAAGGTTTTTCTTGAAAAACAATTTCTAAGGAAAAAATCAAAATTCGATTTTATATTTAAAAATGTTTTTCGAGAAAAACTTAGCCCTTTCTATTTTTATGTCAATATTGTGCATACCAAATTTCAAAATATTTAGATAAGGATTTTTGAGTTATTTGGGGAAAATTGAAAGAAATACATTAGATATTAAATTTAAGTCAACAGCTTGTTAGAAGCACACTCTTTTTTTTTTAAAATTATTTGGGCGCGAAAATTGAAAATTTTTTACATAATGGAGGGTGCTTCTATATAATGTTTCAATCCCCTTAATATTTAAAAAAATATCAGTTACAAACAACCACCTTATTCTATAGATAAAAAAAACTGGTTCTTCATCTACTCCAAGTCTAATACATAATAAGATCTAAACGCTTGGCATCATATTTTATTAAACACTCTATATATATACATAAAACGACATGAGAATTGAGACTAGATCCAATTAAAATCTTCCACTTGTTTGAGCATTCAATATATTTATGATTCAATTCAATTCAATATATACAAACAAACAAAAAAATCATTGAAAATTTCCGAATATATTTACCAAAGCAGAAAAAAAGAACAAGTGACCTACATAATATACACTTCTACTGTTATGGTAATGGCTAACCTATTTAATGAAAACTCATATTGATGTAATAATGTTGCTAACTGACTCAATCCGTTCGATGTGTATGGCTACAATAGACCAGGGTCGATAATTTTTAAAACCAAGTAAAATTAAAGTATTGGAAAACCCATTGGAAACGGAAGAGAGTATAACAAAAATGAAAGGAAAAATAATTACGAGGTCCGGAAGTGGAAGGGGGTGGGTTTTTAACGGGAAAAAAAGGTTTATTTTGATTTCCGGCAAAACTACAAGTCCTATGAAAAAAAGTTAAATAGTAAAGATAGGTAATAAAAACATCTACAACTTTTGTATTTACACTTTTTCCACATAACCTCAAAATTTAGGTACAAAATTGAAATAACCAGGTTTTTGGGTTTTTTATTTCTATCTTCTCTTTACAAAAGAAAAATTGTTAAAACTTACCTTTTTCTGTGTTCCAAATACACTGTAATTTTTTTTGATTTAAAATAATAATTTTTTCACCTTATTTTGAATAAATATCCAAAAAACACCCTTTTTTTTTAAATTGTAAATACAAAAGTTGTAGATCTTTTTATCAACTACAACTTTGCATTTTCAGTTTTTTACAAGGACTTATAGTTTTGCCGGAAATCAAGATAAACCGTGTTTTACCCTTAAAACTTACCCATTCCACTTCTCGATCTCAGATCGCCCGTAAATTATTTTTCCTATGTTTTTTATTATATTGTCTTCCGGTTCCAATGGCTTTATCCTAGTATATATTTTTTCCCTTTTTACCATTTTTTATGGATTCTACTCTGGTCTACAAGTAGTATTTAGTTTACCATATACCATACTCTATTAACTGTAGACCATATTGTAATGTAATGTAATAAGGGTGTGTTCAAGAATGAATTTAATAAAATAATTATATAAATATGATATTTGCGTTTGTTGTATAAAACATTTATTAAAAAACATACATTACCATACCAGTGTTACTCAAACGTATTGATACTGAGACAAGAAAATGTTTGGATATTGTATATTGATACTCCATAAGTTTGGTTTCTTGGCGGTAGAGATTTAATATGCCTACGTCATGGTCTTATACATAGGTCTTGACAGCTGAAATGGATTTATTTTTCAATGGTTTTTATTTAAAATTTTTCAATTTTCTAAACGAAGTATCAAAAATTGTAATCTCTATGTAACTATAATATATATAATGATGATAGTATAGATAAAGCTTAGGCTAGGTACTACAGTTTGTAAGTTGACCGGTATTATCTTTGGTTTGTTGGCAGAAGAGATTTAATATGCCTACGTCATGGTCTTATACATGGGTCTTGACAGCTGAAATGGATTTATTTTCAATGCTTTTATTTAAAATTTTTCCATTTTCTAAACGACATATCAGAAATTGTAATCTCGATGTAACTAATATATATAATGATGTAGTGAAGATAAAGCTTAGGCTAGGCAGTATAGTTTGTAAGTTGGCTTGTATTATTATTATGATGTTAATAAAGACTTATCAATTTGAATTTGAAATTTTCTTAAATGGACAGCATTTGATTGTTTTATAAAAAACATGGCGGAACATATAACCTGTGTGTGTATAGAAAAGTGAGTGTATTAATACGTGTGCATCAGTAGTGGGACATGGTGGATAGTATACTCTATTTACTTCCACGACAACTTATAGCAGCCATTAATTATAAACTTTTCGTCATACTTTTATAACATTGACTTCCCAAATCTGTTTATATGATCGAGGCCTGTGCCACAAAATAAAGAAGTGAGAATACAGTGTTACTAACTCTTTTTTTTTTTTGATAGTTTAAACCATTAAAAAGTCACTTTCAGGAATGTCTATGGTTTAAGTATAATTTTCGGATGCGTTGTTCGGTTTTGTTGAAATTTGGTGGAGAATGCTTTGAATGATTTGAAAAAGTGTAATTTTCTTCACTTCCCCTTTTTTGGGAAAATTTTTTGAAAATACAAACATTTTCCTAAGCAAGTTAGGAAGATTTTGCAATCGATATGAGATAATGAGAGAACATAGGATAGTTGTAATTTCTTTGATCACCCTTGCCCCTCCCATTTTGAAAAATATTAGATTTATTAATACAACCTAGGACCGCAGATTTTTTTGTGAAATGTAATGAGCAGGGCATATAAGAAAAATTTGTTTTCTTTTGACAACCCTATCATTTTTGTTTGTGCCTTCAAAGAAGATGTAGTTGTTTCTTTATTTTTGAGTGACTTCTATAGCTAACAGATCGACTGATTAATTAAGAATTAGAGAATCTAGAGGGGTAGGGGGGTAGAAAATTAAAATTAGCATTATAATCTAAGAATTACATAAACTAGAGAGGAATAAATCTTACATACATTGTTTGAGAAAAAATATATATATTTTCTTGAAATTCGTTTAAACAACACAAAATTAGCTTAATACTATAAATTTCTTTCCATTTCGATTCGAGCGCTGTAACGATTTATTTTTCTTCTAATTTACAAACACAATAAATCTCTTAATTGCTATTAACTAAATCTTTGGTTGATTACTACTACGATTTAGACTTTGTAAAAAATGATAAAAAGTCATTTAATTTGTTTTTAAAACTAAGTTTATTATTACAACCGAACCCAATGGTTGAAATATACTGTATTACACTTCACCCACTTAGCCTCAATAGCTGTGTTATGTTTGTAAAAGAAAATATGCTGTCCTTACATACTTCAAATATCGAATAGTAGTCTTGAATCCTATTGGATTACGAAATTAATAATAGTTATACCGTGTGTCAAAATTGTGTGTCTATCAATGGTTTTTCTATCTTATGTGTTACTCTCAGCGGATCTTGAACGGATCTTTTGCATTATCAATTTTCTTTGCATAAATGAATTTATACGTAAAGGTAACAATAAAATACTGTTAAATTCTATTAAAATAGTTTTCATTTCGTAAAAATTACAAATTTGAAAAATAATTTAATATTTTAACCTGTGTTGTAGTTCGCTTAGTGGAAATTTTTATAGCTGACTACGTTATAATAAGGTACTAATTGGTAATGACACTATGTAAATTCAAATTTATTATTCAAAATCATTATTATTCAAATCAAATAATACTGTTAAAAGATATCAAAAATCACAATTACATTTCAATCAATAAACACATCATATTAAAAGGAAATTCATAAAAAATTATGCCGATTGATTGAGCATAATTATGCGTGGATCTGGTCGATAATTATCTATATATGATTATCTGTATCCTCCGTATCCGCGGATGTCCAAGATCCGTCACATTCTTGGTGACTAAATTCAAAATTTCAATGGAATTTGTTTATGCTTTCGAAAAGTAAAGTAGGAAAATAATCGAGAGCGGGTCAATGGGAAAGCGGCACTGTCTTTTGTTTAAATATCTCAGTACCGATTAACTTTGATTTATTCGTTACATGCATAAAATTTAATTTTTTATGTTTTTTTGAAAAACTTTCCCAAAATGAAGTCATTTTTTGACTAATTTTCTAAAAGCTCAAATAAAGCCGTAAATAGAAAATTATTAAATATGCAGTGTCACCCAGTTTAATCTTTGTTGTTATCACTGTACGTATGTATTATTCTCATGGAAGCAATCAAAAGATGAATTGAACAATTTCCTATATAGTTCCCGTGGGATACTTTATAGTTGTCACCACATTTATATTTCCCTGGAGCTCTTACTTAATTTTCTTCTTATTTCCTGTTCTTATTTTATTTTGAATAAAACTTTTTGAATTAAGTAATACACTAAAATTTGATTTTTCATTTGTATTAAAATTTTATAGCATAATATTTATATAAAAATCGACAATTAATTGTGATTAAATAATTTAAGGATGAATCGATGTGTCCATTAATTTAAAATTTTTAATCTAGATAAATTTTTCTAATTTTAGTGTTTTATTTATTTTCCTATATTACACTTAAATTTCGAAATTCCTTCTCAAACTCAAAATTAATTGGAGAAAGTTGATCAACTGAGCGTTTTGAAATGTTTTTTAAACAAAAACGGCTATTACTTTTAAACATGTTAGTGAAATATTATAAATTTTTTAAAGAGCTTGATTTAATTGTAAGAATTTTTTTCACGAAACAATAGCTTTTTTCTCAAGAATACTAGTTTAAACGGGCGTAACAACAACAGTCATATGACATTTACAGGCATTTAACTTTTATTTTTCAATTGTTTATCAAAGACTGTAAGTCCAATCATATATCAGAGGAACGCATTTTTAATTTCATAAGCTTTAAGGGGGATTGAAACATAATATTGAGGCACACTCCATTATATAAAAATTTTTCAATTTTCGCTCTCAAATAACTCAAAAATACTAATTCCAATGTTTTGAAATTCCATATGCAGAATATTAGCAAGAAAACGGAGTACATTACGGAGGACATTTGTAATTTTTTGGGTTATTTGTGCGCGAAAATTAAAAGAAACGTAGTGTATATTATATGTAATTTAAGTCAAAAGCTTGTTAGAAGCACACTCATTTATGTCAATAACAGCTGTGGATAATCTCTCTTAAGATTTGTTAAAACATATAATGATCAGTATTTGAATAGTTTTAGTATTGGTTTGAAAAATAATATAATTATAGATGCCTCTCCAATCATGTTTGGGTGTATTTTATCTTTTAATCAACGAGGATTTTATGGAGTAAGACTTCCTATTAATTACAGAATATCCTTTTTATAAGGTATGAGTTTTAAGATCAAACGAAATTATTTTCAAATGATAATTTGGCTATTTATATAAAAATATAATACAAATATTTTATTTTTATATTTATAAATTTAAATTAATCAGAAATGTGAAGTAAAATAATGAAAAAAACTCGGATTAGTTGGAAGATACTCTAAGTCGGATTATCTTTGATTAAGATCGTGTTTTATACTTAACCTGTTAAAGTCACATGGGGTCAGTGGACTCCAGTCAAACTTTGTGGCTATTATTTCAAAATAAATTTACTTTTATTCAAAATTCATTAAATTTCTAATTTTGCGAGTAAATTGGCGCTTTTTTTCTTTTTCAATACCTTAAATAAAAAGAAAAAGAATTATGGATTATTTAAATTAAAGTTTGGCATATGGTTTACCCTCACGTTTTTATTTGAAGGTGTGACCGAAACGGGTCAAAAAGTGAAATGTGATTTCTCGAAAAAACATTTCCTAATATAAAATTAAATTTTGATTTTCATTAAAAAAAATTTTTCTCAAAAACCTCAAACACTCTGTTTTTATATCAAGATACCAAATTTCATTATATTTAGATAATTTGGTTTGTATTGCCCTCAAAGCGAGTCCTTGTAGAGGTCAAACGAAGCAAGTATAAGTTGTATGGAAATATAAAGTGATTTTTTTTTAATTTAAGGACTACTTTTTATTCGTGACTACATTATTAATTCACGGACCCAGCACATTTTTTCGGAGTGACAAGCCTCAAGCTAAAAATTGGTCTTCCCATCACAATAATATTTATAAACGGATATCCGGCAAAAATTTGAGGTGGTTGCTACACCAATCCTAATTAAGTCACATAAAATTCTTAGTTTGATGCTTATCATTCTGAAAAAAGGTGCTCCGCCAGCATACTTCAATTACAGAATGTAAAAAGATAATTACAGAATCACTTATAATTTTCAATGTTCTTTATTCATATAAGAAAACTATTTACGCAGTCGTAGGCGGAATATTCTGTCTCAACCAGCATACTAAAATTTCAGAAAGTAAAAAGAAGGTTATAGAATCACTTATAATTTCCAATGTTCTTGAATATAAGAAAATTATTTACGCAGTCGTAGGCGGAATATTCTGTCTATAAGATTTATTACTGTTGTCGAAACTTCTATAAATTAATGGCTCTTCTACATAGATATATCTAAAAATTACACTTATATGTAAAATAACAATATGTTTATTAATCAAAGTGTAAAGAAACAATTGATTAGGAATCTATTACAATATTGTGTTTTATTTTTTTTTTTTTTAGTTAATAAACTATGATTTCATAAATATTTCCATTACTATTAACAGCTAACAAGCGGAAATAGGTACGAATATAATAGTAGAGTACCAAACCCATATTCTTGACAACTTCCGGATATTTATTGTTTATATGTACAACTAAAAATAATATATATTCCTTGCTTGAATTATAATTTAAAATTATAAAAAAAAAAAACAAAACTTTGTTTCATTGTATTTACCGATTTTTTTTAGGGCTCCACACCTAAAAAATGTATCAAATGGGGTTTGAAAAACGGAAAAAATGTATATCCGATGGTCGTGCTAAAATAACAGTTTATCGCATTCACGAGTATACAAAAATGTGAGGAGGCATTGTTGAAATGAGATTTTTTTGTAAAAATTGAATACGTATGGACATCGTGTGTCAAAATGTTTTCATTCGTTTCTATGGTTACGAAATACTAGTTTATCAAACTATATAATAATTCTATGAATGGTTTAACATAGAAAATTTCTCAAAATTTATTAACTAATTTAAATGAATAATTATTTATATTCGCAATTAAAAATAATTACTAATGCAATTTCTTCGATTATCCTTACAATTTTTAACCCAATAACTTCAATTAAATGTCTTTTTTGTAATTATTCAATAATTTTTATTTGACATTCACATGCAAACAATTAAACAAATAATTATATTTTCTAAAATGTGAATTTTTTGTTACAAATTTTAGACACTTTATCGATTTACGAGTCCTTTCCACATACAATGCACGGTATGGATAGATCATGATATAAGTTCTAAGTTTATAAAATTATTTGGCTAATTAAACAAATATTTTTATAATGGATTTTTCAAAAACTCGATATTATAAGTATAATAGTAATTTCTTTAAATTTGTTTGAAGTATAATATCGTCATTTACGTTTAGTGTTCAATTGTTAGATAAAAATAGTATTTTTGAAGTTTTGTATGTAGGCATAAAAAAAATGGACAGAATAAAATTTTCGTATAAAATAGACAATAAAAAATAAAATTCAATAAATGAATCGTAAACGTACATCAATAAAAATACAATTTATAACATTCAGTTTTTAGATTGTCAATTTCATACGAAAGGTTTATTTTGTCTATTTTATACGAAATATCACAAATAAAACTTATATAAAAAAATATTTATATAAAAAAATTGACGACAGGTAAATGACGAAATCACGATTTTAATACTATATTTATTTATTAAAAGTAAAAATAATATAAAATTTTTCCTTGAGACCAATTAATTACTTTTGAAAGTCAGTGTCCATTTTATCCTCAACGAATTTTTGATTGCTTGGCGTGGACTGAGAAAGGTAATTGGTCACAAGGCGAAATTTAAAATTATTTTTACTTTTTAGTTCTTTTTGATAAGGACGGGTCTATTTTTAATTTTTTTTCCAGTTTTGTTAAAGTATATTGAGTCTACTTTCACATTTTGGTGTGAAATATAGCAATTTTAGTATCAGTCAACAATTCTATTGCAATAAACCTTTTGGCTACTGAGTATGAGCCTCGTGTTAACCAACCAACGTGTATTTCTTGATGCAATATTCAAATATTCAAAGTAAGCCAATGCGAGTTATTATAAAAATTGTATGTTATTAAATGCTCTACAAAAGAGATCTAAAGTGATAATTTTCACTTTTTTTTGTCTGTTTTTTTTTTAGTAACTGTGCAAAATAGTTTTAAAAAAATACAAATTTTAACAAAATACTGGACTCAGGTAGTCATTTATAAAGTACTGAACATTAAGGGTAAATTTTAAGATAAGTATATTGAACAAATTTTTACCTCTTTTTGTTTTGAGTGTATTTAAAAATTTGGTAACAAATACCAAGAAATACAAAATTTATTTACAAAAGACCATATATTATTCCATAGTTTAACAATTAATAAATGCTAAAAAAAAAATGTGTTTCAAGCCACAAAAATAATGTAAATTGAAGGTAATTCAAATTGGATGTATGGTACATACGATTTCCCTACGGGAGTTCTTCATACACCTGGTCAGTTTTTTGACGTGCAATGCTTATGTTTACAATATACCTAATCTTTTGTTGTATTGATATTGATTTGACCCAAACACAAACAATTATACCCTTCGAATTAGATTTGTTTGCATCGAGAAATTTTTGTTTTGAGAAATCAGAGGGGGGGGGGTTATAAGTGTCTGACTTATGGAAAAAGTTTTTTAAAATATACAATCGAATTTCTCAGAAACTATTTATTTATCATAATTCAGATTTTGGCCACTTATTGGGCTTAGTTAGTAGCATCTGAAATTATTTAAACTTTCAATCAATGGTTGCAAAAAGTATTACCATTTGAAAAATCGCTTTGTTTGAAAGGCTTTTTATTATTTAGGAGAAAACTTAAGAACCGATTTTCATTTTGCGTATGTCATTTTGTAAGCTTTTGTAACACAAAAGTTTGAACACATGAAGCTTTTTTCGTTCAAAAGTGTAGTTTTCTAGATAATCTGAAAAAATCGAAAATAATAATTTTCCGGAACTTTTGGTAGAAAAGTTTTATACCTAACTTTTAACTGTTGAAAAAGCCTACATACGTAAAATAAAAATTGGTTCATTTTTTTCCTAAATAATATCAAACTTATTCAAATATGACGATTTTTAAAATTGTAATAATATCTTTTGCAATCATTGATTGAAAGTTTTATAATTTCAGAAATTTGTCGATTTATCTGGATTCAGGATTGTCATCAGCGCAAAAAGTGTACTATGATTTAAGAAATTTTAATAACTTTTTATATTTTAATAAAATACTATACAAATCTGAAACCTGACATTGGCTATCGCTTGCCCTCGAAATAAATGGACATGTGGTTTCAAAAATCAGCGAAAAGATGAAACGGATATTGACACAATGATTTTGTTAAAACCGTACATCCTGGCATTTTATAATGAAATAATTTTGTAAAAGGATAATTTTGGCACACATTTAATTATCCAAATACAGTAACGGCGTGCAAATAACTAATAAAATTTTATAAAAATTTTACAGTTAAAACTGCATTTTGAAGACAATAGTTTTTTTTTTATTGCAAAAATAACGCAAAACTTGGCACCGATAATTAAATTTTACAGGAAAACCACAATCAACATGATATTCTTATATAAAATCCAAAATTAAAAAATATTATTTTCCCTGCGTCACCCATGTTTAAAAGGCGCTCATTTAGACTATATACTCAAGTGGTTATTACATAAAAAAAAGAAGTATTTCTTTCTCTTTTCCATGCCTATTCTTAATAAATATGTATATACATATCCTTGTCTAAGCATGTACGTACAGTATACTGTAGTTATATATAATAATATAAATACCTTAAGTACCTCTTTTACTCGTTATATTTTCAAATGGTTTTTTTTTAAATTTTCCATTTTATTAAAACGATGCAATGAAAAATTGTAATCTCGATGTAACTAGTATATAAGATGATGTATTATAGATAAAGCTCAGGCTAGGTGCTATAGTTATAAGCCGATTTGTATTTTGTATATATTTTGATGATAATAAAGAATTATTAATTTGAAATTTACTCGTTCAAACGAGCTGGAGAATGTTTTTATATAATTTACAACGTGGTACACACTTGACATTTTTTATAATGAGGATGCAATAAAAAAAATTTGTTATTTTACCCACCAAAATTCAAATTGATTCAAAAAAGTTATAAACTCTTAAAGATTGTTTTCGATCTCTTTGTGAAATTTGTGCATCTTTCCTATTGTGGTCATATAGTGAGAGAACCGCTAGTATCTAAAGTATGTAAAAAAAATAAATGGGGGATTTCTCTCATAGCTCGAAAGGTTAAGATTATGGTGTAGTTAAAAATTCTCTGTTCTTTCTAAAAATTAAATTTCCGTTTAAACAGAGGCAACGCTAATAATAGAGAATCAAATCAGTTGCCAAAATCTATACTTGAATTTGTTACATTTTTCCATTTCATATTTTGATAAAAATCAAGAATAAGAAACAAGACTCTTCACATATACAAACAATCTACAGAAGATTGCAAAAACGTACACAGAATTGATGTTGTAAATAACCATTTTTTATCAGTAAGACCCCATCTCTACACGTTAGTATTTGTATAGAAGGATTTGTCTAACAATAAGTGTAGAACATTTGTTATATACGAGGATACGAACAATAAAAAATATCCTATAATACCCACCTTTACCCTATAAATTTCAATATTTCTTTAATATAAAATACAGTATAGTATATATATATATAATACAGTTTTTCACGTAGTTTCTTCATATATATATATATATAAAACTAGAAACTTAACAGATTTATAAATGACATCTAGACTACACTAATGCTATCTATATTTTTAGAAAATTACGTTATACGTTTGTAGCATATTAAATTTTTTTATTTCACATTTTAAAAACGTTTACGTTATTATATTTTACTTTAAAAACATTTTACAATATTTACATGCATACAAATATATTCAAATATATATATATATATATATATATATATATATATATATATATATATATATATATATATATATATATATATATATATATATATATATATATATATATATATATAAATGTGTGTATTTCTCTAAAAATAAATATTAAAATATTAGTTCATCCAGTTTGTACAACGTCAACAATTATGTGTATATTCCAACCAAAATGTTGAAAATAAATAGGTATTTTCACCTCTGTATATATCACTAAAATTCAAAAATGCAGACAAATTGCAGACCTTATGTGCAAATAGTATTTTTAAAAAAAATTAGTATCGCAACAGTACATTTTTTGACGAAGGACTCGATGCAATGTAACGATGCATCGATTGGTAACCATGGTACATAGAAAGGAAATTTGGACTGGGTGAAACCAGAGAGCGTATGGCCAAGATTTTTAACATGGTTAGGCTTGAGAAAAATCTTCGCCACACCTGGCATGGAACGTGGGTCTATTGGTATAATAGCTCTGCGAGTTACCGCTGATTCACATTAACTTTTTCTGTTTTTCGAAAATATGAAGTATAATCATTCATCATTTGTAAAATGATTTCCAGTTCATGAGTGAGCATCGTTATCGGATCATTATGTCTATTGGGGCAAAAATTGGTCTATTGGGTCTAATGGACCGATGACTAAAATTTTAAAAACAAAATATGTTTGTTTTTTAAGAAGAACCAACTACTGTTTGAAACTTTTGTTCGTAAAATGTGTGGATTCGACACAATTTGAGCTCAAATAAACATACATCATTACAATAAATGATTAAAGAACAAATGTTGATACTCAACCATATGTCGAGTATCTAAACAATTATAGTTGTTATCTTCATTTGTTAATTTTTCAAATCTACATTTTTGTCATTCATCAGACCATTGTGAAACTATATGTAGCAATTGTGATGGTATACGGAGGTCAAATAGTGTGGTCGCACCAAACTTTTTTTTTTTGAATATATTATATACATTATTGACCTATATACAAAAGACTATATGACTTCATTTATAATTTAATTTTAATTTAAATATTTTAGAGTCAAGTCAATTAAAGCGGTTATTGATATTCTAAACATTATTCAATTTGACCTTTATTTTCCGGATCATCAACTCTCTTTCGGATGCTCATTTTATTCATTCGCTCTTTCAGTTCTTAAACTCAGCGGGTTTTGTTTTGGGATGATAAATATTCTTTAAATATTTCTATATAACTTATTTATGATTAGTGGAAAAACTTTTTTCTATACGAAATTCTGAAAAATGAGCCGTTTTTTTTCTGAGCCCGTAATAATTTTGACTGCATCCACAAATTTTTTGCGATACCTGATCAACTTCGTTGTTTCTTATTCGGCAATTTGAATATTTAATGCGTAATCGAAATTTTCGGGGGTCTTGAAAGAAAAAAGTATTTCACTTTCAGAATTTTGGAAGAGGAAAATGTTGCAGCTTTGTACTTATCATCCCGAAAAAACCCGCTAGGTACCATTTGTTCTTCGGATCGCTTATTGGTCATTTTGTGACAATTTTTTTAGAACTATTATCGATTGTAAAATAAAGTAAAAATGCTATTAAGGTCTGAAAGTTTTTATTCAGGTGGTTCTTTCAGTAGCCGAAAATGCTTGATTTCCTTCAGAAATCAGATCCGCTTTCAATTTATCTGGACAATTAACGTTTTAAAGTATGATAGCTATAATTATCGGGAACTTGGACAGAAAAATACAAGTGTTATATTTTCAAATTTTGTAACGTTTCGTTGTATTTCCCAACTTCATCAGGCAAAATTACACGTTAACACTCTTGTTTTAACTGCTAAGTGTTCTTGAACAGTTATGTAATTTGTAAACTTTTCCGGAGTCAACTTTAATACACAGGAATGTTAACCTTAAATATTGCTTGATGAAGTTGTGAATTACAACGAAACGTTTGAAAATATAACATTTGTATTTTTCTGTTCAAGTTCCCGATAATTATAGCTATCATATTTAATAACAAAGATGAGATCAATAATTTGAGTTCTATCTGAGAGAAAACACAAATATTGTCTTAATTATTTTCTCAAATAATTTGGCCATCAATTGTTCATAATTTTAGTGAATGCAGTAAAAATAAAAAAAAATAAAAATTGGAACGTTTTGAAAACTGGCATACATACAGATAATTTACTTTAATTATTATTTTTTGATACATTACATACATAAATTATTTTTAGCGTATGACCATCAAAAATTAATGCATCAGTTTTAATAAATTTTAAATAATGTTATTGCCTCAAGTACATACTGTAATAGATATATTAGTTTTGTATAAAAGCACCTATTTCTAAATTCACGTACAGATCCACTCTGAGTATAGTAGAAGTAAATAATATATAACGATAACATAACATATCAAGTGTCCGACCGAATATCTGATATGGGTGAAGCCGATTATTCGACGTGACTTCTAACCTTCGGCCGAAGTCGAAGCCCAATGTTTGAATTTAGTAAACAAATTCTGGCTAAAACTGATCGAATTTCGTTGGAATTGTAAGAATTAATTAATATTACGCTGATATAGTAATGAAAAGCTTAGCAGTAAAACTTAAATTTCGATTTTTTGCCTCAATTTCCTAGATCAAATCATTTTGTATTTTTATAAATACGTATTTCGACTACAAAATACTCATTATCAGTATGAATCAGCTCGTTGTAATGATTCTCTAAGGAGATGTTACTCGTTTCTAATTTGGTAACGGTGTACAGACCGTCATTTAAAAAATCGAAATTTATTCGAAAACTCTAGGATTTTTCGAATAAATTGCTTCTCATTAATAATAATAATAATAATAATAATGAAAAAAAACTCTAACTTAATAAACTTAAACTTTGGGATCTTCGTTAATGCATGTTAAGTTGTTTTGTTTTGTTTGTAAAGTTCGTATGCCAATTGACACAAGTTCGATTTAGTTCATAATATTTCGTCAAAAGCCGTCGGGTTTCGTCAAAACTTTTTGGCCGAAACCGAATGTGTGGCTATGGTGATTTTTTTTTGTCGAAATGGGAAAAGCCAAAAAAAATTTCTAAATTAAAAATCAAAATTCAATTATATTTAGAAATGATTTTTCGATAAATTAAGCCTTCCGTTTTCATGTCAATATTGTACATACCAAACTTCAAAACATTTAGATTATTTTTTCAGTTATTTGTTCGCGTAAATTAAAAGGATTGTATCAAATGAAGGGTGCTTCGGTATTATGATTAAATTCCCCTTAACAACAAGTTCTTTTAAAGTTTATTAATATTTTTGCCGATATAGTCATAAAAACTATATACCCATAATATGGATGTGACAGAAAAATATACCGTCAAACAAGTCGGTATATATTGGGTATATTATGGACCCATCATAACTATCCAAAACAGAAAAACACATTGTTTTCGTCTTAGAACCACGTGTTTGATTATATCTAATAGATTCCCATTTATCGATTTGATGATGGAAATCGCGCTACCAATAAAAGCTATTAAATATTACACAATAAAAAAAAAAAAAGCTTTTAAATGCCGCGATTTCACTCAGCACATTGTTTTGGAATAAACAACACAATGATTACATAATAAAGTTATAACAAATACTTATAATAACAAAAATAACTTTGTGTTATTTTTAAAGATGTTATAAAAAAAATATATATTATGTAAATATAATAACACCCACATATCTAAGATCAGTCAGTCAGTGAGTCGGCCAGTTAGTCAGTCGGTAATATTTGTTGTTAAAATATTTTCAAATAAATTATCAATAAAAAAAATTTTTAAACATAAAAGAACCGCTTTCAAAAACATTAATTAAAATGTTAAAATTATTAAAAATTTTTCCTTGTGACCAATTACATTTCTCAGTCGACGCCAACCAATCAATGTTTTAGCTAAAGATAAGATTGGCACCGACTTCGAAATGTAATTGGTCTCAACGAAAAAATTAAAATTATTTTTTACTTTTGACTATTGTATACAATCACGAATAATTTTTCATTTGGGTGAAATTTAATAAGCTAAAAATTGTTTTTGCCCCTTCACTCCCTTTTGGGACATCGTAGTTTCCATCGTTTGAATATATTCTTTAAAAAAAAAAAAATATATAATCAAAATCGGTTCATAAATGATGAAGTTATTCGCGAATACAAAAAAATTGTTTTTGCTCTTGCTCTTCAATTAAGAATTTCAGAGAGGACTCCAAATTAAAATGGGACCACATGAGCTTTCAGATAAAAAAATGAATAATCAAAATCGGTTCACCAAATCTTGTTTGGATTGTTTTTAATTAGCATTCATAAAATGCTATAAATATCCGGTCTATACAGTTATATGATGTATATGTGTATAATAATAACATGTATATGTGCTTATTAGCCAAATTTGAGCTAAAATTGTGGAGAACTCGAGTATTTTACGAAAAAAATGTTTCAAACAAAAGTTGTTAATAAATAAACATTCTTTGTATTTGAACTTTTCTTCTATCTTTTATAGATTAAAAGTTGGGTCAATGATCCAATGGACCGATTTTGCTCATTCACGAACTTAAACTCACTTTTTATGTTTAGAATATGGTACCAAAATTTCAGCTCGCTATCTATTTTTGTTTTTGAATTACTGTGATGCCAGACGGACGGACGACTGTCAGAAATGGATTTATACCAAAATTGTTTGTGCGGTCAATAATAGGTAGCGTTACAAATTTTAGACCAAAAATTAATACAGTCTGACATATAATTTATGTCGAGTATAAAAATAAAATAATAAAAAAAAATAAAATATATATATATAAATAAAATACTGTCGAATTAAGAACCTCATTTTTTTGACATCAGTTAAAATTTTTTATATAAATTTAGATTGAGAAATTGAGAGAGTTTGAGTTGTTTGTATACATGCATCATAAAAACACATTTAATATGTGTTATAATACCAATATTGTCTTGCCAAAAAATTTTAATTGAGTATGTATATGTGTGTTTTTTTTGTTTTTAAACAGAGAATCGAAAATGAAAATTATTTGTAATAAATATTTAAAGATTATAATTTCAGGAAAACAGTTTTTTTTTAAATATGAATTGTGGTTGTGATAAATATGTATGAGAAAATGATTTAATGTTAGATATACATAGGGTAAAGTAAGGTAAAACGTAGTGACGTTTAACTTGATAACCATTTTTTTAATAAGTGAAACTTCTTTAGAATCGTTGTGATCTCAAATTCGATAAAAAGAAAATGTGAAAGTAAAAACAGACAACCACATATACTATGAAATAGAAGTATCTATAGGATTTAATGTTTGACAGTATGAGATATAAGTATCTTTACGATTTCACCTTTGGGATAAAGACCGTGATCATTACTGTGATGTATGTTTGTGTTAACAGATAATTGTAAGTGAGAACCGGAGGACAAGCAACCAAACCACAGCACTTAATCGTGCAAGTGTATTTGTCTCTTTGTATTGAAGTTTCACTTTTATCGCGTGTGTACTGTAGTCTCAGTGCTAGAAGAGCTCAAGCAGAGATTATTGGATTTACTCGAGTGTAACAGATTACCTTACCCTTTATTGAGTATTTTACCCAATCTTCGAAAAAATCGACAGTTGGATTTAATCGAGCGCTTCAGATTAAGCTATTTTATGTTTATTACTTGCTGAAAAGAGTACATTTTATTAATCTGGCAACTTTAACGTGCATCAGGTGACGTGCCCGTTTTGCAAGTTATGACCCACTCATTCTTTTGCGTCACGCTGGATTCTATATAAAATAATAACTTACGATTTTTATTGTATCCTCATCTTTGGAAATTATATTAGAAGTACTTACCTAGAACAAAAGAAAAATTTAATAAGATTATGATTACAACAAAAATAAACTACTTAGTATTTGGTAGGGAAGCTCAAACGGGGAATTTGGATTAACACGATCGCGTCAGATTAAGATATGGGAGATACCTTTCCCCTTGTTGAGTATCTCCACCAAATCTTATCTCTCCATATTGTGTATAGGATAGTCGTTCTGAATATTAAAACGAAAAATTTTGAGTGACGCTGGTGGCGTGTTTTGAAAGTTTTTGACTCCCTCATTCTCTAGCGTAACACTCAAATAGTCAGATTTTTAAAATATACACTTTTCAGTGGGTTCAACCCATCATATTTTAATCTGATACGCTCGATTAAATCCAAGTATCGATTTATTCTTTTTAATATTCTGATCAGCTACACTATACACCATATAGAGAGCTGAAATTTGGTAGAGGTACTCAACCAGAGGTAAGTAATCTTCCATATCTTAATCTCCCACACTCGAGTTAATTCAAAAATCATTGCTTGGGCTCTCCCTACCAATAAAGAAAGGACAAATACAATTTTAATTGAACTTTCTTCACAAATAACTCCTAGTTTCCCGTTAACAATAAACGAGTTTGAGAGCGAAGAGAGCCACCGGAGAGTAGTGAAGATGTTTAAAGATAAAAGATCATGTTCGAAATTTTTGAAATAAACTATAATGAGATTTCTTGAAATTCTGACAGCAAGTCAAATAAAACAATAACAGACTCGCACATATTGCGCACACTAATTGTATAGTTTAAGCATAGAGTATAGCAATCATCAGTGCACACACATTTCCGCTTGTAAAATTCAATTCTAGATAGGATTAAATACTATACAAAAAAGTAAACTTCTTGTGTTATTTTATCGTAAATGACACTATAAATTACATCCTAATTAAGCTCAAAGTATAAATGCGACCTAAAAATTTTCAAAATTACTAACAAGCTAAGATAACAACAAACAGAGTTAATTGTTTAGATACTCGACATATGATTGAATTTCTTTGTTTCGATTATTTTTATTTAGCATTCATAAAATACTACCAATATCCAGTCTATACAGTGACATATGTATACATGTATAATAATGTATTGTTATTACCGATATGTGTTTATTAGCCAAATTTGAGCTAAAATTGTGGAGAACTCAACCATTTTACAAAAAAATGTTTCAAACAAAAATTTGTTAATTTTTTGTATTTGAACTTTAAAAGTTGGGTCCAATGGACCCAATCTCTATTTGTTTTTGAGTTATCGTGATGACGGACGGATGGACAGACAACCGGAAATGGACTAATTAGGTGTTTCTATGAACACCTATTCCAAAATTTTGTTTGTACGGTCAATATAGGTAGCGTTACAAATTTTAGACTAAAATTAATATACTCTGATATATTATGTATGTCGAGTATAAAAACTACAAATTCCTATCTTGTATGTGTTAAATATCGAAAACATCGAACATTAATTATTCGTTAGAAATAACTTTACAAGTGTAACTGAGGTTAAGTAATGATTATTCATATTTTCACTCAAATATAAAATATACTTATACATTACATTGTAAAATAGTTTTATAAATAATTTATGGGTCAACCTCAAGTATCCAAACCACAAAAACAAACAAAAAAAAATGTAAACCAACATTGAAATAAATGAACTAAAAAAATTTACGGTGTGGTGTCTGTCTGGAAAATATGTAGCAGACATCGATTTTAGTTAATTTATTCAACTTTAGAGACATGTAGATATGAGAATATGTAAATACACAAACAAAAGAAAATCATTTTTGTAAGGAACATGAAGGCCAACTTGTGTTTTATGAAAAATTTCCCAATTTTGTCAAAACTATTTTTTACTTATCAATCACCACTTATTTGCAATATTAAACATTATCAAAATTCCATAATGATACAAAAATGCATCACAAACAATTGAATTATCTTAAACTAGCGGACATCAAACGGTTCCTGCATGGATCCCGTGCTCGTAGGAATACAGGGGGTTAAAAAGTATAAGCGTATGTATTCCGGGGAAAATTTAGCTTCTCAACGGTTTTTCAAATCGAACCAGTAGTTTTAAAGCTTTTTCGTTACACATAAAAATAAAAATTTTTCTTCTTTTACCCCCGTAGTGAATATTCCCGTGAGAATACAAGGAGAAAAAGTAGACTATATCACCCGGGGATAGAGTAACTTCCCAAGGGAATTTTGAAATCGGTCCATTAGTTTATAAATTTATTCGTTACATATAGAAATACAAATGTTTCATCTTTTACCCACGTAGTTCCCGTTCCTGTGGGAATACAAAAATAAAAAGTAGCCCGTGTCTCCCGGGGATAGTGTATTTTCCCAATGGAGAAAGAGTTTTTTAAATCGGTCCAACTAGTTTTTAAGTTTATTCGTTACATACAAAAATACAAATGTGTCCTCTTATAATATTAGTATACATTGATAACGAAAATTATTTTGTACCTTATAGTTAAAAGCAATATATAAAATTTTATTATTATTTTATTACTAAAGTATTGTGAAAACTCAAAAATTTGTTGGAACATTATCATAGAATATTTTAAAACTTTTAAATTCATTAAAAGCAGTTGTATACATTTTAAAGCAAGGTACACACAATTCAAATTTCTTACAAAAAATTCAGATAACTGAAATCTCAAAGGACCTAGACTTTTTTATCCCTTAAAAAGAATTTTCGAGTTTTTATTATTTAAGGATGTTTCTTTGTTCGAATATTACCGCTCATCCGATTGCGATAAAACTTTAAGTCAACTTAATTGAAAGAGCATGTCTGCAATTAATTTCAAATTTGACAATTGATAATACGCAAAAGACAAAAAGGAATATATTCTATTCGGAATTTATCGCACGTGCGTGAAATGATATCGAAATTATTAAGTGAGAGTCTCTTATAAAAAAAAGTCCTATTCAATCCTATACCAATTTTGAATAAGATTGAATAGGAAATCATTTTTCAATGAAATTTTCTATTTAATGCTATTGATTTTCTATTCACTCCATCAATAGGATTCAATAGAAATTTTATTATCAGGGAGCGCTAATTTTTTATAGAATTATGTTTAAAAATATATTTCCAATTATTTCTTGTATAAGTATCGTAATGAATATCAGAAATTTTGATAATGTACCGAAAACTTCAGATAAACCTAATGGTGTCGTATTCTATAATAGAAATTCTAATAGTGTGTGACCTACCTAAATATTCTTTAAGATTATGTAATTGATATTAAAATCATAAGCTAATAAAATATTTAATGATTATAATCTTCAATGGAATGTTAAATAACACATAATGTTAAAAAGATGTCACAAATTATAATAAAGTTTAAATATATATATATATATATATATATATATATATATATATATATATATATATATATATATATATATATATATATATATATATATATATATATATATATATATATATATATATATATATATATATATATATATATGAATATTTATTAATTTTCAAGGCGCTCTTTTCAGGATCAAGGTGATAAAAATAAATATATAAATTTTTTATAATCATAGGAAAAACACTAGATTATTGTCACCCAAGGCCATTTATAAATTTAATGTTTCAGCGCGGTAATAATTTTTTTTAAGGCAAAATGAGGTAATTCATATGAGTTTAGATGAAAATTAAAATATTTAAAATACAAATGTTTTTGTTATTTGTTAATTTTTTTGACTATCCTTGAAAATTCCAAGACCGAACTAATAAACGATGACTTTGTGTGTCGAAGATTATTTAAAGTCTAAAAAATATAAAGTACCCATTTTTACGATTGGATGTATAATGTATTCGATCGGAAAATTGACCCGATTTTTGATTTTATGTTCGGAGGAAAAACCTTTATACTCGATTTTTCTTAATTTTTTTTTACCCCACATATTTGATACAATTCCGATAATTTTTAGTCATAAATTTTAATAAATCTATCGTCTATGTTACAATTGGATGCGTAGATTTTTATCTGACTTAAAATCGTATACAGAGAGTGATATTTAGGAGCTGTTTTAGTCATCCAATCGTAAAATAACAGTTAAACTTTTATTTACACAAGTTTACTTTTTATGGTCGCAAACGAATCTGCCTGCAAATTTTCAGCTCCATTAATGACGGACAAATGATTATAATTGAATATAAAGTTTTCTGGACAAACAAACAGATATAACGAGTTAAAAGAAAGGGAATAAATGTCTCCAATATCAAAAACTTTAGCGCAAATCAATGCTTTTAAATATTCTCAAATTTTATCGAAACAAAGAGAATAATATGTGTTTATGTTTAATAGACTGAAGCCAGATTTATTTTGCGTTTCATAACAGAAAAATTCTCCAAAAATGGTAGAGAGTGGAAAAATTTCTATACTTCTTTGGCGCCTGAAAGGAAAATTTCAAAAAACAAAAATGCAGTAAAGATTGAAGAAAAATATTAAAATTAGGTTTTATTTCAATAAAATTCTTTAGGTAATGATTGAATAGGCATGTGAGTGACAAGTATATACGTTAACTTAGTCATCATTTAAAGAAATATATATTAATTCTATTTTGTAGCAAACTTCATCATGTCGTTTTTATGGGATCGTGCGCGCGCAGCTTACAAATTCACAATCATCCAAACACGCCAAAAGAAGTATAACTTCAAAAATTATTTTACAACCTTCTATCGCTCCGCCATGACAACAGTTACTACTTTTGTATCTTCTTGTATGTTGTTTAATGGCGTAGTACCACAGACTATATCATTATATGACGTGTATGTTTTTTTTTTCGTATATGTCTGTATATTTCGATGGTCTTATATATCCAAATGAATTTTTGACAGTTGATCACGTTTATGTAAAGCAGTAAATGTTGTAAGTAGTATACATATATGACAAATGTGGAAAGTGTGGTGTGTACCTCGACATTGCTGATTTGAATTTTAAAAAGTTATTTGAAAAATTAAAAATATGTAATATGTAAATTTTAACATTCTATTATTATTTATTAAAAATAGATTCTTATATTTTATAACATATTGAATTACAATTAATTAGTACTTGTTTGTTAAATCAACAGTTTGCGCAACAATTTGTACCGTTAAAATTACCGATGTCCTTGTTTTATCTTCAAGTAAATATTAAATACATTCATTATATAGACCAGGGTCTGCATGGATTTGAGTGTGAAAATATTGAGCACTACATTGTTTGCCGGACCACATTTTTCTAGGACCCCCCTCTCCTTTATAGTCGGACTATAAGCTTTGGAGTTATTATGAGGATTGTTTTATGAAAATGGGAGAAATTAACAATTTTGAAATTTTATCCACAAATGCTTCGATTCCGTGCTATAAATGATTCAAGATAAACCCAAATTTGCCATTTTTAAATATGTTTTATCCGGCTTCTTTTGCAAATTTTTTAAGTTTCTTTTTATAAAATATAAATCAAATATAGCTTAGCTTTCATATTATAGACCAGGATCTGGATGGAATTGATTGTCAAAATACTGACCACCGCATTGTTGCCGGACCACATTTTTTTAGGACCCCTTCTCCTTTATAGTCAGACTATCTATAAGCTCTGAAGTTATTATGATGATATGAAAAAGGAGAAAAATTGACACTTTTGAACTCATGAAATTTTTTCTAAAAATGCTTGGACTCCGGACAATAAACGATACAAGATCGACTAAAGCCAAAACATCCATTTTTAAATATGGTTTACCTGGTTTCTTACGCAAATTTTTAAGTTTCTTTTTATGAAAATTTAACTCAAATATCACTAAACTTTTCATGAAAATAGAACTCAAATACCTCCCTCAAATCTACACAATCATATTTACTTTTTAAATAAATTTATTTATACTTAAATTTAAACATTATTGTGTATTTTAAGAATAAAGCTTTCAGTTAGACAAAGGCAACAAATATGAATAATATTTGTGAAGTTTCGCTAATTGTATATGCAATTTTAATACACGACTGTTTATACGAATGACATTTTAATTAAATGTAATTATATAAATAATTTAATGTGAATTTCATAATAAAAAATTTAATGTTTGACAATCTAAATGTTTACACATTCAGAACTCTACAATGATTCGTAATTTATTTCAGGAAAATAATACACTCATAAGATTTTTATTTCATCAAACCCAATGACTAAACAAACAGAAGACTATCTAATTATAATTCTTGTTCAAAAGTGGCCGTTAAATAAGATAAATCTTGGAATTCAAAAATACTAGCATAAAGTTTAAAATAGTAAATTTTTATCAAGCAAACGAAAACTCCAAGATTTGTGAGCACATAGCTAATTTCTTGTACGAAGTAGGAATTTTTTTATAAAAATTTTGCAAAAGGTCAATATATTAAAACCAGTTATTTTTATGGTCGGTCTAAAAAAAAAACAATAAATATTTGATAGCTTACTAACTAAAAATCAAATTCAAAATAAGAATTAATTTAGCGCCATGGCGTTAATACGTATATATAATTCTTGTTTTTGTTATTTAGTCACGTATTATGTCGAAATTCATTTTTCCGTTTTAAGTTTAAAGTAAATAATGTACCTTTGTTTATATGCAATTTATTTATATACGGTTTACGATATTTCAATTATGGTTTTTATAATAGCCAAAATTTTATTTTGGCTACAAGATTAATCATCAATAAAATGAGTCATAGAATGCCTTTCTTTAAACCAAAGAAATGAAAAAATTAAATTAAATTTGACGCTTAAATAACATGGTGGGACTACATTACTGGAAAATCTAGAAAAACCGGAGAAATTATACGTTTCAGGATTAATTAAGGAAAAGATCAGAAAACAAACAAAACCGCTCAAATTTTGCCAATAAAGTAAGGGTTCAGTGTTCAAGTTCAAAAATGAAATTTTATTCTTTATGAAGCTCATTTTCCAAAGTAATGTTCTTTTGTAATTTGCCTTACCATTAATAATTCAAAATAATTAGATTAAATAATTGAAATTTTCTGAACGTAGTCAGGAAATTTCTCAATTAACGTTATGAAAAATCTGAAATAGATAAATATTTTCAACAATCTGTGGCCATCATCGCATCGATAATCAATATCTAAGAAAAAGCTATAAATTTTTATTCTTATTTGAAATCTGTAAGCCTGGAACAAATTTCCATCGAAAAAAATATTTATAGATTTGATATATCTTATCAATTTAGATTCGATTTGTCTCTTTAAATCATGCTTTTGACGTATTCGATAAAAACGCCTTCTTCTTTTTTTTAAACTGAGCATTAAAAGTCTCTATGTAAATTCAAAAGAAAATCATCTTAAAAACTTTCGTTTTAGTGATATTTATCGAAGATTTTTCGATATTGTTCAAATGTAGTTACTTTATGTTTATTGGACAAAAATAAATTTTTTTGCGATAAAACTCAAAGCTATATTCTTAAAATACGCAATAATATATAATTATGAAATTTTGGAAAAGTAGCATGTACAATTGTGCAGGGTTCCTTCTCAGAACCAGTTAATAAAGATCTTAGCTTTTGAAGCGTAGATAAACTTGAATTATTAGAATTTTCAAAGGCTTTTGTATCAACACTCAATTATCTCATTCTTTCAATATTTTCCACCCTCTACCATTCTTGGTTAATTTTCTCAAAAAATAATTTTCGAAACGAAATTCGAAAAAAAATACCAGAACAAAATTCTTCATAAAATGATTCAATGAATTAATATTTTTCTCATACCTTTAGACTACACCTGATATATTAGCTAATATTAGCTAATCTTTATGGATTAAAACCTTTTCAATTTTTTTAAACAATAATCTTATATTGATTTCTATATTAATTGTATGTATATTAATATTTTTCCATATTTATATATATTTAGAAAAACAATATTTTTATTGGCTTATATTAATTAAAAAATTTACATATGAATTTTATTAAAATGAAAATGTGTGCCTATGCTTCTCAATTTAATTCAGTTTCTTTGTTTTGTTTTGATAGTACAATATAATGAATTTATATTTGGCACCCAATCGAATAATTTTCCATTCATTATTATTCATTTCTAATATTTTATAGAGGAGTAACTATAATAATTTTCGGTAAAATTTCTCAATTCTAACTTTCAAATAAATTAAAAGATATATTTCGACAAATCAATAAGAATTTGATTTTTTAAAACTGTAGTTTTAAAATTGTAGTAATTTTTTCAAAAGAAATATAATTCCAAGTACCTACCTTACAAAAAATTTGTTTTAAATAATAAAGATGATTTAAGATTATATTTTAATTTGTTTGTGTTTGGGGATTTTTTTAAAATAAATTTAACATTTTATTATTTTAAGCGGCGTTTCAAAATTTATTATTTTTTCATCAATAAAATAATTGTATTTATGTATATATAATTTTTCGTTGAAAGCCTGATGAAAAAATAATGAAATTTGAAACGACGCTTAAAATGTTAGTGTTAAATTTATTTTAAAAATATCCCAAAATATGCTGAAAAAAAAAATATAACAAATTTTTCTTCAAATTTTCAGAAACTTGAAATGGTAATTATGAAGAGTAATCTTGTATTTCCACGGGAGCGGGATCTATATGGGATAAAGAGAATGTAACGAATAAATTTAAAGGATAATAAAAAGTAGCTTAACTTTTTCCGTGATACGGAGCCAAGGCAGAAGGTCACACCAGGGTCAAGGAGTCAAGGTATCCCACACCAAATTCGGGATAAAGGACATCCCGGGTGATATATACACATTCCGTGTCACAGGTTTCATGCATTTCTATGACGCGGAGCCAAGGCTGAAAGCCAGCCGGTGATACCGAGTGTCGTATACCAAATACCGGATGCCACACCAAATACCAGGTGTCCTACAACAAATAACAGGTGTCTCAGAATTGCCACAGCAACGCGTGCCTGATTCTGCTAGTATGACATAAAATAAAAAAAACTCTCCAAAAATTCTATGTACATACAGATAAAAAAAACACAGATAATTGGAAAATAAAATTAATATTTTTTTTTTTGTTAACATATTGATTTATTTTCCAATATATAGAATGAAAAAATATTTTTATGTATAGGATAGATAAATAAATAAAAATGAAAGATATATTATTAATGTGTTGATTACTTGATGTATCATAAATTAATTCTCATATAAAATTATTATTACGTAAATATAAATAAATTTTCTGATTTTTTTAAACAAATGTGGTAAATATTATGTATTGTAATCAAGGTTATTTATAACATAATATTGTTTTATAGGAAACGTCGTTGTTGTACAATAATAATTTTCATTATATACATTTTATACAAATTTATTAAATCAATTATATCTATCCAACCATTATAACATATAAATATGTTATCAACATGAAAATAATGAGACCTATTATAACATACGTGAGATAATTTTAGTACGTGATGTCATCAATTGGACTGAGACTACAAACCTACTTTTACTAATACTAACAAATTCAATACAACCAAAAAATTATTTTAAAAATAGAAGTGTAATTAATGCTTGATTGGTTCCTTATCAATATTTAATATTGTATATAATATTTCATACAAGTATAGTAATTCAGAGAAAGTTTGTAACACTTTTTGTCAAATGAAAAATTCAGTTCGTTGACAATGATGAAGAATTTTATAGGGAAATTGGAAAGCTTAAGTTCATTAATTAGAAATATCAAATAGTTAGTGTCCGACCGAACATTCGACTTCGGCCACTTTCAGACAAATCTAAATTTTTAGCTAATTTTTTAAGATGCGTTTTTAGTGGAAGAATTGGTTTAGCCAAATTTTTTTAAATCCTAAATTCAGATTCCGAAAATTGATTAAAGAATTATTATCGAATAATTTATTTTGTATTTCATTTTTTATTCTTTGTATGTAGCAATACAACGGCAAATAATGAAACCACAAACAAAATTTTGGTATATGTATTCATACAATCTTCTAATTGGTCCATTTCCGCATGTCCATCCGTCATCAAGAAAACTGAAAAACGAAAATATAGCGAGCAAAAATTTTCGTGACGTATTCAAGATAAAAAAAAAGTGAATTTATTTTTTTGACCCATGGGCATAATCGGTCCTTCGAATCATTTTTTCAAAAACTGTTTAGATTCGCCACAATTTCAGGTTATATTTAGCTCATAAGCACATATATTTACAATACGTATAACAAGTAGCTCCGTTGAGCAATAAACCACACTCAGTTTAATTTAATAAAATTTTAAACACGCGTTCGAAAGTTACAGTTTATCATAAAAAATAGTTCAAACATTGATACAGAACCATAAACATAAAAATCTTATTTTTTTTTAAGATTTTATTTCATAATTACTCACGTAACGAAAAGAAATTATTTTTAACGCGTTTTGACGATACAGTACAAAATTATTTAGAAGTACATTAAGAAAATCAAAATTGATTTCACCTTGTCAAAATATTTTTTTACATAAATAACCTTGTCGAGTGTCTTAAACATACTTTTTCTTATTTAAGATTATATTAATTACAATTTTGTAATTACATATCATCAAATTGATTACATTAAATGCATTTGTGTATACATACTTGCCAGCTGGCCACACTTGTTACAAAAAGAATTAAATTTAAAATTTATCAACAGTCAAGATATTATATAGAATTTTGTAAAATTTAACTAATTCTAATTACTTATTTTACTACAGTTCAAACGTTATTATCCAATAGGGTTGTAACGTTGAACTTAAATTAAATGGATTATGTATTACTGATTTTTTAATTTGAGTTTTGGACCATTACTGTGAGTCTAAATACTGGTTTGTAACCATCCCGATGCTGAGTTTGGAAATTCTCTTCTTACCATTCTTAGTATAAATTTGCTATAATTTGAAACTAATTTTGTTTTTGTAAGTAAAATAATTATAGAGATATGGCTCTTAAAATATTAGAGCGGTACGGAAAAATGCGATTTTGTTGCACTTTTTTAGGATTTTCGCCAATAACCATGTGAGTTTGGAAAATTGCTATCGTTGCCTTTCTTAAAGTCCAATAGTTACAGATATATAGCTCTTAAAATATGATAAACTTCGATTTTATCGCACTTTTTATTGATTTAAACCAATAAATAACTCATTAAACGTATTTTAAGAAAAGTACCAATAAGAATTTTACAAACTAGTATGGTTAATGAGTTGTTATTGGTTAAGATTCAAATAAGTGCAACATTATCACAATTTTTCGGCCATCGTATTGCTAGTACAACAACCGCGGGATTACAAATCAGGATTTAAACACACAGTAATGGTCTAAAACTCATATTAAAAAATCAATAATACTCCATTTACGTTTCGCTTGGACTAAAGTGGAACTAATCGATTTAAATAAGTAATTAAATTGATAAAATAATCTTTTTTTTTTTTTTTATTTGAATTTATTTATTATAAAATCAAGAATTAATTCTTTATGAGTTTATTTTCTATCAAACTTTCTGATTAGAAGTATTTCGGTATAGAATTATGCTTCTATAAATAAATTGATTATTAAAATCGTCGATACTTTAGCAACGAAGAAGAATGAATTATTAAAACCGATTTGAATTATTTAATAATCGATTTGAATTATTTAATAATCGATTTTTCTGGTCGCATCCCTAGTGTCAAAGTATAAAATCTACAAAAATTTTGAAGAAATCAGTCATTAAATTCTATTACCACTTAAAATTTAAAGTCGAATACGAGAAAATCGAAATACTTTATCACTTAAAAGTACAAAATATCTTAAAAAGTCTAAATTTAAAGTCGAATTCGTGAAAAGCGAAATACTTTATCACTAAAAAGTACAAAATATATTTATCCAGAAAAATCGAAATTGCATTATCTTCTTTAGAATTAGCTCTCAAAGACAATATTTCCAGAATAATTTATTTCAAAATGAATTTTGATTTTTTCGTTCATTTTATTGAAATGTTTTATTTTTTACTGATTATTCATATAATCGATTTTTTGACAACGAAGAAGAATGAATAATTAAATACCGACTAACATTATTTAATAATCGATTTTTTGATGGCATCTAGTGTCGAGAGAGAAAATAATTATTTTTCAGAAAAATCCAAATTAATTTCTCTTCTTTTCGAGTTAGCTCTCAAAAACAGTATTTTCAAAATGAATATTTATTTTATTGAAATTCTTTACTTTTTTTCGGTTATTCTTATAGTTTATTTACATCAAATTTAAGACTTCCTACTAATTTAATAAATACTAAGAAGTACATTGTTCTTAAATATCAATAAACAGATTCATTATTTGTAGTTGCTTTTTGATAATGTTGCGTTATCGAACAGGTATAACCGGAAGACTGATATGAGTTGATATGCAACTCGCAGACAATAAAGTTTATTCTTTACTACTAGTATAATGAACTTATACACATTACGACACATATATAGTTATGAAGACGATAATGATTCAGATTAACATCAGTAGATGTTTCTTAGAAATATATTATAATAAAGATCAACACAACTATACTTCCGTTAGAGAGAGAGAGAAACCTTCAAAAACTATGCTTATATAAATGACTTATGTTATAATACTTTGGTCTTGAAAAAATCTAATTACAGGCCGGGTTACAATTAAGATGTTTTTTACCTGTACGTCTAAATATAGTTTTTTTACATTTCGATAAATTTATAATAAATAATTTTCAACAATATTTTTTAAGGTCTACTGGTTTCAAAAATATTGTTATTATATCGAAATGTGAATTATTAAGAAAGGTCCCTCGGCAGTAATTGAAAAATAAAATAAATAATTTTAAATTTTTGGGTTTTTTTTAAGCATTTTTATATTATCAGTTTGTAAAAAATAAAGGTTAATTAATAACTTTATTAAAAAATATCAAAAAAATTTCAAAGTTTCCGTGTTAAAATATTTGCGTCTTACCAATTTAAAAAAAAATGTTTTTTCTCAGATCTTAAAAACTTAATCAATATTTTTTCAAGCAAAAATTTAATTTTTTTCTATAAAATCCGAATGTATAATATAAAAAAAAAATCTATCCAGAGTTCCATTAAAAAAATGAAATGATCCTTCATTTAACCTAGAACTCACCCTCTAAATATAATAAGTATGCACTTGACATTATTCGGGCATTTTAAATTATAAAGTTTTTACTAGTTAAAACAAACAACCAGTTTATCACAACGGTTTTTATTTATTTAATCTTACAATAAAATTAAAATAATTTGATAATTTTGAAAAAATCAAGAATTATTATTAAAGTTTTGGATTTTGCATTAAATTATTATAAATAAATAAAATAAATCATTATAAATAATTAAAATTAATGATCAAGTAAATTATCAAACTAATTTTTCAGATGTATAATAATAACATGGAAATCCTGGCCCCAGGATATTTTTGAGACTACTCATTTCCTGAAATTTCAAAATATATATTATAAATACCTCTATTTATTCGCCACAAATTCTCGTGAATATATTAACTAGGTAAATCTACAACCAGAATTTGAAACAGTTTGCAAGAATTGTTTTTGAAAAGTTCATTCTTGCTAATCTTTTCCTGAGTCATACACTAGAGATCAATTTACTTTGAAGTAGTCTAATAAGAAAATTATTAATTTCGAATATTTAAAAAAAAAAAAATTAAATAAACATGTTAAAATGGTCACTAACGTGTGCCAATAACCAACAACAGCTGTTTCAATTTTTGTGTTGTTATTCATCTAAATTGTAAAGGTGAATATTCAAAATTTAGAGGGGTTCTAAATAACATGCACTAATGAACAAATGACTTTTTAGTATCTACAATTGTAATAGCCATCCGCAAAATTTAACTAAATAAGTATAAACTAAACATGTCAGTCCGTCCACACGTAATGATTTTTTATAATATATAATTAGGTCTTGACATGGTCTAGTGATTAGTTTACCAAACTACCAATCGCCGAATTTTGCTTATATTAGACCAGGTGTTGGCGTATATTTTTACCTCTATACACATATGCATAACGTTCTGTAATAATGAAATGCATCATTAATGAAATAAACAGAACCGTAAATTGTACGTGGAAGGGGGGACTTCTTAATCGATTGATGCGCCACGAGTAACAAAAATTTGTATGAAAATATTCACATTCTAGTAAATATAATTATTTGTTCAATTGTTTGTAAGCTAATTTTATACCAAATGTCAAACCAAAATTATGTAATAATTAGAAAAAATGACATTTAATTTTATAGTTATTGAGTTGAAACTTGTAAAAACTATCGAAGAAATTGCATTTTATTTGTTAAAAAAAAGTAGAGAAATTTCCTATGGTAAATCATATACCATCCACAGACTTATATATTATTTGATTGATAGCGTAGTATTTCGTAACCATAGAAACAAAAGAAAACAATTTGAATTACGGTACCCATTATACATCAATTATATGTTTTTAGTTAATAAGTGTAAATTTGTAAAATTGAAATATTTATAAATGAAAAGTATAAGTTTATTTTCTCTCGAATTTGTGATGGATGAATTAGGAAAAATAAAGTACCGAATTTTCATCAGGACAATGTCTAGTTCAAAAACTGTATCTTTTAACATCCAAATGTGTGAACACCTTGCTTGATATTTTTTATTTCGTTACTATGGTTACGAAATACTCCTTATCAATCAAATGATATTTAAGTCTGCGAATGATAAGTCATTTAACATACAAACTTTCTAAAAATTTGAGTAAAAAATCATTAAAAAATCAAAAAATCATATTATTTACAGTTCGGGAGGTAGCATTGGAAATGACACAATCATTTCAAGTCGATTCATTGAATGTTTATTAGAAGTCATACACTGTTATGAAAGTCAGCAGGCTCTGAGAGGTTGGACGGGCGGGATAAAAATTTCTACTGAGTAGCCATGCAATCTCCATCTAAGGCATTCAAATGTCATGTTCAGCTGACAGTTATTCCACTCGTACATATTCTGCTGAATATTATTTACTATATTATTGAAACTATTAATTTCAAGCGACCTGAAATATATTTTATTAATCCTCCACCTTGTTATTAACAGACCTTGGGTGCGCCTGCTTAACCGCTTTTCGATTATCAACTTCATATAAACTTTCAATAATATCGAAAATTGATTGGTCTAAAATCAACATGAAAAATGCAACACTACCTCCCGGACCATTATGTGTTAAGATCTACATTTTTTAATAAGTGAGTTGTCCAAATCTATACTACTCTAGTCTTCTGAATTTAGAGTTTATGCACATCTCATAAGACTTTTATCATTTGTTAGGATTTTATACAGTTTTTCCGAGCAATCTGTATACAACGTTATGTATAATAATGCTTATATTTCGTGCCCTGCTTCGATAATTCTTTGTAGAAAACGACAGATGTATATTACACGAAGCAAATCACGTCAGTGGGTGGGTGGGGTCTTATGCGTAGTTACAAAATTACCCTACTTGATTTTCAACGAACCAAATAAAAACAACATGTTCTTGCATAATTTATATATAAAAAAAAAACGTGAAAATTTGTGTAGAAAACACATGAAAAATGTAAATTACTTTTATAATAGTTGTGCACAGTAGATCTTCTAAACGTTACATGTTCACTTTTATATTATATAAAATTTTATGATTTTTATCGTAGCTCTTAATAGTTAAGAGATAATCGAATAGAGCATGCTTATATGGGAAAAATCTACAATACTCGAAGAATAGTTTAGGAAAATTGTTTTTCTATAATTTACGTTTATGTCGCAGTTGGAACAATACAGTTTGTTTTTATTACCATAAAATTTTCATATCGTATAACGTAATTACGAATTTTTGCTAGTTTAACCAGTCAGTGAAATAAGCATGAAAAAGGCTTTAAAATTTTAACTAAACATCAAAATATTATCAACCAGTTACAAAACCCTATAAGCCCTATAAGAGTTTGTGCAAACCGTCACCAAATTAGCAACGAGTAACATCTCCTCAGAGAATCATTACAACTAGCTAATTCATACTGATGATGGCTACTTTATAGTCGAAATACGTATTTATAAAATACAAAATAATTTGATCTAGGAAATTGGGGAAAAAATCGAAATATCGTTTTTTTATTGATTAAAACTGCCTTACAGCCCTTAATTCAGCCTTACAGCCATTACCCAAATATTTCAGCGTTATACTAATAAATAACACGATATCCAATGAGTAGCAACCACTAAGAAATAAAAAATTTCAGACAATATTACTACAAAATTTTAAAGCCTGAAATTATTTCTCAAATCCATAAAATAAATTTATTTGATTTTAATGAGCTCTAATATCCAAATGTTGTTTGTTTCTTATGGTGTGTGACTCATTTTGTTTAGTATTAAATAATATGTTTGATGAATATATTCATTATTTAATAAGTATCAAAACTAATCTATGCTAATATGAATCTAATAAATATTTATGAAGATGTCTTCATCCTACAACCAATTTTTGTATATTTCTTAACACACACATGACATGTGTTCATCATATTGTATTTTAGCAGTTTGATGATAATATAATTGTAAGCATTTTAATACTTTGTTTAGAACGGAAAAAAAAACCTATAAATTTCCATGTACACTATAATGAAATCAAATTGAACATCTTCTAAAAACAGAATATTAAATTTTTGGATCGTAATACTGATCGTAATAATCCGGGGGTTGCAGCGAATTTTGAGGAAAAACATGCTGTACGATTTTTTTATAATGTAGACCAGGGTCGATAATGAAATCCATTGGAAATGGAAGAGAATATCATAAAAATGAAAGCAGGAATAACTTACGAACGATCTTTTAAGGGTAAAACACGGTTTATCTAGATTTCCGTCAAAACTACAACAACTCTACAAGTCCTATGGAAAAAAGATAAGTGGCAAAGTTATAGGTAATAAAAAGATTTACAACTTTGGTATTTGCACGTTTTTCATATAACCTCAAAATCTATTTGAAAAATTGAAATAACCAAGTTTTTTTGGTTTCTTATTTCTACCTTTTACAAATAAAAAACTTTCTCCCGATATTTGGTGAAAACTCACCTTTTTATGATCCAAATACACTGTAATTTTTTTATTTAATATATTTATTTTTTCACCTTATTTTGAATAAATATCGAAAAAGCACCCTAATTTTCAATCGAAAATTTTGAGGTTATGTGAAATAAGTGTTAATACAAAAGTTGTAGAACATACTATTACCTAAAACTTTACCATTTAACTTTTTTCCATAGAACTTGTAGTTTTACCGAAAATCGAGATGTGTATCATACCCTTAAAAACGAACCCTCCTTCACTTCCCGACTTCAAATCACCCTTAAATTATTTTGTCTTTCATTTTTGTTATATTATCTTCTATTTCCAATAGGTTTCATCCTACTAAAATTTTTTGTTCACTTTTTACCATTTTCAAAGTCTACCTTCTACCTTGGTCTATATACTACCCTTAAAAGGTTCCTAAAAATCGTATGGCTCATTAAATTATAATTAAATAGTATTGTATATATTTAATTCATTCATACATTGTACACATAATATATGTAAATAACCGTTTAAAACAACTTAGTGTTACTAAATGGTGTGAATTATTGCTAAAAGCAAGAGTTCTTTTATAATAATAATAAAACACATTCAATAAATATTGTTAATAAACGCGCATCTGTTTAAACATATTCAGTTAAATACAGGTAATAAAATTATAAAAAAACTAATTGAATAAAAAAGGCATTTTATATGAATAATTGAAAAATCAATAAATAATAAAATAGTAGTTAATAAATATTAATTTCACTTTTTGCATTGTTTGTTTGCCATTTCAAATCAATCGACTGATTACTGTTCAATTACAATGTCATTACAGGCTCCATGATTAATAATGGCAATTGTGAAATATTCTATATATATTGAATTCATTATTTTATGTCGTGTAGGCATAAATCAATATCAGAATATAATTATACTGATTAGCCATAATGTATATGCTAGACATCAAGGCAAAGAGAGCAGAACGATCGAGAATTCCATCGACAATTATGAGTTGTTCAATAAAAGAATAAGAATTATTTTTATACTCGACATACATAATATGTCAGAGTATATTAATTTTAGTCTAAAGTTTGTAATGCTACCGAATATTGATAGCACAATAAAAATTTTGGCATAGGTGTTCATAAAATCACCTAATTAGTACATTTCCGACTGTCCGTCCGTCCGTCATCACAATAACTCAAAAACAAAAAGAGACAGCATGCTGAAATATTGGTGAAGTATTCTTAACATAAATCTTAACATATTCTTAAAAAAAATTATTGAATACAGACAAAAAAAATTCTACTAGCAATATAAAAAAAAGTACAGATAACAACTGACAGTATCAATTATTTAAATACTCGAAATAGTAGTGAGTATCAATGAACTATTTTTAATCATTAATATTAATAAAACACTCTAAATATGCAGTCAATTATACATATATATAATAATAATATGTATTATAATTACATGAATGTGTTTATTATCCAAATTTGAGCTGAAATTGTGACAAACCGTTAACAAAAAAATGTTGTTTGTTTTGAGAAACATTTTTTATTCACGAACTATCCGTCTATCTTTTAGGGTTTAAAAGTTGGATCATACGATTCTTTGGACAAAATGGACCAATTTTGCTCATTCTCGAATTTAAATCTCACCTTTTTACGTATAGAATACTATTTCGTTTTTTATTTCGATTATTTGATTGTTTAAAACAAACAACAACAAACTTTGTTTGAAACATTTTTCCGTAAAATATTTGTAGTAGACACAATTTTAGTTAGTTAGATAATTACGATGTAATTAGCATAATTACAATTACGTATTATTATTATATATGTATTTATAAATGTTAAGACTGAATATTTTATGAATGCTAATGATTAGTTCAAATATTGATATTCAATCTAAACAATTGACTCTATTAGTTATTATCTTCACTTGTTGTCATAATAAGTTCTGCACAGGCATTTAGAATGCGGGAAAACAAATCCAAGTTACAGTTTTCGTTTCGTATCGAATTTACAAGATAGTTAAAAGACCTTTTTACAATTTCGAATTCGATGAAGATAAATATAAAATAATATTGACGACAATCATCTCCAACTGCTATCGTCAAACAATTGTAATAAAATTAAATTGATGTTAATTACACACTGTCCATTGAGATCATGATGAATTGCCAATTGAAATATCTTTTTTGTTTACAATTTCTATTTAAAAGTATTTAAAGTTGTTTGTAGTCAGTCGTAGGCATAAATCAATTTCAGGAAATCAATTATCGTATTAAAAATAATAATATGTTAAATTTCTCAAATGCAAAATGACTGTTAATAACACCGACGTGTAAATACGGACTAGCAGAAAATCTACGAGTTTTGTAGAATTATTAGTCATATTTATCATCTTGCTCAAAAGAATATGAAGGATTCGGTTGTCTTACACTTGTAAATAATTCCGCCTGAACGAAGATTATCCGGAAATTCTGGAATTGACATGTATTGAGTCTTGCTTGCAACATAGCTCCATTACGGGGAATTGAAACATAAGACTGAAGAACCTTCCATTATTTCAATATCTTTCAATTTTCACGACCGAATAACTCAAAAAATACTTATTCAAGTACTTCACATGCACAATATTGAAATGAAAATGGAGAGTTTGCCCTTCATTTTCATTTCAATATTGTGCATACCAAATTTCAAAACATTTAGATACGTATTTTTTGCGTTATTTGGGCGCGAAAATTGAAAGAAATACAATACGTATTACATTTAATATAAGTCAACAGCTTGTTAGAAGCACACCCCTTTATGTCAATAACAGCTTGCGGATAATCGCTCTTTAGGGCTAATTCGACATATGGACGAGGTAATTCTTGAGTTTTATCCTAAACTCTTTCTCAAATTTTCTATCTCAAGTTTTATACGTTCTGAGAAAACCGGTAAGAAATTAATTTTTTTTCTTAATTTTCAAAAGCTATTTTCCAGAACTCTAAGAGACAAAGCGTTGGTATTTTTTTAAATGGTTTCGAATAGTTTTTTAAGCATTTTTATTGGAAAGTTTTTTTGTCTAACCTGGAAAAAACTATGGTCAAATTTTGAGTCTAACAAATTCGTTTCAGCTTATAATTCAAAAACACCGAGGTTTGTATTTTTGTAAAAAATAATTTTGAATTTTCAGTTGGAATACGGAAATATGTGCAACGGAATTTTGGATAACATATTGGATACTTACTCATTCTAAATGCATTAAATTAGTTTGAATAAATAAAATCATTTCGGAGATATGAAAATTTTCTTAATGACGTCTAAACTAAAATATTTATTTTCATACGAAAATAACTTATCCGTGTAAACAAAACGGGATTTTATGGGGGAGATGATGATATTTGTATAAATTAAATTAAAATTGTTTTAAAATGATATAAATTCTGAACAACATTTTAACAACGAATTATAAAGTAATTTTATTACAAAGTATAATCGGAAAAATTTAAACACACATATGTAAGAAACGACAACTGTGTTTCTTATACACGATATATATATGTTACAGTTAAACTCTTAAATTTAGTCGTCAATGCATGAAATCAATTTATTTATGCATAAAATAAATCATTCAAACAAAGTATACATAAATAATTGTACGAATGGTTTAACTAGATAATGTATGGCAACCGTGCAATAAAATGTTTTCATTCGTTTCTATGGTTACGAAATACTAGTTTTTAAATCAAATGATATATAAGTCTGTGAATGGTGTATGAGATTTAACATAGGAAATTTCTCAAATTTTTTTTTTTTAAAGTCACTTTTCAACAACTAAGGTCATATAGTGACTACATTGGGGATAATTCTATTCAACAACAGCACACAGCAATTCTAAGCCGGTCACCCATCCAAGTACTAACTGTGTATAATGTTGCTTAACTTTGTCGCACGGACGGGCGAACAGCCGAAATTGGGCGAATTAGGTGTTTCTATGAACACCTATACCAAAATTTTGTTAGTGCGGTCAATATTAGGTAGCGTTACAAACTTTAAACTAAAATTAATACACTCTGACATTTTATGTAAATCGAGTATAAAAATTAACAATCTTATTCAATCCCAATCAGATATAATTTATCTTGGATACAAACCCCTCTTAATATTTCAGAGAAAAAAACCTTTAGTAGAGGGCCGCGAGTCACCCATCTATTTTTGGTTTATTATTATCTGTGATCATAAGTTTTTTTAAAAGTGCTGCGTCGTAAATGCATACATTAGCGAGATAATATATACTTTTACTAGATAAAGTGTACATCATATTATTAAATACTTTCTCTAAAGACCAACATAGGAGCATGATGCATACAATGAATGTATATAGTAACTGAAATTTTATACTTTATCTGTAACATATACACCATAAACAATTATTGTATGGAAATACAAAACACATATTTTAAACATCTATATAAATCATATAAAATAAAAATAAATAAAAATAAAAACTAAAATACCAAAAAATTAAGTGACATAACCAACATGGTGTATGACAACGAAATGAAGACGATGACTATGCGGGTAGTTTAACTGAAATATTTATTTTTATTTTTATAAAGTTCAGATAAACAATTTTATATGACTTTAACATTTTATCAAAATTTGTATGAGTTGATTATAAAAATATATAGAGCATCTCATTCATAAAGTAAGTGTTACATTAAGCAGTCCTTAGACGTACCACATATCTGTGTCCTAATTAGTGGAATGTTCGAGGAATAAAAATCGAAAAACTCTCTTGCAGGGCACCGTGCTTAAAATTGTTTTAATTCGTTGCTTTCGTTACTAAATACTACTTTATCAATGAAGATCCAGCGCAGCGCACACCATTAGAAAATTGTCCTAGCAACGTATGACCGGGACAGCTAGTCACATTTAAGTCTGTGAATGTATGATTTCGCATAGGAAATTTCTCAAAATTTAAAAACAAATTTAAATTAATTATTATTTATATTTACACTTAAAAATAATTACTAATGCAATTTTCTTCGATTATCCATCGAAATTTCAACTCAATAACTATAATTAAATACTCATGTTTTGCTATACAATTTACATGCAAACAATTAAACAAATAATTATATTTTCTTGAATGTGAATGTTTTATTACAAATTTTAGCTACACGTGACGCATCAAACTAATAAGAAGTACCTTCCACGTCTATGAATGGTTCGAATAATAAATTATTCATTATTAAAAAATAAATTTAAAGTTTTTAATTTATAATACTTACTTTATATAATATTTAATTTATAATTTAATCAAACAAATTTTTTTTTTAATAAAACCAAAATAATAACTTTTTAATTTAAAAAAAAAAAAAGATGTTTAATCTTATATTTAATTTTTCTCATATTCAAGTGTAATAAGTATCACAAAAATTCTAAATTGATAATATAAAAATTAAATTTCATAAATAAATGGCGTATAAAACGGTAGATTGTTAAGTGTAAATAATTATATTAAGTTATAACTACATTTTCTTACTTATGTTAATAAATTAAGTCACACCGTCGTCTATTAAACACTTCTTGAATTTATAAATTGTAACCCTACAAAAAATTCTCGAATTTATAATAGTAAAAATTGAAAATCACTTTTCGGGATAAAAACTATCCTTTAACTAAACTTTAACTAAACAATACAATCGGGTTGAATGGTTTTGGAGATTAGTTCTATAGACAAACATCGTGACACGGGATTTTTATATTTATACAAAGATAATAATAAACAATATCGAACATCGAATATTATTTATTTGTACGTGGGCCTTGCAAAACAAGAAAAATGAACAAGTAATCTCGGGATAAAAATATTCATAACGTCTTTGCACTGCTTTAACTAAAATGTGTGGTTTTTGATTAATTTACTATTCACAATACCCACGCTATGCAGTTCAGATATCCATTTTTATCTAAAAACTAGTATGATTTCAGGTGTCTGCAATAGCTTATCTCCTCAGCAACATTAATCTGGTGGTCATGATAAGCGTATAACACTTCTATTTTATAAAAATTATTTCAAAAAATAAAGCTGGTGTTTCCCGTGTGATCTCATTTCAAATATGGTCCAGATCTGATGCCCCAAAGGGTGAGAAAGGGGGGAAATCTGAGTCATCTGAGAAAGGTAATGCGTCACAAGGAAAAATTAAAAATTATTTTTTACTTTTTAGTTCATTTTTTTTGAAGACGGTTTTTTTTTAAATTTTTTATTTTATAAACAAAGCATCTTCAAATCGGTTCACCCAATTGAAAGTTCTGTTGTAACAAACATTTAAAAAAACTACACTCGAATTGAGAACCTCCTCCTTTTTTTTGAAGTCGGTCAAAAACAATTCTGCCGTCACGTGATAAAACAATCATTTTCCGACAATCTGAAAATTTTGAAAACCAGTAATTTTGATATTGTAGGATAGAGAAAATTCCATTTTGTCACATGTTGAACAAAATGGGATTTGCATTTGTTTGTTAATGATCTTCCTATAACAATAACAAAAAAAAAAAAACAGAAGTACGTTTATTTGATTCGCTTCTCTTGCAGGAGCAATTGATTTTAAGGCCTCCGAAAAAGAATCTGCTTCACTATTCACAATTTTCGTATAGGAAACAGTTGTTGCCATAATTAAGGCATATCCAAATTATGATAAATGATATAATTATGACTATGGGCACCGGGACTAATATTAATAAATATAATACATGCACAAAAAACTAAAACAAATTAAACATATGTCAAATTAAAATGTGTACAAATACAAATCTTACAGCCCACTATTTAATTCTACAAAATAATTGTATGATGTAACCAAATTAGAGTGAATTATACAGATCTTATTAAGGCGGCAACAACATGTTTTTTTTGGTTTTAATTTGAAATTATTAATTAACGGAGAATTATTATGATTAGTTTTTTTTTAATTTTATTTTGAAATTATTAATAAATTAAAACTATGATTATTTTTTTATATTTTTGATTAAAAAAATTTTATGAACATTCTCAAAAAGCACTTTTTATTAGTTTAATTGTTGATGGTAACGCCAGAATATTTCGATATTGCAACATATATATTGAGTGCTATGTGATCGATCAACAGCTTGTTAGGAATGTAAAAAAATAATCGATTTAATTACACTTGAATTTTAACTTCCCTGTGTAATGTGGCAGATTATACCAAATTGTGACACATCTTTACATTTCAAGGTAACTAGAACCCAAATCCAACGTTTTCGTATGCTCGTTCTTGAAATTTTCGATTCGATTATCTCCAGAACAAAGAGTGATATGGACATGGAACCACTTTCATTTGCCGCGTAATTAAGTAACTTCAAACTGAAAGACCTCAACCAAATCAATCTAGCCGATTTTAGTTTAGGATAAAAAAAATAAAAAGAGACAAAAAATAACCATATTCGAAAAATCGAAATTTATTCGATTTTTTCGAATAAATTTCGATTTTTTCCCCAATTTATTAGATCAAATTATTTTGTACTTTATAAATACGTATTTCGACTTTGCAAACCGTCACCAAATTAGCAACGAGTAACATCTCCTCAGAGAATCATTACAACTAGCTAATTCATACTGATGATGACTACTTTGTAGTCGAAATACGTATTTATAAAAATACAAAATAATTTGATCTAGGAAATTGGGGAAAAAATCGAAATTTATTCCAAGATCACTTGTTTTAAATTACATTTTTTGGCAATAAAGCGGTTTTTTTATGCATATTTTCAGAAGAAAAATGAGGTAATCAAAATATTTTTTTATAAAAGTTCTGTACTTTCTAACCACAAGTAGTAATTTTTTTTAAAGAATTAAACAGTTATGAAAATTTGGTTGTACAATAATATGTATTTATTTTTAAAAAACCAAAAGCTCTCGTAATTATAGTCCATTATATACATAAATAAGAATTTAATTTTGGGAACTTTTGTAATTGTATTAATAAAATTTGAATTTATATAAAATACAAAAATTTTACTATTTTTTCTCAGTTGAAAATTTGAGCATACTTTTATTTTAATTTCCCCAATCATAGAAGAAAAAAAAAGTTAAAATTTTTGTAAAAATACTTTTGAAAGTACACAACCTTTTAATGTGCTTTAAAGCTAAAAATCAATTTTTCCGTTAAATCAGCAATATACAGAATTATGTAAAATTTTAAGCCCGTTTGGCCAAAAGATTCATTAATTTCAACAAATTAATATAAAATAATGTTTACACCCATGTCCATACAGAATAGACAAAAGTTCTGAGGAAAGATCTAATACCGCCTTTGACTACTTATTTTTAAATCATAATTTTACCATATTGAACACTTCCGTACAATTATTTTCAAATTGCAGTTGATTATTTTAACCACCCACAAAAAAATTACAATCCAAAATCGTTCGTTGTATACTTTTAATTATTTTGAAAAATAAAGTGACCTTAATTACAATATACATACACTTTATTTAACACAAAGCCGAGCAACATATTAAAATTACACTCTTTGTTAATAATACACAGAGTTTTAAAATTGTGTTCCATATGTTTATGAATGTTTCATGTTCCATAAATATAAAACAAATAGTTATCAATATAATTAAACTTGTAAATATTAGATTTGCAGAAAACGCACTCAAATCATAAACTATTTTCTCCATAGTTTTTCAAATTAGTTTACAATTAATACTCCTATTTTATAATAATTCTTAAACAGAATTACCAAATTTTGTATTTTAAGAATATTAAAAGTATACGCATTTTCTTGTAAATAAGACGACAAAACTTTTCTTTACAAAGCTATTAGATAGTACAATAATATAAATTCACATAAAATGAGTAATATAGTGACTCAGAGTGATGGTCTAGAAATTTAGAATGTAAGAGGTCGTCAGTTCGATTCTCAGTCAAATCTTATGGACCATAATAATTTTTTTAAAATTATGATCAATTCTAACATCCTAACTTTGAAACACTTAGTACTTTTTATTATTTGTGTACTACATATTAAATAACACAATTTATTAAAATAATTATGGGCCTCATAATTAATGATACATCTTTTAAGATGACCATGTCCATAATAAATTGGATTTCATAAATAGCAAAATATCCAACATTACTTACAAGGTTAACTTCATTAATCAAAAAGAAAAATTTTAAGCGTTTAAAGTATTTTTTTACACCAAAAGAATTTGATAAAAATATAAACACGCGAAGTTCAACTTTAATCTTGTGTAAAGATAAAATTTTTGTATTGACTTTATCAACCTTTCAACAATAACATATATAAATCATAAAAAAAAAAACAAACAAATTTATTGGATAAAAAAAAAAGCTTACCGAAAGGAAATGTACACAATACAAATATAAACAAGGGTAATAAACTTGATCCAAACATTATGGATTTATTTCTGTTATAAAATCACACAAAAATATTATTATTATAAAATTCACTTTCAGTTTTAAATCCAAACAATCATTAATGAAAGCTAACGGGCCCACACACTTAAAAAAATCTTAGGGGAAAAAACAACAATATATAATATATATAAAAAAAATTAACTGGATTAACGCATGTCTATCGTGTGTCACGATAACAAACAACAAACCACTTCACCAAATACAACGACGATCGTTAACTAACTGCATAACAATTCAAACTAAACTCTCATGGTATGTTGTAATACAATCAGTGTAAAAATCGAACTTAATCGGATATGTTCGGCTGTTTACAATGTAATGGTTTATTATTGAAAATTTTTTTACAGAAAATATTTAATAAACTTTTGTAATTCAAATTTCTTGCCAATAATAATAAAACAACAAGGACAACAGCTGCGCCCCTTATACCTAAACCTATTGATCCTCTTTATCTTCCTTTAAAATACTACATTATCTTAACGCTAAGATGCCTTCTAGCTCAAGGTGCAGTGGATTTGTACAAGTGCAAATGAAGGGAAATGAAGGGTTCATCGTCTTTCCGACATAGCAAATTGGATCGTCTTAAATTCCCAAGGTATAAAGATGATAGTTCAACTGACATTGTCCTGTCAGAAGACCCATAACGAGAATAGTAAACGTGGTTCATGACGAGTAGAGTTGAGTATGCATGCTGGATGCCGAGTAGCCATACTTCTACGTCAAGGACTCGAATATAACGAATCTGTTAAGCTAACTTAGTTTTCACTTCAAAACTTTTACTTGGAATAAATCGAAAAATAAAATTTACATAATGATTAGAGGTATATTATAAGAGTAAAACTTAGGGAATTTTTGTTTTTGAAGTTTTGTGTTTGCGTAGCTCTTAATGGCATAGAGTTTGAAAAATCTACAAAACAAGGTACACTATATGCTGAGACAGAGAAAAATACAAAACACCAAAGGCCTTCGTATAGTTGAATGAAATTTAACACAAATGAAAATGACAAAAACTTTGTACTCCTTTTTACGAAAATTGGGCGGTCTATGGAGTACGCAATTTGGCAAACTTATAGTTTATATAGAGAAGGACTGGACAATGCTAATATACATATTTTTTTTAATTGGCCATAAAAAATACATCTAATCAATAAAAAAAAACATTACACACACTTTGACACACACACATATAAAAGGTGTAGCTTATATTACACACACTGCGGTATACATGCATATATACTCTTTTGTTTAATAAACTGTTTTGTTTAAAGGCAATGATATTCACATTTGAGTGATTACGGTCGAATTTCGGCAGCTGTAACGGGACTCTTCTGTTAATAAACTAAAAATATGTTTTTATTTAAGACTCAAATATTTATTGAGTAAAAAATTATTAGCTCTCACATATGGTTAAAAAAATAAGTCATAAAACCATGGGACCGTTTAACCAATTTTGGTCCTGTATGAGCTTTCTCAATTGTAAGGTTTAAAATCAAAAAATTTAATTCCCAATCTCTTTTCTTTTTTGAGTTATCTAGGTGACAGACAGACAGACGAAATTTTGTTGATATTTTCAATATTTTCTAGCGTTGCAAACTTTAGAGAAAATTTAAAATATCCTAGTATAATTTAGACTAAATTTAAAATATCCAAGCATATGTTGCAAGCATAAAAATTTTTTATTAAAAAATAATAATTCTTATTTTAAACATTTAAAAAAATCACTAAAATTTTTAGAGCTTAAAACTATAAATCATAAAAAATAAAAGAGTATTAGATTTTTACGATTAATAACGAATTAATAACGGTAAATTATGGGCAGGATGTATTAGAAGCCAATTCTGAACAAGTTCAATGAATTTTTTTTTGAAATGTGTTCTATAAATTAAACATAAAATAAATAAATTATTTTTTATTATTTTAATGAATGTTTCATGTGCATTATGCAGCATACTGTCTGTGTAAAGTGTTACTAAAATACATAAAAATATAATAATAAACTATTGTGGAACAATTTGTAACGGGTTTTTTTTTACAAGACGTATAAAGCTATTTAAAAATGATGATATTATAACATAGAATTTAATATATTTATGTTTGTGTGACTCTTCTTCGTTATAATACTCTTCCTTCTAATCATTCTCGTCAAATTTATGTTTACGAATATACTGTTTTCAGCTCCTTCTTTTATAGTTATATATAGGCTGTCCTAGAAAACACAAAACTTCATGCCTTTAGGTGTGGTTCTTGACCTCAAAACTACTTATTCCACACCATAACGTTCGTTTGATATATTATTCTGTTTATTACGTAAAAAATAATAGAATTCAACTTTATTTTTTTTGTTATAAATTAGAATATAAAATATATGTGTATAGTATTAGCCACTAGTTAAATATAGCCGTCATATTATACTTTCACTAATCAGATTATTATTTTTAGTCGTCTAATTGTCTGTTGTAACTTTGCCGCCGCGTGGATTACAGACTCGTTCAAGTTCAAGATTTTTTTTCGAACAGTGTGTAGGTACTACTTAGAAAGAACTTTGCCAGGAAATTTAATGACTATTGTTAAAAGCCTGGAATTAGTCATATTTCCTAGAGAAATTTTTTAAATACATATAATAGGGAAGATGCACCGATTGTGTTTATCATTTCAATTGAATTGTCTTAACTTTATGAACTTGAATTTAAAGTTATTTTTTAAAAATCTTAAAAAATAACCAAAATATGGCCGTTCAAAGAAGGAGATTTGAATAAATGACGTCATACGTCATGTTCATCTCCATAGTGATTATACATAACCGTCATGCTACGATAAGAGGTTCTATTTATTTACGTTGTCCCATCTTTAAACTGCTTTTAGTCTATTTTTTTCTTGAACTCAATATAATAACTTCTATGTGACACCGAATTTGCAAAATTTTTGGTCATTTAAATCGTAAATAATCAACCTCAAAGTTCGTAATTCCTAGAGTCATTTCCCATTCAAAGCATGTAAAGCTTACTGGCCTTCCAACTATTTTCTAAATTATTAGAAAAAACTCTATATATATGTATATAATTCAAAAAAAGTAGAAAAAATAATTTAAAAAAAGCACCGTTTTCGAGATATTAAAAATATTAATTTTTATCTCCTTCATGCACTTTTCCTGCCATAACTTGAGTGAAGAACAATTTTCATCCATAATTTCAAATTGAAACTGAAAAGTTTATCCTTACCAATATTTTCCAAGCTCTAAACTTGTCTGCATTTATAACATAGTTAATGCTCTGAGTATACTACACAAAGTAGTTTTACGCTGAAATTACCTTAAAAATCAGATTTCGACCAAATCATATCTTTTTATGTATGAATTAGCTAGTAGTATTTGAGACGCTATTGCTTTTATATAGATATTAGAAATATGTTGCTTAATATTTTTTTATGATATTTAATCGAGATATCAAACAAGATTTTTTCCCTGTCTATTTGCCATTGGCATTTTGCCAATAAATTAATATAAACACTGCATATACCTCTATGGTAAAATTATCGAAAATATATATTCATACATCACCCAAATCTAGTAGGATTTATCAAAAGGTGTTTGTAATACAAACTATGTCGTTAGTATACAACAACATTTCGAAAAGGGGAGAAAATAGACATAGAAAAATTGTAAAATAGTAATTTGATTGATCTCCGTTAAGCTAGCAGAGCAAAGTATTCAAAATTAAATTTAAATATGCTCAAAATTAGGTGCTGTAAAATTCAATTATATGCTAAAATTTTTTATTTAGAAAATTGAGTCATTCTGATGCACTGCTATCATGATATTAATCTGGCATAGCATTGTAAAAAAATAACTTTAATAAAATTATGTACGTACCAGATTAAGGTGCTTTTAGATGTTTTTATGATATTCCTTCAATATCACAAAATTACGAAAACAAATTCCTGCAATATGCTAGTTTTTTCAGCAGTGGCTCATGTGGCATGAGTTTTTGGGTAATTTTGATTTAATTGATTTATTGAATGCTTATGGTGTAGCTCCTAAAAAGCACCTAATTTGAGTACTTACATTGTATTATTAATGTTTTAATTTCAGAATTGCTCTGCCAACGTGATATCACAACAGCAGTGCATCTTGATCAATTTTCTTCATTTAAAATTTGAGCATTTAATTTCAATTCAATTATTCATTAAATTTTTTTTAAATAATACATAAATGTACAGAATAAGTAAAAAAAAAATAGGATGAGGCATATGAAGGGAAGGGTAAGGTATGCAGTTTTGGCTGACTGTATAAAGATATTCGACCCCCGATACTAATGATCAAATGGCTACCGAATATCACAGAGGAAGTGATTTGGTTCGGGATGAGGAATACACTTGATACTTAGATAAAGTACATAAAAGATTTAAATAAAAGCTGTAAAATTACAGAAGTCAAAAAAGTTAAGTTTACCAGTTTTAATCGATGCAAGATTAAAAACCATAGAAATTTATCAATCAAAATGAAATAAACATAATTATAATTAAAATTGATATCGATTATTTATTATCGATTCAACAGTGAAGTCAAATTTGAAGGGAGAAATATCCTTACAGAATAAATGTAAATGAAAATAAGTATACATAAATCTATTGTTAATACAATTCTGCGAAGCACAGTGTATGTCATTTAGCAAACAAAGATTGCCTGTCTACAATTAATTTTCAAAAAATGGAAAAGGCTCACAGAAAAACTTCTTCTAATGAGTAGGAACAAATATTTCATAAATGCTTTGGTACTGCAGCCCGAAAACTCGATCTATCCCTCTCTATTAAACAATTTATTGTTATACAATTTGAAAGTTTATTATACAGACGATTGCCTATGAGGTCCAAGATCTGCACATTTGTAACTGCAACAGCGATGCAAATAACTACGCTGTTGTCTTGGAAAACGTGTTGTACTAACTTTATTTAAAATAAAATAATTTAAAATTTTGTTGCACTATAATTTAATTTTACAGCATCTAAATAGCACTTAATTTTGAGCGTATTTAAATTTAATTTTGAGTACTTTGTTCTGCTAGCTTGACGGAGATGAAAAAATAGACCGTAAAAAAATAGTAAAATAGTAATTTAACGCGACTATGTAGGCTAGCATTTGAATAATGTCGTAAATCATTGTGTTTTTTTATGTCACGTAACATGCAGATCACAAATAAATTTATACTTCCTTTTATTATCATCATACACTTGGAATCATCAAAAATGGCACCAGTCATTCATTGGTTTCGAATGTATACTCACATAAACAAAAAACGCAACGACTTGAATCTTCCACACTTACTTAATTTTTTCAGTTTGTATGAATGTTAGATAAACAAAAGTAATTCTGATAAACAACTCAACACAATATAACAGTCGGATATTTCATATTTTTAAAAAGGCATAAAAATCCAAATGTTGCATTTTCAGTTTTTTTTTTTTTTGAGTATAGATCGTGATGATTTTCGAATCCAAAATATTAAACATTATGACAAAAGTGTAATTCATAGTCGTAATTTTTATGAATCAGTCCAATTTTTACGTATTTTAAATTTTTATGTTAACAAAATTTTTGAATTAATTTAATATTTTCTTCCAAACAAAGCTTTTAAGCGAATAGAACTTTGATAGTTCTAACCTGAATTGCAGAGATGTATTTGGAAAAATTATAAATACATAAACAAAAGTATTAACAAAAACTATAAGCGGTGTTTGGATTTAATTTTCTGATTTTTATATTTTATGTGGTTTTTGTGATTCTGTGTTGAGCCTTAAAATCGTCAAAAAATCCAAAACAGTTTGTATTGCTGTGTTTAAGTTTTCAAGGATTCTTAAGGCTTAGAATAACAAAAAATAACACTTATTTTACAATTGGATGGGTAGTTTTCTAGCTATCGCTTAAAATTTTGCCGAAATATTGACCTTTGGGTGGGATTTCAGGTGAAATCTAATAAACTACACACCCCTTCACAAAATGGATGTTAATTTTGAAATCTACAGGTCAAACTACTCTTATATACATTATTTTATCGAAAACTGAGGCAAACAATTTTTTTCGGTTTCTTGCGATAAATCAACAAATGTTTTTGGTCGCCTGGTAGTTTCACTTGTAGATTTCAAAAATATTATCAATTTAACAATTGGTTGGGAAGTTTTTGTTATATCACCTGATATCCGATCAGGAGAGCAATGTTTCGGGAAATTTTCTAGCTATATTTCGAAAACTACTCATTCAATCATAAAATAAGTATTGTTTTTGGTTGCCTCAAGCGTGAATAACAAACCTAATAAATATACCATTTTTATAGTGCTTTATAAGTGCATATAATCACAAAAACCACGTAAAATTTGAATAGTCAGAATCTGTCTTTTTCAACAAAATTCAGTTCAAACTCCGATTTGGCACCCGGATTAAAAAATATGCCAATATGTAATACATAAATTGTTTTAAATGCGATCTTTTCGGACCAAGTACATTAAACGTTTACGATATGCATCTGTCACTATCTACAGATAGCACAGGTGTGTTTTGGCAATATTTTTAGTACTTAAATAAACGAAATACGATTATTTTTGATGACCCATAAAATTCGATTGTTATAGAAAATGTGATCAGAGCATAAGAAAAGATTGCTAATAATGTTCTGTAATCTGTATTATACATATTACTATGTAATGAACAAGACGATTTTGTATTTTGTTTGTACTGATCTATCTATTTTTGTTACGCAGGAACTTTCGAACATGTTTTCCGCTTTTTATGAAATTTGCTTGACACGTTTATCATATTCAGGAAATTTTAAATTTTTTGTGCCAAAATGCATCATCAGGAGCTTCACAATAACAACTTTAATTTCTAAACATGAAATTGTTATTCTCATTAACGGTGTGATGAACTGTCAGTAGGTTTTTGTAATTAGTTTCTATAAGGAAAAAAGGGGAATCATACATAGAAAATTTTACATTTATAACCAATAGTATAATATTATTATTTTTAATGTAATTGTAATACTTACTTCTCATAACAAAAATTTTATCTCCGTTATAATTTATGTATATTCAAAATATCTTCCACCCAAAAACAAAAAATGATAATAGTAATAATAATATGTTACTGATCCATACTTAATTCAAAACAAAAATAATTACATTATAGTCTTGGCTATCAACGTAAATTTTTTGTTTATGTATGTGTTATATTCTACATAGGTGTATTTTAAAATTGTTTTTCCCTATAAAAAAATAATTCGGCGGATAAAGGATAAAGACGTGTTATCTCTATTTTAGCCGCCGGCCCAAAAACAACAGGGTGTTAGAAGTTTGTGTGTTTGCGCTATCATAGCTCCTGAACGGATGAATCGATTTTTATTTTGTTTTTTTGTTTATGCTGGGTAGGTGAAATAGTCGGTGAAATGTGCTTGGCTATGTTTGATGAAAATTGGGAAGGATTGCCGCCGCCACAAAATAGCGGATTACATATTTTTCACTACTCCCTCAGTATGGGTATGAAATGAAATGGCTTAACTAGTACAATATGACAAATTTCAAATCGCAGATGTGTCGGGGGTTTTTTAATTTCTAATTTATGTTTGTCTTCCTAATGAAAATAAGGTTCACCATCTAATCCTTGCTGTTTATAAGAATACTATATTTAGTATACACGAGCCGTTTTACGTAAAATCTAAGAGGGAACGACAGTTTTCAAGTAAAATCTTCATAAAAAACAAATAATTGAATACATTAATCCTAATGGCATCCATACACTCTCAACATTTCCATCAACGTTTTCGTTAACATGTTGATGATCGTCCGTCCATACACTTCCAAAATTTTCTTCAACGTTTTCGTCAACATGTCGACGCTATCCATACAAATTTGTCGTCAAGACGTTAACGAAAAAAGGTGGCATTTTGTCAATTTGTTTGTCAAATTTGTTAAGAACATCTTCGTTGATAGTGTATGGGCTAAGGAATTTGTTTCATCAATTTTTTTTTAACGAAATAATTGATAAAAAATTTATGTTAAAATAATAATATAGTAAATAAGCCGGGAAAACGTTTAAATTTGAAAGTGCTAAAAAAAATGTTTTAATTTCAAAATTTCGCTACGAAAATCGTCTCTCCAGGTGTTTTTGAGGTGACTGATGACGAATCCTAGGAATTAAAGGGGGTTTCAATCCCATTAAAACCTCCTACAAGTGACAAAGATGAAACAAATTTGAAATTTGAAATTTCATCTCGGAAATCGTCTCTCGAGTGTTATCGGGGCTGCTGATCACAAATCAAAGATAGATGTGAATAGTTGCAACTCCATTAAACCACCCCTAGAAAAGACAGGGCAGAGAAAAAAAATTTTTTTTTAATTTAAAATTTTGTACCATAACTCTTCGATTTGTAATCAGAGATTTTGAATTTAAAATATACTTTATCTCTGTTACTTCTGGAGGGTACCCCCATTAATGGGGTTGAAACTATACTCAATGTTGAAATTTTCTCAATTTTCACAGTGAGACAGAGATTAGTGGTGATGATTATTCCTGAAGGTCTAAGGATCACGTACAAAAAAGAACATTTAAAATCGTAGCTGTTTCACCACTTTTCCATATTCTCCAGCTTATTAAGTGGACTATATTATGGCTTCTAACAAATAACTAAATATATATTATATTACACTGTACAGTAAGTACAGTAATCCACGTATCATAGAATATACAACATACGATGGTAGGTAGTATGGTATAGCCTTTAATCAGAATCCATCATCAATTGCATTTGGTGATGACTATTTTAAATTCAACTAAAATAATGTGGATAAGAATTTGAATTCCATTGAAATAACGTCATTGATATGATGTTGTTTATTGTTTACATAAAACACATCATGAAGGTTATATGAACGTCATATGTAATACCAAATACCTTTTGGTAAATAATTATTCTACCACATAATAATAATAATAATATGTATATGGGCGGGTGTTTGAAAGTACCTAAGAGTCAATTATATCATTATAAATGTCTACTGTTTGTTTTTAATTAACTACGCACAATTACACAAAATAAGTTTAATGAAAATAATTTGTCTATAATTAATAATTGATTGGATCAATTACAATTTAAATCCAAATAGACGAAGTAACAGGGAAAAAACATAAAAATTAAGAGGAAATATTGCGATTGTTTGACTAAATATTGTAATTCCGATTTTTTGACTAAATTTTATATTTAGTACCTATCTAATAGTGAAAATAGTAGAATTTGGTCTGGAGCATTTTGTTTGGTCGCCATTTTTCCAAAATACCAGTCACATTTTTTAGTTTTTTTTATTATTTCTTTGATTGTTATTTGATTATTCTTTAATTATTTTTGAACTACGAGATTCATAGATCTGTAATTGGTTGCAATATGGAAAACTTAAAAAAACCTATCTAATATCGAAAACCTAATCTTAAAATTGCCTAATTCTAAAAATTGCATTTTAGTCATAACATTTGTCGCCGACATCGAAGGAAACCAATATGTAGGTGTTTTGTTTTCAAAAAATAAATTTATAGAATTTGGCAATTTTTCTGTTAGGTTTTCAATATTTGTTATTATAAATATAAGAATTGGATAGGGTTTTTTAAGTTCTATATTTTGCAACCAATTACAACTCTGCGATTCACGTAGTTCAAAAAGAATTAAAGAAAACCCAAATTTGCAAATAGACTTCATTTCAATATCATTTTTTGATGTTATGTTTTAAAATGAATCAATGATATATAAATACTAGGTTTTGTACGGAATATTTCTTTTCCTAAATTAAAAGAGAGATATTAAAAAAATAAAACTAAAAAATGTGACCACTGTGTTTTGGAAAATAGGCAATCAAACTGAAAGATCTTGGGCGAATTTAGTCAAAACTTTTTTTTCATTTTTTTTAAGTACTAGGGACAATATTCAGTTAAAAAATTGCTCTTACAAAAATTTCGCATCATTTTATTTTTGTTCCCTGTTGCTTCGGCTAAAATGCAGATATTGCAAACGTTAATCAACGTATGTAATTTGATATATATATAAAAAAAAGGTCAATTAAACTTTGTATAGGGGTATTTGAATATAGTCTAGCACCTCTAGAGGTCACACGAAAGTAATCCAACATTTCCGGAACATTTCATTTTACCGATTATACTCGTCATCAAAGCTTACGTAGAAAAAAATTGGTATTTTTAAAATAATTAGTAATCTAATTTCTTCATAATTATTTCCACATTGAATGCAAAAAAAAAACCGCATTTTCATAGCTTGCAATAAAACCACAAAAAAATTTTTCAGATGAAATAATGTTTTTTTTAAGAATATACATCATTTAAAACGAATATTTAAATGTACAATTTTTCTAAATAAATGTTGACAAAAAATTTCAAATAATCTCCCTGATAAACGCGTTTGTATAACTTATCGTATTATAAATTTTTCAGAGTAAAAATTAATTTCAAAGCATTCGAAATGGTAATGAAAAAATATAAATAGTTATGAACTCATTTGCCATCATTTGGTAATATATATTGATTTATGATAATCCTATCCTCCCTGTCTTATATCCTATAATATCCTATTTACTAATATCTATGTATATATATATATAGTAATATATATACCCGAAAGTATGTCTGTATTGTTACGCTTGCACGCAAAAACTGCTGAATGGATTTTAATGAAATTTTACAATATTGTAGCTTTGACATGAGAATAACAGATAGATAGAGAGATACAGGTTTAGCACGGGTGTCCAACACTAAATACCAGGTGCCCCACAGCAAATACCGGGTGGTCCAGAGAAAATACAAATCAAAGTACTGGGTGCCAATATCACAGCAATGCCTGAGCGGGTCTGCTAGTAAGACATACATTGTGTTACCAAATGGTAGTTGTAAGTTTGTAGTTTACAACTCATTTTTACTGAACACTAATTTTTTTATAAATTTAAACGTATCTAATAGATTTCTATTGCTCAGTTCAATACGTATTTATGTAATCCCTACCAGTTGTATCCGTGCTTACTCCCCTGCGGGATTCAAAAAAATTTCTCAGTCAATAAAAAATACAGAATGAAAACAGCACACAAAATGATTTTTTTACTGAAAGATTTATCTTACCATTTAGTCCTATTGGGAGGGATATTATTTCAGGTTATTAATATGAACAAAGGTGAAATTTTGAGTGCGATTGTCAGATTCTACAACCTGTATATTTTGAACAACTTTTGTTGAATTAAAACATTACATCCAGAAGTAGAAATAAGATTTGTACCCCTATAGAACATCTATTATGGTATTTATTTGAAAGGTGAGTAGAATTTAAAACATTACACATGTGCCGGAAATAGAGTCAAGGACCTTCCAAATATACCTTCAAATTTGGTTGATTCTAAATTTGCTATATTTCTCATCCAAATATTATAGCAAAGGCTCAATATTATAGCAAAAATTGAAAATTAAATTAAAATTGATTCAAAAGCAAATAAGTTATAAGCAATCAAAGATTATTTCCCATCTCTGTGAAAAAAACAGCGTTTTACATATAATTTATATGGACATACTTACAAGTGACGTCATATGCAAGTATTTTCCTCTCTATTAAACATAATTTTTGAATGTCCACATCTTGCTTCTTTTTAAAGATTTAAAAAAAATAACAATCCATATGTTCGGAAGATCCAACTGTAGATTATACGAAAAAATGTTTCAAACATAAGTTGTTTGTATTAAAAATATACAACATTTTTTTAATGTACAATTATGGGAACTACGCAATATATCTGGGTAAATGAAAAATTTTTTTGCTTGAAACATACCCTGGAGAATTTTCTACCTTTCGGTGAAATCTACATCAAACGTACAAATCAGTTTAGCTTGTTATGCGGGCAAGCAGACAAAGTATGAAAACTCTAGTCGTAATGATTCTTCAAGGAGACGTTACTCGTTACTAATTTGATGACGGTGTAAACTTGGGGCAATTTGGGGGAAAAAAATCGAAATTGACTCGGAAAATTGTAAAGTTCTCTCTGATATTATTCAATAAAAATGGTATTACAAAAATGTATCACCAACAAAACTCAATCCATGGAGCTAAACAATGCAGAAAACCTCATGACAGCAACAAAAGCGATAAGAATTGCAAAGTCGTTAAATTTTTGTATAACACTATAACATTATAATGATTCATATTTTATTACAAGTACCATAAAACTAATTATTATTCATAATATGTGGATACTTATTAACTTACACCTAACATATCCAACAATAGAAGCTAGGCTATTTCGGTTATATAAAGCATCCTATATTTTCCCCTAAAGATTAATATGAAAATAAAAACAAAGCATTATATTATACAACATTATATATAGTGCAGTTCCTATAGAACTTAACAACATGAAACCGTAGAAATACTACTACAGTGAATGAATGTATTGATGTAAAATCATCACAATAGGGAAGATGCATAAATTTTTATCATTTCAATTGAAGCGTCTTTACTTCACGAACATGAATTTGAAGTTAAGTTTTAACAATTTTAAAAAATAGCTAAAATATGGACGTTCAAAATTCTTAATTAAACAAAGAAGGGGATTTGAATAGGTGATGTCATGCAGGTTCATCTCCATAGTGATTATACATAAGAGTCATTCTATTATAAATCTTTCCCTCAAAATTTAAGATAAATAATGTTACCATCAGCGAATGTGTTGATGGTGAATAAAAATGTTATATAAATTACATTAATATTCAAAAATTTTGCGTTTTTTCTATAGAAAATGACCGCTTATCGTAGAATCACGCATTAAACATTTTTATTGCAAGATGGAGATAGAAAACAATCCTTACGAGTTTATAGCTTATTCGTTTTTGAATAAATTTTAATTTAATTGTCGAATTTTGTTTTGTATTGAGTTTCACATTGCATCTTCCCTATTCGTTTGTAAAACAAATATTTCTTCATGGTTTTTTATAAGCTTAATTTTTTTTTTTCGCTATTTTCGATAAAATGTAAGGTTTTCCAGTTATTTGTTCAAAAACATTAAAAAAACATATATTAAGCACGAATAACTAAAAACATATTGGCTCTGCGAATAAACTTCCAGTTATTATTTTTAATATTGCAAATTTAATCTTCCATATGGAGCGTAGTAGCGTGTTTGGAAGGTGTACGCAAAATAATGTGGTAAACAAAAGTATTTAACATATAAATCACTTCACTGACGCAGAATTCCTAGAAAAAAACCTCTAGAAACTCTACTAATATACAAAGCAGTATATTTTGTAATACTTACCTAAAAATGCAAATAGCTTGTCTTCTGTTTTTCTCATATTAGAGAATCAATAATTTTTTATGTGAACCAATAATATTACAACAATGTCTTTGATATTTAATATTATGATGAAAATATCAAGAGTACCTACTACTACAGTGAGTGAATGTATTTATTATTGATTTTTAGCCAACCAAACCCATTTTTATGTGTGAACAAAACACGTACAAAAACATGTTAAATATTATTTGTTATAATATTGTAATGGTGTGTTAAAATATCATTCAATGCAATGAATTTAATTACAAAGAAAAATAATTTAATAAGTGGTCCGTACCAAGAATACTATAACAACTTTAGGGCGATCTTGAGAAAATCAATTTTCTTTGAAACATTGAATACAAATATTTATAAGTACTAGTCTCGACTGTGGTTGAAATTCGACCATCTCTCAAACATCTTTAGTAATTAACTATAATAATTGTTACAGAAAAAGCTACGTTATGCTACATGAGGGGCGGGAGGGGTCTAAGATGGGCTAAAATATGACCAAGTGGTATATGGACGCTCTCTAAAATGTATTTTATCATATTATAAATTTTTTTGATAGTCTTGATAACGCCGTAACGCAACTTTGACGAGTTACAGCAACCTTTGTATGGACATGGACGCTAACACCGTCGTGTAACAAAAGTTGATACGCGACGATGTTATATCGTGTCCCACAAATTGTCGGTAAATTTGAATTCCATTAAAAGATGTTGCTAGGTGGCGTTACGAATAGTGCGGACTCAATAACGTAACATTATTCATTTTTATTTTAAAATGAATAATGTTACGTTAAACAAGACAAGACGTAAACATTATTCATTTTTATTTTAATTGTATTTAAATATTTCGATATGGAGTGGAACGAACAAAATACAATACAATTTACTGAAAGTTATCAACATAAACAAATTCTTAAAGTGAAGGTACTGCTTGGTAAACAGATGGAACGCTATGCAACACAGAGTTTCGATACGGTGTTACCTTACGAACGAATGTTTCACGTGTGTATACTGCTTTATATTTATTTGTCTTCTTTATCATTTTATTTCAACAAATTTAATTCATAATATATATTAATATTCTTTTTTGGATGGCAGATAGGAAGAAAGAAAGAAGTAAGAAGCCGTTTTACATCTTTAATAAATGTTGGGAAAAAACAGTAATTACCATCTTCCATCTGCCAGACCTTGGATTTTGTGATTAGTTATTAAGCTAACTAAAGATGATTTAGAGTCTATTATTATACTATGATTTACTCAAACTTAGGTACCAACTCTAGGCTAAAATTTACTTTTTAGTCTTATTTACTCTAAAAAATCTTAAAGCAAGAATAAAAAATTTTTCGGATTTTTTGGCGATTTATAATGTTTTTCGTAAAATTGCAAAAACAACGAAGTTTAAAAAATCACTTAAAGCGCTCTTTTTCGACAAAAATCAGTCCAAATATCGGATCGGCATCAGTATCCAAAAACTTCTTTGAAATATATTCCTCAAATGGTCTCAAATGCATATTTTTGTAGGTAAATTTTTAATCTATAGTATGGTTATAGTTTTTAAGCATATTATTCAATAGTTTTTAGGTTAGATTCTTATTTGTAAAAAACGTGTCTGATTTCATTATGGCCTACTAGGCCATATTAGCCATACATACAGGGAGGCGGTGAATATGGTCTACCAAGCCATATTGAATTCAAATAACATAATCATTCTGGTATTTTTTCCGTCTAAAGAGAAAACTTTAAGCTTAGTGCAAGGATTTAATTAAAAGAGCAATCGAAGATGTGCGGAATAAGATAAAGAACTCCGAGCTGTATAAAGTTCCCCGCACCACTTTTAAGACGTTTGGCAGCGAAAATAAATCTACCAGATTATAGAGTGTCTAATATCAAGTTAGAACGTAAACGTACATTACCTCAGGTACAAAAGAATCAATCAAACATAGGTGCCCTTATATTTTGTTCTTGTAAGCAATATGGCTCATTTCATTTGTGGCCAACATGGCCCGACGCCATAATTAAATTTTAAAGATTGTTCAAGATTACGGTAAATGTTTATTCAAGTTATGATTTTGATGTTAATTACTTTTAATTAATTATTGTTGATTATATTTCAGTTCTAAGACAGAATTAACCAATATAGAAGTTTTATCTCATGAATCTTGTGTTTTATTGAAAAGCTTAAGGTATGCCATATTACCTGAACTTACTTTACCCATATTCCATTTCGGTCTTGGACTGGCTGTTTATATTGTAGATTAATGAGAGAAACGTGTGTAATAAATATTCTTTCTCTGTTTATTGCAAAACAAAATCTTATTAGTATTTACACCAATCAACATGATCGTACTACCTTAAACATTTTCTAATAAAATATTCAGATGTAATAATCCATTGAGATTAAAGAATTACAAGTTACAAGTTTGCAATAAAGCATCTTCAATAAAATAATAAAAATATAAAAAAGTTATAGAAAAAAATAACCTCACCTGATAGATTATTTTGGCGATAAAGGAATATGGTCGTCTCGCAACTATCTATGACATTTTATTATTCATAGATCGTTCGAATAAAAAAATATATAAACTTTGTGTTCAATGGATGGTTATTTTAATTTGAATATGCCGATACGTGTTTCCTTAACGTTTATTAAACATTCTCAAGGTTAATTTTTTAAATGTTATTTGATGTGTTAAAATTCTTAAATACAACATACTACTATCAAAAAATACAAACAGCAAGCAAGGGCCGCGGTGGGCTTGGTCTTTAGCAACAAATCAACCACTTTCTGGTTCAGTAAAACTATGGGCACCGTTCATTCAAGTGGTTTAATTTGTTTCTGTGCTTACGAAATACTAGTTTAACAACCGAATGATAGATAAATAACTCTGTGAATGGTGTAATTTAAATGAATAATTATTTATATTTGCAATTAAAAATAATTACTAATGCAATTTCTTCAATCATTCTTACAATTGTCAACCCAATAAATTCAATTCAATGTATTTTTTTTTTTTGTAATTATTCAATAATTTATGTTTGATATTTGCTATACAATTTACATGCAAACAATTGAACAAATAATTATATTTTCTAGAATGTGAATGTTTTATTACAAATTTTAGATACTCGTAGCGCATCAATCGCTTACAGATTTGCTAATATTAATTTCAGGCAGAAAACAAAAATGAGGGTATAGAAGAATTTATTCTAAGCAAAATAGCGTTTCATTTTTCCGAAATTGCATTGACGATCTAAACCTAAAAAATTCCCCAAAAATATAATATGTTTTTTTGTTAATATCAATTAGTGCCTCCTACATAAAGAAAAACACAAAAAACCGTTAAAAATCGGTATATTTTTAGCTGTATATTCCTTTTTTTATATTGCTTTTGGTCAACTGAATCTTCATTTTTTGTTTTTGGAGTGAAATTTTTTAAATATTTGTCAAACTTCTATTTTTGTACAAATATGCATTTTCGAAAAAGTATTCATCAGCAGTTCTCTGACATCGTGGAGCATTTTTCGGACATCTAAATCTTCATTAAAAGTTGTACTATCATGCAAATTTATTTAAAATTTTTATTTTTATATAAATCGCAAAAGATTTTCTAGCTATAATTTAAACTAAAAGATAATTAATACTTTTTTACGACTATATGAAGAAAATTTTTTTTCCCTAAATTTTTAAATCTGGAGCTTTTTTATTTTATTGTTGGTGAAAAATAGTTATATTTTACTTATCAAAATATTCGTAAATTATGTAAAAAATAATAATATAAAATACAAATAATCAGAAAAATTGTAAAATCAATTTTCTCATATCTTCTCTTCCATCATTATTTATAGAGAAATTCTAAATATTTTTCGAAATATAAAAATTTTAAATAAAATTGATAATTTTAACATAATTTTACTTTTTAAATTTATATGGATTAAATTTATACGAATGTGCTAAGTAACACATGGACTGAAAAGTCCCGGGCCTAACAAAGAAAACACAGTTTTTTTGGTTCAAAATTAGCTTTATTCATCAACGTAATCTCCGTCAAGAAAAACGCAATCATTCCAGCGCCGCTCTAACTTTTTTATACCACTTTTGTAGAACGATTTATCTTTTGCCTCAAAATAAGCCTCAACCAGTTGCTGCTGTCCACTCAGATGACGATCGTTTTGATTCCGGAGTGAAGTGATGGATCCATGTTTCATCCGTTGTCACATATCGACGCAAATTCCGGTTTGTTTACGTTTAAACATGACCAAACACTGCTCAACACGTTCTAGTTTTTGGTCAACAGTGAGCAAACGCGGCACTCACTTTGAACAGAGCTTTCTCATAGTCAAATGCTCGTGCAATATAAAGCCAACACGTTCTTTTGATATCTTTACGATATCAGCTAACTCACGCAACTTAACTTTTCGATCATTCAAAACGATTTTGTAGATTTTTTTTGTTTTCTGGTGTTACCGCCTCATTTGGACGTCCACTGCGTTTTGCATCATCAGTGTCTCTACGACCACGTTTGAAGTCAGTAAACCAACGTTTTATTGTTGTTTCTGATGGAGCGGAGTCCCCATAACACTTTTCATGCCATTGCTTCGCTTGAACGGTATTTTTTCCCATCAAGAAGCAGTGTAAAATTAAAACACGAAATTGTTTTTGATCCATTGTTTTGAAAATAACATAAGTAGCGTCACTTTTAGCACAATAACTCATAAACTTATGAATAGAATAGCATGAAATTTGAACAGCTGTCTTTTGAAAGTTAGTATTAACTGAAAATAAGGTGACTGCAATAAAACTAGCACCATCTATGTGTTAGGCCCGGGACTTTTCAGTCCATGTCCATAATATTACCTAACAGAAGAGGAGAAGAGCTGAATTTAGTGCAGAAATTTGAAGATAAATAGGGGGCGGTATAATAATGCTATTGGAAACGAGAGTTTAAACAGCTAGCAATGGGCCTAATCAATCCAGGTAGAAAAAAAATACACTATAGTTTTTAATTACATTTTTATCCATGAATACAATTATGCAAACAAAATTCAAATCGCTTCCTGGAAATTTTCTTTAAATTTTGACAATGTAGTTGTAGAGTTCAAAAATCAAAGTTCAGGGTCAATTAAACAACTAACAGAGATAATAGTTTAGATACTTGGCATATAATTGAGTTCTTAGAACTATTTTCATTATCATTAGTATTCATAAAATTCTTTTAATATCCAATTTAAAATGTTATAAATACATATCAATTAATAATATGTATTTTAATTATATTACCTGAATTTGATCTAAAATTGTGGCGAATACAAAAATTTAACGAAAAAATCTTTCAAACAACAACAAAAATCAAATGTTTTTCGTATTGTATGATCAAAGGTTAGGTCATCGATTCATTGGTCTCGATGAACCGATGTTGCTTATTAAAGAATTAACTTTCTAGGCCTTAAATACTCCACCATCATTTCAGCTGCCTGTTACTTTTCGTTTTTGAGTTATCTTGATGACAGACTGGCGGACGGATAGGTGAAAATGGGCGAATTAGATAATTCTAGGAACCGCTATATATTTTCTAGCGTTACAGGCTTATATTATTACTTGTTCTATATATGTTGAAGATAAATTACCGTTATTATTATTTATATTAACCGATCTTTCGTTTAAGATGTTTAAGACATCAATTATGATTTCGATTTTCAGTGTGAAAACAATAGCGTTATATCAGCAAGTTTAAAATTAAAACATTCGCGTGTTGCGTATATTAATTTTAATTTTTTTTTTTGTGAACCCAAAATAATTATTACTAACGGTTATTGAATAGAAATATTTTTTTAATACAATCAAATAGTATACTATTCACTTGTTATTCACAATAACTTTTTGACAATAATTTTAACAACGAACGGTTGTAAATATATAATCATTTTTATTGACTCAATCAACACATCATCTACCTGTACGAACTATTAGATCATTAATAAATTATGATTCATAGAAACATAGAGCAAGAGTCAGGGTTTGATAATGTTGAATCATAGTTTTATAATGGTCTGTGGTTATTTAAGGTTAATAGTATTCAGGGGCATAGGAGCCGTATGGGCAGGGTGGGCAGCATGCCCCTTTGTTGAAGAAATTAAAAATTTTATTGCTCTATTACAATTTCGTGTAGGATAATTTTAAGGGCAAAACAATAGTTTTTCAAGATAAAATTATGTAACAGAAGTTTGGCGCGATCCATGGCGCGCACGCCACTTATAAATTTAGTCAAATAGAAGAGACTTAGGCAAAACATTTTAGTAAAGGATTTAGGTATAAAAATGCTACTTGTTTTCATTAGTATACATATTCAGATATCATTTAAAACAAAAATACGTTAATAAAAATTAATTAAATTATACCCGACTTCATTATAAAATAACCTACCACCACCTACCCTTCAAAAAAGTGTTTCAGTTTTACATTCCTAACAAAGAAAAACAGATAAAAGTAGTATAGTATTTTTGAAGTTAATTTTTTTGGTCAAACGGCCTATGGCCCCGCGAATTATTATTGGATTATGCAATTAACATGAACTGGCGTTGAAACAAACAAACTTCGTAAAATTTTCTTTGTCGGAAAACTTTCTATAACCACCCAAAAAATTGAATTTTTAAACTATTTATATTTCAGGTAAAATGACTTGTGACCCCTCAAATTATGATCAAAATACTCGTTTAAGATCAAAAAACGCTAGTAAAAACCATTTTATCGAATTTCACCCCATCGGAAAATTGTCCATAACCCACCCTCAAATACAACTTTTTTTTTTAAATAATTTTTTCGGCTTAAATGGCCTATGACCCCGCGAATTATTATTGGATTATGCAATTAACATGAACTGGCGTTGATTCAAACCATTTTCTTAAAATTTTCTTTGTCGGAAACATTCTATAACAACCCTTAAAATCGAAAATTTTTCACTTTTTATTTTATGGTAAACAAAACTTGTGACCCCTTAAATGATGATAAAAATAATCATATGAGATCAAAATGCTTTTTTCAGAAAATCATTTTTTCTTCTAAAATGGCCTATGATCCAAAACAAGTTGATATCAATAATTTTTCATCATATCATCATTTAAAACTTATTTTCCCGCTATATGATCAGATATATGATTTTATAACAAAATAATTTAGTATAAATCATTTTCATCATTTCATTACTGGAAATACCAATGTTCAAATTTAAAAAGCATCAATTATCCCGTGTAAAACTTTGAAAAATAGTTATTTATTAAGGTTATCGACAAAAAATTGTTTTAAAAAATTGAATAAGATTTTTAGGTCTTATAATTGAATTGGGTTTTTTGGGTCTTATTAGTCAGAACAAAAATTTTCAGTATATTATCCGGAGGAACATACCCAAGAAAATCTTTGAAAATTTGTTATATAGTAAAAATGGAGTAAAAAATGCATGTAAACGAAATTAACTATCGTTTCTATTCTCTTAGACCTACGCAATTTTTCAATAAAATCTTTATGTTGGATCTTCTAAGAAAAGAAATTTTTCAGAGATTTAAATTATCCGAAACATACCTTTAACATTTGTTATTTATTAAGAATTAAGTAAAAAATTCATATGTAAAAACAATTATCTTTCGTTTCTATTCTATGTTTTGGCCGACGTAATTTTTCGAAAAAAAACCTTGTTTTATATCTATTAGTAACATAAAAAAAAAACAATTCATTTTTTTATTTATATTGTGAAAATTTTGCTTATATTGAAACAAATTTTCTTAAAATAAATTTTAAATTCATTTCATTTAACCCCCCCCCCTCCTTAACATGGAGTAATAGCCATATTTCTTTTATTAAGGAAAAACAATCTTTAAGAAACTAAACATTTCAAGCAATATATATAATTCATTCACTCTTATAAAATGCGATAATACGTCGGGGTAACTAATCGCATACATCAAATTTAAACGATAATACTATCTTCTATGTGTACATACGACATCTGTGTACAAATGTACTTCATCAGACTTGATTAACTCATCTAATGCTTTATTAATCAAGTCGTTTGTTTAATGAATTTTCGACATAATCGCAATTAAAATAGTGCAATCGTGTATTGTTTTTTGTTATTAATTCAATATTTGATTCGCTATCACTGCATAAATCGATTATTTTATCGATTTTTTTGTTTAATTTTGATCTTTTTTTAATCTTTTTTATCAATTTGTCTTCGTCTTCCGTACTGGCTTCATTCATTATAAAACAAGTCGTATGAATTTGCCGATTACATAGATGACAACAAATTGTTTCATGTTTTGCGTCAATTATTATAAAACATTGTATGTATCGGTTTTGTATATTTTCTGATTCTTTTAACATAATTTTTGCCGTGCATAGCCGTAATTCATCGGTATTAAAATTTTTATCGTAAGCAATTTTTTCCGATACACATTTGATGTAATACATTACATTAATACCACAATTTATACCGTCATTTTTTCCTTGTGTAGGTCGTTCAATACCGTCTTCGAAAGCCCAAACAGTTCTCTTTATGCTATTAAGAGGTGTACCTGGAGAATTTTTCAAGAAAGTTTTTGAAAGCTAATTTTATTCGCTGTTTTTCACCTTCTTCTTCTCTTATAAAATAGGGATTCATTAAAATTAACTTTCTATTTTTAATGTCAACCATTAACAATCGCCAATGTCCGTGATACGTGAATGGCATTAATAATAACTCTTGTATACCTGAATTTATTTGATAAACACTGGACTTTACATTAGTGCGTGTATCCCAAAAATCTCCCAGAATTGAACCTGTTACATCTGTTGAAAAATAAGTGATATCTTTGCTTTTTTTTTCCATTTATACTATTGATGGCATCAATGATTTGTCCATCTATCCATCGATATTTATTTAATAGAGTCTGGAAATGCTGACAATTAATTCTTATTTCAAGCCCGCCATAATAAAAATTGCTTTGCGCTTTGTATAAGCCCACATTTATTCCAGCTGAATCGGAATTATAATAGTAACCTACTCTGTCGACCAATCCGTTAGGCAATATTTTTAATTTGTTAGTTGATGTAACAGAATCGATGTTTACGGTAGTTGGTGGCATCTGTCCAATTAATCAGGAATAGTATGGATTTTTATGGCTTCTTGTTTGTCCAATATCTTATCTTCTGTAATTTTTGAATATGAATTTATCTTTTTGTCAATTTTTTATTTTATTTTTTGTTTCAATTTATTTAATGATTTATAATTCATATGTGTATTACGAGGTTTGTCATATTTTTGATCTTTAAAATGAATTCTTTTGCGCCCCCATCGATTTCTGCGGAATGGGAAGTTTGGTTCGTCGTCGTCCGTATCATTTTTTCCATTAGACTCTTCTGGATATTTGGCTTTGTTTTCAATTTTATGGAGAATTTCTTCGGTCACTAAAAGCTCATTGTTGGTTCTTAGTAATCTGGATATTTCACTAAGTGATACATTTGTTCTTTTTCCTAATACTGTATGTTTGTATACTTTCATATATGATTCCGCTGATGCATTTGATAATCGATTTAAATTTGGATTAATTAAATTTATTATCATGCAACTCCACAAAGGACAGTATGACATATATGAAGCTATGACAAATTCAATGAATTTTGGATTGTAATATTTATTTGTAGTATTAACATTGCCACTCTCACTTTTTTTAAATTCTTCAATATATATTAAATATTAATTCCAAAAATGTTTGAAGAAAGGGGATTGAGCATACGTGGGAGTGTTTGATTTACTTGAAACAAAGCTCACGTCATCATTATGATCATCACTGTGGTAGAATTTGTGTGTATCCAAATCGTCCCCTTCTTTGAACATTTCTGACCAGCTATCACTATTATTAACACACCGTATATTTAATATATATTCTTCAGCCTTATGTTGAAATTTTGTTAGAAAAACCTTACAATAATCTTTAAAAACATTATTAATTTCACAAAAACTTCTACTCATTATTAAATGAGCCATAAAACCGATCAAAAAAGGTTTTACTCCCATAAAATTTGGAAATTTTTGTTTGATGGACTTCGCAAATCGATGAATTGTATGAGCACAACAACTAAACAAGAATGTTAAATTTTTAGGTTTTATGCCTTGCTCTAAATACACAAGGCATGTTTGGAAATATTCTAAAATATTCATACCATTTCATTCTGATAATATAGCATTCATGAACACCCAAGCCCAATCAACCACAATTGCATGAAAATATGGCCATTTTCGGGTGTATTCATGTACAAACCATCTATATTTTTTTAAAAAGTGTGCTATGGATGGGGTATCGTGTTCAGAAATGAACATCTCGCATATAGGAATGACAGTTTTTAATGCCTTATATACTATGGCATAGTAAAAAATATGTTTACACTCATAATCCTCCAATTTTCTTACATGGCCGCCAGTTGCATCCAAATGAAGAATAATTGGTTTCGATTCATCTATTATTGACAATTGCCGTTCTGTATAAAAAATCATTTGCAATGGCATTGAAAACTGTCTAATATAACCATCCCGCAACTTACTATCCTCAAGAAAAGATTGGAGAAGATCTTGAAGCGTTCGAGATTTAATCACCAATCTTTTCTCACATCGACCTTCAGACACAATTTTTTGAATTGTTCCTAATCTCACAGATTTTTGCGAATGACCATCACTATATAATTCGCTATCAGTATTTTCAAAACTTGAAAGTTGTGTTAACCGTGGCGAGTATATTTGTAATTTTTTTAAAAATTTTCTATTTTCTCCTCTTATTGGTTCCATTTTTATTTTTCCAAAACTATGGTGATGTGACAAGTCCTTATGAGTGGAAGAAACAGTAATTTTCATGATAAAATTGCTCAATGAAGTACAGTCAAATCTAAAACGAGCACCATGGCTAATAATATTGCATTTACCATAAGCAACTACATTTGCATTATTAATTCTTAAGCCATTTCGAAAACTAATAGAACATGTTATATTTAACTGATTTATTAAAGCTTCCTTTATAAATTTTCTTAATAAATCATTGATCAAATCACCATTATCATCCGCCATATTCGATGTCTGAAGTTGGAAAGATCCCACTTCATACTTATAAAGGGTTTCAAATTTGCCGCTTTTATTTTGATGTTTTGTTATTTGGTCAATTGACACTTTTGTCTCCCTTGTTGATCGAGTAAGCTCCTCTTCTTCCATCGGCTGATAATCAAAATTATCAATATCGTTATTTTCGATAATTTCCGCTTCATTAATTTCGATTTCATTTATCATAAGAGCATCGAAATGACCATTTTGAGAATCAGATCCGGAAAAATAAATAAAGTTTTATTTTGTTAATAAAATAAATAAAGTCTTCCATAAAGCAAACAACATCTTTTTATAAAGAAAAATTAATATTTAAGTAGTTGTTAAGTGAGTGATAAGATATTGAAACACCAAAACGTCTGCTTCAGTGCTTAAGAGAAATTGTTATAAATATATAATAAGCACATTCCTGAATGTATTTTATCGTTTAAAATTTGCTAACAAATAACTTGAATAATATTCATCCAAATATTATGAAATTTGGTAGCAAAATGTTCACATGAAAACGGAGTTCACATACCAAAATTCAAAACGTTTGGGTAATTATTTTTTGAAGTTATATGTACGCCAAATTTGATAGATAATGAATGACATTAGGTATGAACACATCTTTTCAAAATTGATACCAATATGTGTAAACTTTTTTGTCGATATTTATCGATCGAGTTGACAATGGTCCTAATAGATAAGCATTTTCATAATTTTGATTTAAAATTCACAAAATATTTCCAAATGTAAATACAAAATATATAAGAAAAACATTTAAAAAAATAATACTTTTATTTTGAGCTTTTGAAGTTCATGTAATCCTTTAAAATATCTGAAAAACAACATCAAATTTATGGTTGGGTTTTGTGAAAAATTTGAAATAGTGTTTTCATTTGTATACTAAATGGTAGAAAAGAAATCAATATGCCAAATTTGAGGAAGCATTGTTTGCAACTTCTAAATAAATCGATTTTCAATGTATTTTTTTAATCATCCTACAAGTTTAACACAAATGAAATGCATAAATTTTATTATCAAACAAAAGCGTTTTGCACTGAAAGACGTATAAAAATCAAATAGAATAAAGTCGAAGACTTCTGAATATATAAAAAAAAAGCAATTTTATAGAAAGTATTTGTTAATATTAATCAAAATCTAATAACGAAATAAAACATTTATAACTTTTCATCCTTAAATTTGCATAATATATTAATTATTTAAATAATTGTATAATATAATAGTTGTATAATTCAATCAACTGAGAATTATTTTAATAATTAAAGTAGGTATTTGGAGAGCTTTTTTTTCTATCTACGAAAAAAGAGATAACACTGAGCTTTTTTCGTGTATATTTGTATTTTGAACATTTTTTTCAGTCAAAGGTTATCAAATATGTAAGTGAAACAATGTGTCAAAATATGGGGGGCTGGGCGAGTTGAATTTTTAATTTAAAAAAATAATTATAAAACATGGTTTTGAAACAAGTTAGGATTTATGTTTTTGGATTTTGATAGCAATCTTATGTGGCACAATTGGTTAGTGTGTAGAGTTTTCAGTCGAAAAGTCGGTGGTTCGAATCTAGGGGGCGGTTTATAAATTTTTATTCAGATTAATTGATTATTGATTTATATGTCACTATTCTCTTTGTATCATATAAAGAGACAATTTAGCGTTTTTGTTTAAGGGCGTGGGTTGTCAACCGATAGGACAGCGGTTCGGTTCCTATTCCGGGGTGATAAATTTTTATAATTAGATTAATTGATTATATATGTATATGTCACTATTGTTTTGGAGTCATTGCAACAAGCCTCTGTGGCGAAATTGGTTACAGTGTTGTGTTGACAACCAAAAGGTCGTGGTTACGAGCCTCTTTGGCGGCGATAAATTTTTATATTAATAGAGCAATTGATGATTATATAAATGTCACTACTAATTTGGATCACTGTAAGAAGCCTTCGTGTCGCAATTCGTTATGTTGTTGATCTATTAACCAAATAGTAGGTTGTTCGAGCCTATTAAATGGCGTAAAATTTTTAGTTTTAAAGTTATTGTTTCATGATATTTCAGTCCTGTAAAGCACCCATCGGTAGCAACTTCCCCTTGAACTTAATCAGTTTCATAGTGACAGTTGAAGTGAACACATCAATAATTAAAAACAGTGTTAGAAATATTTGACAGTGTGACATTGTGGGGTTAGTTTTAAAAGACGCGGCAATTCGGTAAGTCATATTAAAATATTGATTAATTTAAAAAAATTTGCTATTATAATTTTTATTTCATTTTTTTCAGGTCCTATTTATAATTTAAAACAGTGTTAGAAATATTTGACAGTGATCATTGTTAGGTTAGTTTTAAAAGACTTCGATTGTCAAATTCAAAAATTTCATAATTTGCAGATTTGAACTTTATCAGTTTCATAGTGACAGTTGAAGTGAACACATCAATAATTAAAAACAGTGTTAGAAATATTTGACAGTGACATTGTGGGATTAGTTTTAAAAGACGCGGCAATTCGGTAAGTCATATTAAAATATTGATTAATTTAAAAAAAATTTGCTATTATTATTTTTATTTCATTTTTTTCAGGTCCTATTTATAATTTAAAACAGTGTTAGAAATATTTGACAGTGATCATTGTTAGGTTAGTTTTAAAAGACTTCGATTGTCAAATTCAAATATTTCATAATTTGCAGATTTGAACTTTATCAGTTTCATAGTGACAGTTGAAGTGAACACATCAATAATTAAAAACAGTGTTAGAAATATTTGACAGTGATCATTGTAAGGTTAGTTTTAAAAGACGCGGCAATTCGGTGAGTCATGTTAAAATATTGATTAATTAAAAAAAATTTGCTATTATTATTATAACTTCATTATTTTTCAGGTCCTCTAAATAATTAAATACAGTGTGACTAACTGTGACTAATGTTAGAATAGATTGACAAGACGCGGTAATTCGGTTAGACGGTTTGAATTAGATTTTATAATAATCATAAAAATCATTATTTCTCCGATGATTGTGTGTGTACTAATGAAGTAGTTCTGCAAAGGATGATCGTACCAAGTCATGATATTTGTAAGCCCGGACTGAAACTTCGGCAGTTATCTCTATGGCTTAGGTATATAAAACATACACATTCTTGTAGAGAATGTTTGGTTTTTATTTTTAAAAAAAAATCAATTCGACCTGTAAACTGAATGACCGACCATACTTGAATAGGTTTTTGTTTGAATTAGATTTTATACTAATCATAAAAATCATTATTTCTCCGATGTTTGTGTGTGTACTAATGAAGTAGTTCTGCAAAGGATGATCGTACCAAGTCATGATATTTGTAAGCCCGGACTGAAACTTCGGCAGTTATCTCTATGGCTTAGGTATATAAAACATACACATTCTTGTAGAGAATGTTTGGTTTTTATTTTTAAATGAAAATCAATTCCAACTATAACTTAAGTGACTGACCATACTTGAATAGGTTTTTGTTTGAATTAGATTTTATACTAATTATAAAAATCATTGTTTCTCCGATGATTGTGTGTGTACTAATGAAGTAGTTCTGTAAAGGATGATCGTACCAAGTCATGATATTTGTAAGCCCGGACTGAAACTTCGGCAGTTATCTCTATGGCTTAGGTATATAAAACATACACATTCTTGTAGAGAATGTTTGGTTTTTATTTTTAAAAGAAAATCAATTCCAACTGTAACCTAAGTGACATAAAACTGGATAGTGTTAGAGTTTGACTTCATATTTGTGTTTATTGGAGTGCCATGGATGAACAATGGAAGGTTAGCTTCACAAGAGGCGGTAATTCGGTGAGTCATATTAAAATATTTATTAATTTGAAAAATTTTATAGTAATGATCATTTTATTATTTTTCAGTTCCTGTAAAACATATTCAAGCAGCAACTTCTATTATTTAAAAGAGTAATAGAAATATATAACTGTGAACAGAGTAAGGTTAGTTTTACAAGACGCGATAATTCGGTGAGATATATTAAAATATTTATTAATTTGATTTGATTATTTAATTATATTGCAGGTCCCGTTTGTTTTTTAATTTTATTTTATATTAATAATTAAATCAATTTTTCTCTAATATTGGTGTATTAATTTTGATAATAAAATTTGTATATATTTTTGTTTGTATAAGACTGTAAAATAAATAATTAAAATCAATGTTTCTCACTTTTGTAAAATTTTGTATAAAATAAAAAATTTTAAATTAAAGTGTTAGTCATTATTTCATTATATTTCACTACTGTTTTTTGATATGTACCTCCTGTTATGTACTCCCCTGTTATTAAAAAACCAAAGGTATCTTAGGATCGTGATAATATGGGGTTGAATTTGGGATTAAATTAATTGGTATTACATTAATTTTAAACTAAAAACAATCATGTAAGGATTATTTTTATTTGAAACTATTTTGATGAGGAGATATTTTGTAATAATTTCGATATTTCACCGTTGAAATAATTGATCGTTTAATTGGGATATTTTAATGTTTTTATTATTGTCATGGAACATTTAATCATGTAGAGTAGACAAATGAAATGGCAGAAAATACACCAATATGGTAGGTACAGGGGCGTAGGGGCGTTGAAGTTTAATCTATATTTATAAATACTAGAGTCCCGTAATAGCGGTCGAAATTCGACCGTAATCACTCAAAAGTGAATCTCACTGCGTTTAAACAAAACAGTATATTAAACAAAAGAGTATCTATGCGTTTGTATGGTAGTGTGTGTAATATAAACCACACCTCTTAAATATGTGTGTGTCATCATGTGTGTAATGTTTTTGTTATTGATTTAATGTATTTTAGTACTTTTCAATAAAAACTATAAGAGTGCATAATTTCACAGTCCTCCGTTCGTCCAATTTTCGTAAATGAGGTACAAAGGTTTTGCTTCACGTATATAGATACAATATGTAATATAATTAAAATTAATGGTATAGGTCTAATACTAATTGTAGTAAGCCAAGGCTTATATACAAAGTATCTATCACTGAAACTTGCAATAATCCCATGCAATTACTTCATGACACTTTGTTGAATTTTATGTGACATAACAGCTTAAGTTCCTCAACGGCTGTCTACACTAATAATTTATTCCCTACCTAATGATAGCTTGAACTTTTCACCCAAAAACCAATATGCCTAACTTGTGTAATATTTTATACACATATAAGTCTGGGTCTTGGACTTGTTTAACTTGTTATTTAAGTTTTTTATATTAATTTTTTCATTATCGTTATGAAGACTATTTAAGATCTAAATTATAAATAGCTCACAATTAATAATTAGCTCTTTATTTCCAATAAAATTTTCAAATACAAAAACTAAAAAAAAAACATTGAAGTTGCTATCTATATTTTGACTCATAGTCTTGGTCTGGCATCCTCGGTCTTGATCTAGTTTTTCTTACTTATTCAGTCTTGATCTAGTTTTTTTCAAGACCAAGACCAATTTTACTCATCACAAATAGTCTCTTAAAAATCAACAACATTAAAGAGCTAGATAATGATGCCATGTTCTCAGGAATAAACAAACTAGCGGCTAACTGTTTTATATGAGGTGTTGATTATTTTACGGTTGCCAAATCAAAGCTTCGATCCTTATATCCGATATTGCATTACACAAAATCTGTACTTTTTATGTACCCAAAATTTAAAATAGAAATTTTTATTTAAATTTTGTGACAATCTGTGTTTCTGGAAAAAAGTTATTTACGCTAAAGCAAAAAGTCAGCTTAATAAATGTATATTTTTATCCTATATTCTCATTCTTTTTGTTTCATTATTTTTAAACAACTTGTTTGTATTCAAGAATACATTTTGATGAATAGATTCCTTAGAATATTAGGTGATTTTACCTACGTGCGAAGGTGTTAAAATGCGAATTGCTGAAATGTTTTTCTATATATTATCATTACAACATTGTGAGTCAATATTATGATTTATAATATTCATTACTAGTTCCCAAAAGTAATAAGAACTATATTTGGAAAAACCTTGCGGTATTGTACAAATGAATTTATAATATTAAATTTGCAATGCAGAACAAGAAATTACTAATTGATGATTAATAGAACATAATTATCTAATAAACTTTTTATTACAAGCATTATGTACTAATACGTGAAATACAGTTTTATACGGAAGTAAGAAGGGCAGTAAATACATACATTATTTTTATGTGACTTATTTGATTGAAATTTAATAAATATTTGATATAAGATACAAAATGCGTATGTTTATCTTGTTCAATCTATGCCCCCGTCTTCGTCTTCGTAGACCTTCAAGTTTTTCGCAGAAATATTCCCTTCTTCTCTTTCTCACATTTTCGTATATAAAAAGGAATGAAAACATAATCTGAGACACTTCCGGTAACCTACCATTTATTCCTCTACAGAAGAAGATTTTTTAATTAACTAGCTGGTACCCGGCGCACCGCTGCCGTATAAGAACAAAAACGAATGTATATCCAATATTATAGCAACTGTGGTATTTTCCAAATAGAACTGATAGTTTTAATCATTCAGATCACAAAAAAAAAAGATGATGAATGTGTGGTGTGCTCTCAAAAATCTCCAACTCGTCCAATTTGAGAGTTTAATAACTCAAATGATAGGGCTTAAGTCACTGAGTGTTCTGAGACCAAAACGACCAACTATCTTTATTAGAGCTGGGAAAATTGGGACAGAGAACTATCACAATACTTGAAGCAAGAAGAACTTGAGAAAAGCAAAAGATAGATGTAATCTAATGCTTGATGCTTCATCTAGCACACTAATACTATTCATGTACTTTTTTATAGTTATTCAAATCAGCTGGATTTCAATCAATAGTTATTTTTTTCATGAATTCATCTTGTATCTTTTATGGCGTAAAATTTGGATCATGGATTTATTGGGTAGACAAGACTGTTTATTCATTCACATTTAATGTTTAGATTACGATACCGCTATTTCTTTTCGTTTAAGAGTGAATGATTTTTCTTGATGATAGACAGACGAGCGGGTGAACATATGGACGGAAATGGACTAAATTCTATTAATGATAATGGACTAAATGCCTTGATGCCATATTTGAATAAGAAGTTCACTAGCGTATTGATAAGCCCAAAATAACAAAAAAAACGTGTTCCGGGGCAGGAAAGGATTTATGGATCTCCGAAAATTGTTCACTAAAATAAATCATCACGTTTGGTATAACTATGTATATGTACAAACAAAAACTGAAATTTAAAAGTACTCGAAATACTGAATAGAGTTTATTTTTTGAAAAATAAAATTATGTCAGAATTATAACCAAAACCTTCACCAAAGCCAAGAAGAGTACAAATTTATTGCAACATCTGGATACTCAAAAAGTAAATAGAGTAAAACTGAAAATGATTCATACGTCTCGTTATTTTTACGTTATTAATGATTGTTATAACGTTCAATTTATATATCTTGTGAGCTTTGTTAAAAAAAATACTAAAAAGCTTCCATAAAAGACTAAATTCTGTCCTGGATGTTCTGGAGGTAGTGCCCTCAATGCCAACTTATAGTCCGGCACTAAATTATTTTTTATACACTATTTTACACTATAAAAATGAAATAATTCACAGTTTTGTAAATATTTTTTTATTTATTTTTTCATAACAATTCAAATAAATTATCAATAATAATGATGATGATGAATGATGATGAGATGATAAATTTTTACATATATCCAAAAAAAATCTTCGAAATTATTTTATTTTAAATTATTCTTGCGTGATGATTGTTTTCTTTATGTTCGAGAACCATTTCAAAGAAGAAAAGTCTTTCCATTCTTTAAGAATAAGAAACTATTTGTTTTCTTTAAGAAATAAACTCATTATTTCAATTGACAATAATAATTATTAAAAAAAAAAAGAGATGATTCCAATTTAGTTTTATTTAATCTTAGACCCGTCAATTACAAAGTTTTAATAAATTTTTCAACGCCTTTTTAACTGCAATCATCAATATTTTAAATCTGTTGTCTCAGCGTGTCAATTATGGTTAAATTACTTTAGCATACATGTCGATTAGTTACGAGTATGAATTCGTATTTTTTTTTTTTTTTTTTACAAATTTAATTTATTTTCAAACATTAATTAAATAAAATCTTATATTATTTTATTGTATGAAATATAGTCATCACTGTAAAATGGTGATATAATTCGAATGTAGGAATAATTTTATATAAAAAACCATTAAATTAAAACCATTACATATAAAAATATTGGTTTAAGATTTTTATATTAATTATTTAAATTCTTCAATAATCCAACAACTTTATTTAAATGGATTAGAAGTTGTTAATAATGCTATAATTCTTTAACAAGTTTATTGAATTGGTTTGTAATTTATGCAGATGATTTAGAATGAAATGATGAATGTTCTACTAAATTTTCTAACACTGTCTCGTAGCATTTCTATATACTTCCCAGACATCCTTAAATCGTATCATTTTCATCAATATTCCAATTTAATTTTCTCTTTTTTTTATCCTTAATTTTAGTGGATGTTTTATCGCTAAAGTAATATTTGTTGATGTAAATTCAACAGGTTTTAATGTCTCAAGACTCAGCGGTTCAATTTCAAAATTCTTCAATAAATATATTAAACCCACTTTTGTTTGAAGCAATCCAAATCGCATACCTATTTTTTTAAATTATTTTTTATAAGATATGAAAATAATGTTTTTTTGGAAAATTTTTAACTTACCTATACATATTCTTGGTCCGTTTCCAAACGGTAAATAAGCAAATTTATGGCGGTTTGCTACGTTTTCATCAGAAAAACGATCTGGATCAAATTTCTCTGGATTTGGAAATATTTCTGGATCATGGTGCAGTGATAACAATGATATAAATATCTTTGTTCCAGCATCAATTTTAACATCTGTTCCAGGTATCATGTAATCTTTAACGCAGTTTCGATCCAAAAATGGTAATGCAGGGTATTTTCTTAATGTTTCTAGAAACATAATTAAAAACTCAAGCTTTGCTTATGGATAAATTCATCAAAATCATAGCGTGATTTTATAGTCAACACCTACCAGAAACTACTTGAGTTAAATATGTCATTTCATGTACTGCCTCATAGCTCATTGTGTTATTATACTTTGCCAAAACTCTATCAATTTCTCTACGAACTTTCTGTTGTATTACCGGGTTTAATGCCATTTCATATAATGCTAAGCTCATTGTTGTCGAAGATGTTTCATAGCCTCCCAATAAAAATACAAAGGCTTGACCTACTAAAGCGTCACCATCTAAAACTGCAGAACAATCAAATTTGAATAATTTTCCCATACAAATTTAATATAATCGAATTGCCGGAAAACGATTAAAAAACTTCAGTGAACGCCAAAACATCAACCTGAATGTTTTCTTGTTTATTTAAAATTAAAAAATACACGATTTTTAAGGTGTATTTTATAATTTTTTTTTTGGTTTATAATGAACGTATTACCTAGATAAACAAAATTATAATACATTCGATAGAAACTTTAAAACACCATCAAAATTGTGTATTTTCTATTTTCATGATGATTCAGGCCGATACATTGTTTTGGATTTGACTATACATAATAGACTCATAATTTCGTAACACTCCCTTTTAGCTTTGCAGTGGTCGGGTATAAAGGGTTTTTTTCTTTCTTTCTACTTACATAATACACTATCATCATTTCGACTATCTTCGGCTAAAGATTTTTCTCTAATTTGCAATAACAAATCAATAAAATCATTACGAACGATATTATTCTTTTGACGCAAATCGATTGTTGTCCAAATTGATTTACGTATCGCATTATAAATATCCTCATTAATCATTTGAATACCAAATAATTTAACAAACCATGGTGCAAAAATCAGCAAACCAGATTTTACCGAGTCCAATGCTGATGTTTTAAATACGGATCGTCCAATATGATAAAAATCCCAATCCGGATCATTTATAGCATTTCCAGTCACACCAAATACACATGTCGATATCACATCAGTTGTATATCGTGCCATAAAATCTTTAACATCCAATGGTTCATCATTTTCTGCATGAGTTGTTAATATTTTGCTCATTGGTTCAGCGCATTGTTCAACAAGATAGAACATATTTTTTATTCGGCTTATTGAAAAAGCCGATGTTAATTTGCCACGTAAATTTCGCCATTTATCGCCAGTTAAACAGAATAAGCCGTGTGATGCAAGTGGTTCAATTTCAGCATCTGGTGCAAAATTACGATCGGTGAATGAATTGAAATCTTTGATTAATATATGACGCAATAATTCACGATCACGTATTAATAATGCTGGACAATCGACGGTGAATATACCAACAAATGGTTCAGTCGTTTGCCTAGAAAATAAGAAAGCACTATTTTTAAAATAATTACATATTTTAAAAATATATATTTGACGAAAACTAAAATAATAAAATTAGTTAAAACGAAATAAAGAGTAGAAAATAATTTTTAAGCCTGTAGATTTTGTTTGACATCGATAAAATGTCCTACTAATTCATTGTAATTAAGAATTTTTACTAAGTTTCAAATGTAAGTGATGAGCTCAGGCGCGGATCCAGAGTTAAATTAAAGAGGGGAGAGCTCACGTTTATTTTTTTCGTAGTCGTTTTATTTTTTTAAATAAGCTTAAATTATTATTCACACATTCTTAACTTTTTCGAAGAATTTGTAATAAAAAAATTAATTCAGAAGTAATTAATGGACGTCATTCATCATCATCAAACAATATGACTAATTTTTTTTATTATTTAATTTTTTTTTATTCCTTCAAGCGTTTTACTTCACGATCCGGGGACTGAAGCTTTTTTTTTATTTATCTTTAGAAAGGATAAAAATATGAACGTTCAAAACTTCTGATTAGGTATCTATACAAAGATAGACGCACTTAGATGCACTGTAATCTTTGAGAACTTATTATTTCAAAATTTTTTCATTTTTTCCAATTTTTTTACGATATCGAACTAAATACAAGTTCCACTTTATCAAAAATGTTAATCAGAATTTAATCGAAAATTTGACCTTCTTTTAATTAAGAAACTGTATTTTCGATTTTATTCGTAGTATATTTTCTTAAGGCCAGCATTTTGAACAGGAAATGATAAATTTAAGAAAATTAAGAAATTTCATTTGACAAAAATTTCCACCATATAAAAAAAATTCTTTAAATAAGTTCCGATCTACATTGTAGTAAAATAGAGTATTTATTTTACATTGGATCAGAGATATGCCAGATATTCGTTATCCGCGAATATCCTCAAAAAAAAATATGCGTATCCGTTTCTTATTCAGCGGATTTTAAACGAATATTTTGCATTATTAAGTTTCGTTACGTCGGATGAATTTATAAGTAAAGGTTGCAATAAAATACTATTAAATCCCATTAAAATAGTTTTATTATCATATCATAAGGTCCTAATTAGTAATTACACTATCTAAATTTAAATTTATTTTTCAAATTCATTATTATTCAAGTCAAATAATACTGCTAAGTGATATCACATTTCATTCAATAAACAATAACATTTTAAGGAAATTCAAAAAATTATACCGATTGATTGAGTTGAATAGTTACGATCCGTATCCGCGGATCTGGACGATCCTGCCTCAGATATATAAAATGATACCTACTTGTGTAATGAAGCTATACATTGACCAATTGATTCTTTACATCTAAAAACCGATCCGATATTTCCAAAAAATGGTGTTGGTTCAATGTACGGTATTCTGCGTACCCTCCAATAATCAAAATTTCGTATCACATAACAATACACTACTATAAATAATATCACTGCCAACACTATCGATAATGAAACAACAATCGCCATATTTGTGCAAAATACTGATAGATAATATAAAAGTTTTCATTTATCGTTAATATATATATAGAGAATTTTTTATTCGATAAAAATTTCCTTATGTAAATATATCTATCAAATATAAAAGGATTTTATACTTTTTTTATACCTCTATTGATTTTATTGATTTAAGCTTTAAAGTCTTTATTTTCAGTATTTATTTAAATCTTTTTTTATAACTGTTTTATGGTTTATAGCATACTACAAACTTAATAACAAAGTTGACTTGTCGACTATCACAATTTGTCGGAATATTGAAAAAGACGAGGTTTGATAAGAGGAATTTTTTGCCCATTACACACTCAAAAAAAAGTGTCCGGTTTCGGTTATTTTTAAATGGATTTGTATAGTTTTAAGGATATTTTGGAGATACAAATGGTAGAAAAAGTGTATGGAGTTAACTCATTATTTCAATTGACGGGTAAAATTATCCAATTCAATTTCAAACTTAAACTCTTAAGTTACAAAATTTTAAACTCTTAAGTTAATATTCACATTGTAACTTAAGAGTTTAAGATTGAAACTCTTAAGTTACAAAATTATAATCAATTCTTTTGTTTTCAACGCCTTTTTAAGTGAAATTATTAATATTTTAAATTTTTTATAAAAAAAACCTTTGGCTCAACATGTAGACTTGAATTCAACATGAAACAGAAAAATACGGGTGAAATTATTTTAAAATACGAATAGTTTTAATTTATTTTATTTTCATATATTTAAAATTATTTTATTATTTTATTGTATAAAATAATAAACATGGTAAAATAGTGATTTATTTCAAAGATGATATTGCGCTCTTTTTAATACATTTTTCTGTATCTATAAGCAAATACAGACACTTTTTGTAATATAATGGCCGAAAAATTGGCTTCTATCAGCACTCCATTTTATTGAAAATAGACATTTTTTATTTCTATCCCTTATTATGACCAATATTCTTATAACAGTCTCATTTATTTATGGCTATCATAAAGATTTAGGCAGTACTATACTTTTTTAAGAAGTTTAATATCAGATTTAGATCTGCCATATCAATAAAGATATGAATGGTATCCAAAATTCTTGGTAATTAATTACATCTGATTCTTCTGAATTTAATTTTTATATTGAAATATTCTTTGAAAACATTAAAAAGAATTTGACTTGGTTTTTTGAAGAGTTTAAAATGAGTGGATAATTTTTTCAAGCTTATTTAAAAATGTCAAACTATTAAACAAATTATTCTTAAAAAATTAGATGCGTCCTGCAAATTAAATTTGGATCAACTTATGGGCCTAGCTGTGCAAAGTACGCATTTGAAAACGAATTAGGGTCGTATAATATGATCATGAAAATCAAGATCATGTTATGAAAAAATCTCAACTATCATCCAAAATTTTTGTCGTTGTTTGTAGTGATTCTAGAAATAAATATGGTCTAAAACATAAATACACAAACGTAACACATATTTTTGGATGGCTTGTTGTCGAGATATTAATTGAAATCTGCCCTAGATATTGACTTCCAGATAGAATTTAAATAGATGGTATTATCGAAATTTTGGATCTAAATTACCTTCAAAACGGAGTCATATCAATTTAGAGAACGAAAATTTTTTCTCAATTATTTTCAAGGGGTACGTAAAGAAAATTGTATAAAATCGAGAATAATTTTTTGTCTCCAATCTAAATAAACACCCAACATCGATTATCAACAGCTGTTGGAATCACACTCCTTTATGGAATATTTTTCGAGCACAAATATCGCAAAAAATTCTTATCGAATTTTGGTACGAAAAAAAATTGCTCAAGTAACAATTTGAATTTTTATTTGTAAAAAAATTTTTAAAATGAAGTATTATAAGGTGCCATATGAAATATTGAAGTAGCACTCAGTGCCCCTGATACACTCGGTAAGTTACTTTTACAAAAAAGAGTAACAATTTTAAACTAGACTGAAAACTATTATTAATTGATTTGAGCTTTAATTTGTGGAAAGTCATATCAATAAAAAATAATACAAATTTTCAGAAAATTTCAACTTTTATTATTAAAATTTACAAAAATTATTGTAACAATATATTGTTTCGGTTAATATCAGTTCAAACAAATTGTAAATTTTAAATACAAATTAGCTAAAAATTTGTATTATTATTTAATGAAAATACTTATTTTTTCTTTTTTCATAATATTATCAGAACCTATTAAAAATTCCACCCTGTATAGCACAGCAACGATAGCTCATTTCGTTAAAGAAGAAATTTTATTAACAATAATAATCTGAGAGTAATTAACAATGTTGTGTTATTTGTATTAAAAATAAATCCGTTTAATTAATCGTATATTTTGCATTGTATTTATTTTCATACACATTTATTGTTTTCATAGATATAGAAATATATTAAAATTAACAATATATAGACAATAAAATTTTATTATTAACAATATATATTGAATTTATTTATTCATTTTATTGATTAAAGTTATGGCTTATTACACTTTACAACATAATAACGTACGATTCAAGGATACCCCCCAAAGTCATACTCTACTTAATTTTCTATTAGGAAAGATTGGCGAGGTCATCTTAACTTACTTTTAAGGACGTTATCAAAGTCGATTTTTTTATAAAAACATGAAATAAAAAGTAACAAATAATTTTTAATTTTTCCGTGTGGCTAATTACCTTTCTCAGTCGATGCCAACTAATCAATTTTTTTAGCTAAGGTACCGACTTCGAAAGGTAATTTACGCCAAAAGGAAAAAAAACTATTTTTTACTTTTTAGTTTATTCTTTTTATAGCGGTTCTTTTATGTTTAAAAATGATTTTTTTCTTTTTAGTGTTGTATACAACCAAAAATTTATTTTGCCCCTTCTCTCCCCTTAAGGACATCAGATCCAAGTTTCCTTATTATGGTACCACCCTTGGAATATCTCCCTTACAACAAAACAAGAATCATCAAAATCGGTTTATAAACGACGAAGCTATCCGCGAACACACATATTACTAAAAAACTGTTTTTGCCCCTTCTCTCCCCTTAGAGACATCAGGTCTGGACCAAATTGAAATGGTACCAAATAGGAAGTACCAGCTTTCAAATAAAAAAGGATCGCCAAAATCGCTTCACCCAGTCGAAAGTTCTGAGGAAAAATATTGTTTTTTTAAATAAAGTTTAATTGAGAACCTCCTTTTTTGATGTAGGTTAAATAGATTTTGCTTATGAACTTTCTATTACAGATTATGTTTTAAATGAAAAATTTTTATGATGGTAATAAATGCTACTTATTTACGTTAAATTATAGAGGTAAACATTTTATTTTATTTTTATTTTTTTGGGGATAATCTTTGGAAATACTACTAAACTGATTCTAAAAATTCTTTCAACAATAGAAAAGCTATATAATCAGTGCCCAGCAAATTTTGTTTAAAGTCGTCATATAAGACTAAATACAGAGTTTAGGACGTTCTCAAGGATGATTCGTGCTCAACTGATTGAGAGTCTGGCTCCATGTAAATTATAATAACTACAATTTAAATTGAGTGAGATTCAGTAAGCTCCTTTCATTACTTTACCAAGCGCAGAAATACAAAAATAATTTCATTACGCCATTTTTCGTATTCGTTATCTTTTATATGTCAAGTCACGAGAAAAAGATGAAAAACAAACAAAATTAATTTCATTTTTATAATTAAAGGAATATCGCTTGTCATAATTTTTTTTGTAGACACATAATTGTTATAACTTCTATTAATGAACAGTTGTTTAAAGACAATCGTAAGAAAATTTGTTATTAAAGAAAACGTTCGCTTCAACATCGACGAGGATTAGAACCACGTGTTACATATGCAATATTTAACAGAAAAACTACAAGGGGATTAAAATAAATTTTCTACGTTTAGAGGACACTTCTAAGTATGTGGATGTATTTAAATTGTCTGAAAGATTCTAAGAAAACTGATTTATGTGTGGGAACGTCCTTAACTGTGTTGTTGCATTTTGTATGTCGTTATGGATGATGGTTTTATTATTGGAGTTTGACAATTATGTCATGAGATTCTGAGTTTAATAGCAATAGGGAATATTAACAACGGTTAAAGGATATGATACAATACGGTTTACTTATTTAAGTCAATCCCGAATGCTTGCTGAAGAAGAATTAATCAAATAAATGAAAGTTGTACAGTTTACATTAAATTTTCAAAAGATATGAATTATTATACTAAATTTTAATAAATTTTATTTCAGCTGATTTTTTAACAGAAATAGTAAAAATTTCTAGCTGAAAAATATTTTACTAACAACAAAATATAATAAAAATACATAATTTACTGGAAAAATTTTTGAAAATTCATTTTAAAATCTTTATTATTAATTATCTTTATATTATAATTATTATTTTTTGGAAGTTTTAAATTGGGCAACTATTAAAAATAATTAAAGATTATAAATATGTATAAAAAATACGTAAACCATACATTTCTAAAAAACGTGTTTTATAATACTTTAAAAGGACTATCCATAGCTGTTATTCACATAAAGGAGTATGCTTCTATAAAGCCGTAAACTAAAATTAAACATAATAAACATTGTTTTTTTAACTTCCCGGTAAGAAAATTAAAAAATTTTCGGAAATCGGCAAGTTATTGGTTCTATCCCCGTTTTGCTAAAATCGTGTTTTGATCAGATCTTGACGTTTTAAGATTCTAGAAAACTATTTTGACTGTTTCTGTGAGGGTGTCACCCTGTCTGTATGTTCGAGAGATGTCGTAAACGAAAAATTTCATATAAAAGTGTTTTTTTACATAACTTCGACATTTCTTTTCGGATCGTTTTTGATGAAATAGAATAATTATTAAAGCTCTAAAAACCACGTCGATCGCCGCCAAGAACGTAAAAATCGGTTGATTGGTTCGAGAGATATGGTTTACGAAATATTCGGAAACAAGTGTTTTTTTAACATCAAAGCTCAAAAACCAAATTTTTAACTCAAAAACATTGTAATATGTTAAATTTTAAGTGCTTAGGTATGAAATTAGCGGGAAGTTGCAGGGATGACCTTTAGGGTCAATCGTTTTCCAAATTTTTTTTTTATTTTACTTCGAATACAGATTCACTTTTTTAAGTCAGTTAAAAATAAAATTAATTTTATAAATTATTCATATTCATAAAATATTTATTTATTAGTTAGTTTATTATTATTTGTTGCATTAATTAATACACACACACCCTTGAATATTTAAGAAATTACAACTATAAAAGTTTACTATAGGTTTAAAAAGTTTGTAGCTTGGAATGTTTACATTGTTGCCTATTTTTATTATTATTAAGTAATAAATAATGATAAAAACAAGTATTTTCCGTAAGAATTTTTCCACACCTTGAAAAATCATCCAAGCTTTTTGCATATGATTAAACATTTAATTTCATTATAACTCTATCATAATTCATAAATATTTTATATTGCCCAATATCTCAAAATATCAATAGGGTTAATAGGTACTTATGGTTGAGGTAAGTGCCAAGGTAATTATTTAATATCTGGACCAGTACCGAAAAGTAATGGAGTACCAAAACAAATACAACGATCCCACTTATATCCTTTAATTTCCCCGAAATTATCACGTGTTTTATGATATGCATCGCTTAAATTGGTTGTAATAAAATATTGATTCTATTTAAGTTTTAACTTTTTATGAATTAAACAAATTGTAACTGATGACAAAATCAATTTGTTATCAAAGTCCATACAAATAAAATTTAGAGATTTAGAGATGAGCGAAATACATCGATGTTTCGAGAACCGATATTTTTTGAACACGAAAATATCGATAGACGCTAAATCATGAATTTTAGTTTACAGTGATTTATCAGGTCATCATGATGATCGCTTAAGGGAAAATTAAACAACAAAACATCGATAATGAAGATAATTTCGAATTCATTGCATTATATTTTTTTCTATTTTCACAATAACCCATCCAATAAATAATTAACACAATACTTACTAAAATGGTGGACTTGTCGAAAAGTTTTTCCCCAAAAATATTTCTAAAATAAGAATCAAAATTTTATTGAATATTTAAAAGTGGTTTTTCCCGAAAAATTCTATAACTTGTTCTCCATTTTTATGTGAAGATTGTGCATAACAAATTTTATAATATTTGGATAATCATTTTCTAGTTATTTGTGCGCGAAAATAGAAAGAAATAGGTACAATGTATGCAACAGTCGGTATGGCCTCTATTATATCTCGTTTACAATTCCCCTTAAAATGGATGATCCACAGCTGTTGTTAAAGGAATGTGCTTCTAACAAGGTGTTGACTTTAATTACATGTAATATACATTATACTAATGTCAATTTTCATGCTCAAATAACTCAAGAAATACTTAACCAAATGTTTTAAAAATTGGTAAGCAAAACATTTCATGAAAACGAAGGTCTTGTTTTTCTTGAAAAAAATTTCTAATGTAAAAATCAATATTCGATTTTATATTTAAAAATGTTTTTTCGAGAAATACTGACTCTTCGATAAGCCCTCGGTTTTCATCTCAATATTGTTCATAGCAAATTTCAAAACATTTGGATATATATGAGTTATTTAGGCGCATAAATATGAACGAATTTTACATAATAGAGGGTGCTTCAGTATTATATTTCAATCCCCCTTAAGAGCTCTCTTAATATTAAACCAAAAACAAAAATAAATATTTCGCCTCTCACTGTTTGTGGATTGTACATCGAGCCATAGTGCAAGCAAATTTTCAAAAAACGACATTATTTTCGACTTATATTATATAGCCGACCCAACCACCTTGAGGCATTTTTTCCACAAAATTATTCGATATTTAAAAGCAATTCAATTAAAAAATTATATATTTATTTATTTATTTTTTTTATAGTTAAAAAATACTGATAAAAACGAATGCATAGGCGTCTTACAAAAAGATAATCAAAATAAACTGAAAATGTAGGCCTAGCATAATATAAACAATGACACCATCATGAAATAATTAGAACTAAGAAATAGTTGTTTATTATTTTCTTCACAATTCTTTGTTATTTTGGTTGCTAAATCATCCATATAATTTTTTTGTTTTTAATATTCTTATTATCAGATAAATTTGTTTTAAATGAATTTTCTAAGAACACCTTTTTTTTATCATCAAATATAATAAATTTATAATCTCCTTAATGTGTAGAACACACGCATTCACTGTATAATAAAATTATATACAAGTAGAAAATACGATTAAACAATTAAATATTAATATAAAAAGTTTACCTGTAACGTAGTATAAAATATGATTAATGTTGATAAAGAAAATACTTTTATGTGTATTATAAATAAAATTCAAGGGGATTGTTCCATTTTAACTACGTGTGATGCCAAGTTATCGTCATCACACCGTAAAACGAAATCAAAAATTTACATTTTGAGAATTGTACAACATTTTTCAAATAGCATACATATCGTGGTATGGTCAGTCTTCTTAATTAATTAAGGTTGTACCAGCGTGGCATAGTATACTAAGTGTATTAGACTTGATACACAGACATATAAAATTACTTATTATAGACAAAAACATAAGTGTTATATAATATGTTTTGTCTTTATTATGTTATTATTGCCTATAAAATTATAAAATTAATATTTTTATTTTTTAAATCTGTGAGGTGCTATTTTATTACTGATACTTTGTAGAAATTTTGAATTAAAACTTCTATAGGCAATATTTAGGGAGTAATCGAGCGAAAGCGCGACGAGAACGTTACGAAAAGTGTAATCGGACGAAGCTAACGGAAGTTGATTGGGAGATATAAGTTAGCGAAGATAGAAAGAGATAGAGTATATAATTATATATATATATGTATATATATATATATATATATATATATATATATATATATATATATATATATATATATATATATATATATATATATATATATATATATGGAGCTAAAGTGGTTTTACTTCAGTTGTATTGCCTAAAGCACACTCATACTGTTTTTTTGTTGTATAATAGAAGATAGCTGGGAGGACAGAAAGTTTTACATGCTTTAAATGGGAAGAGATTTTTGAAATTACGAACTTTGAGCATGATTATCTCTTGACCCAAATTCTCAAAATTTGACAACTTATTCGCATATATAACGTTATTCTGAGTCCCAGAAAAAAATAGGCAAAATCTTTCGAAAAGTGGTTTCACGTTGAAACAACCTGACGTCTGTTCGTTTTATTTTACGCCAAATTTAGCAATCGAGTTCAATTACCTAAGTAGTCGGATACCAAATATTATTGTTTCTTCAAAACAAAAGATTTTAACTGTTTATATCCGTTTCAATTTTAGCTCACATATAATGCCTATTATATAACAAAACTCTTATAACTGTATCGACTATATATTTAGAGTATTTTATGAATCCTAATGATTACAAATAATTCAATTGATCCTCAACCAAATATTGGGTGTTTAAACAAATAACACCGTTAATTGTTGTCTTCACTTGTTTAAATTTTGTTACCATAGAAACATTAAAAATACTCTACGTTTAACTTACTGATACTTACAAAACATTATTAAAATACGCAGAATATGTATTCCATACATCTATGAAAAATTTACTATGTAATATATGTTATAATTAGACATGTTTGAGTAAATTATCTCACTTGGAGCAAAAATTATGTCGAATCTAAATAGTTTACCAAAAAAAAATATTCGGAATAAGGATATATGTTTCACCGAAAAACATTATTTTGTATTTATAGTTATTTTCTGTCTAACAGTTTAAAAGATGGAACCCACTTTTAAGACCTAAAACTCACTGTAAAATTTTAGAGGGAAAATGAAATTTAAACAAATTTTTGAATTCAGGTTAATATTACGAAAATAATAGTAAATGTCACAAATTAATTTTTCTACAATTTATTATCTATCGATTTTTTTAAATCTAATATTAAATCCAATTTTAGGAGAAAATACCCTAAAACCATTCTATACGTGTATGTGGGTAAATGCGTGAATGTGTGTTCCATGTTGCCAATTTTTTTGTTTTTTTAATTATTACATAGTAGATACTTTTCTAATATGATGATTGCAAGAATTTTTTATCGAAAATTTGATTTTAACAATATATTTTCAAGATGAATACAACAATAAGATTTATCAAGAAAGTGATTGATTTGGTCTTTAACGGCAGTATCCACCAGGCTTCTTTTAATTACGCTCTGAATTGCAGTAAAATGATTAAATATGTTATAGTTGTACTCACAACCTAAAAGAAATTTTAATTAAAAATTTGAAAAAACATTGAGTGATTTGCTTATTATAAGCAAAAAACTCTCTAAAATATGGAATTTGATATTTTGAGCACAACATATTTTACTTACTGGACCAACCATTGTTGTATTTGCTGCAAATGCACCTGACGCTATAAGAACTGGTAACTGTTCTCGAAGTAATCGTATGTAAAATTCCAACTAAAAAAATAGAGAAAATTTAAACAAAACAGCTTTTAAACATTTTTCTATTTTAAACTCGTTTATTTTTTCTAAAATAATGCATAAGAACTGAGATTAAAAAAGTAACCATAAAAAAATTACCTGTGTTGCTTCTTCGTAAGTTAAGGATGCTAGCGGAAATGTGGACAGCATTGAGGAAACTTTAATGGGCTAGAAATAAATTTTAATTTTTTTTTAAATTATTTTTTTCGAATAAATTTCGATTTTTTCCCCAATATCCTCGATTAAATTATTTTGTATTTTATAAATACTTCTTCGGCTACAAAGTAGTCATCATCAGTATGAATTAGCTAGTTGTAATGATTCTCTGAGGAGATGTTACTCGTTGCTAATTTGGTGACGGTTTGCACAAAAATAATCTTAAAAATTTGTGCAAACCGACACCAAATTCATACTGATGATGACTACTTTGTAATCGAAATACGTATTTATAAAATACAAAATAATTTGATCTAGGAAATTGGCGAATAAATCGAAATTTAAATTTCAATATATTTAAGTATATTAAAATTACAGATTTTCGGCTATCTAAAGAAAATAGTTTTTTTTTCTTTTGTGATTCAATGCTTCTAACATAAAGATTGTTTGTGTGTACATTATGTCAAAATGTACTGAAAATATCGTGATGCTTTTTTTGCAATTTTAATAATGTGTTATCATTTTAATCAATTATTTAATGATCCCATTTCTTACTTTATAATTTAATCGTAAATTTATTTTGAAAAAATATTTTATTTACCTATAAGCTATAATTTTTTTTTTTTAATATTGAATAAAAATACACACAAATTTTAGACCCCCCACTGATGTAACGTAATTACTGATCGCAACAAATCAACAAAGTTAAGCAACATTATACACAGTTAGTATTTAGATGGGTGACCACATAAAATTACTGTGTGCTGTTGTTATATAGAATATCCCCAATGTAGTCACTATATGACCTAAGTTGTTGAAAAAGTGACTTTAAAAAAAAATAAATAAATAAAAGAAACATAAAAATTTTGATACTTTGAATGGAAATTTAATTGAAATTTATTTTACGCAATGTGTGCGGTAAAATGACTAAAACTAAATGATATATTGACAGTTGTTTCCTGTTTTTAATAATTTATTATAATTTATGCAAATTATTTCTATTTTTCAATGTAGGAATAAGTTTTTTGCTCATCTTAACGCATAAATAATTACTTTTGGAAAAGAATTGTAGTATGAGTACCTCATTGAACAAAAAATGAATTATTCAAAAATCATTTCTTTCTGCGTGAAAGAGTTCCACGAAATTTCTTAAATACTATAAAATCTGCCAAGAAATACAAATTTTATCTACTTTCTTTTATCTCAACAGAACTTAGAAAAGATAGCTCGTTTTTTAATACCTAATTGAAACTCCAAATATTTTTTTACACAAAATTTTCAATCATCGTCCCTACAAAATACACAACCACTAATGCCTTTGCTATTCTGATTCAATATTTTTACGAAAATCAGAAAGAAATATTTTATCTATTAATTTTGAGAATTTCTAGAAAATATAACTACCCCGGCACCTTGCAACCGCAACAGTACAAATATATAACATAACAAAGTAGGGAGAAAATCTTTGGTCTCAGTGCTCGCTTCGCTCATAAGGGAAATAAGAAAGATTTTGATCCTAGAACCTCGAGTCGCTTGCAAGATAAGAAAAATTCACTACCTTGTTTTAGGACTATGGTCTCTGAACTCGCTTCACTTTTTAAACGGATATGAAAGGCAATTGACTTGAAACATCACATACAACTATCGGTTACTCAAACTATCGGTTATATAGAAAAATGTTTCAAAACAAAACTACATTTGTATTTACATTTTTTTAATATCTCTAATAGTTTAGAGGTTAGATTTTTAAAATAAACTGCGAAGCAGGCTTGTAGCAGCATGTGTATTTTACAAATTTTTAATTATCATTTATAAATGATGCAAAATATTTTTGAATACTTTCTATACTTCGTATAGGCAACTTATTAAACAATAATGTAAAAAAATTATCGGAAAAATGCAATTCAATAGTAAACAGTTTCCAAAAACTTTATATATGAAGATATCATCATTATATATATTTTTTATTTTTTTTATAAAGACCTAGAAGAAGTAAAACTTAAAAATTAATGGAAATCTTTTAATTAGTTGTTACAATGAAAACTCTTTTATACCTTTCTTGGTAGTGCCATTAGTTCTGATTTATTTCTTCAATTTATTTTATTTTTTGTTTGATTCAGAATTTAAATATTTAAAAGTTATAGATAAAAATTATATATTTTATTGATGTGTTTTATGGTAAAATAATATGATTTACCATTGATCACAGCCTACCCTGATAAATAACTCCTATTCAATCCTATAGAAATTGAATAGGTAAATCAACAGGATTGAACAGGAAATTTGATTGAATAGTTAATGATTTCCTATTCAAAATTTTGAATAGAAAATTAAATTTTCTATTGAATCGTATTGATTGCCTATTCATTCCTATTCAATTTCTATAGAATTGAATAGGACTAATTTAACAGGGTCCCTTACGGTCACCCTCACCTATTTTACCTAGAGGCACTCTCTTTCTATGTATAATCTTTACAGTTCACTCTCGAGAGCCGTAATCAAGTAATTTAGATTCGAGTATAATTTGTCCAGCTGTGACTAATCAACTACAAAACTAAAAATTTTTAATATTTTTACTAAAAAATTTATATTTTATTCAAAATCAAAAGTATATGAGCAACTAAATATTGGAAAATTTGCTTGTACTTTAATCCAACCCTTTTACAATGATATTAACTATTCCCTATTGATTTCCTATTTAATTTCTGATTGAATAGGATTTTTTTATCAAGGAAGATACACTATTTTCAAGAGAAAAAAAAGTTATCCCTACTTACCGTATTTTCAACAACCGTTGCCGTAAAAGTAATCAAAAATGAAACAGATGCAACTGCAATATTAATAATAAACCGCGAAAGTAATAATTCATTTGATAAACCATCAATCAATATCACACATAATACATAAAAATTAAGTATAACAAAAATAATAAAAACAACCGTAATAATTAATAAATCTGGATTATAATAATAATTAAAGAATTTAAAATTAAAATAAACAGCTGAATATAGCCGACGTAAATTACAAATACGTTCCGTTAAATTACTCTTCGAAGTGGTATTTTGTAAATTATTCAGCGTATCATTTATATTCGATTTATAAACTTCTTTCAAATGAGCTAACATCGGTAATTGATTTACAAATACTGATGGTAATTTACGATATGGTTCAACATAAGCGGTTACAATATCATGTATTTCATTAAATAATAACGTATACAAGAAATTATGAGATGATACAATTATACATCTTGTCACTAAAATATTAAACGAGACATATTGCAGCACCGAATTATAAAAAAATTCCCATGTAAATGTATCGATAAATACACGATACAAAAGTACAAAAATTATCGTACAATTGTAAATTAATTGAAACGTGATACAGCGAAAAGTTCGATTGTATAATTTTTGTTCAGATTGTTTATTAAACAAAACATCAATACCGAATTTAATTCTAGCATTTGTAAATATTGTATTTAATCCATCAAATTCCTGTTCAACATACGAATGTACAACAAAATAAAAAATATTGTAATATATGGAATGAATTACTGGATAGATTTGTAAATATTGAATAATTAGAAGAATTTGATTTAAATTGTGATCTATAGATGTAATAAATATATACACGTATATTGTAAATACGGCAGCTAGAAAAAAGTCGTAAAAAACCCATAAATAAGACACTTTTACTGAAAAGTTAACTGAATTTGACGAATGTATGCAAGATTTACGAAATGGAAAAACACCAAAAGTATGCCCTAAACGAAAATTTAATCGGAAAGCACAAGCTAAACATCCTTGTTCCATGTTAGAATATACTATGTCATATTATATTCTGTAATTATTACTAACGTTAATATTAGTAATAATCTTTATTGATTCAAATACATAATTGAAATTATTATTAATTATTAATCAGATCGTAATTTGATAAAAAATATATTTAATTACATTAACTAATCGTCTGGACTAATGTACTTCATAATTAAATACTGGTAGTTCGATTGAGCAGTAGACCCCACTCACGGTAATACATCAATCTCATTAGTAAGACTATATAGGTAACATCTCTGTATTTTTATCGTCTCATTTGTCTAATATTCCCATATTTTTACTATTCATCCTGTTAGTGAAAAGAGCTATAATTTTTGAATTTTGTTATTATTACAGACGGCAATGGTTAACAGTTAATTTCCTATATATAATAAACGTTTGTAGTAAATTTCATAAAAATCGAAAAACGAGTTTGAACTTTACAGCGGTATAAACTTGAATATATAGATAATGTTTGTATATCAATGAATTAATCCAAAAACGCGACGACCTCTTTCACAATTTATAAAAATTATAAAATACACTAATTTTATAGTATTTTATAATTTTTCCATTTAAAATGAATGTTTTAGATAGAAAAACAAAATGAATATTGATAACCAACTCAAGGCAACAAGACAATCAATTATTTAATGTTTTTAAATAGGTATAATAAATAATTCAAGTGTTGCATTGTCTTTTTTGTTTATACAGACAAGCGAAATGCAGAATCGTCTAGTTATGCCATAGACCTTCGATCGTACAAATACCAAAATAAACTAAAAGATAGAAAATAATTTAAATACTGTGATAAGTAGGAGCAGTTAGCTGACTCCTTAACACATGGACTAAAATTCAAAATTATATTTAATACACTAGCTACGATTCTAAAGTTCCTTTCTATGCTCATTATTCAGACAAAATGCGGAGACCGCCAAAAATATAATTTATTTTCTTCAATATGTTGGATGATTGTTTTGAATGAATTGTTTCACTTTTTTTGTCAATTGTCAGATTCTACAACTTAGCTTTTTTAACAACTTTTACTGAATTGACAGACATACAATTAATATTAGCCTCAGTAGATAAAAAAGCAAATAACATTCGCCTAAAAGATAGATTTTTCGTTATACATATAGTGTCTCCAAAATATGCACTGCGTAATAAACATCCTTTTTCAATCTCGCGTTTTAAGTCCAGTATCGAAGATCAAAACCATAGAGTTTTGTTCTTTTTTTGCAGTACCTATTTTTCTAATTCTAGTATTCAATAATATACACACATAGGTTTTATAAATTTTTTTTATTATTAATTTATGTATACATCAGATAATAAGAAAAGATTATTTAAAAATGTTCCAATCTGTAAAAGAACAAAAATTAAATTAAATAAAATACAAAATCTCTATATATTATACAAAAAAATTACAACTTGATTGTAACAAATTAAATATTTCGCCAAAAAATGGGAAATAAGTTTCCTATTTCTTTTTCCTAATTTCAAAACTTTCGAATAAAAACCCTTTCATGACACAAAAAATTTCAATTCTGTAAAGAATTTCACTTCATAAATAGCTTCAGCATATGAGTCTAAAATCCAAGGATAGATCTTGGATGTCCACAGAAGCGAAATTTTATCCAAGAAAAAGAATATATTCATGAAAACTTAAATTCGTTCAGTAATATTTTGCAGTTTTGTAGACCAAATGATACCTAAAATTCAAATTTGTAAAAAAATAGGGTAGTTTAACAATTAAAAAACAAATAAATTCTAAATTTAGGTTACCAAAATAAGTTTTGAGACGTATGCCTTGTAAAATCTCAATTTTTCCGACTTAAATAGAACCAAATTTTATAATTTAAGATCAAAAATACTTTACACACGGAGTTTAATCGAATTCAATAAAAAAATTTCGAAAAAACCTTGACAATCGCACTATGTTTTTTTACACTGGAATTTCCTACATAAAATTCCCTGCCTATTCCATGTTTTTCCTGATCAATTAATATTCCGTTTATTAAATGAACTCGGTTATTTAAACCCAGTCGTACATTATCCGAAAGTAAACATTTACAGATTTTAACACCGTTTTTTTCTTTTTGATACAGTGTTATCCGTAATCGAATCAGAATACTTTATCAGAAAAATTTATTTTAATAATGTATGAATATTTCTTATAAGAAATTAGATATTCTTCAATGTCTAATTTCTTCAATCTTCTTCAATGCAAGAAAAGCCTACATACAGCAATTTTATACTGAAATTTTGAATAGTTTTAAAATTATGAAGGAAAACAAATTACATATTAAAAAAGGATTGTAAATTTGTGTGTAAAATTGTTCAACATTTTGTCGTTAAAAAATGTAACTTTTTTTAATACAAAAAGAAATAAGATCAAAGTTAAAAAATGGATTTGCATGAAAACCATTTACAAAACAAAAATTGTTAATATGTTGATTTCAAAAGAAAAAAAAAACATGATTTTTGGTAATAGATAAATATTTAAATTTTCGTATCAAGTTGCAATTCTCAAGTTGTAATTTTTAAATAAATTATAATGTTAAAACATACATAACACTCACCAATATGAAACGTAAAATTAAATTTTCTTATATTCTGGATGGATACAACATCTAAAAGACAAATATTAAAAATTAATAAATCAAATTAGAAATTAAAACTCCAAAATAATTAATATACATACAATACGAATACGATGTCCCATAGCCTTTGCTGGTAAATTTCTCTTGAATTTAGCTCTTACTGCACCCGTACATCCATGGGATCGGGTAACTTTTCCCCAAATAGCACGTACTTTACTCTTTTTGTGTTTAACTGAGCCGGGAATGCATGTCTTATTTTTGGCTTTATATACATAAACGCATTTTTTTCCTACATAAAATCTGCTGTCTTCTTTTTCAGCACAACCTTCAATTTTTAAAAGTGCTGTGTTTTCATGTTGATTACGAAGTCCTCGTTTATAGCCAGTGAAAATTGCCTTGGCGTATAAACGTCCATGACGTTTGTATGGTCGCTTTTTAAGTTTTGGTTTGTCTCCAGCTGTTGGTTTTTCAGCTGATTTAACCTTAACTTTCTTTTCTGGTTTTGCGGCCGTGTCTGCCATGTCTAAAACACATCACATATTACAAGAAAAATTATCCATCAACATCTTGTTTTAAACTTTAATAAATATATTTAAATTAGATTTTTATTAATTATTGATTTAATTAAAATTACCTTAAACACTTATTTTTTATTTTCCGATTTAATTAAAGAATCCGTAATAATTCACGTGTCCACTTCGGCCTTTCGCCAACTAAAAGAATTTAGGTTAGGTTTGTTGTGGGTCAAAACAACTATCAACACATTTATAAATTCGTAGATATTAATCCTACGCGCCTAATTTGAATTTTATCTACCTGCTGTATCAAACATTTGCAAATAATTATATTTTTTATAGTTATATTTTTTTATTATTATATTTTAATATACTTTCATGTGAACTGCTTAAATTTTATTTATTTTTAATTTTGTAGAAGAATAAAACACTATTATTATTAAAATTTTAACTATGTTTAAACCTTTTTATAAAATAAATACAAGAAACGTTACCAGAAATCACTTTAAAACGATTAGAATATTTCAAATCAAATGGCCACAAATTTATTATTTTGCTTGTGACAAAATTTTGACATAGTTGTTCAATCATAAACCACAGAATGTCATTAACTTATTTAGGCAAGCTAATTTTAGTTTACATTTTCAAAAAATTTGTGTTTTCCATAATTTATTCTATCTGTTCCTTGCAAGCTGAAATTTTGTATTTATGATTTTAAATAATCAATTCTTTTTTGCGAAAGCTGAAAATATCTACGAAATTGGAATCACCATAGCCATATTCAACACGAAGGAAGTTGAATAAAATCTTGTAAAATGAATAAATTGTTTTAATTAAAAATATTTCTATATACTACTTGTAAACCACTTTATTCTAAAACTTATTTTAATTGTGTTAAGATTACAATGTGGAATATTCTGGGAATTTATGGGTTAAATGATAAAAATAAATGAAATATTCAACTGGAAAATATTATTTTGTATCAATAATAACAAAAATATTTACCTACATGAATTAATTTACAGATGAATATATAATATTCATAATAAATATGTTTTTTTTTTTTAAATTACAGCAACAAATGCACATTTTGTCAAATTATAATTAATAAATTGTACAAACATAAAATTATATATTAATAATTAACAAAATAAAAATAAAATTTTATGAAAAAATAAATTATTTTTATTAAATAAGAAATTCTAGAATTCAATTTACAATTGCCCCGTTATATAATATACATCTTTATGTGACTCAAAATTAGTTTTTATTCAATGTTGAATTAAACGATTCTGGTTGTAGAATTGATACACTTGATTAATTTTATCGTGTTTACAACATGAGAACTGCTCTTGAGCATTTAGAATAATTTAAAAAAATTAAACTGAATTGTTAAAATATCCGTAAATCATATCAGCTATTCATTTCAATATTATTTTTATTAACGTATAATAAAAGCAAAAAAATAATTCTCATATTAAAAATGAGTGATGTATTTCATAAAATGTAACTCACAAGTTTTATGGAAAAACTATTTTATATGGAATTGTTTTTCATAAACAGTTATTAGTAAACAAATAATCGATCTCATTTCAGAAAATGAAACTATATTAAAGAAATTCGAATAATTAAAAGAATGAAAATCAAACAAAGGAATCAAATTACAAATTAAAATGGTTTGATCCAACAAATTTTTAGTCCAATTCAATAGCAAGGCCAAATTTATAAATCAGTTTTAGGAGAGATTTATAAATTATACAATTTACATTTCGATACGAAGTCAACCACATTAATTTTTCTACATTCCCATTTCTTTGTTTAATTTCTATATTTTTTAATAAACCATGTGAGATTGGGTGAATTGTTACTTAGCGGAAATTCGTAACAAATTAAAATGAAACGACTATGTTCCATATTTAAAGTGAAATATCCTGAAAACCTGATTTTATTAACAATTTTGAGTTCGCTTTGTAAAATTTTGAAATATCACTTTTGAAAATTTTCAAACTTAACATAACCAAAGACTATAAAAATAAATATTGAAATGAAAAATAATAAAATTTGGAAAATAAAATAAGATGACCATGTAAAGTATTGAGTTGTTTTTTATGTTATATCAATTAGTCTAGAAAATGTAAGTTTGAATAATTTTAACCACTGGAATATTAGTTTGTTGTTTGTCTTTTATAATAAAGTCAAATTCTGACAATTTAATTTAACGTGTTCAATATTTTTTGTTTTCCATAACGAATTTGTTAAAAAGAGATGAGTAAATTTGGCAGTGTAGAAATATGAAAACAAAATTAGAACTATTTCAGTTATAAAAAACATTCACATCAAACTTTGATATTAGAGTAGAAATAAATTAACAATGCCATATTGATAAAATTGAACAATGAATTGAATTGTCAGAATCTGAATTAGCTTAATATTTAATTCAGCATTTATTAAACGTTAATGAAATGAATAAAAACAGATTACTTAATTTTACACCTCAGAGTTCATCACGAAATGTCGGTTAACTTTACTTGTTCTTAAGACACGTTCATACTGTTTTAAAGGATTATCTTTCTTTCTTAATTTTTAACAAATAAAATATATAACAATTAAGTTAGACTATGTTTCGAGATATACTTCAACTGTTGTAACTACCGATATCAAATCGATATTTTTTTATTTATGATTAGTAAATATTCAATAACATTGACAAAATATTTCATGCAAAATTTATAATTAAAAGCTATCCTTCAATGTGACTATGGACAATGGAGCTTCTTCACTGTCCATATGTGAGACCAACATGAATTTCAGCGACAAATAAACATTTCAAGACTATAAAATCTTCACATGGCATCTATCAAGCCTTTTATTTACTAATTTCTTAAAAACATTTCTAAGATGATAATAAATTTATTGATATGGCAAGTATTATTAGGTTTAGTAATATATAAGACTTAAAATAATACCATGTATTTTCAGAAAAATTCATGTTACGTTAGCGCAGTTATTTTTCTTACACGAAAATTTCATTTGCTATTTGTTATATTAATGTAGGGTGCATATTAACGAGATGTACAGTACGTTTTTGTAAATAATTTCTATAGGGAAAAAAGGAGGGGAAAACAATATAAAAAATTGTTTATAAACAAAAAAATTTACATTGATATCTAATACTATAATAATTCACTCAACATAATGTTATTATATTTATTTAAAAAAATTTAATAGTGGAGGTCACAATATGTGTATAATAATAGTTTTACGTATATATGTATGTTGTAATTCTCCACTATTAAATCATTTAACAATAAAATAACAATAACATTTTATATTGAGTGAATTATTATAGTAGTAATTATGTTTAAAGGTTGTATTTGTAGTAATTTCGAAAATATATTAAATTTGTGTTGGTTCTAAAAGAAATTAAAATAAAATTTTGAATAGACCAAACAATATTGTCAAAATTAAAATTTACACTTTAAACGATGATAGAGGTAGCTCAATTAAAAATAAATATCCTTGGTCACGTCTTATTGAAAGTAACTTTCTTTCTCAGCAAATAAGTGCTCGTAATACCATTTACTGCATAAATTCTTATATGCATATATCGGAACATAGCCTTAATATTTAATAAAATACAGTCTGAAATAATATTAAATTGAAGATATTGTAATATTCAGTTAATTGGAAACTTTAAATTTAAAAATATACTTTCATTACGAATAGTAAATAAAAGTTTCAGATACATACAATCCAACAATGATTATGTTATTGGACAAATTTCGTTATAATTTAATAAAGGTTACATAATTACATAATCCTAACGAATGTTGTGTGTTTGCTTCATGATCAAAGGCCAAAAGTATTAATAAGGCAAACTTAATAACGATTCTCTGGCACTAACACAATGTCAGTCTTAGCAATAAAATTTATGTGTTATCACCACTTTTATAATATTTACAAATTCGAATTCGTATCACTAGCACAATTTGTTTAACTTAATAAACACAAGTCCGATTAACGTTAATTAAAATGAAATCTAAATTGGAATGGAGATCCTTGATGAAAATGATGATATGGATTTCCACCATGACGATTTTGTTCAGGATCTAATGGATCGTCTCCGCTATCAAATTGTGCTCGTTTTTCTTCATCCGTCAATACCTAAAGAAAAATTTTTTTGTAAAAAATTATTATTTTTGATAGAGAAGGAATGGACTGCTTGCATAAAACACACTTCTTTATGTAAAGAGTGTGCTTCCAACAGGCTTTTTATTTAAATTACATATAATAACCATTGTATTTTTTTCAATTTTCGCGCACAAATCACTCAAAAAATACTTATCCAAATGTTATGAAATTTGGTATGCATCATTGACATGAACACGGAAGGCTGCTCGAAGTTTTTACTCTAAAGCAAAAAATAAAAATTCGATTTTATATTTAGAACTATTTTTTTGAGAAAAACTCTTTGACAAGCCCGCCGTTTTCACGCCAATGTTGTGAAAATTGAGAGATTTTACATAATGGAGGGTACTTCAATATTATGTTTCAATCCCCCTTAAAATTAGTGAGCGTATAAATTCCGATATATTGTGAAAAAATTGCATCTTTGAAATTCACTTTCAAACTCAGGAGATTGTGATATTGCGCACACCAAAACTTGATGACTGAATTACTCATAAATAAATTAATATACAAGTATTTTGACGATAAATAATACACATATTTAATTAATTTACCTCTTTCGCAGCGGCTATATCGATAAATTTTTTTTCAGCAATTTTCTTTTCTTCATCACTCTTTGTTTCAAAATTATCAGGATGCCATTTTTGTGCTGCTTTTCTATACGCCTTAACTATTTCCTTTTTTGTTGCGGTTCGTTTAACCCCTAAAATTTTATAATAATCCCTTCGTTCAGCTTGTGTCTGTAATTTTTGTGCTTTTTGTAAACCATCCTTGGCTCTTTGGAAATTTTCATGCATTTCTAGCGCTGCATGATAGTCTCGAATTGCTAAAAAAATTAAAATTATTAATGCATAATACGTCTTCTTTAATACAGAGTAAAATTCGATTGAAATTAAGTAACCAGAAAAAATTATTATCATTATATTATTAAATAATTATTATAATTATTTGTAAATTGTCTACTTAATTTTTGAGTATCACTAATTATCATTGACTATCAATATTTCGTTTACTGTACCTAAATAATTTAAAACACCTGTATTTCACGTCAAGCGTTTTAAAGTGAACGAAATCGCTAATGTTAAATGCCAAAAGATTTTGGGTAAATCAAGTTTATCAAAAGCTCGGACTTGGATGGTACAAAGCGTAAAACTAAGAAAACCACTAGAGGAATCTACTTTAAAGACGACAAAATAATTCGCAATTTTTTTTTTTGTTTTTTTTTTTTGGATAGAGCAATATTTCGAAATACTTACCATCATCATACATTTCAGCCTGAAGATAAGCTTCCGCTCGATCACAGTATATATCAGGATCTTTTGATAAATCTAATGCTTCCCGGCATGCGCTGATAGCTGCACTAGTTTTTTCATCTTTCATTAAACAAGTACAAAGCAATTGTTTACTACGGAATTTAACCATATTTTCATATTTTTCATTTTTTAAAACTTTTTGCGCATTCTCCACACAATCAACATAATTTCCTCTTTGTAAATCTTCACCAGCCTCAGTCAAAAACTTGTCTATTTTTTTTATTTTCTTATAAAATGGAAAACATTCATCATGTTCAGGATCTAATTTTAAGCATTCACGAATTTCTTTTAAAGCTTCTGTAACATCCCCTAATTTATATAACAGCTTCGAAAGTTCTAAATAACCATCTGTGTTGTCGGCTTCTAATTTTGTAGTCGATCTTAAATCTGAAACAGCTAATCCGCTTTCACCCAACTCTAAGTAACAATCTGCACGTAATTTACGATATTTGGAAGACCATGGACAACTCTCAACGATTTTGTTCAAATACATAATAGCTGATGAGTAATCACCACTGGCATAATATGCATGGATTGCATCAATGTATTCTTCAATTAAAGCTATGCTTCGTAATAATTCTTGAGCTTTAAAATTACTTGGATCCTTTTTATACTGAAAAATACGTAATAATTGTCAATAAATAATAATAATTTGTTAGTCGTTCTGTAGAATCGATTAAATCGGCTATTATACACATAATCTCAGGGGAACGTAATATTGTCACACATATTAACTATTGTCACAAGATATGGACAATAAATTAAAATTAAATATAGCGTTATGTAAAATTATTCATTCCTATATAAAAAGTTTTTGGTTTATTCTGATGTGGGTGGAGTAAGCGTGGGAAGACCATTTTTTTACCTTATTTGGGTTTAGTTCTACCCACGAAAATTTAATGTGTAACTTCGATACGTGTATTTATATTAAATAAATGAACAAAATCGAATTTTTTTTATTTCTTCTTTTTAGCTATTCATAAAATTACAATATGGTTCATCGAAGTCACAGTTCCTTAATATGATTTTTCAACTAAAATTTTAAGTTGTGAAGATTTAATATTTATTGTTTATTTACAACTCTCAGATCAATGAAAGTTTGGAATACTATCAAAAACACATTAATGTAAGAAGGGTGATCTGCGTAAGATACAATATTGAAAAATAAAATAACGGAGTAAAAGTTATGATATACTAGTCGTGAGTTTTTGAGAATTAATCAATATATTGAAAATTTTTTAACTTCATAATTACTTTTTGTCATCAAAACAAGTTCTACAATAATTCATCATCATAGTCTGATTATAGGACTGAATTAGACGAAAAAATTGGCTTCTCAAAAAATTTATGTTTAAAATACGTGTATACATAAAATGTACTTACCACAGCCATTAAATCGATTTGTGCATGTTCTAGATCACATAATTTATAATAAATAGTTCCACGGCTTAATCTTGCAGCCATAAAATCTGGTTTTAAATCTATAGTACGATCTAAGTCCGTTAAAGCTAATCTGGCTTTCCCCAGAGCTAAGTAAACAGTACCTCTTTTAAAATATGTAAGATAATTATTTGGATCACCCTCTGCAATTTTAAAAACAATATTTAGGTATTTTTCTAGGATAATAAATTCAAAACTTGTAATACGAACCAACTGCAGCATGATATTGAGTAAGAGCATCGGCCAACTGTCCCCTCGCCAAAAATTCACGACCAAGTTCTAAATGGCTATCAATTTCAGCTTGAGTCGCACAATCTGCCACTGTAATTATGACAATAGATAAATAAAATACAAACATAAATTTATATTAAGTCGTATATACATTTCATTCGAGTTCAAAATTATAGTGCTTTTCTTACCGAAATTATCGAGAATAACATCAAAAGCTAATAACATAATATATGGCGCTACTTTTAAATTAACTAATAAATTCCAATGGTCCATGTAAAACATTTTTATAATTTTATTTTACAACAGACACTTAAAGAACTATATAGTACATATTTAACATTTGAAATATATTATAACTTATTTCTAATATAAAGTTGACACATGAATACTATACGAGAATTCGTGGTTCTCCGCTATTGGTTCAAATCAATTTTCATACACGTTTGTTTTTTCTCTCTCTATCATATGAAAGTACCTTTTTTAACACATTGTTATTTTTATTTAATCAAAAATGTATTATTAGATTAGTATTTAGTATACGCTTATCCATAGACTAGATTATCATTAGAAAAACATTTCGTAGATTTTTAGAAAAATTCAAATTTTTTAATATTTTAAAAAATTCTACATAAAAACGGACATGATTAGTAATTAAATATACTTTGGCAATTTTCCATTAATTTTTAGGGTTCCGTATTAAAAAGCGAAAAATACTGAATCTCATTTATTTATAAAAGCCGATTTTTGTAAGGTCAATTATTTGAAATATACATATAAAAGACTCTTTATAAACCTTATTTCAAATTAATTTTGTAAAATACACATACACCAAGGTAAAATAGCACGACCCAAAACTAATCTCCACAATAGTTGTTAAACTTAATCAATCATTGTGGAAAATTTTAATTTGTATTATTTTCATAAGATAAAAAAATCAATTTAAAAAACACCTATTCTTAATCTCTAAAAACAATTGTTTAATCTTCGAAAAAATCCGTATAAAAATATATTATTGAACTTATTCGAAAACACGTACATGACTTTAGGCAAAGAGTATAAGATTAGGCATAATAATTTTATTGTACTCTGTAAAATTTGATTTTACTTGTTTTGTATTGACGTTTGCAAAATCTTATTTAATCCATAAGATGGCAGCATATGATTTGTTATCATAGCTTTGATTGTTGTACAACGTCAGCCCATAGTCGAGTGCCCAGAGATTAGGAACATATGACTAAATAAAGTCCAATGTACTTGCAATGTTCGTGATTAAAATTTGGTTATTGTTTAATAAATTTTGATATCTTTTTTTGTGCCTTGCCTTCTTTTATTATAAAAATTCAAGTGATTTTGGAAAGATAAATAAAATAGTTACAAGAATTTCATTTTTAGAATTTGAGATAAATTACAATCTGATTCTGAAAAAATATTAAATTTCGGGGCTGAATGCATTTTATGAAATAATCATACTCAAAATATAAAAAAATGGGTGATAGAAAGGTAAAGGTATAAAAATTAAAAAAAGAATTGTAAATTTTATTCAAATTAGTGTTTTATTTCTAGGACATTCCGGATTTTAAAATATTTAGTATTGTATTTTTTTATTGCGTTATAATAATTGCATTACCAGTAGCAACATTTTTTGGGACGAAAGTCATCCTTTTTGATGGTAACTAAACTTGGATACGGCTCGATTTCGATATTCGTGGCGCTTCGATTTTTTTTATGAATTTTGGCAAAACAAGCCAAAAGAAGGGGGTTTGTAATGGGTAGTTTAATCGCAGGTTGAACGTAGGGGCCAAAAACAAACTCGACCCGTGCAAACTACACTCCACAAATCTATGGGTAGTTTAACCAACCCAACTTGTGCAAAATAGTCCCCACAAATCCATGGGTTATAACAGTCGAAAATGGCGTACATGTATTTTTAATAGCTGTATTCAATATGTATAAGTGTTGATTTCCTTTAAACGAAAAATTTTTTTGGTTATTTGTGCTTGAATTGTGTTTAAATTAGTCATTTAACAAATTTAAATAATAATTAAATCTTGTGATATGTTTTAAATTGTAATATGTGACATAAACACGATAATTTCTAAAAAAAAGTGTCAATAACTCGAAAAATATACGAAAACTCGAAAATTGGTATTCTTCATTTTCGTCTTATTTTGTCTTGTTTTACCAAAATTCGTCAAATCTAGGCGTCAGCCACGGGTATCGTAATCTCCCCTTGGATACAAATAATATTAAATTTATAGTTTTATTTTGTTTTGAAATTTTTATAGGTGTTTTGGGGCTATCCGAGGTTGCATCAAATGTGTGGAGCGCTGTTTTTGCGGTTATTGCATTACATGTAGCTTTAGGAATTTTCATTCATAAGGCATACTCAGGCGATTCAGTTGAAACCGAAAAACCTATTGCAAAAATTGATTAAAAGTTTTTTAGTTCAATATACATTCATGCATTTCAAATAAGTATTCCCCATATAATTTTCACTATTTCGGAAGGTATGCTCTTTAAGGGGAGATTTGTACTGAATTATTAATTAGTGTGTGAATAATTTTATATTTCATTGTACCAAGTAAACATTTGTTTCCTAAAATTATACAATACGTTTAAAAATATTCCCATTTTCTCGTTAGAGTGAAATTAAAAAAGAATTTTAATTTCACTCTAACTTTTTTTTTTATATACATTTAAAAAATTTGATTTTTAAATATTTTGATTTGTAAATAAATTTAATGTTTGGTACACATTTTCCACGTTCTCTTATCGATGAAAAATCTAATACCTATATCGACATTTCAACTAATAAATTTATAAATAAGTTTAAAAGATTATTACAATTTTTCCATATCACTTATCGATGACGAAGGTAATATCTATAGACATTTCAACTAACCAATATTCGTGGAACTTAAATAACGTTTAACACCAACTGTTAAATCTTGTGAAAATAATGTTTACTATGGTCTATCATAAAAGTCTTAAGTGGTCAGAACGAATGTAGAAAAGTATATTATAATGTCTATTTACCAAATTTCGATATCAAATTTAGGGTAAATTTGTGAGAAGCGTGGATAACTTGCTATAATCTTATAAGCTGTGCCATAATTCCTGTGGGTCATTCCATATCGTTTTTTCATTATCTTGATTCTGTCATAGACTATGATAATGGAAAACGATAGACTTGCAAAATATGAATGTAATATTGAAATTTTCTCAATTTTTCTTTATTCTGCAAATCCAAAGAATCAAACAATTGGCACAAAATTTGAATAATCTTAATCAAATTTTTTTATTTTATATATCCACATTCGCCAATTATCTTCACTTGAAATACTGAAATACTTTTCAGTTCGATTCAAAGAACCGAAAAAATCAGTCCTTACGATTTAAATTATTTTTTGATGTTTTGAAAAGTATGTTTAAGTTATTTGAAGATCTCGGAGATCTTGGAATTCTTTAAATGTTACTTCCGCATTTGCGAATATGAGTCTATTAAAATTTTACTTATCAACAAAAAATAATTACACTTGCTTAAAAAGGGATTTCGGAATTGAATAATTTGACCACATTTTATATCAGACTTCAAATACAACGATTTTATTTCACCGCAAATTAATTTTGTTAAATAATATTTTACATAATATGGTAATGACTTCATTAGAAAATCTAACAGCTGAATTTAGTTCTTTCTGTTAACAGATGCATTTAATACAGTGGCAGATTTCGTAACTCTTAGTTTAGGAAAAAAAAATTATCGTAGGTGGCTCAGTTTTTTATAAGAATTATTTTATCTACCGTTTCTATTATTTAATTAAAATTTCTGATACAAATGTTAATATAATACAGCGCAGTGATTTTAATATTTAACTACGTAATTGTAAAGGATTCATTAAAGTGTATCCTAGTTGTCAAATACTTATTGGAAATTTTTGAAAGTATAACTTTAATAACAGTATTGTTTGTATGTGAATGTTTGAATATTAAACTGATATTTGAAACAACATTAATTTTATTGCTGTATTAGTAGTCGAATTGTGAATATATTTCAAATGTAAAAGTTTTTTAATTATCAATTTAATTTAAGGTACAGCGAATATATTTAATAGTCAAGATAAATTTTAAATCGTGTAAATAATTAAACATTTTCAAAATAATGCAACTAAAGTGAATATTTACTATAACAGATTATTTATTATTTTATCTATCAGAATTACCCCATAACAATCCATGTCTAATATCACCAAATCATTTCCAAATCCTACTGAACCATTATATAAGATTCTATATGTGCAACTCAATTATTCAACATTTTTTAGATCCTTGATTAAAATAACTTTAAATGAATTTGAGTAATTTCCTTATACGAAATTTTGAGTTATTTAAGATGACCATACTTTTGACTATTCAAGCATTTGTAATTTTTAATATCAAAGCTACGAGGCTATGACAGAAATACTATCAATGCTACGTTTAAATTCAACACGTTTAGTATCTTTGTTTGAAAAATAGCTTTGTCAATAATACATTTCATTCGAATGTTTAACCTGGTTTACGATGAGATTTTATACTGACACTGTGCAAAATTGTGGCACTTAGACATGGTGAGTTTAAATTACTTGTAACAAAAATAAGAAGAAAACCTATACAAAACAAAAATATAAAAAATACAGTTAGTTTTTCGAATCGATGCTTTCAATTTACGAATAATAATTAAAACTACAAAATTTTAATTTAAAACTTTAAAATCAAAATTGAAATAACCAAAACTGTAAAAGTGGAGACGTAAAACATTACTTTTAAATATCTGCTTACTGCTTTATATCTTCGTTTTTTAATCAATTTTATAAATTTTTAATATGATATTGAGTCTAGTTTCACATTTTAATGTGACGTATATCAGATATATTATCAGTCATCTACGTAATTGCTGTAAATCTTAACTTACCCTTCCCCTTAAATAAATGAAGTGTATAAACTCCTTAATTACAAATGTTACAACAGAATTTTAAATTTGACAGAATGCCTTTAGTTCTCCAAATGTGAGTCAAAATATGAATTTACCAAATACTTTTTATTCGTTATAACTACTTGATTAGTTAACTTGATATATTTCTACTTAAATATTTCCTAAAATTTTAAGTTTCCATTTCTTCTGGCTGTTGGATATTTGTTTTTGTGACTAAAATGGAAAAGGTTTACACTCAACACAAACTTAATTTCTCCGATGAAATTAATTTAAAAGAATATTTTGAGTCATTTTCCATGGATGTTAATTTTATCAATGATTTTACTGAGCAGGATGAAGAAATATTTAATTTAATGGGAGTTTATTTAAACCAAAATACAAAAAACGTATTGACAGAAACTTGCAGGTAAAACTTAAAATTGATGGTTGTTATTGAAAATTATAACTCTTAATTTAATGTTTTACAGTTTTAATCATTTAGCAGAATCAACTTTGAAATCTGTACCAAGTGATATAAAAGGCATGAAAAAACTACATGATTCTTCTTTAAAAGTTATTCCAAAAGAAGCTAAGTCATTTGAAACAGTTATAAATTTGGATAATAACTTTAAATCGAATGATCCATCAACTAAAGAATATACTGATACGTATATAAATTCTTTGAAATATCGATCGCAAGTTGACATTGTATGATCAATTTATTTATAAAATTATTTTAAGTAGACCGATTTATATTTATCATAGGTGTTGAAAATTATATCGATTAGTCTAACAGTCTACGATCTATTTACTTTCACGATAGAGCAATAAAAAAACTTTGAAGAATTACCTAAGACTCGAATTTATCCAATGTAAACATACTAATACAATTTTTTTATTAATTTGGTTATATAAATCGCTTTTATGTATTGTTAATTATGTATTTGTTGAGATTATAGTTTCACAGACTACAAACCGAATTATCTATTATTGTAATATTCGACGATATAGGACGAGTGATATTTTTTGAGATATAATTTAGTTTTTCAGAGAAATTTATCAAGTACGTACTACTGGACTATGAATGAATTATGTGAATTAGAAGGATGTGGTCGTTTTTTACTCCAGTTTATATTATTTTTAGTCTTTAAATTGCGTATTACTAGCATGTTTGCCAGAATCTTTAGTTTAAAAATCAGTGGATACATTGAGTTCAGGAAATTATTTCGCATTATTTTCTTTGCAAATATTACGATATCACTCTTTTTATTGCGCCACTTAAATTGTGTCGTTTAACGAACACTAAGTATAGTAAATAATTCTGATATTTTTTTAATTTCATGTTTCTTAATCTCGAAAACTAAGCTCATATTGAAAAATTTGTTTTTTCATGAAATCGTATTAAACTTAATAACTTGAAAGTAGTGATCTGAAAATATTTTATAAAATATGTGCCAAATTCGTTTGACATTAAATGCATACAAGCGGAAAATATGTTGAATGCTTTTCGATTTTTTTGTATACCTCAATGATAATCCCAAGTATTATGGAACACGCCATTTTTCCATAAACATTTCTCCAGCTTAAAATGAATACATAATTAGACAAAACGTTTTTTTTTCAACATCTATTGGCTTAGATACGTTGTTTAAACTTTGCATTTCTTTTAGATTCATTATTAATTTGTATGAATTATTTTGCAGGATGATACAAGTTTTCGTCATATAGAAAATATAAATGAAAATGGTGCAATGCTTTTATTCATTCGTATATATGCACCATTCCGTTATATACCTGGTTCAAAATCTTCATGGTTACCTAGATTTAGTCACGAAATTATTGTATCAGGTTCAAATACAATAAAAGAATTTTGCGACAAAATACTTTGCCCATCTGATGAAAATGTTTCTTATGACGTTAGTGAGAATCCTGATAAACATTTGCAACCAATAAAGGTAATTGAATTCATAATAAAAATTTTTCGATTTTGCAATAGAAATTTTTTGAAATCATGCAAACGAGATTTTTTGAGTGTAAGAAAAATCTGTTTTATGTGCTTCTAAATCTATCGGAAGTTAAATGTTATTATAGGTCCAGATTTTTTAAATAAAATTTTTTTTGTCTTACAGGGAAAGTACAAATCTTGTTTAATTTTCATGCATGATACTTTATATCACAATGCTAGAGATTCGAATTATATTGATTATTCTAAAGTGATTATAGAATGGAGTAAAAATTCGAACTTGAGTGTTGGACCCTTCAAAACACAGTTAATGGATAATGTCATATTTAAAGATCTCAAACTTAAATTAGGATATCCATACATGTATCAACATCAAGGGGATTGTGAACATTTATTTACAATTTCAGATGTGAGATTAATTCATTCAAACGATTCACTTAATTCAGCAGATTATCCACGTTTTGCTTGTGCTTCAAATAAAATTACACGACGATGCATGATGTGTGGACCAAAAGAATCACGTTTTATTGTTCGACATTGTGATCGATTACCAAATGATCCAACTTATTTATGTGAAGTATGCTTGGATTCCTATTTATATGTAGACGGTAAAAAAATTGGAGATTTCAATGCTTATTTATCATTTGAAAGCTCCTATATATGTTAGAACTAAGAAATGTTATTTAAATATTGAATAAAAATGTGATATTTGCTATTTTTTTAAAGCTTTTGTATAATAAATGTAAAGCCATTTTATGTTAAAACTAAAAACAATGTTTTTTCCGAAGAAAAGAACAAATAAATATTTTTTTGAATTATTTGTAATATTTTTTTTTTAATTATTAAAAAATTTTAAATTAATACACGAAAATCACGATGGCAACTATATATTTAAATAACTTTAAAAATTATATATTTCTTTTTATTTGAGTTCAATTATAGACATAACAATATTTGTAATGTTATTCTGGATTAAACTTATTTCAGCCGAAAATATCCTGCAGTGAAAGACGATGAGGTAGTATTTTTTTTGTTCTATTTGAAAGCCCTTTATTCATTTTTTTTAGAGGGATTATCCACAGCTAGAAGTACACTCCATTATGTAAAATATTTAAATTTTGCGCACAAATAGCAAAAAATAATTATCCAAAAGGTTTTAAATTTTGTATGCACAATATTGAAATGAAAACGGAGGGCTTGTCAAAGATCGTACCAAATTTCATAACATTTAGATACGTATTTTTGTTCATGAAAATTGAAAGAAAATAAAATGTATATTATATGTAATTAAGACAACAGCTTGTTAGAAGCACATTCCTTACACAAAGGATCGTGCATCTAACAGCTGTGGATAATCCCTCTTAAGTTGAATTGTTATTTTTAAAAAGAAATATCTCCTTGACCGCCCTTGGTAACGAATATTTTCAAGCAATAATGTCGGCGCCGGGAAAGACATATGAATGGACAAGGTAAGTAATATCCTTATAGAATAGATCTCTCTATAAAAAGAGATAGTAGGACTCTTTTCCGTAGGTTTGTAACAAAAATTAAAAAAGTCAAATATTGGCCGCATATATTTCTTTTTTTTGAATTGCTTGGTAATTTCCAAATACCATCACCAGAAATTTCACTAGTTGCCAGCAGTTCGTAGTTATTCTTAATATGTTGCGCAATCATATGATAATTTTGATACATTTGATGAATTTATGATTTCTAACTTTTTATTTATTTGATTATTTTATATAATCTATGATCATATGATTACAAAAATAAACTTCAATAAAAATATTAACTTTGTAACTTTTATAACTAGACCAGAGTAGAAGCCTTAAATACTGATAAAAAGTTGAAGAAAATTATAGTAGGATGAAACACATTGGTAACGCAAGATAATATGATAAAAATGAAAGGAAAAATAAATTACGGGCGATCTGAGTTCGGGAAGTGTGGAAGGGGTGAGTTTTTAAGGGTAAAACACGGTTTATTTCGATTTCTGGCAAAAAAGTACAAGTCCTGTGGAAAAAAGTTAAATGGCAAAGTTGTAGGTTATAAAAAGATCTACAACTTTTGTATTAACACTTTTTTCACATATCCTCAAAATTTTTCGATTGAAAAATAGGGTGCTTTTTCGATATTTATTCAAAATAAGATGAAAAAATAAATATTTTAAAACAAAAAAATTATAGTGTATTTGGAAAATAAAAAGGTAAGTTTTCACCAAATTTCAGAGAAAAAAAATAAAATACCTAAAACTTTTAATTTTCACATAAATTTTGAGGTTATGTGAAAAAAGTGTAAATACAAATGCTGTAAATCTTTATATTACCTACAACTTTGCTTTTTAACTTTTTTCAATAGGACTTGTAGTTTTGCCGGAAATTCAGATAAACCGAATTTTACCCTTAATAACTCACTCCCGCCCCTACTTCCCGAACTTAGATCGCCCGTAATTTATTTTTCCTTTCTTTTTTATTATATTATCTTCCGTTTCCAATTGGTTTCATTCTACTATAATTTTTTTTGTTTTCAAAAATTATCAACCCTGGTATAAACAGTAAAAGAAAATATTGTAATCGTGCCAAAAATTTCGATTTCGAATTTCACCGTTTTGGGGCTCTCTGAATCCAAAAACGGAGTTATTAGAAATTGTACTGCAGTGTATTTGTGTGACACCGATATTTCGAACGCATTGTCCAAAATTCACCAAATTTAGTATTATCACAGTTTTCTTCAAATTTAGTATGTTTACAGAACATTATAAGCTCAACAACTTCAACTTGAATCATTTCTCTGGGAAAATTCAAAAAAAGGTGGAGGGGTAAGCTACATACATAATAACTTTAATTCACATATTTATTAGTTTGATTTTCGTTTTTTTTTTTTGTCTGTTTTAATAAAAATTAATGTTCGTAAAATAGATAATAGTACACAAAATTCCTGTGACTCGTTATTATGTTTATTTATTTATAAATTTTTTTCTATTTAAATTTACAAATAATAATATTATAGAAAAACAAAAGTTTCAGTTTAAAAGACACTTCGTAAAAATCGATTTAAACAGAAATATAAATTATTTATTAATTTAATTTATTCCGATACTTATTTTGATGACTTTGCGGTTTTACAACAATTAGTTTTTATATGGATATAAATAAAAGTCAATATCAATTATCTGTGATTATATTTCAATTACTTACAGTTATTATCTAACTTAACCGTAAAGTTATCCAAGGCAAGTTTTACATAAAGATGCTGTGTTCTCGGAAATAAGACATAAAGTAAGCGTGGAAGATTAAGGACGTCTCGTTTTTTGTTCATTTGAGTATATATAAAAATATTTAAACAAATGTTTTGATAAATGTGCGAGTCAACAGATTTGTGTGTTATACATTAAAATTTTTGTAGTGGAAATTCCCATTATAAAAAGTTTAAAATTAATAATAATAATAATGTATAACATATAAATCTGTTGACTCTTATAAGCATCGCATTGTTATCAATGTATTTGTTCAAGTGATTTTTTACATAGGTATGTATAGTTTAAAAAAGACATACTTACTTGAATCTTCATGTTTCTTTAAAATTGCAAAATACACCATTTTTTAGGTCTTTTTCGGATATAATTTTTTTGCTCATTTTAAATCCGAAGAATTATAAAATACACCATATAAATCGTGTATTTTTTAATTTTAAATAAACATGAAACATTCAGATAGGCACGTTTTTTTTTGGACTATGGACTACTTTTGGACTGTATAAAAATTCTCTGAATAATGATCTGAATAAATGTTTAAATTAAAACTTTATGGATTATCATAACTATTCAAATTTTTTTATATAAATTAGCACCATAAAAGTTTGAAATAAGCTTTCGCGAAGTTTATTTTATTATATTGTATTCAATCAGTAGCATTTAAATGGAAAAATGTTATTTAAAATTATTTTAATTTTTACAATTTTTATCAAAATTGCAAATGGTTTTTTCGATATAAATTTTGTGGAAACTTATTACAAAATGAAATCTATTAAAAAAATTACATTTTTTACTTGCTCGAATGGTAAATTTTGGAAAATTGCATAAAGTTTTTTGAAATAAAACCAACTTCAAAAAATTGACAAAAAAATTTCGATTTCTTTGTAACCACAAGAAATGTCTATGTCGATTCGTTTGTATATATAAATCGATTGTTAAAAATCCTTATTTTTTCAAATCTCTTCACTAATCTTGTCATAAATATAGATATAAAAATTACTTCATAAAAAGGTTTAAATGATTTAAATTAAAAAAAAAAAAAAAAAAAAAAACTAAGTACAGCTCACAAAAGTAGGATAAGTGTAGGGTTTATATCTGATAATATTGATACCAAGTTTAAAATTATTATGATAATTAAATAATTAATGCTAATGCTATTACAACATTTAAACACCGTAGAGATGAAGATGAAACTTGTAATAGATGAAGTGTTTCATAATAGTGTATAATATACTACAATAATTAATCACCTTTTTTAGTCTATGGAAAAAAGTCAGCTGTGTGTGTTCTGAGAAGTTATTTTTGATACTATGATGCTGGAATATAATTCTCCTATAAGATATATTGAATGATGACGTCTTTTCTATGTATGACTATGACTTTTGGTTAATCAGGATTTTTGAACAACGATGTTAAAGAAGGGTCACTTAAAAAAAAAACCGATTGTTAAAAGATTTTCATTTTCATATACCTACTAATTTTTTCATTAATATAGAGAATTACAATTACTCCATAAAAATTGATTGCTTATGAATTAAATATAAAAATTTACTTGAAAAATGCCTGAAATATACTAGATAATTGCTTAGATTTTAGAGGGATAGTTGAAAAAAATAAACCATTCAGCTGATTATTTTCATAGACTATAAAAATACGATTTTAACATATTAACAACTATTAAATGAAACACTCCTTCTATATAATAACTTATATCTATGGTGTTTAATTGTTGTGTTATGTTCTAAATAGTTCTTATTTTAAACGGTAGTTAGATTCTTTCCCAGTAGGAATGTTCTTTTCTGTACCAAAACAAAAAAATCATCGATGAAAAGAATTGTATGATAATAGAAGAAATAATACTATTCCTGCTTTCAATGGTATGATTTTTTTCCAATTTTCCATTTTTTTTTCCTATTCAAAATTTTGAATAGATTTGAATAGGAAATCATTGTTTCAATATATTCTTTTTCAATCCTATTAATTTCCTGTTCATCCTATAGAAATTGAATAGGATTTTTTTATCGGGGTTTTCAGTTCTCAAAACCAAACTATTGTATACAAATAAATTATAATATATTCTTTCCTCAATTTCATATAAAAATGTTTGCTACAATCGTTTTTAAATGCAGATATCAGGTATTACCGTGCATTCTCAAAATATTTGATGGAACGTGGATTTCAAGTATCATTTCAAAATATGAACAAAAACATATTTGATACAAATTATGTACCAAAACTTTATAGTCACGAAGGTATTGTAGCCGATTCAACATGCCAAAACATTGCAAACCTTATTGCACGGGTAATAATAATTTAAAAAATTTTCCAAATATAGATAAGAAATTAAGTATTTGAAATGCAAAATAATCTTTGTAAGTCTCTTTTGTTAAAAGTTAATAATCGCTTATAAAATTTTAGGCTGAAATTCGATACCAATTTACTGATCTACAATATTGGCTTTTTATCGAAAATGACACTATTTATTCACAAAATAACATTGCAGTCGTAAACACAATTGAGTGTAAAGAACAGGTTTCTAACAAAATTTTCAAATTTCAAAGATAGATTTTATAATTTACTGGGGTTTTTAGCTATCTGAACTGGGGTACGAATTACTATCAAATGCAGATATTTTTCCAAATAGTCAAGTAGTATGGGTACAAACTTCAACTTGCCAGGATTCATTGTTAAATAATCGCTACGCTCTATTCGATGTATATCGTATTTCGCCAGCAACTGAAGTCCGATATTTTTTTATTGGTTGGTATCCTGGAAAAAAATTAGATGAAATATTTTCTATTTTGCCACCAGTTGGAGAACGTCGACGTAATTTCTATGGCGCATTTCTTCGAGGTGGATATGTGGTATGCAATTTTTCATACAATTATCTCGGTATCTGTTGACTATTTTTGTTATAAACATGGCGAAAGAAATAGTATCTTATAGGTGTATGTGATGACCGTGATATGTGACAATAATTGTGCACGGCTCCTTATAAGCGCTGCCGTAAATATAACACTTTTGGTCAGGCTTTTATAACGTTGAGTGCCATGACCTGATATATAACACCGTGGCCAGTACATTAATGTTAATAGTCTTAAAATGAACCGATAAAAATTTGAGTTGTATTGAAAAATGATGATGGCGAAAATCAATGGATTCCATGAACTTCATATAAAATTTTGTTTGATTATTGAGCAACCTATAGTAGCAATTCCAATTTTGTAGAGTTCATAGAGTTCATTATAGATGGTCGGATAGTCATCGCGAAAACGATCAAATTCATGCACGATTGAAAGATGCACTATAAAGAAGGATTTCATAGATATTAACCTAATTATGGCTATGTTTCGAAAGTATGATGGTGTTAATGTATGACGCAATCAATTGCAGCCATATTGTGCTGGTATAAGTGATGGCCAGTGGAGGCATTAGTATAAGTCTGGTAATTCTTGTTTATACATGTGTTGTTAGTCCTTGTTGTAGGTACCGTGATGCCGTAGAACTTTAGAAACGTATATCATCCTTTATGACATCATACATTACTGCCCAGTAACACCATCATGTTAAAAAATATAGCCAATATTATTTATCAGATAATAATAGTTAGTAGTTTTTTAATTAACTTTGTGAGATTGAAAATATGTAACATATTAATTTAAAATTTGCAAAAATGTCATTTAGCGATTTTTAATTGAAAAGATTACATCGCAATTCGTTGATAGAGTGTATCGCAAATCGCTTATCGCTTGTCACTATGGTAAATCACGACTGAAAAACTATCACTTTTATCTCTCTGCGAATCTTTTGTCGCTTGTCACTATAGTATGCGTAAATCGTAAGTAAATGGAGCTTCAACACGGTTCACTAATATCCCTTCTAGATATCTAATGCACTCGAAGAAATATTTTGTTATTCAGGTAATTTTTTTTAAATCTTAAAAGCATTCTCATGTCTTACCATTGAAAACATATACATCATATTTTTTTCTTCCTATCATATCTAATTCTAATCTAATATAATAGGTCCCCACAAAGCCCGAGAAAGTTCCCATTTAGCATCATAGGTTTCCCTACCATTAAAAAAGATTCTGATTGTTGAAAAAAATCAATTAAATAAAAATTAATGATTGGATATATTTCCTAAAAAAATTCGATTTTCTTTCTAAAATGATTTTTCTAAACGAATGCTTGTAGATACAATTCAAAAAGAATTACACTTATTTATTGGATCTTCATAAACGTGGAATTGAATCATTTTTGAAAAGAAGTTATCCAATGATGTTAATTTTGCAAGAGGATTTAAATTTTAGGTAATTTTAATTGAAATTAAATAAACAGTTGTCGACTTGCAGCTCTTGCTAGTTTCGCCGGGATCAATTACTATTTTTATATTTTGGATTACTGTTATTCAGGTCTGAATAACGACTATCTTTTTCTCCCCACTATAGATTGATCTGTTTTGAGAAAGTTTCTCTTATGAATATAGGTTACCGCCAATTTGAAATATATTGGTTGTTTAATTGAAAGGTATTGGAACTGAATACTGGAATATTTGGAAGTATTGGACTAATAGTTTTCGTATTTGCATATGAATAATATCGCGTGTAAATATATTATGTGCTTCTCAACTTATGAGTACAACTGAAGAATTAAAAATCACTGGGAGCTTAAAAGAGTATTTTTACTTAGTACATTCAAATATAAATTTTGATTGTAGTAATGAAGAAATTTCTGCGAAACAAGCCAAGAGTTTAAAAGAAGGGTCATCGATCATGAATTTAAATATTAAAATCATTTTATTATTATACATTTTAACGTATTTCAGAGCAAATTTTGCTATAACAGACAGTTTCGGTTGGGATAAAAACAACAGTGGAATATTTGATGGTGGTTTAATGGGACAATTTCAGAAGAAAGAAATTGATTTTGCCATGCAAGAAATTTTAATGCGTACAGATCGCTTGGCTGTGTGTGATTTTTCAGCAGAATTAGTACAAGTCACGTAAAACACTTTGAGCAACATAATTGAATTATATTTTTTTAATCGCTTTTTTTTATTTTTTAAATAGAGCTCGAGTTATATTTCGTCAACCCCCTTTGTCCAGTATTAGCAACATCTACCTATTACCATTTAATCGTAGCGTTTGGTATAGTTGTGGTGGTTTAATTTTTATTATAGTGATTTTAATAATTTTTCAATTACGTCTTATTAAACATGGAGATGATATATTTCAATTAATTAATGTATTTGATTTAATAACGTTTATTAGTGGGGCAATATGCCAACAAGGTAATATATACTGAATCTGTTATTGCGACAAAACACTTTACTAATTAGTCACAAAAAAATTCCATGAAACTGATTTTTTGAAGTAAAACTTCTTTAGGCACACTTGACACGGGAAGTAAGCCGGTGAAGGTGTGACGAGAGCGTTACGTTACGAAAAGTGTGTTCGGTCGAGGCCAACTGATATTGATAAGATACAAAGAGAGTGTTATCATATATATTTATATATATATATAATATATATATATATATATATATATATATAGCTAAAAAGTTTTACGTCAGTCGTGTGGTCTAACCACAATTTTTTTTCTTGTTACGGCATTAAAATCCTTAAAATTATATGAAATTTACCTGTAATACAGTGAAATCGCTTTTCTAAGTTTTGATAATCAAGCCGCATTTCAGGCCTATTCTAGATTCAAGATTCTATTTAATTATTATTCATGAATGCCTCGATGAACACAACTGCCTGGCAATAAACACGGTAAAGTTGATATCGGGTATCGGATAACCCTATAAGTGTCAATCTATGAAGCAGCATATTCGCTGACACAGGTAGGATGGTCTCAAGCAATTCTCATCCTTATAGTAAAATTCTCCATAATCAGATATTCTCCCCAGTCTCAAGAAAATAATGGAGTTCCATCTGCTATGATACTGTACGTACACGTAGTCAACACTACACGTAGATATCTTTGCCTCTAGACGCCAGTTTTCCCAATAAGGTATAGGGCATCAAAAGGCAAAGGGCTTGGAATACAATTCTTGGTTTTCAAAAGGCTATATAAATTTAAACTATAAACTTTATTTATGAAAAGCGGTAGTTTAACATACGGAAGAAAATTTATGTATGTTCTTTAAATAATTTGTTACAGGTTTTTCACTATCTCCCTCGACGATGTCAGCACGTTTTACAATGTTAGTATTTTTTGTATCATCTTTGTTTTTATTTACTTCATATGCAGCAAGTATTGTTGCACTTCTTCAAACACCAAGTACATCGATACAATCATTGGCGGATTTAGTTGAAAGTCCGCTTGGTGTTGGTATACAAAACATAACATACAATGTTGTCTTCATCACGGTAATGTGGAAAGTTAAAAAAAAAATTATATTTATTCTGGTCTAAAAATTATTTAACTTTTTATATAGGAAAGCCAACATTCAATTACAAAAAAATTGTACGAGCAAAAAGTCTTACCCAAAGGTGCGCATGGTTTTTTGAGCGTTGTAGATGGCATTGAAAAAGTTCGTAAGGGAATGTATGCGTTTCAAGTAAGTTTTATCCATTAGTAACACAAAAAAAATTTTTCATGCGGCCGAAAATTAAAATATTACAATAAATTAAAAGTTTATTCGTCAACTTGAAAAAAGAGAATCTCTAAGTCCAAGGTTCTTTATGATTCGTCAAGTCGTTTATATTCGCTTGTTTAAGGCTCCGTGAAAGTTTGAACTTTCTGTTTGGAAGTAATCATTTAAAACTCACTTCAATTTTTGAACTATTTTTAGGTAGATACGGGAGCAGCATATGATGTTATTAGTGCTACATACACGGAAGATGAAAAATGCGGCTTAGATGAAATTGAATTGTATCAATTGCCAATGCAAGCAGTAGCTATGGCCGATCATTCGCCTTATCGTGATTTATTTACTATACGTTTACGCAGACAGCGAGAAGTGGGCTTACAAGATCGTATTGCAAAAATTTGGGTGCCACAAAGACCAAAATGTGAATCGTCACGTGGTGGTTTTGTAAGCGTCGGTTTAACAGAATTTGCACCGACTATAAAAGCGTTTTTATTTGGAGCATTATCCAGTTTTATTATATTACTCTTTGAATTTATATTTAATAATTATAAGGATGTTTATGACAATATTAAACAATGGCACTCAAAGAAAGTGTTTCATAAATTTTTTTAAAGATTGTTTTTAACTATAAAAAATGCCACTTAATCCCTAGAAACATAATATTATACTTATGAATTGTAATACTATTTTAATCTAACAATTTAATAGAGTATAGTATTTTATATTGAATTTTTGTTATCTATCAAGCCATTGTGTTTTATTGTCTATTAAACTTGTATGTGTTAAAGTAAATAAAACATTGTTTAGTTGGACTATGCGTTAATGACTCATTTTTAAGGGCCCTAAACACTTTTGCCTTATCAGTCTATATTTATTTAATAAGTTTGTGTGTGGTTAACCTTTCATTCATCTCTACCGGTCATATATATGCTTTCTATGGGTAATAGAGATAATACAAACCTATGCTACCGGCTCTTGTAAATATTAGAGATGGGCGATGTTAATAAATAACATATAGTATTATAAGTTTCTTGTTCAATAAATCGATTTTTGAACTGTCGATGTGTATCGCCCATCCCTAGTAAATATACCTGCCAGTGAATGACATTTTGATAAGTTTTATGTTTTAAATCCTGTATATATAATAAAAAATATATATATTTGAGGAGCCATATATTTATATATATTGATGAAAGTAAACAATAAATGAAAAAAATGGCTAAATATAATTTACGAAAATGTAATATGGAAAATTTTCCAATAATTCCAAAAGAAATTAAAATAGAACCACAATATCCATTTGAATTATCAATAAAAGAAGAAATTCCAGATTATGAAGAAAATGTTTTCGATAATCAAATTGTTTACAACGACTATTATACACTAGAAGATATTAAAAAGGAAATTAATAACGATACGAAAGACGTATATCATTGCCCAATATGTAGTAAACAATTTAAATATCGCACATCATTAATACGACATAGGCATAGCCATAGTGAAAAACAAACAGTTCATGAATGTAAAATGTGTGATAAAAAGTATACTCGTAAAGAAGCATTGACTCTCCATAATTCAGCTCATCACAGCAAAAATCCATCGCGATCGTTTAAATGTGATATGTGTGATAAAGCATTTGTATTGAAACGTTATGTTCATTATCACAGAAAAACTCATTTTAGTGATAGAAAATTTGAATGTGGTATTTGTAACAAGAAGTTTTTACATCGTTGGCATTTAGTTCGCCATAATTTACAGCATACCGGTGAAAAGCCCTTCAAATGTGATGTTTGTAATAGAACATTTACTCGTAGCACGGGAGTTACGCGACATAAAAAGAATTCATCATGCCGTTCATGAAGAAAACCAGCAATTTTTTGCAATATTTTGTAATTAATAAATTTTATAAAGCTTAAATAGTATTTTATAATAAAGAAAATTATATATATATATATATATATATATATATATATATATATATATATATATATATATATATATATATATATATATATATATATATATATATATATATATATATATCCCAGAGCCAACGTTGTTCAGCATATTGTTGAAATCATTTGTTCAACTGTTTTAATTATTATAGACATGCATATGCAGTATATTTATTACATGCAAATGTAATATTTATCTACTTTGACAACTTGAATAAGTTATTACATTAATAAAGAATTTTTTTCGTGCTTGTTCTTTGTTATCGGATTACCTAAATATTGCTCCCCTAGAGCTTTTTTCTATTTATTGAGAATAATTCGAAGAAATGTACGTTGGATCTAGGCTAAAACATATTTTTATAATAATATTTTTTGAAATGAATACATAGTTTTTTATTATTTCGAATTTGTTTATTTTTTGAAAATTTTCCATTTTAAAGAGTAATTAAGTCAAAAATATAAACACATTAAACTCATTTTTTGACTGTATTACTAGGACATTGCACTCGGAAAAATATTTTAGTGTTACCGCAAACACTACAATTTCAATCCTTAAATAGAATCGATTATTTTAACTTTTGAATTAACATTATCTTACAAAGTATTTTCAATTGTCCCTACACCTTAAAAAATTGAAAAAATATTTGTATTTCCAATTTCGATACAGCTCTGGTAAATAAGATAATGTCCCAAAATTTACAAAAATCGAATCTTTTGGACGATTTAATGCGTAGTTTTTTACGTATATTCTGAAATTAAATGTTCGATTAATGATATCTCCGAGCCGATTGAAGTAATACCTTAGAAGCTAGCTCCAACCATAATATGAGTGCTATTTTTGTGTATTATAGACCTTAATTACCCTAGTAAACCTAAAACATAATATTTTTTAATTTTTTATGGGAGTTTGAAATATATTGAAGTACCATCTATTATGTAAAATCTTTCATTTTTCGCGCCAATAACTCAAAAAATACTTATCCAAATATTAGGCGTGTTTGGCCGAAGTAAGTACTTACTAAATTTAGTAAGTCACTTACTATACTTACAAAATTTTCGGCCGGAACACAAAAATTAGCGCTAACGCAGTAAGCATGGCTTAATATACGACGCCATTTTTGCTTATTGTTGATGTAAATAAAACGGACAGGAACAGATATGTCATTGTTCAAATACACAAGCACTTAATTTATAAATTATCGATATTATCCACTGGGTCATTTAATATTTCTTCCAATAAAATAATTCTCATAAAATTATCCATTTGCAACTATTACAGGAATTAAATTATATTCCTAAATTTAGTACTGTCAATTATATTCAGTCTATGAGGTTATGTACGTGTTATAATATGTTAAGCTAGTAAGTCGGTCCATGACGAAAACCGCTATAGCCAGTTTGTAAGATTTTAATTTTTTTTATGCTGACTGGCTTACTAAGTTTAGTAAGTACTTACTTCGGCCAAACACGCCCATTTTGAAATTTGGTATGTACAATATTGACATGGAAAAAGAGAGCTTGTTTTTCTCGAAAACAATTTCTAAATATATAATTGAATTTTGATTTTTACTTTAGAAATTTTTTCGCGAGAAAAACTCTTTGGCAAGCCCTCTGTTTTCATAACATAAGTATTTTTAAACCTATTTGTGCTCGAAAATTGAAAGAAATGCAATTTTTTTACATATAATTTAAATCAACAGCTTGTAAGAAGCACAGTCTTTATATAAAGGCGTGCGATTTATGTAAGGAATCCAATCCCTCTTAAGGTAAATTCCCGATATCGATCCAATATTCCAAGATACCATCTCGAACGCAACGATTCCAAAATCACAAATCATCACTGATTTTCTTCTAAGTTCTAAGTCGGTTTTAAGAGAAATTTGACTCCTTACATAAAGGACACTCCTTTATGTAAGAAATGTGCTTCTAACAAGCTGTGTGTTGGTTTAAGTTACATGTAATATACAAGTTACATATAATATACATTGTATTTCTTTCAATTTTCGCGCACAAATAATTCAAAAAAAATTCTCACGTATAAATCGAAATTTGATTTTATATTAGGAAATATTTTTTTTTCGGGAAAAACTCTTGAATAAGTATTTTTTGAATTATTTGTGCGCGAAATTTAAAAAATTTTACTCGAAGAAGTGTGCTTCAGTATTATGTTTCAAACCTCTCTTAAAATTTAAAATCACTTAACTTGCTTTTTGTTTATTATTTTCAAATAATAAATTTCGAGTTGAAAAATTTTAAAATAATTTTCGAACAATAAGGAATTTTTCATAACAGTGTAAAATTTATTATGCCATAGAACAACACAAACAAATAATATTACTCCTCTCTGATAAAAATGTTTTACACAGATCCTAGTGATCGTTCTATATAATTAATACGGTCTGTGATGTATTTCAGTCATTTAAAATATAGAAATCAAGCTTAAATTTACCGCTTATTACATAAATCGTCATATTTTTTAGGTTATAATTAATAGGTAAACATTTTGTGTAATATTCGATTATTGTAAATGATATTTATTTAATTAAAAAAGCATACGCTTCAAATACGTTCTAAAAGCTTTACCGGTATTCATTAAATATGATTTTTAATTATTCAAGTTATTTTAGTATTACTCAAAGGCAGATAAGTAGTGTTGCAATGGTAGAAGCAAATTTATTCATTTATTGGCTTTTTGACTATGAATAAATTACAGAGGCCATAGAAATTGTTAAATTTATTTTGCGGAGTACTGCCTCTTGGCGAAAACTTTAATTCTGAATATAGTATGAAAGAATTAACTAGAATGTTTTAAATATACATTGTTTTAGATTGCGTTTACTGCATTTAGATGAAATTTAAATGGCTCTTAGTAAAAAAATTGAGCAACTTCCATCAGATGCAGTTTTACTCTCTCGGGATGAAGTCTTAAAGTATGAATGGAAATTAATTGAACAATGGACTCCAGAAACAGACGTGTAATATTTCAATTAACTTATTTATATAATAAGTGATACAGAATGTGGTCTTAATATAAAAAAAAACCGAATAACTTTTCCAAATTATTAATCATAAGTTGAGTTTAATCTTAAATACAGTTTTACGAAAAGTCAAACTAAACATAAATAATTTCAACAATAAAACAATAGATTAAAAATAAATCGGGCTCCCCCTAAATCGAATAAAGTAAACAACATTTTGAAAATTAATATTGGTAAAGGATTGTTGTGTAACATTTTAGAAGACTTACCTGCCGTAGTCGAGTTTTCTCAGTATGTTATGGGATCCCCCAAATATGCATCGGCATACATCTTATTTTTTATGTCACTTTTATATCTAAGACAATATTATTTTTTTATTAGAAATAATTTTTTATCTACGAGCATACACTTTTAAATTCATTTTACATTCCATTCATGTAATCCGACAAAAAAAATTTACAAATTAAAATATCTTACACTATATCAAATAACTTCATTATCTAACCATTTATGTTTAGGTCACATTCTGTGTCTCTGAGTAATTTTCGATGTGTAAAACATTTTATTGTTTTTAGATGGCCAATAAGATATGGTGTTGCAATTTTAGGTGTAGCTAGTGGTATATCGTCTTTATTAATAAACAATCATTATAGAGTTAAATTGCGATTAGGTACTTATGCAAGATTTGCTACATATTTACCATGTGTTGCAATTCCTACAATAATGTCATGCTTCTTGCACAGCGAGGTATATCAATGAAAAATTATTTTAGTAAGAAACGGCATCTCAGAAAAATATTTTAAGTTTAAATAAAATCTTGAAATTTAGTAATCCATCTACAAATTACTCAAAATTTTTGATCAATTACAACAGGTCGCTTAAATTAATTTACAATTAGATTGAAAAAAAACTACAAGTTTAACTATGATTAAAACGTTCGTTAAATTCCACGAAAAGATTAAAAGGCCGGTTCTTATTTATAACTTTAATAGTCTTATGTGAAATATTTGTTAATTATTTGTTGATTTTTCAGTTTGTGACCAACTCGGTTTTATTACAAAATGAATGCCCAGTTTGCTTAGAAGTACGTGCAGCTTCTATTCAATCACTTTTAAGTACGGTATTTCCTATAGTCACAGTTCCTTTAGCTGCATTTAATGTAAGTTTTAACAAACAGATTTTTTTCCCAAAAAATATCATTGATTACTGTTTTTATAATTTCTCCTAGCAACAATTCTGTTATAGATCGATAATTTAAGTAAACATAAGGAGAAATAATCGATCCGATCTATTTCTTGTTTTAAGGAATTATATCCAATAAATAGTGCATTTAAGACGCAATCAATGATCCTTTTGGGGCCTGATATAGTCAAATGGATGTAATTTAAAATACAAATTTTTATCTTTTTAGTTTTCCCTGCGCTATAATACATATCGATTACCATCGATTTCAGAACAACCAAAAGAAGTATTTAAACTATGGTGGAAGTTTACTAGACCAATACGATATCCATTATACTATAATCTAGCTTTTCAATGTATACTAGCAATGGGTATTACGTATTTCGAAGGTAGATCATTTGGAAACTTGCAAAATGCATTAGTAAAATTAGAACATGAATATGAAATGAAACAACAATTGTAACAATAAAAAACACAACCAAAATTTTATTTATTTTGTAAATAATTTATGTAAACCCATTTATAATGCCATTAATTATTAAAGTTTTTGTTAGCTAAAATTACGTTTATATCTTTGATTTATTTGCTAACCAACTTAATAATTGTGGAGTAAAATATGTTATTATGACGTCCGCACCTGTTACCAAGAAAAATTTATAATATTATCGTGAAATAATCAAATGCTATTTTTTTATGGATATGTTCCTATATGCACTCCGAGTCTTGAACAGAATGGAAACATTATGGCTGCGGCAATGATTTTTTATCAGATTAGATTGTTTTATTTCTTACGTGTTTCACAAAAATAGTTATAGATTCATTTGAAAAAGGATTCGCGAAGGACAAACTTAACGAAAGTAGGCTTTGTAGCATTTCTACTATTTTATGTCAGAAAATAAAATGATTGAAAACTGTAGCACATTTGGGAACATAACCATGTAGGATTTCGTCTACGTTTTAATTACCTGCTCGCCTCATAGAAGTTAAAACTTCAAGAAGAACTACCTTTAAATCAATAACTCCCGCTTGTGCCGCATAATAAATCATTGCATATTCTCCAGAAACTTGATAAATAAATAAAGGATATTCGGAAAAATGTGCTCTAGTTGTTTGTACAATATCTAAGTAAGGTAAACCTGGTTTTACCATTATCATATCAGCGCCTTCTTCGATATCCCTCCTCTAAAATAAATTTTTTTAAGTCCTAGAGGCTAAATTTTCAGTTACTATTAATTAAAATAACTTACTGTGGCTCTAAGTGCAAGGCCTGAACTGTTTGGGGGTAATTGATAACATTTTCGGTCACCAAATGTTGGTGCAGATTTTGCAGCATCTCTAAATGGCCCATAGAATGAAGATGCAAATTTTGCTGCATACGATAATACAGCGACTTTATTACCAAAATTATTGTCAATTAATATTTGTTTGATAGCTCCGATGCGACCATCCATCATATCGGAGGGTGCGATAATATCTGCTCCTATAAAAAAATTCGCATATTTTTGATATCGAATTTCTTTCAAATTCATTATAGATTGATATTTAGCCCAAAAAAAGGAATGCTACCATTTCAAAATCTTCGGAAGTTCTTAAAAATTATTTCCTACAGCATAGTGGAATAATTTCCATTTACGTTTAAAATTATAATAATTTTTAACAAATTTTTATGCTGATCAGATACGAGGCCTTTTTGGAACATCTGTACCTTCAACTTCGTGGTATTGAAATGTTTTTTCTAGATATAAATGAAGTTAGATCACATTTTTTATTTGGTGCATGACTTAAGTCAATAATCCTTTTTTGGGCTAAATCCAGGTCTATTATATATTATAGTACCTGCTTTAGCATAATACAATGAAATTTGTGCTAATCGTTTTAAGCTTTTGGCATTATTGATGCTACCATCTTTATTTAAAATGCCGCAATGACCGTGAGATGTGTATGGACATAGGCATACATCACAAGCGATCATTAGATTAGGAAACCATGTTTTCAGTTTTGGTAAAGCTAATATAACAGGATTTTCATTTGAGTCTGCATGTGTTCCTAATTCATCCTAAATAAAAAAATGTATTATAAATACCCTAGTAAAAAAGTGTTCTATTTAATCCTATAAATTGAATAGGGAAGAAAGGATATCAATAATAAATAAGATTGAATAAGAAATTTCATTGAAAAATGATTTCTATTCAATCCTATTGATTTTCTAATAATTCCTATTCAATTCATATATGATTTAATAGAACTTTTTATTAGGGTATACTTTCAAAAGCTGTTTGCAATGATCGTATATATCACCTTTGGTAATTTTTCGCTAACGCCAAATATTAATATTGATGACAAACCGTTTTGTACTAATGGTTCCAAATGATTTTTAAGTTTATTAATACCGTACCTACAGACTCCTGGCATACTTTTAATAGGTTGAATTTCATTTTCATTGTCTCTGCATTAGAAAATAATGAAACAATCATTTTTAGAAAGTATTATTATATTAACATAGTTCAATAAAACTTACATAATGAAAATAGGATACATAAAATTTTTTGCAGTTAAAGCACAATTCAAACCTTGCCAATCCCGTAAAGTTTGATTAAAAATACCACTAGCCAAAATATTTTTCTTTTCTGGTAAATAAGACATATTAGCTTTTAATAGCTTCTAATTTTTTTGAAAAAGTTGTACTGTCTTGTTTGTGCAAGGTAATTCAAGAATGCAAATTAGATGCGAAGGAATTTTTTTTAAATGACGTACTTTCAATAAAATATTTTCTAAAATTTATCAACGATAACGTTATTGAAATTTAAACTTAAATAACGAAATATAGATAAAAAATGGACTGTAAACTTATTTTTTTACTTGAGTTGTTTAAAAAATTATTGAAAATTATGACGATTTTACTAATTTTGGAGAAAGTTAAGTCGTCATATAGATAGTAAATTGATAGTCATGACATGGTTCATTAATTATTTTAACGAATAATGAATAAATTTAGGATGTCAATACTTTTGGAAATATTCAATTAACCTAAAAAAAGTAGACAAGTGTGAAGGAGAGTCTCTCATTAAGGATTCCGTAAATTCATAAGTTCTGAGTGTAGAACGATTTCGCTAGGTTGTATATTCTATGAGCACTATCATATAAACGTCTGTAGGCCATCTCAGTAAAAGCGCGGGTACCAGTTAATTTATAATAATAACATTTTCTAATAAACTACAAAAAATAGTTATAAAAAAATTTTAATATATAAAGCAATTTTAATTGTCTGAAAGATAGCCATGTTTAATTACAAAATTCAACTATCAGATAAAGAAGGATTATTAGAATTATGGAAAATTATACAGACTTAATATCATAACGACTGTTTACGTGCGATGTAAGTATCACATTCCTATGAACTATATGAAATTTATAGATACTCCATACATTTTTCAATTATCACAAATAATAATATTATACAGTTCATTGGAATGTGGTTATGGCATCACTTCGTTCCTTTGATAAGAATTCGCCATAACCTGCACCCAAGATCTCGTTGATACCCATATAAGATTAGTTTATTTTGAGAATCAACAATCAATTTTATGTAGTTCATAAGTTATAGGTCTGGACAAAATACGAATATTTTGTTTTTATTCCATTTTTATTGCATTACCTACATTCTTGTAGTAATAATATATAATAATTTGCTAGTATATTTCCTGCAGTTCAACATTTCATTACTATACATTTAATATTTAAGAATGATGACCTTATCATAAAAAGGAGCATAGTGATATTAATAATGAGCACAAGCTTAATTTTCAAACCTCTTCAGATATGAGGGTTCTTACCTGAAATCAGAAAATAGCAAAAAAGAAGGGCAATCGAGACACCGCCAAATGACATGATTGGTCTGTATCTTGTATTTACCGTACAGTGTTCACCGTTTATCAGACAAATGAAATTCGAATAATGAATTTATGAGAAATAATTAACATTAAATTTAACTAATATTTTTTATCATTCAATTAACCAGCAACATTGGTGATCGTGTGAATTAGTCATGCTTCCATCGGCATTATTTAGCCAATCACGTATAAAGACTAGTTTATTACCAAATTGATGAAATGTAACCACCAACCATATGTCATTGATGTCAAAATATATTTTCATGTTTTCCTGATTATAAAATGGAAAACATGTAAGTCATTAAAATTTTTAATAAAAAAAAACTTTATTTTTTTTTTTGTATTTTATTTTTTTATTTAATCAATTTTTATTTCAATTATTTTATAGAATTGTAGAATAACCGATAATATTTAGAAAATGGGAAACGAATCATCCTCAAACTTAACTGGATTCAAATTGGATGATAAAGCAATTGAAGTGACTGACTTTTGGGTGCATCATTCAGCAAAAATAACCAAATCAGAATATTCACAAAATTTATCAGTGTTTGTTAGTGATTATGTGATATGTGGTACTTTGTGGGATAAATCTCCATTGGAAAAGTATACAAAGGTTACATTTATATAAAATTAAGTGAAAAAACGAGACTTTTACATTGTTTGTTTTAACTATTTCTCATTTTTATAAAATTGAGAAGTAGCTAAACCTTACTTAAAGCTGAGGAATTTTCCCTTGCTTAATATGAACTTAGTTGGGGATGTTATGAATTTATATTTTTATCTATTTTCCGTAAATTATATTCACATTTGAAAGTAATTTGATGATATAATGTGTATTAGAAGGTTTGCATTTGATAAAATACATTTATTTTATAAAACTATGCTAAGTTTGTAATCATTTAAGCTACTTCGCGTATCTACATCGTGGAAACGATTCATTTGGGTAAATTTTGTTTAAACCAAAAATATTGCAGGTTTTAAATGGTAATAGAATAAATTTCTGTAGGGAAGGCATCCTCAAAAAAATATCGTGTGAAGATAATACGAGGAAATTCCTTGTCTGAATAAATAAAATAATAAATAAATTTGAAAAAATAAAATTTTAAATATTACAAAATCGGAAAAGATCGCGTAAGTTACATAAAAATCTGTGTGTAATCTTGTAGTTTGACTCTTAACATTAAAATGCGAATTTTCCATACCGACCTTTGTTCCTTACATTTATATCTGTTCAAGGGGAATTTCTTTGTAGCTTTTTCAGGTTCTCGTAAATATTTTTTGATTCAATAAAATTAAAATGTACATTTTGTTGTTGTTCTAGAGCTTAATGTTATATCGACATCCGTGTATTTTAAAGTACATATCATCGTGGAATAAAGGTTCCAAATATTATTTAGTTGTAGAAAAAGTACGTCCATTAAGTCATGTGCTAGTAACACAATCAACAATACAAATTTGTATTGGTTTATATTCAATATTAAAAGCATTAATATTTCTTCATAGTAAAGGTTCTGTATCACATAATAATGTTTGTGCAGCATCAATTTATGTAACACAAGATGGTAATTGGAAATTAGGTGGACTTGAATTTTTATGCAAATACGAGAATTTAACAAAAGATTATTTAAGTAAAACACGAAGTCATCGTTATGAGCATGCAATTGACTCAAATGAGGATAAATATTTACAAGATGAAAGTGTAGAACCCGATTTTATTGATTTGTATGCGTTTGGTGTACTTGCTGAGGAAATTTTACGGAAACGATTAGATGGTATGTATATATTTTATATTACATTTTTTAATGAAATCTATCAAGAATAATTACGTGAATCGAATTCCAAAGTTATTTTACTTTTATGTCCGAGAGATCAGCGACAAAAAAATTCGTGTACGTTGCAACTACTTTTTTTTAAATCTGAAAAGTGAATTGCGAGTAATACTTATTTTAACTAAAAATTAGTTTCATCAAGGTCAGTCATGAGCATCTTGCAACAAAGCGTAACGTTGTAAAAATTCGGGTAGCAAGTATTTTCTAAAATCTGAAATTTTGTACTCCAGTCGAAAAAATTATAAATAAAAAATTCTAAGTCAGTCTGTTTATTTAACGTTTGCTGTGGGGGCGGTATTATTTTTATAAACAGCCTATATACGTCACAACTTCTTTCTAGAAACTGAAAAGTGAATTGCGGACAGAATATTAACTAAAAATTAGTATATTGTGGTCAAACATGAGCATCTTGTAACAGAGTAGATCAGTCGCACGTTGAAGTTGTACAAAATATGAGCATCGTGAAAACCCTGATAAAAAAGTCCTATTCAATTCTATAGAAATTTAATAGAAAAATCAGTAGGATTGAATAAGAAATTTCATTTCCTATTCAATCCAATTCAAAAATATATTTCACCCAAATTGAAAGGCAAAAGATTTTTCAATTTTCTCGATTTAAAAAAAAAACGAAAAAAGAAGCGAAAATTCGAAAAAAAAACTATGTTAACGATCTGATACGTACTTTTTGAGATATCACTGAAAATCCAATCCAGAAGTCGATATAGCGAGTGTATTTCATACAATATCTCAAAAACTAGTCCAGCGGTCGTAAAATAAATGTCATTTTAGAATTTTTTAAACCTCATTATATCCTAAAAAACCCATAAACAGCGTACGAAATTTTTTTTAATTTTCATCTTTTTTTTAATGCTCATACAACAATCGCAATAATTTGGACAATTTAAAAAAATATAATTAGGATTAAAAAATATATAACATTTCATTTATTTTAACACTTAGTTGATGTCTTCCTCGAAATTCTCTTTTTATCTTTTAGAAAGTAGTTTCAATGTACATGGTTTTTTAACAACTTTAATATCTGCCTCCTAGAAAATAACTAACGAATCGGACTGACTGATAGCAGACTATTTCTCTACAACATAAATGGGTCATAATATCAAAAAATCAGCCTTTAGAAAATTCTTGCTATTTTTTGTCGCTCACCTCTCCGGCGATTAACTGGTTTTGTAAATTTTCCAAACGTAATCAATATCGTTATTAAATAGTTTTTATTATTTTCATAGCACATAACTACATCAACTCATTCAGAAAATAATTATATGCTATCAGTTAGGAGTGTGATAGATTTTCTTAAAATTTCTCAAAATACCACTTCCATAAAATCATGAATTATTAATAATCTTTGATTCAAACTTTTTTAAATTATTTTAATTGGTAATATGCATAAATTTTTTTAGACGAAATTCTTGATGGTGTAAAAGTATTTTATGAATTTTGTAAAAACGAAATGCAATCGTCCGACATAAAAAAACGACCTAGATTTCCTGCGGTCATAACACATTCATTTTTTAATCATGAATTTGTAAATATTTATACATTTTTAAATGAATTACCATTAAAAACTGAAAGTGAGAAGGGAAAATTTTTTTCAACTTTAATTGAAAAATTAAAAACTTTCCCAGAAGAAGTTGTTGCAGAAAATTTGGGTGAATTACTATTATCAAGACTTGTATTATTAGATTATACAGCAAGAAAACAAGTTTTGCCAATTTTATTATGTCCACGAGGTACGTATTTTGTTGTAGTTTTTTTTTTTTTAAATAATAATGATAAATATTTTATTGTTTTAGGAGAAGGCGATTGTAATAACTCTAATTATTTATTTTCAATTGAAACATTTAAAAAATATTTAATACCAAAATTATTGCAAATATTTAAAGTAACAGATTTACAAATACGAGAATTATTATTATTGCATTTTACAAGTTTTATATCATGTTTTTCCAAAGATCAATTAAAAAATTATATATTACCGGAGGTAAGTTATCAAATTTTAATTATTAACTCAAGCAAGATTTTAGTTTTAGTACCCTAAAAAGAACTCTCTTTGCTATTATCACCACTCAAGCATCACAAGTCGTTTTCATAGAATCCCTTCAATCTATCCATTTCTTTTCTAATAAGTTTCATTTACATTTGATTTAAGAAATAACAATTTGATTTTTTAAAATTATTCCATTCGACATTGATATTAATAATGAATACATTGGTATTAATTATGTTATCACTTCCAAATTTTTTAGCTCTAAATGTTAGTCTAGTAGTTAAGTTCAAAAGTTTTGCAGCAAATGTTCAAAGTTGTTGATACTTTACATGTAAAGGACTGGAATCCATATCAGTTAGCAGACATTTTAGAACATTTTTAGTTCACGTTTTTATTGTAGAAAATAACTTTACAATCGGTAACGTGTGCTCAAATGACTTTAGTATTATATATGCACAGATGAGCAATATGCGATAGTGTGCGTTGTAACGTTGATGATTTACTGTCCTAGTAAAATAACTACTTAGATAACTATCTTGTCTTTGATAGAAATTCCTTAAATACCATTAAAAAAATCTGTCACTGATAAAATAAATTTGAACAAATATAAAATTTTTTAGTTACTTCTGGGTATAAAAGATCGTAACGATAATTTAGTATCAATGACGTTACGATCATTAGCCGACTTAGTACCAATATTAGGCGCAGAAACAGTAATTGGAGGTAAACGTGCCAAATTATTTAGCGACGGACGTCCATTAGCGCATAATGAAACAAAACCACCACCCACTTTACGATTAACATCACATAAACATCACGCGGAACCTCCATTACCGGTATTATTAGAAATACCGTCTGAAGAGACTGAAGATATGAAAGAAATTAATGCACCCGAATCATTACCTGAACGACCAAGCCCGGATGGTGGTGAGGACAACGATGTATCACCTACTGAAGATGTTGATTCAAATAATGTTCACGAAGATTTAGAAGAGTGGTCAGATTGGGATATACATGAATCATCGGATGAAACGGTTAAAGAAATTGTTGGACAACCATTATCACCAATTAAAATTGTTGAAAGTAATATACCACCTGAAATGAAAAACCGTAAAATTGTTTTACCGGACATTACAGAATTGGATATTAAAAATCAAAGTTCAAAAGTGTTTAGTTCGAGTTCATCGGATGATATAAATTTTTTCCAAGATATGGAACCGGTCATTCATTGTTCAAATAAATATCTAATTGACGATAAGAAAACTGAAACAGCTCAATCAATAACATTAGACAATTTTAGTGTTAAGTCAGATTTAGTGATACCAGAAGATGGTTGGAGTGATGATCTAGATTGGAATATTGATAATAATTAATTCTGGACAAATTAATTGATTCATCTAAACTGACAAACAAATTGGGACAATATTAAAAATTTTATACATTTATCATTATTAGTGCTAGAAAACTTAAGCAAGTATGAACATAGTAACTAGTTTTAATTAAAAGCTTTTAATTAAATATTTGACGTCAAAGTTCTGATTTTCATACATGATCGCTTTTGGTGAAGTGGCTAAGTGTCAAACAGTTGAAAAATAGATACAAATAAATTCACATGCATTATTTATGTGTAACAATTCTTTATTTTTAGTTTTCAACACAGTGCATACGTATCATTATTGTACGTAATTGCATTATATTTGCCAAATTGGTATGCGAAATTCAATATGGCACATTAATCGGATTTTTATCTTCCGATTAACAATTACAGATTCGTCAGATTTTTATATATTATAATCTTCTTCATAAACCACTAACCAACATAAGAAGAGGAAGAGTTAAACTGAAGATGAGCTTGGTAGAGTACGATTTACTATCCTTCAATAAAAAAGAATGACGTACAAGGGTTAAAAATAGAATACGCTGGACGTGGTCTGTATTATGAATATGATGAAAGAGAACGCTTAATTTACCATGTTTATACATTCTTAATGTTTTTTAGTCTTTTTCACTAAAATTTAAATATAATTAAAATCTTAATATAAAATGATATCCCAGTTACAGATGTGAGTTTCTAAAGTGTACTTTCAAAATGTATGTTCTAGAAATTTTTGACCCGATTAAGAACTTCATTTAATAATACAATAGAATAATAATGTTTTTTTAAACCTATTTCAAGTTTATGTTATCTTTTTATATTGTATGTACAATTTCCAATTTTGCCCGATGTAAACAAGAAAATACAGAATTATTATTAAAAATCATCTTTTTTATTTTAAAGCAATTTCCTCAGCTCTTTGAATTTAAAATGTAGACAATAAGTTTTTATAATCTTCCGATCTTTTGATTAAAGAATATGAGAAATATAACGTTAATATTACGTTCTTTGGCTTGCAGTGTACTATAAATGGATCTCTTTTAACTTATATCGTAATCCAATTTCATTTTATTATTGTGAATACTGGACAAAAAGATCCATTTTATAGTATTCTACAAGTCAAAGAACGTAAATATTGACGTTGTATCCTTATTACATTCATATATAATATACAAAATATTTATATATAATATTTTTCATAAATCTGTTAAAACCATGTGGGAGGCACTTTAAATGTCCAGTATTTAAAATAATAAAATGAAATTGGATTACGATATAAGTAAAAAGAGTTCCATTTTACCGATATACTCAAATATATATTATTTCTATGACGCAGCCTAAAGAAAGGATATGAGTTTTTGAACACATTAAATAAATTTTTTATGAAAACCTACAATGAAAAAAATTAATTTAATCTCAAATTATACTATAATAGTTGGTATTTAAAACTGAGATAAAGTAATTTTATAATTCTCGATGAGGTTAATGTCCTTTCATTTTTGAGATTAATTGTAAATAAGAATTGATCTCTATGTAAATAATATCTGTACTTAGAACTTTTTGAGGAGTGAAATATTTGTTCTAATGGATAAAGCTTAAAAAGCAAATAATCTAAAAATAATGACAAACTTTGAAGCTAATAAATATTTCAATAAAAAATTCATATTTATAAAAGATTCGAATAAACATCATTTTAGGTTAGAAAACAACTATTAAAAATAAGATAAAAATTTTAGATAAAAAATTAAATTTGTTTCAGTTTCAATAATGAAAATCTATTACCGTTCTTAGAAAATTTATCAAAATTAAAAGATGAATTAAATATTGTTAAAACACAAACTGGAAACTATGATTTGGAGTTATGGTCAGCGCATACAAAATCTCGGGATGTATCTCAGGGTATATTTCGCTATTTTCGTAATAAGTTTCAACCTGAATTACTTACTCAAGCCTGGCTGAAATTCTACGAAATTTTGTCAAATTTTGATCTTATTCATCGTACTTACAGCACAGAGGAATTAAAAATGAATTCAGTACATTTATGCGAAGCACCTGGGGCTTTTATTACATCCTTAAATCATTTTTTGGCGAATAATTATGGAAAATACAAGGTTTATACACATTTTTTAACCATTGAAATTTTATCCAATAGACCAATGAATGAAAATTAAACAGAGTAACTTATATATATTAGAAATGACTTAATTTGTTACTATATAAATATTTTTATAATTATTTATGATCAATGGTGTAAGAACTCCTAAAAGCAAAGATATATTACTTTTTCAAAATAATGATTATTGACTTAATTTAAGTTATTAAACTATTCAAATTGCACTGCTTTAGAAGACAATCAAGTACATGGAATGAGACATATTAGACTCTTTCAATAAAAAATGAACGATATTATTTTAGGCTAGGATAATTTAAATTTTATTCATTGGATTGAAATAATTGGCTAAATGCAAATTTTCATTCAATTTTATTTAAATATCTAAAATTTTACAAAAATCATTTTAGTTTACGTATTTAGGCCTGACTTTGAATCCGTATTATAGTGGTAATAATTTGAAAGAAATGATTGCTCAAGACCGATTTATTTTAAATAAGTTTGAGAATTGGTATTTTGGAGAAGATGATACTGGTGATATTAAAATTTTTGATAATTATCAAAGTTTAATATCACATGTCAAATCAAAATTTGATAAATCTGAGGTACGTTTAATCCAACAATATGAATTGTATAAACTATGTCGTAAATGTGAATTGTAAAACTGTTGAAGGTGGATTTAGTAACTGCGGATGGCAGTGTAAATTGTATGGATGACCCCGGAAATCAAGAAAATATTGTTTGGAATCTGATTTTCTGTGAAACTATTTCAGCATTAACAATTTTAAGAAATGGTTTGTATAATTCTTGATGATTCCTAAAATAAAATTAACTGATAATTTTAGTATTAAATTTATGACTACACTGTAAGCAAATACAACATGTACTTGTAAGTCTATTTTAAATAGTAGGTTATCTAAAAAGTTTTTTTCGATTTATATCATGCTACGGTCGAGATGGAGATGTTTAATATATTACATGTAAAAATCAAATAAGCCACAAATTCAAGACATAAAAAAAGTTTTTTTGCTTTAGTTTTCTTTCCAATTGTCTTTCGGAAGCTTCTTTTTTAAAGGTATATTGTAATTAAAAATAAAACAAATTTTTTTAAAGTGCAGACAATATGCAATAACGTTCGAACTTCTTGCTAATTTTTGCTCTACTGTATAAAAAACACAATCTCGTAAAAAAAATATACTAACTTGAAATTTTTGTTTGATCGTTACTTTTTACAGTCCAAGTAATTAAATCATTGATTTATTCCAGGTGGAAATTTCGTTTTAAAAATATTTACAATATTTGAAAAAAATTCAATAGCTTTATTGATATTTTTAAACGAATGTTTCGAACGTGTTATCGTTTTCAAACCATGTACATCAAAAGCTGGAAATTCAGAACTATATATTGTATGTGAAAATTATATAAGTTCCATTACATTTCATGAAAGTTATACACAATTTTTGGACATGTATCGAAATGGATGTAGTGAAAATTTTTATAAATATGTCAATTCAAGTAATATTAATTTTGAACAAATATATCAATGTGCAAAATTATTTACAAATTATCAGATTGAAACAATCTCAAATAATTTACGTACATTTGGATTTGATTTTTTAAATGATGATCAATTAAATCAATTAAAAAGCAATATTGTTAAATTTTATACAAAATTATGCAAACCCAAAAAATTAAGCCCACAATTTGCTTTAATAAATACTTCCGAAGACACGGTATTTATAAATCGGAGTTATTTAAAAAATGTATCGAATTTTTTTCAAAAAGAAAACGGAAATTATACGTTTTTTAACACGAAAATTGATTTGGATACAATTCCTGTTGAATTAACTGTTGGAAAAGTTTTTAAAAAAATTTTTAGTTCAAAATTTTGTGATCACGATATAATTGATATAAAAAATTATTTTTTCAAAATTGAAATCTGTGATTCAAATACAATTAATTTTGAAAAGATTTGTGATCCAAATAATTATGATACGTCCGATAAACTAGCTTGTAAGAATATTTTAAATTTAGTGAGTAAATTTTCCGATCATGAAAGTTTATATATTATTAATTATTTTCCCTTAACTATATTTAGTGTAAATTTTTTATTTATTTTAAAACAATGTTTTGAGTATGTAAGTTGTAATTATGAAAAACGATTACTAGTTTTTGAAAATTTTATTAAAAATGATAATGCATTAAATATTTTACAAACAATATTAAATAAACAGAATAGTTTAATTAAATTGAATGATGATAAAACTATTACACGTTTTTTAAATCCTAAGATTATATTTTTAGATATTTTTTATGAATTTATTAAATTTTTTAATAATAATAGTTTGAATAGTACAAATTATTAATTAATGGATTAAGCCAAAAATATATTTAATATTTTAAATGAAACCAGTTGTTCTTATTTTTTTAGTAGAAATAATCATCCAATTTTACCCATTTTGAAAAAAAAAACAATTAAGCCCCATTTCGCAAAACCTGCTTTGATAGTATTTGAACGGTACCTAATATTTACCAGACAGTCGGTGAACATGTGTTTAAAATAATTCCGTGATAAGATAAGTTTTATTAAATATTTATCTTAAAACTTAAATTAAAAAATTAGCTGCAATGTGAATGAAATTTGTAATTCAATATGGTAAAAATGGGTACAAAATGGTATAAAAGCTAAAGAGTTATGTTGGGTTTATATTTTATAATAAGTGAGGATTACATTGTGGTTAGGGTAGACGAGTTTGATATAGGCATTGAAATTATGGATCTTTTTCTGTTATTTCAAACAATGCTATATATTATTTTTATATTCTAAAATTATTAAAATTTTGATTTGTGCGTATGAAAGTCTGAAAGTACAGGTTTATGCAATATGCATTCAATTAGACAAAATGTTTTACAAAAAAATGATTCAAATAAGTTTAAGATAATATAAGAAAAAGCGGTTGCGTCTTTTCCACGGCTAATGCACAAATCTTTTTTATCATATAACATATTTCTTCCACTAATATATTCTTTGATGTATAGTGCTTTACAATTTATGATTGAAGATGTTAATATAGACACAAACATTTGTTACACTCTGTATTTTTAACCAACTTTTTAAATTTGACCTTGTAAATCCAATATGATTCATCATCCTAATTTCATTTTTTATTTAAATATTACAAGTAAAAATGAAATGTTAAATATTTTAAAATTATCATTTGCTCAACAACCTCGTATTTTTATAAAAATGTTTAGTATTCATAGTAATACCATTGCTGAAGTGCATGATATACCAATGAAAGTTTTAATACGTCCATTTCCACCTGAAGTTGATGAAAATAAAGTACAATCGTTAATGAAAACAATTTCTGATCCAAATGAAATTCATAATGTACCACCTGTTGATGTACTTTGGATAAAAGGTCGTGAAGGAGGTGATTATTATTATTCATTTGGTGGATGCCATCGATATACAGCATATAAAAGGTTAAATAAACCAACAATACCAGCGAAATTGGTTAAGTCAACAATCGAAGATTTGAAGTGTTATTTGGGTTCGAGTACACCCGATTTAAAGTAAATTTTAGATTTAAGTATATTAAATAATATTTGTAATATAGCCAGTTGATTTATAATTAAAAAATATATTTGATAATTAATTAATTTATTTTATTAATACTATATCTATTTCTTACTAAACAGTTTGTGGTTAAATTTATTTTGTTCGTTAATTGAGCTTACTATATAATCTATTTCATTATGATATCCATTGCAATTTTCTTCATAATGCTGTTGAAATACTTAACTTCCGTTAACGTGATATTTAATCAATGTTAAAAATTAAATTTTCTATCAAACTCATCTTTATTAATCATCCACCATATGATATACAGATTCGTAGAATTTAACTTCATCAAAACGTAATGGCATTTTCACTAAGCTGGAGGAATCCGGAATATCTCATGACCCGTGAGTATTTTACTATACTTATATATAGTAAATATAAACAATGCAGGTTTGCTGAAGTGTATGTATGGTATATTTCTGATTGAACCTTCCAGTCTTTAAAGACTGTTGAAGAAACTATTTGTTTTTATGCCAATTCGGACTCTACATCGGAGTTTTTATCTTTGCATTTTGAGGTGAGGTGAGCAATCAAATTCAATTTTTGAATAAAAACTAAATTAAATATAAATTTTTTTATTAAAGTTCCTAATTTTACAAAAAATAGTGAACATTATTCAAAATGTAAACGAGAAAAATGCATAATTAGCTTTGAATTTTTAAAAAGAATTAGCTTTGAATTAATAATACGTGAATTAAGGTTAATAATTTAAAGCAGTAATGTGAATCTTTCAAAATAAATGATTAAGTTAATTAAACGAAACATATTTCTATTCTTCCATCATTGCTTGTTGTGACTGAACTTGCGGTTGCTCTTTATTACCATCCTTCTTTTTACTACCAGATACAATATCATCAATTCGTAATAAAAGAATAGCGGTTTCAACAGCTGTTTTATACGTTTGCAATTTAACCGATAATGGTTCCCATAAACCTTTCTCTTGCATTTGAACTAGCTCCCCACTTTCACCATCGATACCCCATGTACAAGGGCCAGCATCACCTTGATACGAAGCATGTTTAGCACGTAACGAAGTTAATGTACGAATGGTATTTGCACCACAATTTTGTGCTAATGTTTTGGGAATAATTTCAAGTGCGGTTGCAACAGCTTTGTAAGGACCATGTTTTGACTTTTGTGATAATGCTTGAGAGACAGCCATTTCAATAGCACCCCCACCAGGTACCATACGTGGTGATAATACTAAATTTCTAGCTACATGTAAAGCATCTTGCAAATTACGTTCAGTTTCATTGAGTACATCTTTGCTAGCACCTCGTAATAATATTGTACAAGCTTTTGGATCTTGGCATTCAACGATAAATGTGAAATATTCATCACCAATTTTTTTTACTTCAAATAGACCACATTTGGTACCAACATCAGATTCACGCAATTCTTCAGTACGGTTAACAACAATTGCACCACATGCGCGAGCAATACGATTGTTATCAGTTTTACGTACACGTCGAATAGCAGTGATACCAGCTTTCAATAGGAAATGTTGAGCTAAGTCACTTACACCTTTTTCAGTAATTACAACATCGGGTTTAACAGCAATTATGTCTGCACAAATACGTGCAACATGTTCCTCTTCTAATTCTAACATTCGAGTAAAATCCTGCAATAAAAAAATGTATAAAACAAAAAATCATCAATGAATAAATGAAAACTTATATACACTTAATCCGCAGAATTACTTTTCACATTAAAAAAGGAGTTAGAAAATATTAAAATACACCTATATAGAATATTACACACACATAAAAAAAAAATGTCCAATGTTACAATATTATTTTTAAAATACTATTATAAATATTTTCTAAACCCAAAAACTTACTTGTTCTCCCATAATTTCCACATTAGTTTGACTTTCACCTTTCTTGTATTCCAATGGACAATCTAACAATACAATTCGTGGATTCTTAATTAATCGTTTCATTTTCGAATGTGTTACATCTTTGTTAATCATAACACCATTAAGTACAGTCGAATCATCAATTGTACCACCGGGAATCTTTTCAACTTTGGCATAACGTTTTATATCAACTTCAGTTCGCCCATTTTCAGTTAATGTGACCTTTTGTACAGCGTCTAAAGCAATATCAACAGCTAAATCAGACCAACGACCAATAAATTTTGTTCCAACACAAGCTCGTACCTAAAAATTAATTTCGATTCTTATATATTGAATTTTTATGTAGCGGCCATCAATTTTGGAAATAAAATTTTCTGACTTTTTCTGGATTTTCAAGAGTATAATTGAGAAATTCCCAGATCAAGTTCAGACATTTTAAATTATTTACAAAGTTAAATGATAGATAATTAACAAAATTTTACGGAAAATATTGTTACAATTCATAATTTTTATTATATATATAAACGAAGGTTTTTGTATATATATATATATATATATATATATATAGATATATAGATATATATATATATATATATATATATATATATAAACGAAGGTTTTTGTAGCACATATTTGAATTAAGTTCACGCATCTTTGATTTTTTCAGATCGCAGAACGGATCGATTTTGTATACCTTTCGTTTAACAAATTATTTTATAGTTTTTAATTTAATATAAAAAAAAAACTATTCAGGAGAGCAATTTGATCAATTGACTTCAACGGATTATTTTTTTAATTTAGTAGTAATCATCATTAATAAGTAATTTTTTTGTCTTTTTAAAGATGATTCATTTGATTCTTTAAAACTCACTCGTAGTAAAAATAAAATACAAATTGAGATAAGTGTACTTACAACTTGGGCGAGTTGTTTACGATCGTTAATATCTAGTGGTACACTTAATGGTCCTTCTAAAAGTTGAATCATGTCTTCTAAAGCTTGACGATAGTCTCTAATTATAACTGTTGGATGCATGTTCTGGGCCAAAAATTGTTCAGCTGCAGCTAACATTTCACCAGCTAAGACAATTACTGACGTTGTGCCATCACCTACCTATTAAATTAAAAATCATTAATAATTTTCCAAAATTCAAAGAATTATATCAATTCTTACTTCTTCATCTTGTGTACGAGCAATTTCAATCATACTCTTAGCAGCTGGATGTTGTACAGTAATTTCACGTAAAATTGCATTACCATCATTAGTCATTACAATTCCACCCATTGGATCCATCAACATTTTTAACATAGCTTGGGGTCCTAAACATGTTCGAATTACATCGGCAATTGTCTACGGAGAAACAATGAAAAGTTAAAATCAAAATTTTTAATTTCATAAAATTTAAAAGAACAAATTACCTTTCCGGCATTAATATTCTCCAACTGTACTTTTCTACCTGAATCACGTTTCGTATTTTGGCCTAAACGATAAATTTATAAGTTACTTTTAATTCTAATATATGAAAAAATTAATTTACTTACTTAAAACTAATATTGGGGCAGCTCCCGGTCCAAACATTTTAATTTAATTTTCTTAAAAAATTCACGTGCTATTCAGTTATAATGTATTTTTGTGTAGGATGACTTTTGATGGAGATTCGAATACCATAGAATAATCATATATATTATAATCACCATAGAGAATAATTGATATATAAAGCGCCATATTTTTTAAAATATTTAAAAGTTTTTGTTTATAACTATTAATAATTATTTAAAATTAAAATTTATTGATCAACTAATAAAATATTTTTCTTTGATATTTTTAGTTAAATTTATTTAAAGTTCTATTCAATTAAAATTTTTTCACTCGTATTAACTTGTTTAAATAGTTAAAAACAATTTTATGCTTAAATATGAAGGTTTTCTATAGTAATTCAGACCAAAAAACTTGAAATTGTATTATAACGATTTGGTATCTGGTTTATATTACAAGTTATAACATGTAATAGATTCTAGAATCTATATTAGAACTAGATTTTTATAATTATCTCAGAAACTGCATAATAGTTAATTAAAATCTAAATGACTTAAATAACATGAAATATACATAGTATTTCTTTCAATTTTCTAGCTCAAATGACTCAAAGATACTTATCCACATGTTATGAAATTTGGTATGCACAATGTCAATATTAACGTGAAAACCTAGTGCTTTTCGAAGAGTTTTGTCCGAAGTTTCTAAGGTAAAAATAAAAATTTGATTTTATATTTAGAAATGTGTTTTTTACAAAAACTCTTCGACATAGCGCTAGGTTTTCATGCCAATATTGTACATACCTACACAACATGCTGTTATTTTTTATATTGCTGTAATGAATACTCTCGAGGAGAAGATCCTGATCGCAGAGTTCAATTTTAGGGTTTTAATTCAATATAGGGTTTTCAAATAAAATTGTGTGTAGACATGCGATATCCTTTAAATTAAATGACCCCAATTATCTCCATGATTCCACATACTGGGGCCCTGTTACATATCCTCATGTAACACTTGAACACCGCATGTAAACTTACCAATAGAAAGTAGAAAGTTGTGTTTGTAGACCGATTTAAAATATTCTTTTTGCATTGGATTCAGTACAGCTATAAAGTGGTCCCATATTATTTGCCGGGAAAATTCCAGCCGTATGTTCAGAGGAAACGCGAAAACAATGTTTAATTATTATATTTCATCTAATTCAAAAATATTTCGTAGTTGTACTTAAAAAGTAAAAAATAAAAACTTTTAAAAAAAAAAGAAGAAAAAACTTCCATCATTTCCTTATCTAGAAAACAGATTCGTATGTGCCGTCTGAAAATGGTAATTGGTTAAAAGAAAATTATTTTTACTTTTTAGTTCATTTTTTTCAAAAATTTGTTTATCGAACAGTAAGAAGTATAGGTACATAAATTAGATAAAAATCTATTCAGTGATTTTTGCGAGATGCGCTCACAAAAAAATCTTTGATCATTACATTTATGTAGATAAACTATATTATTTCTAATAAAAAAAAAAAATTGAAGGTCAGACCATGATTATAATTTTTCAATTGAATGATCTGTATCGCGTGAATTTAAATTATTATTCACTGTAGATATTACGAAAGATTTTAACATTGTAGAAATCTTATGTAGTAAATCATTCATCAACTTCCACATACTTGGACATTAACTGGTAGATAAATATTATTTGTTTTTCTTGGCATGAAGATGTTTAAATAAAAAAATTAATATTTCTTAACGTTATGATGTTGTAAATTATTTGGGAAGAACAATAATTACAATGCAATTTCTATTTACGCGCATAATTATACCTAAAATATAATTATCCGCATGCACAATTTTGGCATGAAAAGGAACGGCTTGACAAAAGAAAGATTTTTTCTTAAAAATTTTGTTTCTAAATATAAAATAAAAAAGTTTAAATTTAATTGAGTAATGTTTTTAATGTTTTATGTCAAGCAATACAGGTTTTATGTATTGCGCATGTCAAATTTCATAAAAATTTTTTTGAGGCCGAGATAATGGCTAATATTTTTAGAATCTTTAAGATGGTAGGGTTTAAAAGGAAATTCCACCGCAACCCTTAATCGAATCCACGACATTATTATTAATTAATTGTTGTGGGCTTTTATTAAGTTTATATTGAATTTTATTTTGGAAAAAATAATCAAATTTGTAGACATAAATTATTTAAAAAAATTTTTTATTTATCAATCTTAATTTGCAACTCCACTAATTTAATAATTTAAAATGTTTACATGATTCTGGTTTTATCCGATTGTCGAAACTAAGAATATATTATTCAAATTCAAATTAATAAGTATTTATTTGTCATTAAATTATATTTACATTTCAACTTAAAAACTTTAGTATCTAGCCTAAGTTTATCTATAATATACCATCTTACATACTATTATACTATTTAGATCGAGTTTTAATTTTTATTTCATTACATTGGTTTTTAAAAAAAATGGAAAAAGTTAAATAATAAAAAACCATTGATATCAAATACTTAACCTAATTGGATGGTTAAATCATCCCTACAACTAACTTAAGTAAGGATCTTAAAAACTACGAGGAAAATATATAAAATTAAGAAAACAACAAGTATAGTTGCAATCGATATCGTGTGATATACTTCTTGAAGAGAAACGTATTCAAATTGTTACATCTTTGCAACAAGAAGTGTGGCGACATTCACCCAGATTGGGGCAGTTTACGTAAGTATGGGCCTGAGAGAAGACTTGTAAAATCGATGTTTTAGATGTTCGTCCAATTTACTATTAGTGTTGAATAATGGATATAACCCTGGAATACTAATCCGAGGGCTAGACGAGACCCTTTTGGCGTTCTGTGTCCAATTCAACTGCCTTTGCAGAGTCATTCCCAAGTAACTTTGAGGTACACCGGACCTGACTCGGTATTGATTCGATGTACTTTGTTGAATATGGATTTGAGATACTCGGTTTGTAAGGTTGTAGATAAAGAATTTAAGAATGTAAGTAGGTATGCTGAGTTTGGAATGTATGTGGATAAGTCCATCGTGCCGAATAGTTTCAAAGGCTTTTTCGAAGTCCAAAAGGACATTGTCTGTGGATTTATTCTATTTATAAATCTGGTAGCAATGTGGTCGGTGAGCCGGAGAAGCTGACTCACCGTTGAGTGGGTTGATATGAAACCAAATTGTTGGGAAATACTCTGCCTGTGGAGGTATTCATGAGACTGCAGCCGGTTCAATTCTACTTTCTCCATGACCTTGCTGGGAGATGGCAGCAAACTGATGGGCCTGTACCTTGTAGACGACTTAAATTGCTTTCCCGCTTTCCGAATCGCTAAACCCTTCGCGAATTTCCAAAAATCGGGAAAATAACCAAGTCTCAGGCACACAGTAATTAATATTAGTTTTTCCAATATCACGAATACTTTCCAAAGTTTCGGTTTTGGTCCATCACCTCATCATGATATTCAACACTGTCTGCTGATCGCCTTAGAAGAGATGTCAGCTAAAAATTTTTCTTTGTCCGAATCCGAGTAACGATACCCGTTTTCTGACAAAAGAGGGAGTAGCCTGCTTGAATGTTTACGTAAATTTTTGACAATTTTTGATAAATTATTGTCTCGAGTGGTTAGAGCCACAATTCTCTCTTGCCACATACCATTTCTTTCTAGTAGAATATATTAACAGTGACTCTCTTATTTATACAAAAAATTTGCATGAATTTTTCTATAAACAATATACGTCATATAATAAAATATTGAAAACAAGAAAACAAATTAGATAACAGCAAACAAATAAAATTAAAGCAAAAAATATCTAATAAAAGTATATTCCAACCTTGCAAAACACTTATAAAAATAATAATATTGATAGTATTTTCTAGGAATTACTAATAATAATAAATTAAAATAAATAAATAAATAAATAAATTCATATTTATATCAACATTTGGTAAGAGAATGCTCAGCGCTTGCAAAGATGTTGCTAAGGCAATACAAAAAGAATACTATTCAAATTTACAACAGGGTATATTAGTTACAATAAAATAGTTCCCAAAATTTCATAGGACGTATATTTCGTAACAAAAACAGTGATAGTTTGAATCTTTCATATCTATTTAAAATTATAAAATACGCTCAGTTTTATGAAGTGTGTGATTGTTTGCCAGATTTAAAATTATTTATTTAAGTAAAAGTAATTTTGAATTTAAATGTATTTTGACATACTCGATAAAAATAGTATTTTTTATAGATATGAAAAACTCAGTTTGTTGCTGTCAAATGCAATCAAGATGTAAAATTTTTATTAAACAAGTTGCGTCGATTTTTTTTCGTAGTATACTGCCGTTATTACGTAGTAAAAATGAACACTTCATTTATTTCGATAAGAGGTATCGTCGCCTTATTATATGTTTTTTAATTGTTATTGTAGTATTTTACTGCCAAAGGACTCAACAATTACATTTCTTTACAAATACAAATAAGTAGAAACATCTACGTTTCTTGAATGTGCTATTTATAATCTAGGTAAAGCAGAACAAAATGGGAATAGTACTTGAATAGCAATTCGTAATTTTTCCACATTTGTCCATTACTGTTATGGAAGTAACTATTGAAATATATGGCTCAAATACGTTTATTACATTTGAATAATAGAAGTTTCACTTATTAATTATTTAATACATAGTCCATTTCAGATTGAAATAAAAACACAAACAAGCACGCGTCGTTAAACAAGGATACATACTCATAATAATTTTCTTTTTCTTGTCTGTCCTAAAGCAAAGGCAAATACACATATTATAGTAAAACATTCGCTTACAATATATACAATCAAATTCATTCGACTATCGTCAGTGATAGGCAACTTATAATACATAAATGTATCAAACAATGCGTGTATTTATTTAAAATATTTCTAATACGTTTTAAAAAAACTTGGAAATTTATTTTCAAATTATTTAATAAGTAATTGAAAATTTTTATTTAAATAAAATTCAGTATGTGCGTCTTATAGAAATTCAAATATTTTCAAATTATTTTTGGCTTATCATAAAAAATTAAAGTAAGTTATACATAAAAACTATTGTTTGTTTTTTCATTTCGTGTGAACTATTGTGAAATTCATTTTTTCCATTGTTTAAAAATTGTGTATGAAAGTAAAATAAGTTTGTTTCTCAACTATTTGCAACAAGTACAATTGTTTTTAAATTGAAAAGTGCTGTAAAGTGTTTTGCAGCGTGCGTCGCTTGCAATATTTTTAAAAGAAATTGTTAATCAATTTTCAACTAAAAATGACGGAAGATAATGATTCAATTGGAAATACCAGTAAGAGGTAAATTTTTTGAATACCAGTAATAAAAACTTGTTTGAATAAGAACATTTTTAATTATTAAAAGGAAATTAAATGAATGAGGAAATATAAACTGTTGAATTTTCTTTTATCTACGAATGGTTGTGTAAAAGAAAATAAGTATGTTTAATATTTTAGATACCTTTTAGGATCCAATGTAATTGATTAAATACATACAAATGTAACAAATAATTTTTGAATTGAAATTATTATTTTACCTAAATAAGTTTGAAAATAATTAATTAGGACCAGGAAATGCTAATTTTCAATGGGTTTATTTTGTTGATAGTGGTTTTTGATGTTTTCTAAAAGGTATTTAAAATCACAGTTGACAATGTGGAAGAGCATTGTTAACTTTAATTACAGATATATTTTTCTTTATTTGATTCGTACAACATTTGATCCAATTCATAGCATGACTGCGCTGTCAAGAATATTCCAGACCGTGTGTATATTTTTATAAAAAGACCATTAGAGATGTAAGCATTTAAAAATTTTCAAAATTTACAGTTTTTTAAAATTGAATTATTTCTCGAAAAAAAAAGAAAGACAAATTATTGTTTAGATCTTGTCGCACCAAGACCACTTGCTATTTTATAAAAAATTAAAAAAATTTAAAATTTTAAAGAAGATATACACTAAAGTGATCAAAAAATGTGACGATGTAAATCTTCCATGCTTACTAAAAATTCGAATATACATTAATTGTATGGTTTTTTTTAAAATAATTTTTGCACATTAAAATGAATGTTTTAGATAGATAAACAAAATTAATCCTGATAAACAATTCAACACAACATAATCGAATATTTAATATTTTTAAATAGGTCATTATATAAAAATAGGTGAAAGTGTCGCATTTTTTTTTCTAGTATTCCTCATTTTATACAATACATTTTAATATTATTTTAAAACAAAAAGATTAAAATATTTATAAATTTTTTGGATGAACTCCCAACAAACAACATGTGTACGTCATGCAATGAAAAAAAGTATAAATTAAAATAATTAAAGTAATTAATGAAACTATACCTTTTCTTGACAGAGGCGGATTTAGTCTACGTGTCGCACTTGATCCGTTCCAATGTGGCTTTTTTGCTTAACGAAAATAATTTTATAAAATTTAAATTTTAAATTACAGTTTTTCAACATCAAATAATTATATTTTATAATATATTAATGAGAGCTCTAGGATTTTTTCGAATAAATTTCGATTTTTTGCCCCAATTTTCTAGATCAAATTATTTTGTATATTATAAATACGTATTTCGACTACACAGTAATCATCATCAGTATGAATTAGCTAGTTGTAATGATTCACTGAGGAGATGTTACTCGTTGCTAATTTAGTGACGGTTTGCACGGTTCCTTTTTTTCTTGCTATGGCTTGTGCGAATACATCAATGATTATGTCTTTATATTCAATTTTTTACACCAACTAAATCTTCTATAGAATTTAAGGATGTTTCCAATAAAATCAGTTTTCTTAGAATCTTTCAGAAAATTTAAAACACAATCCAAGAAGTGTCCTCTAAACTTAGAAATTTTTTTTGTCATACCTTGTGACACTAACTTTTGAAAATTTGTTTGTTAAAATTTATGTAACACGTATGACAAGCAAAATTCAAAATTTTTATGAATCTTTTCATGTAAAAATTCGATTACTTATTTTTATTGAATAATGAAAGATTCTTATATTCATAACAAAACACTAAATTTTAATTCTTCAAGACATTTTTTTTTCTAAAATTTTACGATTTCAAAATTTTGCCATTCTAGACCCCAGGAAATCCGGCACTGTTTTTTGGCCTTGCATAAATAAATAATTTGTATTAATTATAAATATATTTGTATTAAATAAATATAAAAATATTAATAATCATTTCCAAAAACAATATTAGGTAGCAAATATAAAAAATTATATAAACATTTTACAAATTCGTGTCCCAGATGGATATGAAAAATTAATCTCAAAAATGTTTCAAATAGCGTCTTTTTTGATGAAAAAAAAAAAATTTCATCCGTCCTTTAAACGGTTTCTTCTAATGTTTATGAATCTTTAATTCTTGTAATACCAATGACAAATACAAAGCAGTCTTCTAAGGCTTGGATGCCAACAGCCTAATAATTGTGTAAATAAACATTTAGTTCGTATATTTGATGGTCAAAAGTGATCACATTTAAAATATTTGGGTCCTGTTTTCCGAACCGGTATTTGGACTGAATTTTGTCGAAAAAGACAACGTTAAAATTCTAAAAAAAATCTTTCGCCAAAAAATCTAAAAATTTTATTGCTATTTTTAGATTTTATAGAGAAATTAAGGACAAAGGAATAAAAAAATATGAATTTGTTTTACCTCAAAAACTATGAATCCAATCGTTAAACAGTTGTTATTTTTGAAAACATATTATTTTATCAATATCGGAGGCAAATATGTCGTATCGTTTTTAATTTCGATTTTTAATTTTTTGATTTCGACAAAACTATTTTTATAACGTTATTTTGACCTGTAGATTTGATAAATTACATCTATTTAACGATTGAATTGAAAGATTTTAGAGATACAGTATAAAATTGGATCCAAAGGTCAATATTTTGAAAAAATTTCTGTCTATATCTCGACAAACAGTTATCCAATCAAGTTTTATGTATTGGTATTTTGGACCTTAATTGTCCTACGAAAACCAATAATAGCAATAAGATATTTTTCAGATTTGTAGGCCTTTATTAAAGAACTCCAAGAACCACGCAAGTTTAATTAAAACGCAAAACCTTTCTTTTTCGACAGAATTCAGTTCAAATAAGTATTTAAAATGTCTGTAAATGCCATAACATAAAATACGGGATCGGTATATACGAATTTATTTGATCTTGTAATGTAACATATTATAGGATCAAGTCGTGTAACAATGATACATTTTTTAAAAGAATGATAATTTTCGATTTTATTGTTAAAAAAATGTTTAGTAAATGGAAAGTTTACTGTGCAACACTAATTAATAATATATAAACTTTTACAAAAATTGTAGGCTAGTGTAGAAGCCTCCATTAATTGTAAAACTGGAAAAAAAAATTATAGTAGGATGAAACACATTGGAAATGGAAGAGAAATATAACAAAAATGAAAGGAAAAATTATTTACAGTCGATCTGTGGTCGGGAAGTGAAAGGGGTGAGTTTTTAAGGGTAAAACATGGTTTATCTCGATTTCCGGCAAAACTACAAAACTTAAATAGCAAAGTTGTAGGTAATAAAAAAATCTACAACTTTTGTATAAACACTTTTTTCATATAACCTCAAAATTTTTTGATTGAAAATTAAGGTACTTTTTCGTTATTTATTCAAAATAAGGTGAAAAAATAAATATTTTAAATCAAAAAAATTACAGTAAATTTGGAACATAAAAAGGAAACTTTTCACCATATTTCGTGAAAAAAAAACTTATTTCAATTTTTTACATAAATTTTGAAGTTGAAAAAAAAGCGTTAATGCAAAAGCTATAGACCTTCCTATTACCTATAACTTTTTTCCCTAAGACTTGTAGTTTTACCATAAATCGAGATAAACCGTCTTTAACGCATAAAAACTCACACCTTTCACTTCCCAATCTACGATCGCCCGTTAATTATTTTGCCTTTCATTTTTGTTATACTCTCTTCCATTTCCAATAAGCTTCATCCTACAATAATTTTTTTTGTAGTTAAATTATCGACCCTTGTCTATTAAGTACTTTTTCTAGAAAAACGTCGCGTTTATTCTGTCGCAGTTTTATCCTGCCTTTACGGCTAAAAAAAATGACAAGGGTGGTTAAAAATGAGATATCGTGTTTTCAGGTTCATAATATAACTTTTTTTAGGCTTGGATATTAAGAGTATTAATATCAATTAGTCATTTAGAATCCTCCAAATATTAGCTGTAATATAAAATACATGAATGTCTCGAATTTTTACCTAAAATTTATTATTTTTCATTTTTACGCCACTTGACCCTACTAATTCAACAATTTTTAAAGTAAATATATTATATTTTTATTGTGTATATTTATTTCATTTTCAAATATATTAGTTCTTTTTCTAAGTATATTTTTTGAGTATAGATACGAAATTTTTTATATCTTAAAAATTATATATAAAATTTTTTTTATTATAGTAATTTTTTCACATTTTAAATATGTCTTTATAAAGTATTAAATTTATGTTCCTCGAATCAAAAACGAGTATAGGTACTAGATATAATTTTCAAATATATATATATTTACCCATCGAAATATCGAAAAATATCAGCTACGTATTACCAAGTCAGTAAATATTTAACAACTTTTGTTAACATTTCAATCGACTACAAAAACAGAGGAAGTGGCAAACGCCAAATTAAAACTTCCCTGAAAATTGAAGAAGATTTAATGATTGAAAAACATTTCTCAAAAATGCAATATGATAACAAAGAAGTAGACATCGAAGTGTACAGCGGGGTAGTCGGAGAATATGCCGGTAAATTTTATCGATATATTCTCTGGGGGTTGTAAACTAAGTTGATAAAATTTTATGTATATGTGATATGCTTTAGTTCTATTCATAAGAAATTAAACTATATTGAATAATGATTGATTAAATGGTAGACAAAATTAGTTTCGTTTCCCATAAGCATATCATATTTCTAAAAATAGCTTAATTATGGTTATTGACACAAATTTTTCCTGTAAAGAGGGCCGTTTTCTTTTATGCAGTCTGTACAATTTTTGCCCCTAAAATCTTGAAATATCTGATATTCATCAAAAGTTGCTATTTTTTAGGTTGTCAAACAGCGGACATCTGATTTTATCACATGGCAGACAAAATGGTTTTTAGAATAGGTTACTTTCGGTAGTGGAAAATAAAGCATGCAATTTGGCAAAAATTAATATTTATGTAGAATTATTCTTAAATATTCTAAATTTCTGTCATAAAAGCACATTTATTAATTTATTATCAAAATTTGAATGTAATTTTATGGCAAGAAATCTTGTTTATTTTGAAAAATTATTTATTTTTATGACTTTTTATCAAGAAATCAATATTTTGAAGTCCTTTTTTTTAAACATGCTAAACAACCTTATTGTTATTGACTGATCTTCCTACTACAAAACCAAAAAAAAAGGATATTTGTCTATTTTAAGCTTGCGGATATAATCAAAAATATTACGTGCTCTGAAATATAAAACGGTTCATGTTTCAGAACTTTTGCAGAGGAAAAAGTTGGTACACCAATCATCACTAGGTCATATTCTAATTTTTTGAAGTATTATAAATGATATAATATGCTTGTATAAGCACCCAGCGTAAATCGGTTCTTGAAACTAAACACTCAGTGGGAGAGGAAGGTAGGAGTAATTAAATTATATATTATGAGGTTGTAATAAAAGGCTCAAATTATAACCTAAATTATATCATATAGCATCAATTATATAATACACGATGTCTATCAGTATTAGACCGGTATCTACCTTGAAAAATGAGTGGAAATTCAAATTTACAAAGGAATGTTTAATTTTACGGACACATAAACTTTGATTTTGCAAATAATTTATTGTGCGAACGTAAGAACCAAATACTCGCAACTGTGGAATAACTCGAATACAAATCCTAATTGGGCGCCAAATGTTACCTGCATCATTCAATCACAGGGTGAATATAGTGATGAGCATAATTCATCTTGATCTTGCAAAAAAATAAGGCCAAGAATATCTGTACACAAGCAAGACCAAGACCAAGATCGAATAAGCAAGACGGAGTCAAAACCAAAACCGCGTTTGCTAGACCAAGACTAAATGCAACTACAAAATATTCTTTTCGTGAAACAAAACGTTTTTTGTGTTTGACGTTTTTAGTTTGCTTTATTAGATTTTAATACTAAATATAAAAAAACAAAAACTACACAGACGCTTCATGTCGATCTGATGTGTTGTATGTGTTATAATTAAAATACATTAGCATGTATTGTATACGAGTGTTATAAACCGAAATTCGAATTAAACAAAAACAACACAAAACATAGTGCTCAGTCCAAAATCATAACAAACAAACGGGTGGAGCGACAGATGAGCACCCATGCAATATGAAACAAGACATTAGCAGTAGTCAGTAGCACATTAAGTAAAACGTATTAGTTGACTCTTTAACCAGAAAGGGATAGTAATAGTGTTTTTCTCTGTTTACAATTTACGATTTTGTAGAATTGCAGCCATACAGCTTATTATATGATTACAATGAAATAAAGAGTTAATTATTACTTGAGACTTATAATGCATACCTTTAATAATTTTGATAATGATAATATATAATACATAAAAATGAAAATAAAAAAACGTAAGTATCGGATGAAATATGCAAGACCTAAAGCAACACAAAGGCTAAGACCAACACACGAAGTATTTGAACAAGACTAAGACCAAAATTGAGTATGCAATACTAGGACTAAGACCAAGACTGCCCCGGACTTGGTCTTGGCTTTGCTTTCCTCATCACTAGATGATTATAAATCCTTGTTAACTCAACCCCAAATGCGTGCTAGCTGAACGGTAAATGTTACCTACATCTTTTAATCACATGGTGAATATAAAAAAGCAAAATTTCGCAGATCTTGATTGATTGATTATACGGGATATTCATAATCTAGAGGGTAAATAAAACACATTTGTATTACTCTGCCCAATAAGTGAAAGGAATTCTTCAAAATACACGGTCAATGCAAGTTTTTCAATAATTATTATCGTTATATCCGTTCATATTCGGGATACTTGAACCCTGGCAGATTTTTCAAATATTCCAGCCCGGTTGTCTTGCACTGACAAAAAGACAAGTCGTACTTATGTATTTAAAAACAATGTGTTTACTGTTCATTAATAAACAGTATATGTTTCCCCGAATATTCGGTGCATCGGCTATGATTTAAAAGGGATCTAATAGTGATAGACATTATTGTTATTTAACGAAATACCAGATTTTCGGCAAAGTATCAAATTTGTAGAACTTTTCTGAAGAGACAAAAAAATTTTATTTTCTGAGTCGTCATCTAGTGAAATTCTTACTCTGGTTTTGTATTGGTTAACAATTTTTTGCCAATTGAAATTTATCATGATTTTTTACTCGCTATGTTTTTTTTTTTATGAAATTCATTCTATTTTGTGTGTATCTAAAAAGTAATTCTTTTTCCAATTTTTTTATAACATTTTCTGAATAATAGTGTAAAAATTTTTTATTGACAAAAGTAATTTTATTTTTTTTATTGTGAAAATTACAATAAAATATATATTATTATATATCTACTATATACTCGTAATACTCGTATATTGAAGTAGAAAAGGTCATGGTCACTATTACCTCGACCAGGTAAAACGGGTCGTAAATATCAAATGTTTTCATTATTTATGTCGACTTGTAGCTAGCTAGCTATACGGCACTGTATCATACATATCATAGTCTGCCCTACTTTTTGAGTGATAAACATTTTATTTATTACGTTTGTTAATTCGAAGAATATTATAAAACTTTTATAGAATTCTTATTTGAAAAGATATATGTTTTTCATTTCTATTATATTTTTCCGATGGAAAAAAAGGCAACAGTTTATTGAAAAATTCATTCAAGATATTTGTAGAGAATAAAATGTCGTACTAAATTTCAGCAGAAATTGAGCAATTGCTTTAGTTGAAACTACTCAATAATATTCGGAATTCTGAACTCATCTGGTTTTCAAGCACAGAATATTATAATATATTTACAAATATATAAAATTGGAGTATATGTTTGTAATTCCAAAATATCTGCGTTTATTTTTTGCTTTACTCGTGGCTTTAATAAAAAAACGATACTGATTTTAACGAGACTTACATTGGAAGTTTTTTTATTTTAGATAATCTTTATTAGAATTTCCTTATCTTTTAGTAGAACGTTGCATCGATAATGACCTTAAAGTTGAAAACAAGGAATGCCACAAAAGGCGAGCCAAAGGATGCAATTCTTGTAATGAATAATTTTTATGAATAGGGGACTCGATTTTGGAAACGTCTGTGTTGCAGTCGGTAATTCGCAATTTACCTGGGTTGTGCGTTTGATTCCCTCGCAGAGACATAAAAATTAATTACTGTGAATCTTTATAATCTGCAATCTTTATAAATTATTAAAATTATTATTTTTTCTGTAAAAACTACAACTTTCAATAATTAAAAACGTTTTTATCCATCAAAAAACAAAACGACCCCAATAAATGATATATTTCTAGAAAGATAAATTGTCTACACATAGGACACCATCCGAAATTGAGGATGTTATTGAGAAATTTTGAGTTTAAATTTTATAAGACAAAAAATAATTGATAAAGGTTTACATTTGAATCTTGAAAAATCCAATAAAAGTCAAATAATGTTTAAACAATTATTTGAGATTTATTTATTAACTTTTCAATGATAAAATTCAATTCTTTGTAGCCCTAAGTAAACCTATCAATAAATCAAAAATTCAGATTTTCTCAAAAACCGTCGAGAAAATAATTCTGAATGGTACTTTTTGTTGTACTTGAGATGTAGAAACAATTCTTATAGTTTGGTCACTACAGGACAGAGACTATTTTTGATACCCAAATAAATTTAACGACACCTCACTTATCAAAATATTTATGTTTAGTTTTTTATGATAAATGTTCGGCGCCTTAATAGTCATCAAAGAAGAATTACATAAATTTTTTATTTCCAACACATTGAGTAAAGAATTTTTTAACTATAAAATTGAATTATTTATTATATAGAAATATTTTCTATAATTTCAAATAATAATGATTATTATAAATAATAAATAATATAGCTCTCAGCTCATGCAATAAAAAAAAAAACCACTACTACAAGTCATTATTAAATTTTATATTTGTAATTTTCACTCTTTTATATTTTATATTATATTTATTATTTCACAGCTTTTTATTATACGCACTTCATGTTCATATTTGACGCAATATTTATGGAATCGATTATTTTTCATGGAATTAAATTATTTTTTATGAATATATAGACTTTGTAAAAATATGTTTTTATATTATGGATTACAATTTATATTTTCTTAGTTAATAAAGAACTCAGTCGTACTGTAGAAAAAATTGAAACCAATCAAGAAGAAATTTCAAAAAAAATGTTGTTCGTAGTTTTAACTTAACTTAGTTTTATGTTGTTATAAGAAAATTCTATGTTCAAAATTTCAAGCTTCTGACGGTTTGGATTTTACATTAATCGAAATTTCAATTAAATTTGATCCCCTATTTAATATTTAAAAGGTTAAAATTTTATATATATAGAGGTATATAATATAGATTATTTTGAGTATATTATTTGAAATAGATATATTATTTGAATATTAAATATATATATACAAAAATTCTATGCGGTCACCCATCCAAGTACTAACTGTGTATAATGTTGCTTAACATTATTGATCGGTTGAGATCAGTAATTACTTTTCACTGTCTTTTATCACCGATAAAAAGGTATAGTGAAAATTAACAATACTTTCGACAATGCATCAATTAAATAGCAAAAGAACTTGGTGAACATAAGTTGAAAATAGTTCCCATCAGCAGATCCAAATTGAAACACCTACTTGGAAATCCAAAGAATAAAATTAACGACGAACAATATTCGGAAATTTATTGTATTTGATGTCAAAATTACTCGAAGAAATATATAAAACAAAGTAGAAGACAAATTAACTACAAAATCGACAGATCTCTAAATAAAACTTTTAAATTTGGTACCCAACCCTACCGAACAAGATGCATATGAAAGCATCATCATTTCTAAAACTTGACCAGGAAAACATGAATTTTTATGAAGGAAAATTTCAAAACTATTATAAAGTTAAATTATTAGAATTAAAACTTATCTAAAAAAAAAGTTGTATCTAGGAAATCAGGGCAAAAAATAGAAATTTATTCAGTATAGATATAACAGTTAGTTTCAAATAATTTGTGTTTAAAAATGGTTTTTATATTTTTATAAAATTTGTTATTTTACAATCTGTGTATAATTACATGGTTTTTTTTTTGTGTATAATGTAATAATAAATGTATTATTTCGTGTATTCATAAATGTATTAAAATCAAATATCGAATTACGACGTGGAAAATTTACAGGAAGTTAAATTATTACCATTTTTTTAAAGAAATGGGTATTATGATAACTTTTGTATTACCCTAAAATAAATTCCAGGAAATATTTGCGACCTTAAAGAAAAAAAAATTAAATATGTTATATGAACTGTAATTCATTATCAACATTCATTATTCAAATAGCTATTCAAGAAATATATTTAGATTAATGTTTTGTAATACCTGGAAGGATTTAATGAACCGTAAATGTATGTTTTATGTGCCCCCCGACTGATAAGAATAATATTATCGATAAAAATCAAATGAATTGGAAGAAACATTCTTTCTTTCACTTTATAGATTTTTTATTTTACACAAAATAATTTTTCAATTAAATACCTTTAGTGAATTGTTTTCAAATTTTTTAAATAATTATTGAAAAAGACTATTTAACCACAAGGGCCGTAGAAAATGTATTCAATTCGTCGGGTATTTAACAGTCATATAATATTTCTTAAAGATATTTTTACTTCTACCCTCCACGATCCTTAATACTTAATCCAAGTTAATAAATGAGATATCGTTTGGAAGCTTAGAGTTTAGGAATAGGCAAAACATACTTTAAAATCAACCTTCTCCACAAAAAAATATCTTTAAAAGATCGCTTCGTATGTATTAAATAGAGACATTTAGGTTGTACCCAAACAGTTCGAGATTTTGGTATAATAAAGAAATCAATGAAATTATATTTTTATTAAAGTTCTATTGAAATGTACCTATAAGATATTAAAAAATATACATTTCCACTCTTTTTTTACGGAAACATTACCCTTAAAATGACCCTTGACTCAATTTTACCATATACTAAAATCGTTTTCGTTAGTCCATTGTAAGTAAACAAAAATTTCATGTGAACATTTGTATTCTACAATTTGATTGGTTGTTTGAAGGTTATTATATTAATTAATAAATAATTGTACAAAATTATTTATAATATGCAACAATACATATTATATAATTTCAAAATAATAACAAAAATAAAAGAATCGTAAAAACATGCACTAATCACGCATGAAATGCGTGAACAGTAGACTAACGAAAATGATTCAATTATAAGACATGTGTGCAAACACGTAAAATGTATAACTTTGAAAACTGACTTCAATGGCACCGCTAAGTAAAATTTATTATTTTTTCATCCTTCAACCTTTGAATAAAACTTAACATTTTAATCTTTGCGTTATTCTGGTGTCCAGGTCTTTTATTACACTCTGATTTAACTCTAAGCTTCGAGTATCATGTGTCTTATAATCAACCAGTATAAATAGCGACTTCATTGATTATCTAATTTTCAAGGTACACAATTGATTATTTCATTTAATTGGCATGTAATTTTTCATTAAAAAATAACGTAAAATAATATGTTATATTTATCTTTGGACTTCCTGTATATATGTTCATTTTCGTTTCGGATCATTTAATTAGAAATGGAAGTCAATAGAATATTATCACTTTCTCTTTTTGTTGTTGTTGTAAGAACAGATAATACAATAATCGAGGATAATTTCTAGAATAAATCTATAATATAATAATGGCCTTTAAGGAATTGTTTCCTATGAAAATTTGTTTTTATTATATTTTTCTGTATTACTTTTCGATATAAGAAATTCGTTAAGTTGTAATATTTTAAGTAAAATAAACATTTACAATGACATTATGATTCGATTTATTTCGTTATCGATTTTTATTATTATGGCAATTTTGTTCCTTAGTTGTATATAATAGACCAGAAGCTAGTGATTAAAAATCACTGGAAAATTGAAAGAACCTTAAATCGAACGAAAACCTGATAGTGACTATAGATGAATCTTTTTTATGAGATGCAATTTTTTTTTTCTTTTCAGAAAAGTTGCAAATTAAGTATATTCGTGTAAAAAATAAAAACGTAGGACTTAAAATATTACTATTTACGGCCTCCTCAGATGACATCAAGGTAAAAAACGTGATAAAATTTAGAATTTTAATTCAGGCATGAAAGACAATAAAGATAAAAGGTCTATAAAAAATATCTTAAAAAAACTGTTACAGATAGGTTGGGTTAGATTTGTGGTACTTCCAATTTTCCAGTTATTTTTAATCACTAACTCCTAGTCTATAATGTAAATGTTGCTGTGACGCAATTACTCTATGATGGAAAGGATATATTGTTTATTTGTAAAGGTAATATTAAATTACAATAGTTTTTCATTTCCCATAGGATATCAAACGACTTTTTACATTTTGAAATGATAAAAATAGCCTCCGGAAAACCCATGATGTTACTTCAATTTTTGAAATAAAATTTATTTTTAAATAAATAATTAGATAGACAGAACAAACAATACAATTCGTATGTAAAATTTATTATTTACATAACGAAAAAAAAAAAAAACGAATGGGGAAGAACTGGAAATTTTCATAAAGCGTCAGACAAAGAGAGAGAAACGTAAGTTGTTTTCTCTCATATAACTTTTGATTACCCCATGTTTTTGAAATAGTCCCAAGTGAATTTTTATTTATGATTGTATTGGTTTCTGTTATAATAGTCCAGTCTGTAAACGGTAAAAACGGCGAGACATGAAAATTCTGCCAAAGTCCCAATTGGCACTAAAATTTAAATTTGGGTTCTACTTTTTCTCTATTTCAAAGTTTATCATGGGATGGACGCCTCCTTTTTTTGGAGATGACAAATTTTTAATTCAAAATAAGTTTGGGAATGGATAGATTGGCTGATTATAAGCAAATTTTGTTCTATATAATTTTTATTGAAAGTCAATACTTTTCGACTCACTCTAGAGTGGAAACGTCACTTTTTTAACAAAAAAACTGTATTTTCAGACGGTTTTTCATAAATATCTCTGAAAATTAGTCTTTTATGAAGAAAATCATTTGGAGAACATGAAAAAAAAAATACTGGGCTTTAATTTCCACTAGACAGAATACTAATGAAGTCTATTGCTTACTTGATAGAGTTTGGTTCTTCTTTGCCAAACGTCTAAATTAAAAATTTAAATGTGAAATATCCAAAAAACAATGTGTTTTAATTTTTTATTATGAAGTTCCTAGTATCAAAATTAAGCGATTTAGGACAAAAACATATTTTCGCGACAAAAAATGTGAAAATCAATTTACTTTATAAATGTACTAGTAATATGCCCCATTAGCTTGATCGGTTTAAAGTGCTTAATTTTGAAAAACTTTAGCTGAGAGAAAGTGAAGAGAGCTTTTTGCAAAAAATTACCAATGAAATTAACTCAAAACAATGAAAGATTATATATTCAAGTTTGTGTATGTTCCAATTAGTGTAATGTTAAAAAGCTTTTTCTTTTTAAAAATAACAACTTAAAATCAATCAGCTTAAAATTATAGCTCTTATAAAAACCTACAAAATAGTTTTTTGTTGAACTTGATAGCTCAAAAATTAAGTGAGTTATGGTAAAAGTACAAAATCCCAAATTGTAACAGTTATCGAAATATGTTAAGACAACATTAAAGAACATGATACCCTCATCTTTTCACTCTCGAATGAGTCGACTTAAAGTAAAAAATTTATATCAGCAACCCTCAGTATATTAGCAACTTTGAAGTAGAGGATAAGTAGTAATTAAAGCCAAAATTTGGTGCAACTCAATGCTGTTTGGTAGAATTGCTAGATATTGGCTGGACTAAAAATAATTGTAAAATTTTAATAATTAATAAGTTTTTTATAAAAAATTTTTTTCTTTTTCTGTGGGAATACTTGAAACGTTTTGAATTGTTTTATATAGTAAAAACGCGTTACCAATCATCGATTAAATTTTATCATATTTATAATTTTTAGTTTTAAAATTTTTTGCCGAGACCTAATTTTTATTTTATACAAGTACAAAAGTACAAATATTCAAACAATAAACGCAGAATCAATCGCTTGGTGTATACGTACTCAAATTCTATTAGAATAATTCAGGGACTCACGTACAACATGTATTTGCTCTTTATTTGAAAATTTATTAAAAGCCACTAAGAACTGCTATTTGTGGTTTGGATATTTTACAAGTGGCTTCATTATGTTTATGGTTTATTCTACTTCTATTGCTACTCCTGAAGAGCTTTGAAAATCGATTATTAAGACTATTGTTCAGTTGTAGTACCAATATAAAAAAAATATTGACAAGCGATTTCTAAGTAAAGTGGCAAAAAAACATTGATTCGACATACCGAATGCTGTATTTTGTACAATAGGGAGCTAACTAACAGTAGTTGCTTGCAATAGTAGAGATGCAAATACGTGGAATAAATGCCTTCTAATCGAGCACCATAACAACCCGCTGATTATTTCAGTTCTTAATTTGTTTCGATAGACAGAAAGCATCTGTTTCATACATTTCTTACTGTCGACGATATAGTCGACGATATAGTCAACTGACCTACTGAGGCTAGCATTTTTAATAGTTAAGGTAAGTACGGGAGGATAGCCGAACGAGAGAGATGACCAACCTAAGTTACTTTCGGAACCCACTGCAGTATTTGGCAGAAATAAACTAAGCTTAGAGTGTTCCCAGCTTGATATGGGTGAAAATAATTAGGCTGGTCATCTCTTTTGTACGGTCATCACCCCTGGACTTACCGTATAAGGAATATCGTATTCTCAAAGAAGTCTTTATGGCCAACATTTCGATACTAAATTAATGACGAAAATACGAAAATAAATAAGTGAGAAAATGACGAAAATAAATAAGTGAGAAAATATACCAAGTGTAATGTTCTTGCACAAATAACTAAAAAAATTATTACTCAAATAATATGAAATGGTAGTGTGTGTAATATAAGCCACACCTCTTATATATGTTTGCCATGATGTGTGTAATGTATTTGTTCATTGTTTTAATGTATTTTTAATGCATAATTCAAAGAAAATATAAGCATTCTCTCCAGTCTTTCTATATATAAAATTTAAGTGTGTCAAATTTCATACACCTCCGCCCGCCTAATTTAAAAAAAAATAATTTTTCCTTCACCTATTTATATATAGGTTTAAAAATGTTTGCAAAAACTCTTCGACATGCCTTCCGTGTTCTTGTTAAGATTGTGCATAACATCTGTTTAATTATTTTTTGAGTTATTTGAGCACGAAAATAGAAATAATATAAGATGATATTACATTAGAGACCATATACTTCAGAAACAGCCCATTACATTCGACTAAAAGACTTTATAGTTTGTATACAGAGGTACAAAATTTAATTCTAATAACCCAACGTTTGAATAAAACCTTTACAATATATCTATCTATCTGTTAAGCTCTATGTATTTGTAGTATTAATTCTATCACATATATATGTTAAGTAGAATGGGATAAAGGTAGTTGAGAGTATAATCTTTTGATGTTTAGAAGATCAACCTCATACATGATACACGTCGAGTTAACAAATTGAAAATACAAATATACAAAGCTCTTTAAAGGTAAAATAGTTTAACCTTCATTCACATAAAGATATGACATGCGTGAACATGCATATTCATATTTAAAACTAACTGTTACATGTCCGCTTGGCTAAATAATTAGAAATTTGAAGGTCGAATGAAAATTTTACAAATCATTTAACTTCTCTTGGTCTTTGCTTTGAGCCTTTCCAATTCCCTAGAGTTTTTCTCCTATGCTACCCTAAAATTTATTCTTCCTCTTTACCAGTGTGAATGGGGGTATATTCTTCGTCTTCACCCCTGACTGAGCATTGCTTTTTTTTTATAAAATTGTCTCAATAATCGTCCTTTTTATGTATCACTGTTTTTTCGTGAAAGGCTTAATAAAATCATTTTAGAGAAACATTTGGGATCTATTTGGAAGTATTATGAGCTTTGTAGTTCAGATTATAAGCTGCAAAGCAGTATCCAAGCTTTATAAAATTCGTTAAGATTTATCAATCGTCTCCCGACAATAGTATTTATTCAGTGGCTAATTTAGGTGAAGTGCCGCTCTAAACTCATTTAAAAATGCCGCCGTTATTTATAAATTGAAATTAATTGGTTTTATTTATAGAATTTGAAATATTGAATTCATTTTTGCATTCTAGTCTCAGGTTTTACAGCTTTAAAGTTCAATCGGAATTAAAGTACAAACCACAATAACTGATTTTAAAATTTTTGCAATAAAATGAAATAAGTTACTTAAAGTTGTAAATATGCTGCTGTTAAAACCACTGTAATTTTAAGAATGAAAATTCGTGCCTGAAATTTTTTTATTGTAAAAGGAAATAATGGCAATTTTGCCAAACAATAAAAAAGAAGCTGAATTCACCCAGTGTGTTTCTGAAGAATTATTTTTCCAGAATTCACCAATTAAGTTACATGACAACAATGTTTTCGGTAATCACTCACTCAAAGTGCTTAAAACCTGCTACGCTTCCGACAACGTGATTCTGATGTAGTCATCTATTTTCTCGTACGAGAATAAAAAAATAAAGTAAATAATAAAAATATGATATGAATTTTATCTAACCAGAGTGTTAGTAATTAGACGTTAGATTAATTACAAAGGCTTTTTACTGTTTGATACAACATATAAATATACTAAGCTGTCTTTATTAATTAAAAAACTTTAAACTTTTTTTTTACAAATAATATATTTATTAAATTCAATTAAAAAAGTTTTATGATAGACCGGGGTAAAAAAGTAGATGTTAAGGAAGTTTCCTAGGCAGTAATGGACAAAAAATAAATTTATAGATAATAATCCAAATTTATAGTATGTTAACGAAATATATTAAAATTTAAAATAAAAATAAGGGTACCTTGCCGATCAATTATGGTAGTTAAATATTCATTAAAAGAATGTTAAAAATTTTTGATTTATATAATAATAATATATGTTTCTTTCATAATAACATACTAAAAATTCGGATCATTATCTACTAATTTATTTTTTCCCTTACTGCCGGGGGTCCTTTCTTAAGCACGTTATACAAAAAAAGTTGTTAAGTTTGGAGTTTGGTTTCTTAAAAGAAGAGTTGAAATTATGTATACTTTTTAACATAGATTTCCACCTATAATTTCATATCGATGGAAAAAAAATCGTATTTTCCTTGTTTGTATAGAAAAAATAATAATATTTATGGAGCTTTTAAGATTCAAGATATGTAAAGTCCCGATAATGATAAAGCCACATGAATATGCCCAGGAAATGCTGTTTTGTTAAATTTTTTTGTGATACGCGGTAAGAAAAACCATATATAAATCTTCAATCGTGATCTATTTCATTATTGTGAAAAATAACTTTTATTATAATGACCTGCCCAAGAAAATATATTACATATCAAAGTTTTGTTTTGAAAAACAAAATGTATGGGAAAATAGGGTTGATTACCTAATAGGTTTCTAGCAAGTATTTGAAATCGGTTTTAGATATTTTTAAGCTAGCGCGTCTAAAACGTATTTTCCAAAACGAAAACAAGTTTCTTAACTATAATAAATATTTTAACTTGAAAATATCCTCTTTCTTTAGCCATTTTTAAATAGATTAAACTTTGTTCGATGATCGCGTAACATTTGGGAAATTTTGGGACTCTCAGTCTATTTGAGACTGGTTGTCATATGAGATGTTGTAAATATTATTAGCTCCATTGATTGGACACTTACAAATTCTGTAACAGATTCAATATTCAACACGAATGAAACACAATGAATTAGTCTCCATCCATCAGTGACATCCCATTCAAAATACCCCAAAAAGAAATTTATTTTTAATCCTTGTTTTTCTCAATAGTCCTCTACATATTTAGTTACTGTGTATGAAGATACATGTTTAGTATCAAAGAATATTCTGATTTATTTGAGCGTAGTTTTTAATATAGGTCAATTGTATTTTTCGTTAGTGAGATGAATGTCGTGTCATAAAGATGATACAGCAATATTTTTAGACATATCGTGCACGGAAATTATATCGATGATTGATTGATTGATAAAAATAAAATTTGTCATATTATTAATATTTTTTTTTTATATGTTCATTATAAAATATTTACGTTAGGGTTATGGTAATTTTCATAGATTTTTAAATCATCCATTATAGGTTAAACTTCAAATTCAATTTTTTTTTCTTACATAAAATGTAAAAAAAAACATTTTTATTAGTAAAAGATGAATTAAATTAAATATTAATCACAAAATTACACAAATACAAGCTTTTATGATATTAAATGGTAAAAGAGTTGAGAGATAATAAAAATAATAAAAAGTGTATTTACTATCCAAAAAGCCTATCTCAAATTTTTTTTGGAAGATTGAGTTTCTGAAAATTTTTATGAAATTCAAATGATTAAAATTAAAAGGCGATTTGAAAGGATAAGATATAATATTTTGAAATAATACTAAAAATTTTTTTATATAGAATATTTCCACAAGTGACCAGAGTAGGACTTCATATTAAAAAAATGCATGTTTTATTATATACCAAATTCTTCAGAACTGTTTAGACAACTTATTTTGAGTAGTTAAAAATGTGAATAATTATAAATTGTTCAAACGTTCATACTCAAGCATAGACCGCGATATTTAATTAATTGTTATCCCCATTTCAATTAGTTGTTACTAATATATTCAAATACGTTCTATTTCCATTATTGAACGTGGTAATAAACCACTGAACATTAATCACTCGTGACAGGGCCGTGATATATATGGATAGCACACTCCAAAAAATTGGACCAACCTGATGTTTTTTGTTTATTAAAAATAAACATTTTACATATAATAGATAAATAAAATTTTATGCGATCTTTAATCACCATAAAAATCGTGTATTTTGTATTTTAAATAGACAAAATAATACAGAGCGGTGTGTTTTTTTTTTTTTTTTGATTTTGACTATACATAATTTTCCAACACAGAAAGAAAAAAATTTTTGTTGTCCATTTTCTGATGAAAATTATGAATATTTCACATAGAAAATAAACATTTATTGAGGAATATAAATCATAAAATTTTAGAAATATAGACAAGGAATTTTACACGAAAATAATCAAATTTTCCAAATATATAGGTCATGGTATCGACATGCAATATTACATGTTCAGAATTATATTTGAAAAAAAAAATGTAATGTAATAGCTCCCGATAGACTAAAACTTGTATATAAAAATGCATCTGAAGATATTATAAAAATACACTTATGTCTAAAACATTTCACTGAAGGAGAAAAGTAATTGAATATCTTGTTACCCAACTGCGGCGGCAAAACCAAAAGGAAGGGTTATAATTTGAGCAATCTATGTATATATGTAAGTTCGTATGTTACACCACATATGTTAAACTACGGGGGATGTTGCGGTTCCAATGTATAAAACCCCAATATTGAGCAGGGGTTTTAGTCGGTAGGAATCTGACACTATCCACGGGGATGTCTTATGCAAGATTTCCCCTACGATGCTACATCGAAAAAATGGAGGATTTTAAAATTTAGTTTTATTGAAATGTGAAGAACACGATTAGTAAATTTATATTGGACAAACCAAAGTGAGTTATATGTTATAATTAGACGATTTTACATTTCGTTAACCTGTATGATACTTATATTTGTTTCGTTGTAAATTTCGAAAACTTTTTCGGATTTTTATGAAATTTAATACACACGTTTATCATATTGAGGAATTTATTATATTTTTGAGCTCTATTGTACTATCAGGGGTTTCAGACAATTATTGTGCTTTCCACTAACAATATGATGAAGTTATGGGGTTGTAATAAATTACGACAAAGAAGTGTGATCATATGAAATTACGATATACGACAGCAAAAAATGAGAGGTGTGATCTATAGTTTCTTTATCTGCAATAAGAATCTGGTGTCACTGTGGGTGAAATTTACTGGTCACTGAAGTTACTAGTAATATAATTCATTTGCTGAAATATATTTTTAATAAATAAAAATTGAAGTTTAAAAGTACTAAAACCTACTTTGGAAATGTACTCTTAAAAATACGCAATCAGAAAATATTCTTGTCCAAAATTAAATATCGACATGTTCAGACAACAGCTATGGTCGCAGATCATCTTACAACCCTAATATGAAGTTTTAATTGAATTGAGCGTTAATTTGTGGAAAGCCATATCAATAAATAATTACACTAAATATTTAGCAAATTCCCACTTTTTATTTATAAAAATAATTGTAACAATATTGTTTCAGTTAATATAACCATTTTCAAACAAATATATAATAAACTTTTCTTTTTCGTATTTTTAGACCATATTTCCATAGTAGGGTTTTAGTTCTTTTAAACTTTTACTTTCTTGTATTTCTAAATATCAATTTTCTAAGCAAACCAGTTTTACAAAATTATTCTATCAATTAAATTGACGTATGATAACGTTTACCATCCTATTAAATGAAGTCATATTGGCTATCCTATATCGGAGGTCAAATAACTGTGGATTATTTATTGTTATTTATATTATAATGTCACACTGTGGACTGGAAAATTTGTCAACTTCATTTACCATTTAATCGACAAGAATAATTAATGTCACAATATAATACATTAGCAACTATATATGATTTATTTAATTTTATGTATATTATTTTTGGAGTTTACTCCTTAAGAATCGATTAAAAACAGTTTCCTGACTGTCCAACAGTTTCCTGACTGTTCAATCTTATTCAGACTATATTTCAACTTTGTTGTGATATATAAGTCTGTTAATGGAATATGATTTAAGATAGGAAATTTCTCAAAATTTTTTAACAAATTTATATGAATAATTATTTGTATTTGCAATTAAAAATAATTACTAAAGCAGTTTCTTCTATATCTTTTATAATTTTTCACAATTACTACAATTAAATGCCCTTTGTTGTAATTATTCAATAATTTCAACATTTAACATTTGGTATTCAATTCAACAAATAATTAGTATAAGTATTTTCTAAAATTCGAATGTTTTATTACAAATTTTATCTACACGTGGCGCATGAATCGATTAAAAAGTCTCAACCACGTACTAAGCACGGTACGGATAGTTAATATTTCGAAATAACGCTTCTTATACGCTATGTAGTTACATATATGCTATTATATTCTCTTATATACACAGTACAGACTAATATTAGTGCAATTGACTTTTATGTATCACATGGAATGATCATATATTTCAATTTTAACTCTAGAAATATGACAGTAGAAGTACATTTAATGTCCTTCGGGTATTCGAGTATCGTATAGAAAAATATTTGACATAATATATGTAAATATATTTACATAACATATACTTTATGTGTATTAAAATAACTAGTTGAATCTAGTTGAAACAAAACAATATTTTGGCTTAAAGAAAATTAAAAAAAACGGGTGGAATATTAATATTTTGATATAAATCCTAATTTTTTCAAAATATACCTCAAATATTTTCCAAATATACGATGGCCAGTCTTATGAGATGGCCAGTTTTATTCTTTTCGGAACCCATAGCTAGATGGCGTAGCTTACTTCTGCCGGCGTTCCACAGTTTGCTTATAGTCTATGTTTCTGAACAGCTATCTCCCCCGGACTTACCCTATAGTTGTTTGTACAAAAGTTTACGTTTATTGATCTCACATGTAATTGAGATTAATTTTCCATTAAAAGACACACCGAATTTTCGATAACTTGAGTTATATTATCAATTGTAAGATGCAAAAAAAATTTTCTGTTCGAACAGGAACTACTCCTTTAATTTTTATTCTATGAAAACTCTCCTTAACGGAATGTTGGCTTTCATGAGTAGTCATTTAGGGTGTTGGACAACGAACATCACTGTTCTTTTACAACTATAGTTAAAAGGAAGTATAGTTTTGAAGTCTTTTAAATTCAAAAGAGTGGTTTTCAAAAATTGTGTGAGAACATTGTGACGAAATGAAAATGTCACCATAACGGTTACTATAAAACTTTACTTTCAGTACAATAGCTAAAATGTTTTATGCTTCTTTTGAAAGTTTGACTTTTACTGTAGCTGAATAATATTCTGAAGAAGTGATGATAAGTAAAAATGTTCATAACAAAAAATCAATAGCTTGATTTTATCTTAATTATTTAGTATGTGGTTTTTACATATTTGATACAACAAAACCATAATTTTAAGGTATACAGCGCCACATTTATTGGGGTTTTCTTAGAAAGTGGATGAGGCATAGGCGTTTACAATTCTTTTATAATGCAAAACAAGCATTGTTGGACATAAATACTCTGAATGTTAATATTTTAAAATTTAGTTTTCCAGTGCATTTACAATAATTTTTCTGTTCCGTATTCTTTATTGTACCTATTTGTACAATAAATATACAATTATATGTAGGTATACAATTTTTGTTTAAGTAACCTATGTGGTAAATCTGAAAAAATTTTTGTTCGAATTTTTGACAGACCAATTTTTAAAACCCAATAAATAAACACAAAAAAGTTTCAACCTTATTACGACAGCTCGTATTTAATATTAAACATTTATAAGAGTTCAGTTTCAACGAACGTATGCAACACAAACGATTTATTTAATATTAGTTCTTTGAATACTGCAAAGTAGTGGAGAAAATTAACAGCATTCAAATTTTTGCAGATACTCAGCTGACATATTTAAAAACGAGTGACACACTTCGTTTATTTTCAAGGACTGACTTGATTTCCAACTTTTCTGATATAGGAGAAGCTTCTTCAGTCCAATGTTCTATTGGTCTTTCTCTTATATTATATTGAAGATTTTATCAAGTCATAATGTAGATATCCATATTTTTTACGAACATTTCCTTTGTGAAAAGTTATTTCCATCATAAAATCGTGATCATAAAATTTAAGTTATTTTATTTATTTTCTATTTTAAAATTTAAGAGTATTTTAAAATAGAAGAGTACTCGTTCTATTCACCGAATTTAGAAAAGTGCATGGGGGTTAATAGTGAAGTTAAACGTCTCCTCTTTTTTAGAATATGATTTCAGCACCCCTTGTGACTGCCGCCCGGAGTTAGTACCTAGTTTAACTCCAATCCCCCATAGCCATAGAGCGGAGGCTAACTGTCGGTAGTATTTCTAAGAAGTTCCAAATTTCATAAATATAATGGAGTTTAACTTTTGGTCTTCAGGCATATACGTATATAAAAAAAAGCTACCCGCATCAGTATCTTGAATCACCATTAATTTAATATACCATTTAAGATTTGAGTGGAGTGGGTTACTTCGATCCAAGCGAGGACAGTATGATCAATCAACCGCCCAGTTAATTAATTGATCACACTGCCGCTGCCTGGATTTAATCCTGCAACCTACTATTCTAAGTAGCCTAGCGTGGAGAGTTGTTAGTGCCTTTACCCACTCGGTCACAGAGCTAGAACTTCCAAATTTAGTCTTTCCTAAGTTATATTAGTTAAAATACGCCACTGGTATACAAGAATATTTAGTAAATAGGGTAGTTGACATGTTTAGTAGCTATTTTAGTGTGTAGGTAGGTATTTGACTTGGTAAACCATATCATTGATATTGTGTAGAGCAACTAAGTGTAATGCATATACAATATTAATGTAACACAGTAAGTACCTATATTGATTTTAATGTCCACTTCATACGTTTGTGTATGAAAAGAATATGAAAAAGCAGACAAAAAGACAATTAAAAGACCTTATTTTATGAGGAAAAACTCTATAAATAAGACTTTAATTAGTAATTGTGATGTAATTCTTTGTATATATATATCACAAAATCTAGCTGAACCATTTTAAAATGAACTGATAGACAATTATTGCGAACAAGTATTTCAAAATTTCGATTTTATTTACATTTTCAAAAACCCGTCACGTCGAGTTTGAGTCACATCTAAGTTAATAGTCTTAATTGATTATAAACCTCTTTTCGTTTTCATTTAACATCACCATCCACACTTAATTTATTTTGCATCCACACTTAAATTTCTAGTATTTCCATTTCCATTTTTTAAATTTTTGAAACCCTATATATGATCTTTCCTACAAAAAAAGAGTATGCATTAGATGACATTTTTTTTTCTTACTACCTAGACTTTTAAAATTCAAAAAGTTCCTATGACGCTCGAGTTCTGTATGGTCTTTAGGATCGTATACTCGAATAGAAGAGAGATTCTGTACGAAAATGTAATTAAATTTTGACTGTTTTTCCTCCAATTTCCTAGATCAAAAGTTTTTGTATTTTATAAATACGTATTTCGACTACAAAGTAGTCATCATCAGTATGAATTAGCAAATCGTAATGATTCTCTGACATGTTATTTGGTTGCTAATTTGATGATGATCTGTACGATAATCGACATTTAGTTTACAAATTTCCTCTTTGATAATGTATATCTTAAAACGAATTTAATTAAATTAAAACAAAAACTTAATGACAAATTAAAATTTATGGTGGTAAGTGTCTAAGGAATAACATTCTTTAAAAAAAATTCAACTAATCTTTATTAATTATGTTATTCTGAAATATAAATTTATTTTGTACGAAAATTAATGGTTTTACACGCGACCATAAATATAATATAATTTATTGTAATCATTATTTAAATTCTGTGTGTGCAACCAAAATTGTTTATTCTTTGTATGGAAATTTATTGTATATATAAGAAAATAAATTTTTTAATAAATTGACCCTTCACAACACAGCTATTATTCATTTTTCAGTTTTTTTTCTGCTATGTACTGCTATATATCCATCTTGGATAATCTCAGACAAGTAATTAATTAATTATTAAGAAGGAAATCTGTTTAATAGGCGTGACTAAACGTTTTATATTTTCAATGACAATCTATCAGGAATCCGTATTTTATCCAGAAGTGTTTTAATGGTGTGTTAAATATTTGAATTTTTATATTGAATCAATTTTAAATCAAATGTCAAACTACACGATTAACAGAAAAATTACAATATTATTCAAGTCTTGATTGTTTAACTAATATGGAATTGTCTCTTTCCTTTCTTTGACCTTTTGACTATTTTCTAGCTTCAATTTAAATGCTCATTTGGCTATCCGGAAGTGATTCTTGAATTCGCGGATATCCGCAAAAAAAAAGATCTGTATCAGTTTATTTTTCAGTGGATATTAAACGGTTCTTTTGTATTATTAAGTTTCATTACGTATATGAAATTGTAAGTAAAGGTGGCAATAAAAGGCTGTTGAATATCATTATAATAGTTTTTATTACTTAAAAATTACATGGCCATAATTTAATATTTGAACCTTTAATGTAGTGAGCTAAGTGGCAATTCTCGTAGTTGACTACCTTATCATAAGATAATAATTGGTAATTACAGAATCAAAATTCCAATTGTTTTTTCGAATTCATTATTATTCAAATTAACTAAAATATAATAAAATATAATAATACTGCTAAATGATACCACAAATAACAATCACGTTCAAAAAATTATACATCAATTGATTGAGTTTCAATGTTAAGATCCGCGGATCTGGATACGAATCTTAACTTTTCCACTCAATAAATCGGTTGAATTTCTTGAAATGTGATTGTGATTTGTGATTTCTCAAACGCTCGTGATAGTATTTGTTATTTACTGCCTTACCTTCTGGCAAAAATTCTGACAGAGCAACAGAAAACGAAATAACATGGAATTAGATTAGGGTTACTTTTATGTAGTTGAAATTCATTCAAGAAAATTCTCTTGATCAAGAAAAATCTGTGTCTATTATTTACACTGTATTTCATTTTTTAGCTTAATAAAAGTTAACATTTTTTAACTGTTTACATCATGAGGCTAGAAAATTCATAGATTTCGACATTCTTATCGTAAAATTGGTAATTTTTGGTAAATTCTTCAAAAAATATGATGAATAATATGTATAATTATTATAAAAGGTATACTCACTTGACTTAATATCATTCTAATATTAGACGGATGGTGGTAAATAATATTTTTTAAGAGATACATTCAACTCAAAACTGCTTATAATTATGTTAACAGATCAATGAATTTAAAGTATACTGACTGATAAACAATGTATACGTTCATTAAAAATTGCGACATCATCGTTTATTTTTTGTTAATTTTACAGATAAGAAAACACTTTATTTCTAAAAGATCAATAAAAAAAAAAGTTAATAATAATATGGCAGATACAACAGAATGTCTACCCCACCATTAAATAAAAGATATTTGTAGATACAATAATGTTTAGACATTTTTCATGAAAACATCTGTTGGGAAAGGAAATAATGTTGATATAATTTAAAATTTTATAAAACTGCAATATAGTGATTAGAGGGATCTCATACCTTTCATGTCAATTCTCGATGCAACGAGATTTGCAATTTTGTGCAAACCCTATTTTGCTGAAAATCTTGGCTATACGTTCCCTGAATTTATTATAATCCAAAAATTGATACAAAATCTTTGACTGTTGAAAATACCAGGCAGTCGGTTGCACTGCAGATCACACTTGCCTTCTATGAACCGTGGTCTCGAACGATGCATCAGTATATTGTATCTAGTCTTAATACAAAAAATGGCATGTTGGCTGTTTTTCTTACTTTAAATTCGAAGAGGTGGAAATCACAGAACCAGACGATGTCTCAATTCGTTTATGTTTAGAATTTGTGTGTGTGAACTTTTTATATACAACTTTTATATTATTGAAAAATTTTTTTAATTTAATTACTCAAATGAAATTTATTGTAAGAAAAACGACTAGGGAAAATCCGCGACGAATTGTTTTAAAGTAGCTATTATTTGATGAAAAGTCGAAAATATCATTGGCGAGTAACTAAAAAAGTATGGCTTGACCCCGGACTGACGTAACGTAATGACAGGGTTAGACCAATTAATAAAGTTAAGCAACAGCCATCACAATCTGTATTTGGATGGGTGACCACCCAGCAGTACTGTGTACTGTTGTTGTATAAAAATAATAATCCTCTTTCGTTAATGGCTTTATAGCTAAAAGTAGCTGAAGCCAGAAATTAAAAAAAAAAAGTATTAATTAATTCAATTCTTCATTCATTCTTTTTTTGAACAATATAAAATTGTACAGAATAAGTCAAAATAATAGGATGGGGCATATGAATGGAAGGGTAAGGTAAAGGGATAAAAGGAATAGTGATTATAATTAATAATCTTTCTTATTAATAAAAGTAATTTTGTTATTAAAATAATATTTTTGTTCGATACCAAATATCAACAAAAAAGCTTTTATTTATGTTTCGTAAGCGGTTAATTAATTAATTTAAAATCAATAACACAAATATTAATATCAAACATTTGTGTATATTTTATATTTAAAAGTAAAATCATATTATAATAATGATGTATTATTTATTATTGTATCAAATAATTTTAATATATTTGTAATTAAATAAACTTATTTATTATTACATAATGTATTTAAAAAAGTTCGGTTCAAAGTAGGTTAAACAAATATTAAAGCGATATTTATACATGGAATGTAATTTGGAAAACAACTTTTTAAATTCAATAATATCATCATATTAATGAAGATTATATAAAATAAGTAGTAACTATAAAAAGATCCATTATAAAAAAGGGGGTGGTTGATTGATCACCTTGTCGTCGCTTGGTTAAGAACGATCAAGTAACCGGTTCCACCAACAACATAATATCAATATAATTGTTACGGTTCCTCTCTTAATATACTCTAAAAAACTATAAAAAGTTATTAATCTTTTTCCGAAAATTTGCGGCTAGATATTATTATTTTTAACTTAACCTTACAGAATTTAACTGGCCATGGTGTTCTTAGCTTAATTTAATTTATTGAGCTAAGGTTTATATCCATATAAAAATTACCTCAGAAGTTTTATTCGAAAAAAAACGGTTCTATGTGAAAAACCAAATTTCTGAAATTTTCTAAAGAAATTTCTGGTATACATAAATTTCAGTTTCAAAAACATAAATCCAGTGATATTATTATTAAAATTATTTTTGGAAATAAGATGGCTGGGATCTCTAATTATTTTAATATATTTTCTGAATAGCGAATACTTTATTCACTGAAAATACATTTGTGTAATAAAACATGGTGTCTAGGCATTCCCTTAGTTTTCTAATAACAGCTTCAGATCTAGGCATTCCCTTAGTTTTCTGATAACAGAATTGATTTAGATTCCTTCATATTACTTGATCAACATATACTTCAAACAATAATCAATGGTTATTCCCTTAGCACTGTAATTTGTCTTAACATATGACTTGTTGGAACATAAAATTAAATTAACCTTGTTTGGTTTTCATAATATTGTATTAGGATACGATTTATATATGTATGCTAAATTTTTGCTCAACCAGGCACTAAGAAGGAGGTTAAATTTAAATTACAGGCAGACAGGCATCAGGATAGGTGAAACTAAATAAAAGATTGTAAAAATTAAAATCTAATTTGGTCTTTCAAATCACTTTTATAATATTCAAAGTTATTTTAAAACAGTCCTTTAAAGCCTCTTGTCTATTATTCCCTCTCAATTTTTTATTGAGAAATCAAGAAAGCTGCCATTTTGAGTTTATATATTTGCATAGTTCACAGAGCTATTTATTTTGTCGAGGTTAGAAATTTATTATCAATAAAATCATTTTTTTTCTACATAAATATTTGATCAAATCAAAATGAAAAATATAAATGAAAAGGTAAAATGTTAAATATTTAATATCAACAGAAATTTATTTAAAATAAATAAAATGAATTTGATTTTAATAATATATTAAAATATTTAATAATTTATTCAATAATACTAGAAAACTAACATCTATTCATTCGTATTCAAACAATTGTTAATTATTGTTTTCAATATCAATAGAATATAAATATAGTAGTAATAATAATAATGATTCCAAGAAATTAATCATAATATTATTATAATATTATGATTTAATGAATAACATATACAAAGATAAATAAGGAATGTGCGTCTATAAATATTAATTCAATTTAAATAACCAATCGATCGATCAGTTTTGGTCTATAAAAGAACAAAAACGGCATAATTATACTTTTTTTAAATTTTTTTTTGAAGTCATACTTCTTTAGGCGCGATATAAAACAATGAAAAGTGAAATTTTAAGATGCGCACACATCATGGTCACACAAAACTCACAGGTTGAATCTGTTGTTATGATTTATGATCCACTTAATGTAAGAAAATATATATTAATTCATTAAATTTTTCAAATTTACACTGAGCTTTATTGGCTGTGTTGACTATCCTTCTCCAGTCCTATTATTATTTTATTGTAATTAATTATTTGCATGTAATTAAAAATTGTTTTTTAATGATGCCAAAGAAGTATAACTTCTGACGCGCGTATACATAAGTACGCGCACCCATTTTTTTGGGTAATAATTTGAAAGAGCTTGATTAAGTTTAATAACAAAATAATTTTTATTTTTTTCGTTATTAATTATAACAAGAAGAAATATTAGACTCAGTACGGAAGACATCGCGTTTGTTACCGAAAAAAGTTTAACATTTCTACGTCACACGTTGATAATGTCTGTGTTTCAAAAGTATAACATCATTCATGGCATCCACAAATGATGTCATCAATATTGTATATTACCCAATATTGATGTTGATATATCTTGATGACTTCATATGTGGATGCCCATCCATAATGTTATATTTTAGAAACACAGGCAATATTATTTATAAGAAAATCTGTGAAATTATTTTAATGTTATTAAGCCATGGCACGTTTTTAAAATTTTATCACTTTTTAAGTTTTTTTGCACATTCTATCAATATTATTTATGATAAAGTTTTAAAATTGCTCTGAGTAATCGAGATGTAAAACGATTGTAAGAATCAAATTTTGTTCGTTTAGACCGTATTACCTGGTATCGAGTATCAGTGTATCACATTGGATATAATATGTACTTATTGTCATAGGTATCAGCACCTTATTTATTTTGATAGGCTGAATGTATATGTATTTTGAGATCAATTGTTGCACATCATTTGAAAAATGAATAAAACTGAACCAAGCCCAAATAATTGGTCAGACTTCATATGGATCGTTAATGTTAACCTATTCTTAACTCGGATCCACTGATAGTATAACTTACTATTCAGCGTCTGCTTTAAATAGTATATTTGTCTTATAAACGAGAGTATTCTTCGTCCATTTCTTTTTGATAAAATCACAATTGAGTAAATTTGAGCTTGTTTACAGCTTACACGTTGACTCCGAAGAAAAATCAGGGACTTAATCTATGGAATACTTTGTAAGAAAAACAAATCTATAAAAACAATAATGACATAAATATTCGTTTATTTAAGATCTTAAATGCCACAATCTGTCTTTTTCATTGATATTTGAATATTGAACATAACATTTAATTCATAACACGCATTTTAAAAACACGAAGAATTTTTCGGTATTGAGAAAGCAAAACTAACTACCTTTAAAAAAAAAAATATATATAAAAAATCAACATTTTTTGAAGGTTTAGTAATTTGCTTTCATACATCTGGACCTATTCTAAATGTAAGCATAAATATTCCTGAATGGCCAAAAAGGTTCTTCAATAGTATCAAGTAGAATTACAGAAATCAAAGTATTAAGTAACTTCAAATGTGAAAAGAAGGTACAAAGCCTAAAGCAAGAAATATAATTTCTCAACAATTGACAATAATTCTTCAAGACTGAATGAAGAGAATTGGTTTCTATAAGTTCTCTAGGACATTCAGTGAAAATATGATCTTTAATAAAAATTACTTAATTATGGACAGATAATTTTTAGAGGAGAATATTTACCGTTTTCTAAGTGTAATAAAGAATTATCTTGCCTGAGTATAATTTTTATTAAAAATAATTTTCAACTTCTGTTTGTTCTGAACTCTATTACCCTTGATCAAACTTATGTCAATGTCAGGTTTGAAATCAAAGTTCAATTTGGTCAGACAGAAATTGTGGCAGCTGTTACAAATATAATATAAATATAAGGAGTAATAAATAAAGTGAAATTCGATCTAGTAATTTAAAAAAAAACTCATAAAATTAATAAATGATTCTATTAGTATATAAAATACGTGAATAAGCATTGTTTAACAAAAGAACGTATTTCTTGATGTGAGTAGATTCGCAATTAGATATTTACACATATTTATTTAAAAAAAAAAAAAATAAATATGTGTGTCTAAATGGAAAGCTCGTCTATTGTATGATAACATATATATAAGTGGAAATAATAGTACTAAACGTGTATAGTATGTATATAGGTAGGAAATCATATACCTAGAAAATTTTAAAAATAGAACACGCATATAAAGCGATATCAAACCACCTATATGGTATAAGTTAATAAAGCTAACAAAAAAGCTTTTAGATATATATTAGCTTTACTATTCATATTTTTTTAATAAATATAATAAAAGAAAACTATTGTAATCGTTTTCACTTTCTAATATGTGACAATAAAATTTTTTCTAGTTACTACGAGTAGAAATCATTTTTTCTTTGAACAATTAAACGTCTGATTCAATCAAATCAAAAAAGAAGTTTATAAACCTGAAACCCGAATGCGGAAAAATCGTATTCTTGTAAGAAATCAATTAATAAATATTCTTGTTTAACATTATTCTATCTACAAAAAAAAAAACTATTCAATATTTTTCACCTATTCATTAACATTAATACCACTTACAGTCATTTTAGTTATCCGCATTTAGTACGCTGAAGGGACTTCTTAATCGATTGATTAAGAACGAGTCCCACAACGAGTGTTTAAATTTGTAATAAAACATCAAATTCTAGAAAATATTATTAAATATTTGTTCAATTGTATTTAAATTGTATATCAAATGCCATACAAAGATTATTGAATAATGATAAAAAATTTTAATAGACGTAATTGGTTGAATAAATTTTATTAGATTTATTTTTTTTAATAGTAAAAAAAAAAAATTATTCATTTTATAATTTTTAAATAAATTAATTTTATAAATAAATTAAATTTACTATGTATTTAAAAATTAATTTTTAAATAAATAGCAAATAAATATTGAGAAATTTCCTATGTTAAATCATATACTATTCATAAACTTATATATATCATTTGATTGATACAGTAGTATTACGTAATTATAGTAACGATTAAAACATTTTGATGCATGGTGTCCATAATCTAGACGAATACCATGGCCGTATGCACATACTATCTTTTGTGATGTTTTCACAATAATAAATTTCATACTATTTCAATATAAAATAATAGTAGTAAGCGATTCTTACGGTAAAAGGTTTACGATGGCCATACACATATATCGCAGGAGGCAAGTGATGTTCAGAGGCCGACTTCACAATGTTTATGGATAAAAATTAAAATATATAATTATGTAAGTTGTCTTCCTTATTAGACAATAAATATTAGAAAAGAATGACAGAGAATCATATTTTCTTGTTTTATACATTTTAAAACGTGATTTTTACGTTGACAATTTTTTCAGAAAATTGTTTTTGTTTTTAACGGGAGCATTTGAGTTTCTATCGGTAGTATCGTATACTTAAAGTTCGCATTCAGATTAAATTGCGACTAACGCAAACTCTTAGAGTATGCTTTGCACCCTCTTTTTCATCACTTCAAAGATGCCTTATAGCACAAGGCGAAAATTATATTGATATTAACTGTTGTTGGAGACGATTACTTCGTTCTTATCCAAGCGACGACAGTGTGATAAACCAATCGCACTTTTTTTTATTAAAACTGATCAAACTGCCGCTGTTTTGATTCGAACCCGCAACCTCCAGTCTTAGTAGTCAATAATGGGGGAAGTTATTAGTGACTATACTCAATTCGCCAATTAGCGATACCGTAATATATCGTAAATGATACCGTAATATTGAATGAATCTCATTACCTAAATACAAACTGGAAGAATTTGTAGTAGTTCACTGTTGTAGATCTTGCACTTTCCTAGAAACTGTATAGTAAAATATTGTCATGTCACATTCCAGAAGTTTTCAGAAGTTTTAAAAGGATTTCAAATGCATATATAAAATAGTTTCGTGACTGATTGTAGCTATATATGTTATATATAAACAGTTTTGTGAATTTAAACTTTGTACTCAGCATGTGTTGAAACGAAATTTTTATATAAAAAGCTATGGTCTCAACTATCTACATCAAAAGGATAATTGAAAATGGACAGCCTTTGTGATATAATTGGCACGTATTTTTGTTGTTTAAAAGCGTTGTCACATGTTCACATGAGTTCCTGATGGTAGCGATGTAGGGTAGTTCATTCTTATTTTATGTCTACTAATAATAACCGTCACTCGTTCTATATACAGAGAGGCCACCGATAATGGACATTATGAGTGTCCATTATCGGTGGCCTCTCTGTATATAGAACGAGTGATAAGTTTGGCTTTGAAAACAGGAAAGTGTACAGCAAAAAGTCTTAAAAATCATTGGTGATTTTACTATAATTATAATTCCTAAAATTTTGAAATGAAAAAACAAAACATTTTTTTAATATCTTCAAAATTTATTGATATTTCGGAATTAAACTGAATAATTCACAATTTTGAAACTTGTAGACGTCAATCGTGTGTTTGATAAATCATTCAGAAAAAATATATGTAAAAAAATCAACAGGTGGTATTGCCAACGTATTTATAAACAAGCCATTAAATAAATATTGTGAATTATTTTGTGACCTGAATTTCTGTCTAATATGATTAGAAATTATTTCTGGTATGCATATTAAATTTTTTTTTAATAACTCTCTATTTCTTAATAACAAAACTGTAAAATTTTGAAGACGAAAAAATTATCCACGTCCGTAATAAAACGAATACTTACCTTAGTTGGAAATTACCTAATTATTTTTAATTTTGTTTATAGGATTAAAAATATTAGTATTTTCGATTCTTGTTAAAATGGCAATCTGCATTTTAACTTACTTACTTAACATCATGCAATCTGATTGAAGATGCTCGTATTACAAGGAGTAGACATTTTGTATAATAATTATATTAATTTGAGGCCACACTGTATATTTAAGGCCCATCATTCTGCTATCAAACAATTCAACTCAACAAGGACTATTATTTTATCATTATTTTTTATATACAAAAAACAAAGTATGTTTTTTTGTTTTTGCAAACTCGTCAAATATTTGTTTTTACATTTTTTTTTTAATAGAACAAAACAAAAACAAAAACCCTCTGTGTATATTTGTTTAATGGTGGTACACTTGAATTTGTAAAAAAACCAACACAACTTAAAAGAAGTTCCCAGGTATACAATTTTGGTATTATAAGCACGATTTTCTTCTCTTTAGAATGTTACCGAACAAACTTGAGGTAACTATTTTATAGCAAGAAATCAAAGCCTATAAGATCGGTAAAAACCATTGCCGGTGATCGTCAAAACCTGTGTCAATAGATCGAAACGATTTAAAATGGTCTTTGAGATTCTAATGATGTGTCGAACAATGAAGATTAATAAAATACTTTTTGGAGAAGTAACCAACCAAATTTTGATGCTTTATTTCAAAAGATATCGTATGTATATAATTTAATACATTATATTTTGTGATGGCAACTTGTCTATTATGTTTATATAACAAAAAATAATTCTTATACTAAGAGCAAGAAGCCGTCGCTTAACAGTATTTGTCTTCGATTACTTCTGTAAACTCTAGAACTAGTTTATGGAAAGGATGGACGGAAAATATACTAGTTTGGTGATTTTATAAGCACTCATACTTTTTATTAAAATTTCGTTAATATGTCTAATATTACAGCCTTAAAAACTGTTTTATGGTTTACTCTTGACACATCTTATTAGTCAAAAAATAGTGGATAAAATTGTTTTATTAATATTAAATTGGTTCGATTTTCTTGATCCAAAGCATATTTTTACTATTCAGTGAGACGTATAAATAATAATTTTTTTGTAATTTAAACATAAAAAAAAACTTCTCAAACATAGTAACAAAACTAAAATGGCTGATGGACATTATTTATTGACCGGCGACGAAAAAACAAGGAAGTTCCTAATTTATTTTAATATTTTAGACTCTATATGAGACTAAGAAGTATACAGTGAGCCGCTAGTTTACATACTATTGAGAACATGACAGTAGCTCTCCGGTTGCGAAAATAAGACCAGCTGCAAAATGATATAGAATTTTTATATCAATAATACTAAGATTAAACTAGCGTTTAATGTACTACAGAAACTCTCGTAGCGTGCGAAATTGGTTTTTTAGGCATCTATATTCAATAAACCAAGATTCCAAACTTTTGTAAACAAAATATAAACACTGGTGTGGAATAGTTGAGATTTGTTCGGCAGTGCCAAACATCTGCATCTTAGTTTAAGAATCAGGCTTTATTAGATACTATATTATAATTACTTGATTATAATAACGACATGAAATCACATCTGTTCAGAAACGATAAGAAGTTATAATTTGAGCTGGTGGCAATCAGGTCTTCCTGTTGAGTTATTTCCCGAAAACTCTTTAATAATTGTATGATAAAATATACTCCATCAAGAACTTGACTTTTTATTTTTATTTATATCGTGGTTCACTGAGTACTAGGCGGTGGCTCAATGTATCCACTACCCGATGCACAGTGACCCGGGTACACCATTTTGGCCGGTCTTACAAAAATACAAATATCTGAAAATTCATATCATAGACAATTAATGTCCAAACGAATACACAAATTGAAAGTCAAAACTTAAAGGTTTACATTGAATATGTTTTTTAAAGTATACTTATACAACTTCGGAAGAAATGTCGAAGCTATTAAATATTGGTTCACTTTTGGACACTTTACCCTACATAAAAGTAAAAAATATTTTTAATTGAATACTTCTTCAGTAATTATCTTCTGCGACATTAACTTTCGTAGTCTACAGCATTTACTTATTATTCGGTATTTGTTTGAGCCAAAATCTTGCATACACATTTAAGTGGAAGATAAAACAATATTTCGGTAGAATAACTAAATTATTAATACGACAGATGCTTATACTCTTAAATTTTAAGCTTTTCATTTTATTTTTTGAAATCAGTTCTTTTTTGCCAAAAAATAGTTATTGATATTATTTATGTAGAATAATTAATTCGTTGTATACTTGATGGAGAACAAATTGAAAAATCAATACTATCTGTATTTTAATTAAGTGTACATTAAGGTTTAAAAAACGCTAGCTTCTATTTTCGTTTTAGTATATATACGGATGTATGGTCAAGGGGCAGGAAAAAAGGCCACTCAACTCATTATGTTGAATCTGTATTTATTTTTCTATGCATAAATGTATTTACAATTTACATTTAAATTCAAGATGTTGTTGAAGGGAAGGTTATCGTGCTAAGTTTAGAAATTGATAGATTTTTAAGGAACTTTTACGTGGATCTAAACCATTTAATTAATAAAACAATACTGGTGTATCAGGCAGCTATAAGTACTGAGGACATCTCTGTATTAACAGTTGTCTTAAGCTTTGTTCACATTGATCAAGTAATTAAGTCAAGTAGTAAGTAGTTTAGTTACTTGACGAGCGTGAACAGCAACATTTTAGTCAACTATTTATTAGTAAAGTTGCTTAGTCAAGTAGTTTAGTTAAACTATATTTTTGTGTACAAGGAGTATCTTTACCATTATTGTAATATAAAATAAAGTAATAGATTTGATATGAAATTATATTATATGGCTGTGACTGTTAATATAGTTTTAATAAAGTACTATTTACTAGACTAAATTCATTGATAGATGTAAACAAGACTTAAAGTATAAACAAATTGTAGATAATCAGATACTACTAATTCAATGGTGATTATTTCAAATAAAAAATATTACTAAACAATAAGCACAGAATACAAACGCTTATAGAAGCTTTTAAGTCCAATTTTTGTAACTAAAAAATGAAGTTCTTACCCTGACCAGCAGTTAGCTAAAGATGTTTAATATATTCATTGTGAATACCAGTAGTGTCAAAAAGTTGGCAAATGGGAATATATAAGCTTGGATAAAACGAATGTAATATTAGTATTACGTATTATATCCGCTTAGGAGCATTACAATAAAAGAAATAACCACCAAAATCGGTTCAAAAATGACATATATATATATATATAGACGGTTTAAAATGATAGTAAATTAACCTAACGAACCTAAAGAACAGAATTATTATCTTTTAGAGTAAAATTAAATTATCGATTGCTCTATTTACAGTAAAATGAAATTTACAGTGAGTAAATTTCATTTTTATATTTACGTGGGATTAATGTTTATACTTTTTTTTTTATGTATACCTTTAATCTAAGTATTAGTATAAATAAACTATAAGCGTTGGTAGTTTTTATTTATGTTAAAAATATTTTTATTAAAATATCTAAAATAGTTTTTAAAATCGTTTTGGAAATAAAAAGACATGGCCGTATCCTTAACGGTTCATATAAATTTTTACAATTTTGAATTATGTACAAAAAAATATGAAAATTATGAAAGTAATGAAAGTATTTTATAGAAATTTTATTTTTTACATTCAATCATAAAAATTCCCACAAAACACAAAATTCACAGGTTGAAGCTGTTATGATTTATGTTACACTAAATGTAAGAAAAAATATATTTTTTTATTTAATTTTTCAAATTTAAACTGAGCTTTATTGACTGTGTTCACTATCCTTTTCCAGTTCATTTATTATTTTATTGTATGATGCCAAAGAAGTATATCTTCTGCCGCTCGAATATAAGTACACGCACCCATTTTTTAAATTTAATTTGTATAAGTTACGATTTTTTTTTTGACATCTTTGTTGAGATATGACCGATGGGTATTTGATACGTATACACTAGGAATTTGAATGAAGAAATTTTTTTTAGTATAAAAACCAATAGCTACATTTTCATGAAAGAAAATTTCATAAATTTGTGAGTGTGAAAGTATTTTTAATCAATTTTATATACAATATATGGATTTATTATAATACACAAAAAAATAATTGGTTTTAATATACAATCTATTGACAATACAGAATAAAGCTTACGATAAATTCTTCTCATATGTTATTTGAGATATGAGGTTTAATAATAACGAGATTTCGTAAAATTATGAGGATAATTTTGAATATAATAATTTTAAATATACATTTTTTCAGTAACCAATGAATTGTTTTCGCACAATAATTTTACTTCCCAAAATTAATTCAGTTCGTTAAAACATCGATTAATGTATGCTGTATATATATTCTAAGTAGGAATTAAACTGTATTAAAAATTTTTTGAAGTGCTATTTGGCTAACATATAGGGTCAGTTTATTTGCTACCCAAAAAATTCGTCCAACATGAATCCCTAAAAAAAATTATATAAAGCTAGCATGTTGTACGGAGTTTTTTTGGTAATTTTTTGATTAAATTTAATAATAATTAAATTTAGTATTTATATTATATTTTTATAGTTTTAATTTCAGAAATGCTCTGTTAACGTTATATCACGGTAGCAATGCAAGTTAATGTGTCAATTTTTTAATAAAAATTTTGAACACCTCATTTAATTTTGCTGTATCTATGCAGCAGTTAAAAAGCACCTGATTGTTAGCATATTTAAATTCAATTTTGCATACTTTTTTCTGTTATTTCAAGATATCACTACTAGCTTAACACTTTTCTTGCAGTGAATCACGTAAAAAGCACCTGTAAGTATCTAATTCTGGCATTAACATTATATTATAATTTTATTTTTTCACATTGCCAGCATGCTTTCGCGGTAGCAGTACATCATAATGAGTCAATTTTCTTAATTAAAATTTTTTTTAAGCAACTTATTTAATTTTGCAGCACCTTCGTTCTGCTAGCTTGACTAGTGTCAATATTGGTTGATGTAGTGATAGTCTAGATAAAAAATGAGTATAGAAAGTTCATTCAGTCGAACAAAATTCAAATAGAGCACAAAAAAAAACATTGCAGAATGGCCTCAAGGCACTGGATCATTTTTTCCAGCTTTTCTGGAATGATCATATTCTTTTGTATGATATATTTTATATTTCAACATTATTATATTACACACATATTATATTAATACGGATTATATTATATATATAAATTCTTTTGTATTACATAGAAATTCAATTATATAATTCCATCAAATATTTTGTGTTTGCACAATAAAATATCAAATAAAATAAATACATTTGCAAAAGAAATGAAAGATTAGCTGGTGAAATGTAGTCCGTGTTAGTCTTAATAAATATTATATTCTGGTGTTTTTAAAAAAAATGTTATGGATTTCACCTCCCATAAAAAAACAAATGGATATAACAAACTTTAAACGTTATTTCTCCATTTATGGGTTTGCTCTTCACCTTTTTAGGTGTTGTATTAAAAAAAAAAACTCATAGCATAGTCCTCACCTACATTATAAGAGGATACTCTTTTAAAAATTTCAAGCTTTGTCTTAGAAGATTGAACTGTACTTTGATGGAAATTAAAAAATTTACAACTTCTTTTTTTTGGAGTTGAAAAAAATCCAGTCTTTTGCCTCAACGTATTTCAGAATCTTATGATCTTAATTTTAAGCTCTTTAACTTGTTATTTGGGCAGTACATTGATCATTTTATCAAAATTAAAAACTTCACTTTAAAAATTTAATGCTTCTTAGACCAAGCAGTATCGGCGCTGTGTATAGCTGGCATTCATAGACTGCTATAAGCATAACCCTTTTTGCCTTTGCTATATTCGGGATATTTATTTCAACGCAATTTTCATCATTCTTTACCATTTTGACTCGAATTGTTAATAATACGATTTTACTTTATACTTTAACTCGAAACATAAGAAAAAACTTGATTTTGGTTTCCACTGAAAATATGTTAAATGAAGATTTAATTAAATAAAAGTTCTAAAATTGCTGTAGATGGCAGTAACGCGAATTTTGAAATATTTATTTGTCTGATAAAATACTTTTACCTTTCCCATTTATGCTCAATGTGTTATAATAGGATCATACTATGTTCAAAGCTTCAAGCTTTCTGACCCAGTAGATTGGACTGTACCTTGATCAAAATTGAAAAAATTAATATCTCTCATTCCCCAATTTGGAGTTGAATTTCAATAAAATCATTTCTTTGGTCTCCTCTTAGTTACAACAGGAATTTTTGGCCTTATTTTGCTTTTTTTAAATCAGTGGTATAGGCAGTGTTCATTGATAGATATACTAACAATTTAAGCCCCGTTTTTCTACTAAAAAAAATACCTTAGTGCTTCTTTAGTACCTTAATGCAAAATTTCAAGCTTCTAGACCAAGTGATTTCGGCTCTGCGTTGATATGTCAATCAATTATTCTTTTATTTGAATAGAAGATATACTTATATATACAATTACGTAAATGAATTCATTCCGAATGTTCATTTAAAATTTTATTACTTTGCATTATATATTCGGATTTGTCTCATATTTTAAGTGAGAATTTGTAAAATAATTATACGTATGTGAAGTTTTTACATTTTTCCGGCCAATTTTCTTAAGCGTTTGCGCTTAAAAACACATTTCGAGATGCATTTTTAATTATGAAGACGATGATTATGTTTTTGTGAGGATTTTTTAAATTTTAACGTAATCGCGAGATTATAAATATTGATGATAAAATTTTTCAAATCGAAGCGAAATCATATTTTTACAAAAATGAAAGCAATTACCTACAATAGATACAACTTGAAAGTAATTTTGAATTGTAAATTCTAATTAAAATTCCCTTATTTTGGTCACGGTTTATATACATGAATGAATCGTTTCTGAATATTACATAACGTTGATGCATGAAATAATAATTGAGCTTTTATGACATATGACCCAATAACACGACAGCTTTGTAACAAAACCGTTCTAATGTAATACTATTAAATTTGCAACGTATTGTTCTGTAAAATCAAGCTTAATACTATCACAAATAACAATATAATGTCATTTTGATATCTATGATAACACAATCAAAGGATATTTAATATCAAGTGTTATGTTATTTGATTGTTATGTTTAAACTATTTGATTTAAGGTTGCTGTGTGGCAATATCGTTGATATACATAGTACGGCATATGTTGTGTGAAGTTTTATGGCTGCGGTATTTTATAACTAAAATAATCATAAATTGTATATCCTAATTAGGATAAGCCCGCGTTAAACGACCATTTTCAGAACCAATAAAGTGTATTAGCGTAGGCTACTAGCAAAGAGATTTTGAAATTAAATACAATTATTGGGTTTTCCAAAAGATAACATTTGAATTGAAAATTTTACTTGTGTTGCACACCAAAACTGTCATCAATTCCCAGCTATTCATTTTTATACTGAAACGGCCATCGCTCCCATTGCAGCCCGATAGAAAGAACACCTAAGTCAAATATATGCCAAAGCTCAGTAACAGTTTCGTTTTAATCCGAGACAACGGCTATTACTGATTTAATACCTTATACAGTCAAAGAGTACTTAGGTATTACTTTAACTTATCAAACGATCATAGCCAATGAATAGGGTGTTTGATTGATAACAGTCGTTGTCTTCTACTTTCGAGATCACTCTTACCTATATACAAAATCGAAATTGAATTTTAACATTATATGCAGTCAGTTATTGGATTTCAAGTTTTTCAAAAGGCTATGGTCGAACAACAACTGTACACTATAGGCTTTTGTTTTCATATTTTCATATTTTCATTTTGTTTTCATTTATCTCGTTATGAATACTTCATGAAAATTATATAAAATTCAATAAACGATAACTGTACTAATATTAAAATAATATTAAAATTTGTATGTTTTACAAAACACATAATTTATTTTTAATATTGACCGGCTTATTTTAAATTCAACGCGAGTAATTTTAAATTCGATTCTCATGACATTAATGGAAAAAATTGCATGTATTAATCTAATCTATTTTTGTTTCAACCAATTTGTGTTTTTAAATACAAAAAAAAAAAAAAAAAAGAAATTAAAAAACTCAACACCAGTGAATTTAATTTATATTCATAGCACATTTTGTTCGGGTAATTAAACATGAGAAAAAATAAACACCCTTAATGATACGAATATAAAACATCTGTGTCCTGCAAGAGCTGCGTAGCAAAATGAGTCCCCTTGTAAACAACAATTTATAAATTCAAAATTGTTAATTGATGTACTTGATGATCCCTTGAAAAGAAACCAGTCATCCAATCCAAAAAAGTAAAAAGAAATATATTTTTGTTTTTTAGTCAAAACTTAAAATTTATGCAGAAACGTGCTTAAATATTCTGAATTTGAATCAGAAAAAAAAATAGCATATTCTAAATTTATTATTTTAAAATTAAAATTCGTTATTTGTATATCTTTATATAATGTTACGTAATTTTGCTAAAAACTTTTGGTTGTTATGTCTCATTTCAATTTAAACAGTTATTTTAATTAATAAAAAAATGTTTTGTTTTCAATATAATATACCAGTATTACGTCATCAAAATAGAAGACAGCGTTTTTACAGGAATAAAATATCTCGAAGACCTCGAAAACCCCCGATTAACTAGTTTAAGCCAATTATTTGAAAAAATGTCATAATACTCCAAGAGAAGTCGTTTATAATACCCACTGCTGGTACCAGGTCCACACCCTCACGCTGACCTCGTTTTCGCAACCCAAAAGTAACTATGAAAAATCCAAAGTAACAAATTAAGGTCAATTATATGATAAAATGTCATAATAATCCGGAGAAAGACGTTAAAACACCCGCACCGCAGGCTCTATACAAATTCCAGCCAACCTCGTATTTGTGTTCTGCAACCCCAGAAACCGATAGGTAACAAAATTAGTCTCATTTTAACCGTTATTTTACATTTTAATACTTGTCCACATCAAAATGCATTTTTCCTTTGCAATTTGGGATTTCTTCATAATAAGATTAGTTCAAAATGATTCTAGAGATTTTCACGATTCCAACTCACCAAACCGTATTAAAATCCATCTTACTTAAAAGAAGTCGATAGTGAAGCCTATGTTTGTGTTTCATTTCTTCGACTATATAGATTTAACCTGAACGATTCTGTTTAAATACAATTTCAAATTGTTGGTGAATAACAATTAATTATTATATATTTCAATAATAGTACTCCAATGGCGTTCAAGCTGCCATACGTTCGAAAATTTGTTGTAAAACGATATCAATTGAAAAACCAATCAACTTCCAACAGTAGGTGGTTAATTAGTCGATTGGAAACATTATTTGTTTTAAAATGAGCATATGTATTAAAACATTACTCAGCTACCCTCAGCCAGTGGGTAATATGTCTATTGAAAATACTACCATGTGAATATTATCGACCAATTCATTTGTCACAGGCGTTTCATGAAAAACAGACATTTTATAAATGTTATTTTCTGATTAATTCTTTAAACTTGCTTAAATCTGGTGCGGCAAACGTTATTTCATAATATGAATTTGCAGCAATTTTTTCGAAAAATTGGATTCACTCTTTTCATTGAAAGTTGATTTGAAGGCGATAAATTGAATCTATGCACTTGCAAAAATGATGTCGGTCAAATTATTGTGGCCTGAATTGATCCGTATTTTTGCTCATTTTGGTGATTTTTCAATAGTTGCTTGCATAACATAGGGATTCATATTTGTGGTCGGTAAAAAATCTAGAAAACTCTAGATTATAGAAACTAGAAAATTGTTTTTCTTTTATTTTAATAGTGAATGGATTTTACTTGTGGTATTTTTATTCTTAATATTTAGTTTCCGTTCGAAAACTAATATATCCTGAAGAAATGTATATTCTAAAGTAAATGCGATGCAATAATGTCTGGTCCAAGAGCTGGTGCCCCTTTATGATGAGTGATTTTATTGCTGAAGAATTAGTCTTTAAGTTGAAGTTTGTTATCAATAATAAACTAAACAATTATCAGCTGGCGCAGCCGTGTTGCGTTAGGCTGCGGGAGGCTGTGCATATGAAAACATGCCACGCGAGGTATATATTCTAATGCTGCACGACACTTCAGCGTAATACATATAATTCAAGTAGCGATAAATTCTCAAATATTATTATTGATTCGACTAAATTCAGACGTGCTGTCAAAAAATTAATGTACAAATGCTCTTCATTTCGGTTTTTAGAACTAATATAATATTTGCAATATGAAAATTTACGATTTATTTACCGGTATAATGAATAAAACTCCGCTTGTTTCATCCAGCAATTGGGATCTCTCTATTGCGTGGCTCTTCAGCAGTCTGACTGGCGGTGTTTGCAACAATCTTTCGTTAGTTGACGTTGATGATTATCGGTTTTAGATCATCAATTATATTCTAGAAGAAGTTTCAGCAGCTATAAAATACTCCTTTTTTATGTATGTTCATAATCGCATGTTCTGTTTTTTATACTAAATAGCATAAAAATATTTAAAATTAAAATTCTCATCAGCAATAATATGGTTCGGATTGTAATCTATTTCTGCAAGATTTGCAACTCAATGCAACGGAATTGGTGTAGCATTCCATTCACTTATCAGTGGTATAGAGTAAATTTAGAGTCTCTTGTATCTCTTTTGGTTATCTGTACTCTTTTTTAAAACACTCCATTATCTGAAGGCAAAGGTGTCTTCTAACACAAGGTAACAATATTATATCAGTGGTATACAAATTATTCATTCAATAAGCTATAAAATGCCCTGGCAAAATTAGACGTCAGCTCTTATACTATTCATGAATGGTTTTATTAAAAAAACAATTTGAGATGTTGATACATTACATGTCTGTAATCTATATATTTGCCACATGTATTTTTATATTTGTACCGTGTATGATCAATAGAGAGGATTCCTGAATCGAACTGCTATGCATTTGTTATTTGAAATTCTATATTTTTTATTGCAGATTTAAATTTTAAAGGAGAAAAAAAAACTAAACATTTGCTTGAAAAAATTTTGTATAACCTCTGAGCATACACTAAACTTGAAATTATTGAGGAAACAATAATAAGTTTTTAAAATATTTTTTAATTTCATTTGAACAAAAAAATTAATTAATAAAAATAAAAATAAAACCCTAATAGGGAGGATTAGGGTTTGAAGTCTCGCGGATACGTTGTCAAAAAACCATAAATTTAAAAATAATTTTGAAAGGATCTTTCCGAAACACTATAGAGTCACTTAAGTAGGATTAAGGAAACATAATACTCAATCACTCTTCTAATTGGAAAACTGAAAGATTGATTCTGTTTGGAATATTGGAAGGGTGAATTTCAAAACGAAGAAAGCGTACTATACTTAATTTGGATGTGGAATAAAATGTCATATACTTTTTTGTTTACTTCTAAACCGATTTAATGCTAAATGGTTTATATTATGGCAACAAAATAATTCAAAGAACTTATAAGATAAATTACGTATGAAATGATGTAGATAATAATTAAATTGGATTGAAAAAACTATCCGAAAAATTCCGAAAACAAGTATAACGTCCAACCCTGGTATCCCTTAACTGTAATAAAAATATTCAAAAAATTCTCATAGATACTTTGTTAAAGTTGACGTTTTGCAAGCTCTTTATTAATCATTTAATCATAAAATATTGGAATGCTATGAATATAAAAAGTAATCAAAAGATAAAGGCTTTAGTTTCTAGTTGATAATAGGATTTTACTTTGTAAACAGGAATTTATAAAGTTTTTAATTAGTATTAAAAACTTTTTGCATATGATACTCTTAGTGTTTAATACATAATTATATTAAATATATAGAGCTAACTGTATCCGTGACCGGCGTCGACAACGAACATTTACATAACAAATATACTAGCCGGTTCTTTTATTAGTAATCGGCAGTTGATAGTTATCTGTAATCTAAGATAGTGTTTATTTTGACAGAACTTATATTCAGTTGATTATTCTTTAATATTATCAACGATAACTACTCAAAATCAATGATTCATTAAAAATTAAAAGTTAACATTTTGAAGAATTTGTAAAAAAACTAGTGATTTATACGAAAAATTATTTTATATAAATATTGGATGATTGCTTTAATTTTGTATAAAATCCATAAGTATAATATAAAGAACGATTAAGCTACTTGTTTAAACAAATTATTGAGTAATAATGTCTTGTCTTAATGGTGAATTTAATTTTCCTGTTCTGTGCTATAAATACAGAGCACTGTCGGTGCAATGTCACCAATATAATAACTTGTTTTTGGAAAAACTTCAAAAACTGATGTAAAAATTTACAAGTCATTACCAGAATCTAGAACAGCGTGTGAATTTAAGAATAAATGTAGCAAATAGTCAATGGATACCTTTTTTGAGTTTCCGAATTTCTCTTATCTAATGTTCTTTGAAAGTAATTTGCTTATAAGTTTCCAATTTTCCTATAATCTTTTCATAGCTATTAAATTAACCATCCACTTCAAATTTCCAGAGTATATTTAAGTGAGTAGATTTAATTTCCAGAGTAGAAAATATTAATTCTTTAAAGTTTTAATCGTCAAATATTACTTTCGAAACTATTGATATTATTATAAATTAACAACGAATATTACCGACTATTAATAAAATGACTGGAACTGACTTTTGTATCCAAATATTATTTTTGGTGGATCCAGCATTATAAGTTGAAATTATTCGTGGCCGGCGTAGGTTACGGAGACAATTCTTATTATATATATGTAAAGAAAATAAATATGCAGTGTGTGTGACAATCACATCCCACTTATCAGTTATTTATATTTTAATTAAAAGTTAATTAGACTTGTTCTTGGAAAATAGTATGAATTCATACCTAATTAATTTTTGATTACACATAACAACTTTTCGTCGAGTGACTCGAATTATGAATGTCATTGTGACCTTGTGACCTTTATGCTTATTTTATAAAATATATATATTTCCCTTACAAACAAAAAATTTGACCGACTGAAAAAAGAACTAAAAAGAAAAAAATTGATTTTCATAATTGAAAAAACTATAATAAATGTTTTTTCTTACGAATGCCACTTATATTTCCTTTAAAGAATTGAGGCTTCCGATTTAAATGAGACAAACAGAAATTATTGAATAATTACAAAAATTCTGATTATTGGGTTTAATTTGGAAGAATAATCGAAGAAATTAGTAATTATTTTTAATTGTAAATATAGATATAGTTATTAATTTAAATTTGTTAATAAATTTTGAGAAATTTCTTATGTTAAATCATATATGCAGAGATTTACATATCATTTTATTGATAAAGTAGTCTTATGTAACCATAGCATAGAAAGAAAATAATTTATTAGGTTTCCGGGGCTCAAAAATAGATGATAAGTCCAATATTAAATTCTTCTATTGTAAACTCAGTTATATGACGTTTATAATAACTTTTTTAAATTGGAATATCATTTTATTAATTTAGTTTATACTATCTATGCCTAATTCATACCCAAGTTCTTTTTTCGACTTGAATTTCACTAACAATAAAATAGAATTTCATTAACAATAAAATAGAAAATTTAAAAGAATTTACATAATCTATATTCAAATTTCTAATTTCGATAATATTTAAATTTAACTAACCGGTGAAAATACGTTAAACCACAATTGAAAAATGAATAATTTTTAATTAAGAGAGAATTCGGATGGTTTACGACGTGGTTTTACCTCTTTAACCCAGACATTTTCAGTTTATAAATAAATATTTATATGCTAACATTATTTAAGACTATTGTTGATGTTTCGAGGATTGAAAACATTTTAACAAAACGAAATTTCCACTTCTAAGAAAGTTTATTACTTTTTGTTGTTAACAATATATATACATATTTCTATACCGCATTAACCATATTTACATAAATTAATTCTATTTTCCAGTCTGATATTTGGTTTTGTTCGTTCTTTATTCTACATATGGAAGAATATATATATATATATATATATATATATATATATATATATATATATATATATATATATATATATATATATATATATATATATATATATATATATATATATATATATATATATATATATATATAACTCTATATGTACACATATTGTGTATTTAATAATTATTTTTACTTTGATGTTTTAATAACATCAATGGATTATTACGATTCAATGCCTTGTTATAATGCCATCTATTTTAGTGGTTTTTTAATGCCATTTGATTGTTTCGGTGGTGTTTTTAATCCTAGAAACAATATATCAATATAAATATATATATGTATATTTGGCTTTAAAGTTATATGTTATTATGAAGTTTGATTTGTTGATTTGTTCCTGGTTAAAGGATAGGATATAGTTTTTAACCCACCTATTTCCTTTCTTTATAGTGGACTCGTGTACTGTATTAAAAGTGGACATCGCAGTATTATTGTTTGATAGTTTTATTGGTTAAATTTGAGTCTTAAATTCTAAACAACTGTGGTATTTTCCAAACAGGCCTACTACTAATCATCATTCAAATCACGCAAAAATAAATAATGAGTGTTTGTGGTGCTCTCAACAATCCCCAACTCATCTTTAAGAGTAACAAGAAAACTACCTCAACACTTGGGGAACGAAACTCCCCATAAGAACTTGAGAAAGGCAAAATGGTAGATATATAATCCAATGCTTAGATGCGTCATCTGAATCCAAATACCTTTAATTTAAAAAAAAAATTTATCCAAATCCGTTGGATAAAACTAACGAACAGTTTTCATAAATTTTTTTTAAATATATAGATTAATGATTTTTAAAGAATCTCCATAAATCATTATTATCGCTGTCAATGTATTTATTTTTTATTATTATATCTATTGATTATAATAATATTTATGATTGAGAATATAATTAAAAATAATAATTTAACTGCAATTACATTTTCGTTAGTATAAAAGAGTGCCATTTAATAATTTGTATTTTCATGTAATCATTTTTTATGATCTTAATAGGTAGATAATATTTATTTAAAATGGTATATTATTATAAAGTTGTCACAGAAATAGCAAATATTCATCATCTAGAAATCAATATATAATTAAAAACTTATAATTACTTTTAATGAATAAGTTATAATTAATAAGTTAATTATAATGCATCATTCAAATGTGATTATTGAGGAATAAAAAAGCTATATATTATAGCCAATTTTTTGGTGATTAATAGGGAATTGGTGTCGTTCTATTTAGTGAATCAGCGCTACCGCTTAGAAAACAGAAACACTACGTTTATTTACACGTCTTACATCTTATGAAGATTTTATATGGAATTCGCCTTCGAAAAAATGAACCGAAAAGTAAAAAATAATATTAAATCTTCCCTTGTGACCAATTACGTTTCCCAGTCGACTCCAAGCAAGCAATTTTTTAGCTAAAGATAAGATGGGCATCTATTTCGGAAGGTTATTGGTTACAAGGAGAAATTTAAATTTATTTTTACTTATTAGTTCAGTTTTTTTAAGGTGATTCTTTTTTTTATGCATTTTTTATTTTCTACTTTTGAGTGTTGTTCACTAAAATTTTTTCATTTGGATGAAATTTAATCACAAAAAATTGTTTTTTCTCCTTCTTTCCTGTTAGGAGCTTTCAAAAAATCGGTTCAACCAGTCAAAAGTCCGGAGATAGCTAACATAAGAAAAAAAAATTCAGTCGATTTGAAGTCATTTAATATTTAATGATTAAAAAAATGTTCAGAATTATATAAAGATGCAATTATTTGCATTCGATGCCAAATTATTTGGAAAAATAAATTTGTTTGTTTTCCTTATTCATTTTGTACAGTACAGAAAGTAGCAAAATTCTTTTTTTCCATGCAAGCTAGGAAGATGTGGTTTTTTGCAATCAGTGTGATTGATTTATTAAAAGGGGAAAATATAAAAACACTCCCTTTCTGTAGGAAAAGAGTCAAAATTATCAACCATTTTCTATGCAAACCAGAAAGAAATGGTTACAATCGATGTAAAATCATTTGGTAAAATAGAGAAATCGTTTTTCAAAGTTTTTACTGCGGTTACGCTTTACTGCACTAAACCGTAACCGGGTCTGACAGTTTATTTATAAAATATAGAAATGATAATTATTATAATGCTCTGTGAATATTAAGAACAGTCGGAAAATTAAGATGTTTTTTGGCTTGTTCAGTACTTTTGAGGTTTAAGTCATTTAATTTTTTTTTAAATAATGTATTTGGGAGAGTTAAGTGGAGCGGAGAGTTAACGTGACATAGAGGAGTGTTGTGACTAAACTATCCAAGCGAGAACATATGAGAAACGCAAATACTACTTGAATTATTTTTAAAATACTAAGTAAAATAAAATTACTTTCCACCACATTGTAATTTTGTTACAAGTCATACGAAACACGTGTTAAAGAAATTTTTTAAAGATATTTCAATTAGCTTGGCTAAGTATGGATTTTTAAAACGAATTAACAAAAAACCCGATATGGGTGTAATTTTACAAGTAGCATGTTCAACATGAAAGTAAAATGGAGAAAACATTAAATGTGAAACTTTATTACGTTAGATAAATTATACTACTTACGTAAAGACACCACAAAAAATAGTGTATAAACTGTTAGTGTAAATCATATGTAGGACATGTTGGATCCCTTTTAATTAATACAAAATGTTCTGACGACATTTTAGAAAATTATAACGTAAATATAGTTGACATAGTATTGTGTTACATTTAAATAGGGTTTAGTTAGTTTAGTTACATGAGCAGCTTTGTAACGTGGATAAATATACATATATACACACATTTGCACACTAAAAGTAATAACTAAATATTTAATTGTAGTATTTCGGGGGCTTATGGCGATTTTTAAGATCATTATATAATTAACGCTGAAATTGGTTTCGAAACAATTTTGCCAAATTTCATAAGATACATAAAACTGGGAATCGGATTGCGATGCTTGGATTTAAGTAACCTTGGCGAGCAGAGAATGTCCCTTGTTGTAATATTATTGGCTCAATTGAGCTATGACAAGTCCTGTAACAGACTTGCAATATCCAACAAAGTTTAAAAGTTTTTAAACAATACGTACAATTTAAATAGGAAATTTAAAATAATGACAGAAATTTATAATCATCTTACCGGCTGAGTATATTAATTAAATTTTAATTTACAAATTTTTTTTTAATTCTGTATTTAAAAATTAAGTATTCTTTTTATAAAAAAAATTCATTAAATAATAATTCACTTGAATTAATTGCTGTATTTGAATTCATCACCACTGATCAACGCTTGATTATTATTGCTTTTTATCAACACTTGTTACCAACAATATCTCCAGGCTTTGTTATAAATTGATCTTCACTATCTCTGATGCTCCTATATATATATACTGGTGCCTTGAAATATCGAGAAACAATATTATTATTTTATTTTGTAAATCTGTTATATAACTATTTATCAAATTAGTCAACGTTCGAGATTTCTACTAAAACTTAAGATTTAAATTTAAATTTAATTTGATACACTTATTCTAGAATAAAATAATACATGCACATTGAACCATTTATATTTAGTCATAATAAATAAAAATTTTTGTTCATCAAGTTATATAACATTTAATAAATAAATTTTTAGTTTTAATAACATTTAGATCAGGGGTGTATTCAAGTTTTAATAAGTAAATTGCAAATAGTTTCATCCATCACCATTCAAATACATACCAGGAAAACTTTTGCTCCATAAGGACGTGGCTGCAAAATATATTTTTATACATCATTCTTTGGAAATTTTTTTAGCTGTATACCACTAGAAAAGAAAACGCAAAAAATTTTCGCAAAAAAAAAGAGTACCAACTTCCAAACAATGAACTTGTAATGTAAAAAAATTGAATATTTTTTTTATAATAATTTATCGTTGTGGCCAAGATATTTATACATTGAAGTTTCTAATTTAATATTAATATTACATTTATTTAGGTGTTGTTGAAGTTGATTCTAATTTTTGTTAAACATTTTTATTTTCGTTTTCCTTAAAATATAAAAAATTAGTACTTTAAACACTTTGGAACCTCCTGATTGAACAATATCTACTATATATTATACGTAAAACAGAAACATTAAAATTTAAATATTTTAATTATAAAGGCCATAAGCCTCTTGACTATTGTTAAACATTTTATAAAATTTAAGTTGTTACTAAAACTATATGAATTTCGTAATGTTTCAATTATTCATAAAACACCGGATTTACGATGTCAGTCGTAAAAACATAATTTTTTGTTTTATTTTTTGAATAGACTGAATTAAATTTTTTTTTTGCGTTTTCTTATTAATGCTTGTCTGTTCTTGAATTTTATAATAATATGACCTGTTTTTGTTTTTTTTTTTTAAATTGAATTTTCAAATTCCACAGTAAAATTTTCCTATTTAAATGTCCTGAAGAACAGTTTGAGACTCGCAATTATTATTATTTATAAATTATTGTCAGAAAATTTCGTTACTTTGTCATATAATAACGAATAAGTTATCATTCGGTTTTTAAAATCTTATTAGTTATTCTCCTTAGAAGAATTATTTTTGCCAGTTTTAAGCCTTTTTATAAATAAAATTCAAAATAATTAAGTTATTCAACATTTGATTCGTCAGCTATTTACCATAAATTAATTCGTCCTATGTTAAAAAAAAAATTATTCTTATTTAATTAAAGAGTGACTTTATTAAAAATATTTATCATTGGATAGATAATGAATAGGCTAGTCAATTTATGTTGATTTTTGAAAACAAAAATTGAACATAAAAGCTTTTTTTAAACCTATACGTATGGAAATTTGAGGAAATTCTGATGAACGCAGATCCGTGCTAGTTTGATCCAAATTATCGCATCAGAAATTTAACCACTAGTTAAATTAAAAAACAAAAAAAAACAGCTAACCCGGCTAGCTCATTCTCATATACATAGATCCTGCTAGCTTGACCCAAATTATTGCCTAAGAAGTTTAAACACTGGGTAAACGTAAGGACTAAGAAATCCGCCATGCTAGCTCAATAGTGGGTTGATGATTAATAAATTGCTATTCATTTGACTGAATTAACTGAATTATTAAATTTGCTAGCGTAAACAATTTTTAGTAATTTGTTAAACGTTAAGTTTCGAAACTGCTTTCTATTTATCTAAATAACTTCATTAATTAAAGCCCCAATTTTAAGGTATCGATTTCGAAGAACAATAAAAATTTTATTTATGTATTAATTTAAAAATTACTGTCGGATTCGGATTGATTTTTGCCTTAGTCTATACATTTTTTGCGTAGTCTATATGCTTATAAGTTCCTTATTTACTCACCTATTCATACATTTTCGTGGTTCTCTTTTGCACGATATAATCATGAGGGTGGTTATAAGTATAACATCCTCTTGAAGTTATAGAAAAAAAGATTGGCTTGTTTTAATTATTCATATTTGCTATGAACCATTGAATTTATAGGATTTCCTTTAATTAATTCTATAATTATCTGCATAATATTTGTAGTACAGCGGTTAAGAGATATATTTAAAAAATGTCATAAATATTCTTGAATTCAATTTTTTATATACTTACAAAGGAAAATACAATTATAAAAGAAAACTTTTCTAATACAGTTAGGCTAGATATATTTGGATTCTCAGAATAACGTTTATATGAAGGTCAATAGTTTTGGTTTTATCACCCACCGTTTTTTCTGAACACGAGCGTGAAGTTTGCGGACACTGGACTCAACTTTTTCAGTTTCTGGCCTATATCTCAGAAAGGAAGTCATATTAAAGAAAACAATACTGGCGACGAAATTTGACAACCTGGTAAATATATATTCTCCTAATTCTAATCCTGCAGAGGGATCTCGTACTATGATGTTTAAGATAAATTATAGACCGACTGGGCCATAATACCCGAAGTACAATATATATATATATATATATATATATATATATATATATATATATATATATATATATATATATATATATATATATATATAATGTGTGTGTGTGTGTTACAAACTTTTGTCGAATAAAATATTATAATTGTTCGTTATTTAGTAATTAAATTATTCCCTTTTCTGTTTAATTATGCAGAAAAATATATACAATTTCCACCATTTCATTAAAATTATAAAATATGATTAAAATTAACAGTAAAATTAGTATAATTCTATTTATCGAATAACATTTATATTATATATACATACAGTTCACGCATATGCGAGTAGATGCGTGAAAGCTAGAGGCATTATCTGTTATAGGTGTTACAAATATGGCATTGCCACATTTAAAATTAAAACGAATCTAAATATTATTAATATGTTAAAATATGTCAAACTATTTTAAGGCTACAAGTGAATCAAATAAATATATTATAAGAAAAAACTGCGATATCTGAATCGTTTGTCATGTTTTAAAATTGTAACCGGTCATATTTTTCATGAATCTCCTTGGTGTTTTGTTTAGAGCTAATTGATTTTAGTATTTTTTAACATATTTTTCAATAATTTTTCCGATTTAACAAGATTCCAGTTTTATATGAATTCCATTTATGGAAATTTGTTTTCTTTATTTTCGGATATTTAAGGGTAATTATAAAATTACACTCTTTTTAATAACTGGTTGTCTAGATTTTAAGATATTATCTGAAATGACTACCAAAAATGGATCATCGAATCGGATTTTGATCTCAAAAAATATACGCCCTGTCGTTAAGTGAGTGTTTTTTTGAATATTTTGGGTGAGAATTACCTTCAAAAAGCGAGTTTTATGGAAATTGGAAACAAAATCGAGAAAACAATAAGAACTTTTTTGCTTTAAGTGTAACAAATAGGCGAATAAAAATGAACAACTTGAAAGTATTTTTAAAATACACTTAAATTACAATCTTTTGTTTTGTGATGCCTGGTATCTTATTAAAATAATTTATTTGGTTTTTTTCCGTTTCTGATAGTTCAATCATCTGAAAAACACTAGTTGATCAAATATTTTTTGCGTGCAAATAGACAATATATTTCGTTATAAATATCAATTTACATTATCATAGATTAGATATCGAGTTACTTAATATATTAAATGGATTCTCGTGGGAAAAATTGGGCTAATAGTGTATTTTGTACGATATTAATATTATTTCGGTAGAATTTATAGACATGCAATTTTTCTTCTAAAGATATAATAAACATATATTTTCTTTTTATAATTTTCATAATTTTGAGCACTTTTCAACTAACCTTTATTAATATTATTATTTTTTTTTTTGGCTAAGAAAATTTACATCAAAGAGCTCTAGAAGATGGTATTAGAACCGTGGTTTAGTTATCATTCCATTCCATTATTTGAGGCTTATGGTATCATTTTTAGGAGGAATAATTTATATGAATTTTTGTCAGAATACTCAAAAAGACAGATGGACAAATCGGTATCATAATTTTTTGTAGTAAATCAAGGAAAAGTTGTGATGAGGTTATCAAAAACGTCAAGATTGAGGTGTTTTAAAACGTGTTTAGATGATCAAAAAGTCATGAAATAAAACTCGATCGGAATAATAAATCGGAGTCTTAAAGGCTTTATTTAAAAACAATACTGAATTTTGATTGAATTTTAAATAATTACTGAGCAATCCATAGTTCTTTATAAAAAGTGATCAAAACTTTAACCATTGGATATTTAACAATTATATGTTAAATATTTGTTATTGTTTACAATTAATCGTTTTTTTTTTTTGGTAATCTTTAAATTTTATGTAGAACTAGCAGACCCGATCATGCGTTGCTGTGACCATTTTCACAGAAGAAATTTCTAAAAAACTATTATCCCGTTTTCCACCTCCTGTAACTGGAGTAGTACCCGGTATTTGATGTGGACCCCATACCTCGAGCTTCTGGACCTAGAAGTGGCCTTCAGCGATAGCTACGCGTTAAACTGACACTCGGTACTTCGTGCTGTAGTACTCATATACCAGAAAAATGTATATGGATTTCTACAACCACGAATGGTTCTGGTGATAACGATGCGATAAGCACACTTTATATATTCGACATTTCAACATACTGCTACTGAGAAGAGATAAATAAGATTTTGGTTTCGATGGAAATGATGCAATTTGCAACATACTTTAAGTAAGAAAGAAAAAATTTTCTCCCTTAGTGGTAGAAAATGGCTATACAACTTATCCTATCATTACAAATTATAGCGTATATGTTATTCTGATGTATAAGCTACATTATTGTAAAATTTCATTAAAATCCATTCGGTAGTTTTTGTGTGAAAGAGTCACAAACATCCGTACATACAAAACTTTCACGTTTATAATGGTACATATTATATAGAAAGGATATGATATGTGATGTAAACTGTTGATCGTAAATAAAAAACGAAAACGATATATTAATAATACTTTATCTGAATAGAGCGTTCTTTATAAAGCTTTTATTTTTTTTTTAAGTAAATTTTAATACCTTCAACATTTCAGTATACTTTAGTATTTAGTCTATTGATAAACGAATCGAATTTTACCTACCAATTCGATTCAGTAAATACAAAAAAAGGATATTAAGATATTTCAAATATCTCATAAGATTTAATTCCATTACATATTTTTTGTTTTTAATATTTAAAATAAATATCTGTTTCATATTTATTATTATTATTATTTTTATCATATTAGGTATAGAATTTTTCAATAAACTTTTCCTTTTTATATTCATTTATTTTTCTCCTATTTATAAAAGTATTCGATTTATTTATATAAACAATAATTATAGATAAATAGAATTTCTAATGCTATTACGTAAGAAGATGGAATTGGATACTAAATTTACATTATTTACATTTATATATTTTTCGTATATTATAAAATTTTCCAAATAATATTATTGTAAAAATAACTGATGATAACAACTAATTTGGTAATTGTTTATAAACTGGGCATAAGATTAAATTTCTTTGTTTGGACTATTTTTAATGAACAATTATAAAATACTATAAATATCCACTCTATACAATTATATATGTATTACAAATTTATAATAATAATAATATATATTGTTTTTATGTAATAAATTTGAGCAAAAATTATTGAGCACTTTACGATCGATGTGAAATAATTAGGGAAATTTGTTTTTTCCTTACCTGTTTTTCCAATAGGGTAAAGTGGTAAACTATAAACCTTTTTAATGCAAGCTAATAGGAACATGTGGTTTTTTGCAATCGAATTTATTATATAATAAACAAAGTACCGAGTGGAAACATTACGCGGTGTGGGGTTTCCCAATCCAAATACCGGACAACCGATTAGAAATGCTTCTTTTGCCAACCGATCGGTAAGAAAAAAATGACACCTCAAAAATTATTTAATATTAAATAGTTTCGTGTACATGTTGCAAGTGTATCGTGCTCCTAGGTTTGAACGCATCCGTTTACTTTTGATGAGATTGAAATTTGGAATAGACATAGACAAGTTTAATTTAATTATTCTTCATTGATAATATATTTAGCAAAACTTACTCCTGTCATTACCCATAAAGGCTTAAAGTTGTATATCTCTCCTGAGATAATCCTAAATTCTAACAATGTACATGAATTCAATCAAATGCTGTTCTATATAATAACCTATTTCGATAAAACAATAGCCAGATGATTAACTCCATACAATGTATATGTACATCATCTACTTATGTAACAATCCATATAGGTGGAGAGGTAAGCGACAAAAAACTGCACGTATTTTCTTTCTAATGGATAATTTTTTTGATATAAAATAATTATGGTGTTAAAATGCTTTCATCAGTCTGATTCGTTAAAGTTAGCTGGCTTTAAAGTTGTAAAAAATCAAGTACGGTGAAACTGTTCTGAAAGCTGAAAAATGAGTTGTTATCTCAAAGAGAGATAAAAAACTGATTTTTAGTTCAATTTTTGCGATTGTATAAGAAAAAACGACGAAAATTTCAAAATGATTTTCTCGATATTTAAGGTTTTTTTTTTTTGGAATAATTGATGTCTAAAAGAGTCCAAAATGATATGTATTCTACGATCGGTCGACTAGTTTCCGAGAATACATTCGATCAATCGGCCCCTTGGTCAGACTATTAGCGATATCTCATAAACTATGCATTTAATCGTTAAATAGCATTTATTTTGCAAAATGTGGGTTAAAACAACCCTAGGATATATATTTCATTTAAATTGGAAAAAAAAACATTTTTCGATTTTCTCTAATTTTTCAAAGCAGCTTATAATTTATTTGACGCTTACTTCCTCGAACTAATATAAGTTATAAAAATATAATCAATATATGAGGAAAAAAGATTTGTTTACTAAAGTTTTTAATAAAAGCGAAAAAGAATAAAAAAAATCAATTTTCAATATTCATATATTTGATATATAGGGTACTATATAGACATATTTCAATTTACAAGAAACATTCATATCGATTTTCTTGAATTTTAATAAAATTGCAAAAATTAGAAACTAGTCTTTTCTATCCGATATCGAAAAAAAACTGTGTTCATAAAGGTATTTTGTTCAGCAGACTTCAAAAATAATATCTATATTACGATTGAATGTGCAGATTTCGTCAAATGGAGCCTTAGGATTTTTTTTTTTATAATAATGATCCCACAGCAAACGCTAAATAAATAGGCTGACTGAATTCGTTTTTGTATTTATAGAAAATATTTGCAGGATACCCGAATTTTTTACACATTTACCGCGGGAGTAACGTATGTTGTTGCAAGATGCTCATGGTTGACCATGTTAAAACTAATATTTAATTAATTTATTGCTCGCAATTCATTTTTCAGCTTTTAGAAAGTAGTTGAGGAATACGTTTTTTTACAATTTATATGCCCGCCATCCGGCAAACGTTAGCAAATAAGACTGGCTGACAGTAGGCTATTTTTCTAAACAATAAATGTGTTAGAATAAAAATCGGCTTTTAATAAATGCTCGTATTTTTTTGACGTTCACTTCCTCGATGTTAAAAAAATATAATCAATATATGAGGAAAAAGGATTTGTTTACGAAAGTTTTTAATAAAAGCGAAAAAGAATATAAAAAAAATCAATTTTCAATATTCATATATTTGATATATAGGAAAGTTTATAGATATATTTCAATTTACAAGAAACATACATACGTTCATATATATAGGTTTGTAGTATCAATGTTAGACTTATTATTTATTAAAGACAATTTAATAAAATCTCTCAATATTTCATTATACGTTTTATACACTTGTAATCAAAGAAAATGATATAGTCACGAAATAACAGTAGAAATCAAAGAAAATGAGAGGAAACGAACCTAATTTATGGAAGACATGAATAAGTAGGTACAATATGATTTTTCAAGGGTCCCCAATACACAAATGTTTGTTTGAAAGGATGTGCAGAACAAAGTTGAACTTGCTTCAAAACATCGCTAAAGCAATGCGAAAACGATTTGATAAATATAAAGAGGCAGAAAATACTTATAATGATCAAGAATATAAGATCCAATACTTTTTTAAACAAATATTTGAATTCACCCTCTAATGCTTTTAATCGTTTACTTTGTTGATGAAAAAATTTTAACATTACAATTTTGAGTTTATAACGCTGATATCCCTAAAACAGTAAGGTTTTGGTGTTATAAGTTTTTTACCAATTGAGAAGTTGCATAATTAGTTTTTATCATTTCAATTGAAGTTTCTTTACTTCACGAATATGGATGTGAAGTTATTATTTTTATTTTTTTAATCTTAAAAAATAAGAAAAATATGAACATCTCGAATTTTTAATTAAACAAGGAAGAAAATATTTGATTTATGACGCCATTTACAGTGTCTCCATATAAATATGCTGTTAAACATCGTTTCCAAGAATGAGATGGATACATTATCTTTGATAGCTTATTACTTCCTTGTTTTTGAATTAATTTTAATTTAATGTTTAAGTTTTGTTATGATATTGAGTCTAGTTTCAAATTTTGATTGAAATATAGACAAATCCAGTATCATGCAACTACCCTATTAGTAGTTGTTTTTCACGAATCTAGGATAACTTTGTCCATTTCAGTTTTTTTTATGATAGTCTTAAGTAGCCGATCACTCCAGGGAATAAACCTAGTGTTCTTCTATATCGCGTAGATTTTTACAGTACTATATTACAGCCATTATTATAATGTAGTCAAATACGCAGATAAAAAAAAATTGATATCTTCAATTACTGAGTTATCGTATAAGATTCCGCTTACATATAAATAAAAAATCGATTTATTTAGAAAAAACGTGTCTATGTAATACGAACATAAGTGATTTTACAATATTTCCCTTTGTATAATCTTTTAAGAGGTACTGTCTTTTACCCGATCCACCTGTATAAAATCTACTTTACCCGATCCACCTGTATAAAATCTACCTCTCAATTTTTCTCTTTATAATTTACATTTTGTGCCGTTAGATGCATTCATGATATTATAAGTATTCAGTTTCTGTTAATATCTTTAGATATTTCTACGAGCATTACAATTTTCGGATGTATTCTTAAAAATTACCATATGAAGACACACAAATTTTATAACTTCAATTGAAACGACTTCACGAACATTTGAAGTTATTTTTATTTAAATGTTAAAAAATAGCCAAATGGACGTTGGAAATTTTTAATTAAACAAAGAATGAGATTTGCATAAATGACGAAATATATGTTCATCTCCATAGTGATTATACTTAACGATCATTCTACAATAAAAGGTCCTATCGATGTCCATGGATTATAGACTTATGTACAGTTTCCTTCAAAATTTAAGATAAATAATGAAAGTATGCACAAATAAGTTCATTATGAATAAAAATGTTATATAAATGTTATATAAATGTTGAATCACCCATAAAACTTTTTTTGCATGAAAGATATAGAAACAGTCTTTAAGAACTTTTGAATCAATTTTAATTTTATTTGGTATTGAGCCTAGTTTCACATTTTGATGGGTAAAATAGAAAATTTTGTTTATTATATCTTCCCTATTGTTTCAATTTTAGCTATGACCAGTGTACTTATATACTTTACCTGAAAGGTAGAGTGATGAAGCCTATATAGAACGTTGTATCCAATTAAATTGAAACTTGAAGTTAATAAATAAACTCTAAACCATTTTTTTACAATACGCGTGTCATTACTAATGTCATACAATCTGTTCTGTTCTTTGACTCAATTTGATGCTTTATAGAAAATCGTTAACGATTAGATTCTTTTGTAACCTTTAATAATAATAGTACTGAATAGCTTTTATGGAATTTTCTTAAAAGAAAAATGGGCTATAGGTTTTATAACGATGTCGAACTTTTTAAATCAGCGGTGTGGTTGTAATGTATGATGCGTTCAACACTTTAAATAGGTGTCCATCAATTTGAATCCCGCGGCATCTGCGTTTTCGTCGGTGCATGAATGAGAAAGAAGTTACTGGTATGCTTGTAGAGGCGTATGCATTTTCAATAGTTTTCATCTCATAACTGCAGAATCTCTGACAAAACCATAAAATTGGCTATTATAAAGTACAGTGAGAATCTACACACCATAAAAGAGTGATGGACTACTCGAGACTATCATAATAAATTGAAATGGACAAAGCTGTCCTGGATACATGAGTAACGACTATTCGGGTAGTCGTAAGAAATTGGATTTGCTAGCAAAATCCAAATATGAAAATAGACTCAATTACATAACAAAACTTATAAAATTAAATTGATTCAAAAACAAAGAAGTTGTAAGAAATCAAAGATAATGTATCCATCTCATTCTTGAAAACGATGTTAAAAGCATATTTATATGGAGACACTGTAAATGACGTCATAAATCATATATTTCCTACCTTGTCTAATTAGGAATTTTGATTGTCCATACCGTGCTTATTATAAAAGATTTTTAAAAAACTATTTCAGATCCATGTTCGTGATAATGCCTCTGTTATATATGTGTATGTTTGAAGAACCGAAGGAAAATAGTGGAAAATAGCATACATAAATTTTGAAAAAAAGAAATTCCTACAATTCTAGTTAGTAAATATGGAAAAGAAAAAATTTTAGCCAAATTTTATTAGATAATGCATGTTTGTATCCAAGCTGTACTTCATTTTTAAAGGAGAGACAATGTTGAAGTGTAATAAATAGGTGTAGGAAAAGAAGAAATTTCAATAATCTTTAGATAAATATTAATTAATAAGACAAAATAATTATGATTACCGATTTTCTAAATGGTAATTCTCTTAGCTTAAGAGGATTCTTCGTGATGTTTTTTATTTTATTTTATTTTTTTTAATATAATGAGTGCAGATGGTGATAACAATGTGCCAATATGGTATTAAAGTTGTTTTTATTAATTTACCGATGAAATAGGGTTTTGGAAGTTTTGCTTGTTGTTCTGATACGTGTATAGCAACTATTTTTCGAGAACAAATATTTTCAGTCTATAAAACAGGAAAATAAAAATTTTTAACTTTTGGAAATGTTTTGAAGTATAATATAGACAAAAACATATTTAATAACTACCGCCTTTTTACTATTTTGCTATCATTAAATAACGAACAAATAAACGTAAGACATTTCTCTAAAAAATATAATCAATAGATAATAGTAGTTCTGTGAGCTGTAGACCTCACTCAAAAAAAATCCAAAAACTTCTGCGATTGAACAAGAAAAATTAAAATTAAAATTATGAATATTAATTAAATTAAAAAAATTTTTCCTATTAGTCATTCTCATTTCGTTTCAAATTAATTTAAAAAAAAATTCGTTTTTATGGCTTGCAAAGAAAACAATTTTTTGAAGATTTTCTAAAATGGGAGGCTCAAAAATTATTTTTCAATGTTCCTTCATTATTTCACATCGATTGCGAAAGATCGTACCTTTCTTGCTTAAATAGTAAATAATTCGAATTTTTAGTAACTTTTTCCTAATAGGAGACGGCGATAATAAAATTAAAGTTTTCTCATTGCGTCGCGATTACATCATATTGGGTACAAAAAAACTGTATTTGCATATCGTGTATAGACAAAAATCTGGTATTTTTGAAGATTTCCTTTAAAATACGTCTCCCTTGCATTCAAGAGACAAATTTACAGTTTTTTTCCCATATAATTTATTTCACATCAATTGTAAAAAACTCCATCTTTTAAGTGTGTTTAGAAAAAAGTCTGAATTTTTGGAGGTATCACTGAAAGAAAAAGAATAACAAAAAATATACAGTAAGAAAAACAAGACGGACAAAGGAAGGGAAGTTGACAAAACTATACAGTAAATTTCCTGAATGTGATAAACAGGTATCTCAAATTTTATCCAAATCGGACAATGAGTTCAAAAGTTACAACTGAACAAAAACAGATATAAAGATAGATTGATAGATAGGATAGACACAGACAAACGAAATAAAAACTTGTTAGGGATAACATGGCTCTCAACGTTCGGTCAATAAGCTTTTAATGTACAACTTAAAAGCATGTGAAAATTTTCATAACATATTCATGATATGTTAAAACAACAAAATCATTATAGAACTATCACAAAGTTTTCGTTAAAAAATAATAATTTTTTCACATGATGTTTGTGTGTATAGGATTATTTAAACTTGAGAGGTTCGGTGTAACTATTTGAAAACTTTGTAAAAATATATATTAAAGAAAACAATTCAAATAGAAATTTTACATTTGCAATGAGTACAGATGAGTAGATAATATTCTTTTTCTTCTTTTTACGTTTTCTGAAGAATGCTTGCATATATTTCCAGGAGATATTTATTGAGGTGGAAGTTATTTTCGTATAAATTATTTTTTATACTATCGTATGAGCTTGATACTGTATGGGAGCATTTACGTTTATTATATAAAAATTGATCCAACAGGTTTTGTTAGGCAAGTTCCTTTTTCCACTATCCTGTGCTTTATTCAATTGGTTTTATGGACCCTAACAGGGTGAATGAATCTGTTTCATTCATATATAATTGCAGGTATGGTCAGGCAATTATATCTGAAAACTGTAATCGAAATTGCAGGTAAACTGCATACTTAAACCTGCGTAGACACATGAAATATTCGCGTTGAACGTAACAGCATTACGCAACTTTGATGCGTAACAGCTATCTTTGTATGGATGTGAACGCAAAACACCGTTGTGTTACAAAAGCTGATACGCGATTATGTTACATAGCGTCCCACAAATTGTAAATTTAAATCGCATCAGAAATTGCTAGGCGGGGTTACGAATAGTGTTGATTCAATAACGCTACATTTGAGGCAAGATGTAATCATTCATTTTTTACTTTAATTGTATTTTAATATTTTGATATCAAGTGAAACAAACAAAATGCAATACAATTTATTGAAATTTATCAACATAAATAAATACTTAAAGTTAAGCTACTGTTTGGTATATAGATGGTCTCAGAACAGATTCACAATAACAGATTTGTGATAACAGTACAGATTTACAATACGGTGTTACGTTGCATTATATTACATTACGTTGAATGAATGTTGCACGTGTGTACGCTGCTTTATAGCCGACAACATTAAACAGAGCTAGTGAAGATGATGAGGCTACATTATGATAGTTATGGTAACATTATGAATAAAACTTAAGATGAAGTGAGATTGATTACTCGCCTGTGGCGAGAGGCAACTCGCATCATTGTTTTTAATATTTATTTATTCAGCTTTACATATTATTCCCTTTTCATTTAATTAATGATGTGTGTAATGAAAAGGATGTAGTGTAAAGCTAGAAAATGGTAAATAGTGCGGTTTCAACAGACTGTGCAATGTAAAATTAGTGATGTAGGTCCTGTGACGATGAAAATTGCAGCATACCTCCACTAGTATAGAAACATACTTCGATTCCATACATGTAGCGATAGCATTACCAATTAATTACCGCTGTTGGAAATCGAACTCGTAACATCCCACTCTAAGAGTTAATTGACTTTACCATCCTGATCATTAAGATGGTTCCTGTTGATGATAAAGTTGTCAGTAAAAGGTTTTAAGAAACTACGTTTGACAACAGCAGCGATATTTATCAGCGAAATTAATCTACTCGTTAAATGCTGCAAAATTAAATAAGGTGCTTAAATATAAAAAGTGAGTGATTAAGATGCACTTCTGCTGTGATATCACGCTGTTAGAGAAATCCTGAAGAAAAAACCACAATAATATATTAAACACCTTCTTTATGGTGTGCCTTTAATAAATAAATTTAATCAAAATTATCAAAAAAATCCGTGAAACATGCAAGGCTGACACTTCTTCAGTAGTGGTTCACGTTGCATGGATTTTTTTAGTAATTTTGATTAAATTGATTTATCGAATGCACACCATAGAAGCACCTAATTCAAGTACTTACATTATATTATGAAAATTTATTTTTACACATTGCACTGCCAGCGTAATATCACGACTCGTATTTAATTTTCTACCACTTAAATTCACCTAATTTTGAGCATATTTTGATTCAATTTGGAATAGTTTTCTCTGCTAGTTTGACGGAGATGCGAAATTTAGCCTCTAAAAAGTTGAAAAAATATAAAAATTTTATGTTTCGTAGTTTATTTTATTTTTTACGATTTAAAAGTTGTCGGTTTTTTGTCTGGTCAGCTATAGTACAGAATACACGACCAAAAATTTAGTTCGAACAATTTGAGTTATCTCCATGATAGGCAGTCAAACGGAACTGGGCTAATTATGTGATTCTATGGAATCTTAACAAACATTTTTTTAACATTCAATATTTGCTAACGTTAGAGAAACTACAGGCTAAAACTAATAATGTCGAGTATTAATTATTATATCGTGTAATACATTTATTTATATGCCCTATAATCAATAAAGACATTCTTTATTTTATCATCGACTCTAACCATTGTATCGTCATACATTGTTTGTAGCGTTTTGTATTCAATTTTTAATTAAAATAGTATTTAAAATCTCAATTTGTATCGTTTTACGTTTTATTGCATTTTTTTTTTTTATAAAATATATACGATATAATAAAAACACTGATCATTGTCTTTTAAGTTAATTAAAAAAAAAAAAATGAAACTTTTTATAGCTAGCTATTTAAAAAAAATCTGGCAATAATGGACATTTCAATTTCTTCATATTTGTAGCACAGTTTAATATACATACCTAGAAATGGAATGAAAAAATGCATTTGCTATATTTCAATCACATAAAATTTTCTGTACCATTAACCATACGATACTAACGTTATTTTTGCGAATATATGTATAAAGAATAATCAATTTTTACAAGATCACAGTTGCAGAATTTCATCGTGCAACCACATACAAACTCGCACAAAATTATATGTACTTCTTAGTACATATAAGCATACTTCTACGACAGTGTGAGACTTTCAGATATACATAGTGTCTCGAAAAAATTATTAGGTTATTGGCCATAGAAAACCTATTTCAAATGCAATGCCAGAAAGAATTAATTTTTTGGCCTTGAGGTCAATACAATTGAAGAACAATAAATGATAACTATAAAAACGACTTCCCATGACATTCAAGTAAATTTATAAATAGCATGATTTAAACTATTGTTGCGATTATTTGCAATTGTTTAAACAATGCAACAAGCCCCATGGCAACATGCATCACTTCAGGACAAACAAAAGTGAACCTCGTAAAAAAATTGACGTGAAATAGATTTTGGTACTCATGCGCCGATTTCTACTAGACTAGAATGATTTTTTGAACATAAATTCATTATTACAAATCAAAAATATTTAATTATTTTGTAAAAACACCAAAACAATGTAGACGAAATTTTGATTCATGATATATAATAAACATTAATAATAAAAGGATTTTATTAATATTGACTAAAAATGTGATCAGGTCCGTAGTAAATGAGCGTATGCAAATTATTAAGAAGTTAATTGAAATACATGCCTTGCTTCAAAATGTTTGCTGGATGTTTGCTGAATTACTGGATGTACAAAAGTACATGCAGTAGCGGATTAAGTCACCGCAGGTTCCGTAGTAATTGTGAACACTTGACTGAAATTAAAATTAAGAATGTAAATACAACTGAACAATTTATAAAACCACTTTTTATAAAAAGAGTGTATATTCCTATTTTTTTGTATATTTTACATAACACGTGAAACATATTCTGGTCGATTTTTACAGCGAAAAAATCATTTTATTAGATAATCAAAGAAATTTCCTTGCGATTGTCTTCAAAAAACTGAAAATCATTAATAGAAGTCAAATACAAATCGAAGTACCGGATGACCCACACCGAATACCGGATGGTCGGCACCTGATACAAATCGTATTGGGTGCCGACACCAAATATGGGTGCCGATACCAAAATTGTCGCAGCAACGCGGGCCTACTAGTAAATAGATAATTTTAATATTTTAATGGAGTTTCTGCTACACATCCATTTCTGTTACACATCCACATAAGAGTGCTTGCATTCGTAAGAGTTTTTGTAGAGCTGATTATCGGGGCGACTAAAATTCCACATATTTATACGAGTAACTTTTTGTAAAACTTGTGCGTTTACTGTAAGATTGTCTGACATGGATTATCTTAGTAGAAAAAGTTGTAACGTTTGATATTTTTGTGACATCAATTAAATTCAATTATGTTTCACTCAAAATATTACTCTGAAATAAAATATCAGGCTGAAAAAGTATGCAGCCAAAAACAGATCGTACAACCTTAAAAATAAATTAATGTACCTAGGTTTTAGATACCAGCATCAACCCAGTCAAAATACAAAATTATTTTGCATATTTATAATTAAAATGTTTACATTGTTTGTTAATTAAATATTTGAAACATGGTTTTGTTGTGTTTTTTTTTGTTATTTTAACAGAGGTATGTTCATATGTAATATAATTACAGCAAATAATATTATGATATCTCATGATTCAGGCTGAATATTATTAATATGAGAGAGAACCACACTCCTCTCTCCCTGTTTGTTTAAATAACATTAATTTTGGACAAATAATACATAAGCATATAATAAAAATATACAGATTACAATACTAATAACTAAATATTTTTCATTTATGTATACTTGGTACATGCTAATATTTATCTAAATTAGTCCCTTCAATATACGAGTCAAGCTAGTAGAGCAAATAATTCAAAATAGAGTTTAAATAATCTAAATATTAGATTCTTTTTAGGTGCTGCAAAATTAAATAAGATGCTTATATTTTTAATTCAGAAAATGGAGTCATCAATATGCACTGCTATTTGATGGTATGACGGTGACAGAAAAATGTGGAAAAATAATTTTTATAATTTAATATTAGTACCAGAATTTGATGCTTTTGGGTGATTTTATAGACTTAAATAAATCAATTTAAACACAGTTACCAAAAATCTACGTCTAACATGAATCACTGAAGAAAAGTGTCAAGGTGGTGGCATTTTGCATGACTTATTTTGGTAATTTTGATTGAATTGTATTATGTATTAAAGCACTCCATAAAAACACCTAAAAAATACCTAATTTTAGTACTTCAATTATATTATTATAGTATTTATTTCACAATTGCTCTGCCTGGTTGACATCGCGGCAGGTGTGCATCTTAATGACAAAAATTTTTTATTGAACATTTGAGTACGTCAATTTGCAGCAGATAACAAGCCTAGCCTAACCTAAAATGCACCTTATTTTCATATGCATATTAAAGTTTAATTTAGACTAGTATGCATTAAATATTATATTACAAAATGGTTAAAATTTTAAAATAAATCAATAAAAAAGTAAAGTGTTTAGATATTTGACAGATTATAAATTATTGCCTGAACTATTTATAATCATAAGCATGTATTAAATACTCTATATATCCAGTTTATATCGTTATAAATACACATATTTATAATAATAATATGTATTGTCATTATAAGTGTTCATTTGCTTAAATTTGAGTTAAAATTGTGACGAATTCCAAAATTTTACGAACACATGTCTCTGTCAATAATTGTTTCTTTTCAGAAAATATTTTCTTTTGTATGACAGTTACTATAAGCGTTTCGTACCATTTGTCGAAAATTCAAATTCGGAGACTACATAAATGAAACTTGTATGTTATCTATATGTGAATAATATGTATAATAATTTTAAACTTGGTATCAATATCATCAGAAATAACCTTATTTTAGAGTTTCCTATCACGTGTGAACTGCAAACATATTTTAAATTTCTTTGAATTGTTCATCTTTTATGAATTTCTGAAACATATTGTAATTTGAAATTACAATATGTTCATCATAAATAATTCTTAATTAAAATGTAAATAATTCTTAATTAAACATTATGAATTATTTATAAAATATTTACATGACACTAACTTCTAAAGCTTAGATGACATCTTTTGAAATATTAATAACAAACCCAAAAAAACTGGTATGAAATTTGTATTATGATAAGATGTTATTAAATACTTTTTATGTAGGTAAATGTACACAATGTTTGCATATGTAACTGTTTTCTCTATTTGATTTTTATTTCCGAGAAATAAACTTTAAAGGATGAATTTAAATAAGCTGTGTTGAATATGTTCTGAAAATAATTTAATGGAATGTATTTTAATGGTTTCAAAGAAAACCTTATTATTTCAAGAAAAAGCTTATAGGATTACGGTACTATGAAACTACACTAAATGTATGGAAATTTTACCTTAGCTAGCAGAGAAAAATATTTAAATTTAGAAGATTTTGCTTGCTCAAAATAAGGGCCATTTCGTTTTTGCATCTGATTTTAAAATAGCTTCCGATATGAATAATACTTTTTGGGCTCCGAAAAAGAAAACACCACACTTTTCAGAATTTTTGTGGAGAAAATGTTGTTACACTTACGATAATTTAGCCATATACAAATTTTTAGAAGTGTATTTATCAATAGCATTATATGTTGAGAAACACAGAGACTAATTATTCTATGTCATGTTTGTCAAACATAGGGATGGATTTTTCTCAAGTGTCGCCATAGACATATTTTAAATGTCGCCCTAATTATTTTAGTTTGTAATGATGTTTCGAAATTTCATGTACACGATGGTTATATCATCATAGTCAGTTTCTACCACCAAATTAGCCTCTACGAACATTAGTGCCAGTGCATTGAATCTATTTTGGACATTACGTGATCTTTAATAATTTTTTACGCTTTTTGTGGTGAAAAAGGACCTTTTGTAATCCTAATGTAAATATAAAAGATTTTGAGAATGTGGTATGTTGCATTTATGTTTAGCTCAGCATAGTTCTACATTTTCTGATGGGTCTTTGAAATGAAAATATATTTAACGTAATTACTGATCTAAACCGATCACCATAGTTAGGCAACATTATTCACAGTTAGTACTTGGAAGGGTGACCGCCTAGGATTGTTGTATGCTGTTGTTGTATAAGAATATACACACTGTAGTAATTGTATGACCATGGTAGTTAGAGAGGTTGAAAAAAAATGATGTTTGATAATTCAAATTTCAAAAATGTCAACTCGTAATATACAAAGTTCATTAGACACCAAAACCAAGTTGTTTAATAATTCACAGTATATTATTTTTTTTCTAAAAACTAAACACATATATCAGACATATAATAAAGCCTTTAACAGCTCATATCACATCGTGTGATACCCTACAGTGTGTAAACATGTAAATTATTATGTAAATTTTACCTACATTTTGATGTAAAATATCATCATTTTTACTTGGTGTCAAGTGTTGTATTCAAAACATATAGAAGAGACGAGAGCTATGACAGCTTAGAAGTAAAGAGATTTTTTTAAATAGTTTCATACTACAAAATAATAATAAATCAAATTCTTTTGCAAATTACGAGTGTTTGAAAATATGTAGAGATACTGGAATTATAAACGTTTTTCACACTTTATATACCCAACATGCTTACACTTTTGTTGGCGTGGAAAAGCAAACATCGTTTTTGGGATAATTTTTCAACTGTATAAAGGAAGACAATTTATAGTATCATAGAGAGAACCAAGCGTAAGGGCTATGCCTCTTCTGATAATTTTTGATGAGTAATATCTTCCCGTTCAGTATCTATAAGAGTGCATGCGTAAAAAGGGACGCAAGAGTGTAACAGAGTTTAAGTGTAACAGGAAACTAGGAAAGAGCGCGATTTTTGAAAAGTTTATTTACAAAGATATCATAAACAGTGACGTAATATGTAAGATGGTATAAAAGTTTGTAACGTGTTATGTGTAACATTATAACATTATACAAAAATATGTTAACGAAAATACATACACAGAAATAATAAAAATAATATAAAATAAAACAAAAAAGAAAATCAAATTGGAGTTAATATCGGATACCACATCGAAATTATAAGAAATCTTATGAATAAAAAAGAAAAACAAGCCATGCAAAAACAAATTTCTCACATGTACGTAACATCTCACAACAAATTGGAAATCATTTTCGGAAATATAATATACAACCCGATTATAATAACAATGGTAATGTAGGTAAATCAATTTTTAATGCCTAAAATAAAATCGCCAATCTTCATAAAAGAGATATATATATAGATTATCATGTCCACAATACAATGTTGCTATTGTTGGTCAGCAAGGTAGATCATTTTTAACCAGGTACAAAGAGCACATAAACAGCCATAAAACTTTTTCTAACTTCTTTAGTCATCTTTCCAATATATGTCATAAAATTGATATTGAACACAGGCCGGAAATGTCAAATATTTGCAAAAAATCCAAAAATTAAATTTGCTTGATGCTCTTGAGATAAATTCAATTAAAACCCAAATTTTTCAATTTTAAATAATGAATAGATCTTAATAACACCCCTTTATTAAATTTGAAATGATGAATATCAAAAAAATTCCTATCAACTTCATCCACAGTTTCTTCCTGCACAATAATCTTACCTACTTTCATTATATATTTCCAATATAAAATAATAATTATCCATTACTTGATAATGACTATATAAGCCGAAAACGTAATTTAAAAAAAAGTTTTAAATGAAAATTAGACAAAGTTAAGAGTTTCATTGAAAAAATTACTCGTCGTTACAAAGTGGGATGTCAGATATTACACATCATTTGCGTGTGTTGTAACGCTCGTTAATTTTTTTAAGTTTAACGTAAGATATAATATAAGTCATATTTAATAAGACATTTTTATTGCCGCTGATTTTGCGTATTATGTAGAACATAACTTTCAAATAGTTGTTATAGTAATGGTAATGGTAAAATGATTTACGAAGATAATTAAGATAAATAAATTGAATAATTGGAATTGAATATATTTGTTTGTTTATGTGAAAACGGTAATATGTAAACAATTAAATGTACAAAAATTCGTATACGCAAATTTTCACCATATTGAACGCACTTGTCTTATAATCAAGCCACGCAGTTTGTGAACCACGGTCTTATACAGGAAGATCTTGACAACTTAAATAGACAACTTTTGATATTGTCAGTAGTTGGTGGAGGTGGGTAGTATACACTATTTACTTCCACGGCAACGTATAAGTACAGCCATTAATAATACACTTTTGATCATACTTTTTTAACATTGATTGTCCCTGTTTACATGACCGTGGTGTGTACTGTTTTATAAATCCGTCTTCTGTTTTATAAATCAGTATTCATAAAAAAAAAAAATACTCGGGTCCCACCAGTGAATAAATACGGACAGTCAACATGACGAACTTTTACATTTATTGGTCTTAATTAAGTGTTTAAGAAATAAGAAACTAAGCATTTGATCCTAAGTGATTTGAAACCTAAGACTCAAAATACTCAAAATAATCTATATAATATATACCCCCTCCGCCCTGGGGGTAACGTAATTACTGATCTCAACCGATCAATAATGTTAAGCAACATTATACGCAGTTAGTACTTGGATGGGTGAACGGATAGAATTTCTATATATATATTTTGTTTTTAATATTCAAATAATATATCTATTTCAAATAATATACTCTAAATAATCTATATTATATACCCCCTCCCCCCTGGGGGTAATGTAATTACTGATCTCAACCGATCAATAATGTTAAGCAACATTATACGCAGTTAGTACTTGGATGGGTGAACGGATAGAATTTCTATATATATATTTTGTTTTTAATATTCAAATAATATATCTATTTCAAATAATATACTCTAAATAATCTATATTATATACCCGTCCCCCCCTGGGGGTAAAGTAATTACTGATATCAACCGATCTATAATGTTAAGCAACATTATACACAGTTAGTACTTGGATGGGTGACCGCATAGAATTTATATATATATATATATTCAAATAATATATCTATTTGAAATAATATACTCAATAGAGAATTTTAAAAATGTTTAATTAAATCATTTACTTTGTCGCCTGATACGAAAGTCAATTAAAAATTTCAATTATGTTTTTATTTTGCGTTATTTATTAACTGTATAATATTTTGCATTATATTATGAAGCTAAGTTGGAGCTACAAAGTGGGTATTTAAACAACCTGAGATTTGAATATTTATATCATTCCAAAGAAAGTTTTTTTGGCAAACAATTTCTAAGTCTTGAGAAATTGGCTTATTAAAGCAGCGCACTGCAGTATGGTTTTTCTCGATTAATGAAAATTTCCGGTATGGATGAAAGTAACCGAGGATTGACTTTAGTCCAGAATTGAGCAACTCCTTTCACCTATTCATATTTAACGAGAAATGAAATTTGTAAATTATATGAAAATTTGATGCAACGGGCATTCAAAGTTCCAAAAATGTTGATGTTATGTCTGTTTTGGTTGATTGTGATGCACTTAAAGCATTGACAGGTTAATGTTAACTATAATGAATTTCAAGAATATAGTCCAATACGTTTAATAGTTGAGAATAGTTAAGTGTTTCGTTTTCGAAATTTTCGTATATATAAACTATTGGTTTTGGTGGTAAATGGGAAAATAGTTGATGCGAATATTACTAAAGAGAACTCCAGGATTTATCGAATAAATTACGATTTTTTGGCTCAATTTCCTAAATCAAAATATTTTGTATTTATAAACCGTCACCGCATTAGCAACGAGTAACATCTCCTCGGAGAATTATTAGTACTAACTAATTCATACTGATGATGTCTACTTTGAAGTTGAAATACGTATTTATAATATATAAAACATTTTGATCTGGGAAATTGGGGCAAAAAATCGAAATTTATTCATACTTGATGTGATTATTTTTGATTGGCTACAATTTTTAAAAATTTTTTTTGATTTTAGGTATATTAAAAATTTGTCAATAAAAAGAAAAACCTTTTGTTTGTGTAAGTCTGTAATCAACAAAAGTTGTTTAAGGACTTTTTGCCTTAAAGAAGTTCTTAACCAAAAATGAATAAGCTGAAGAAACATTGATTATTTAATACCTTGACAAAGAATTTGGTAATAAAATAGATTCCAATGTTTGTAACGTAGTCGAATTGAAATATCGTATATGGGTTACGAAAATAATGTTAAAACTGAAATAATTCAAAATATTTTAAACTCGCGTGTTTAAAAGATGAAGCCGGTAAATTAGTTTGTTAATTTCAAATTTACTATTCATAAAGGAATATCAATTTTACTCACATATGATAAAATAGGATTGATACATAAAAAGAAAATTTTATTATTTACACTTCACAAACAATATTATAACCATAAACAGTGAGTGGCTACATGATCGAAAACAAATATGTATACTGTCTATGCGCTCATAACACAATGTCAATTTTACAATGAGCCATGTGAATAGAAGAATGAAATGTCAATAGCTATTTAAATAAAATGTACACAAAAAGAGAATATAAATTTACGTAACCTCCATTTTCTGTCGATGATTATGATACTATGTTTGTATAATTTAGTTATGCATGTATATGTCTGAATATATGGTTGCATGTAATTTTCGCACTGTAACAAAGACGCGGCCATTAATTATGGCATTGAAAATACTTTCCATACTAATAGAGACTCTAAGGCCTGCCATATATTGTGGTGCGAGTGGCGCAGTGCGACGCTTCATGGCACTGCGCGATTTTGTGTAACCTACACAAATGAATGGATCTGCGCTTGGCATAGTGCTCGATACACAGTGCCACGCGCCACGCGACACTACTAATAAAAAACTAATAAATAAAAATAAATAAATTAATAAAACAAAATAAACAAAAACACGTGTTTACTAGTTGAGAGAACTGCGTGGCAATATACACTTCCCAACATGATGCGTGTAGCGCGATCGTTTCATGCCGCGTCACGCTGTGCAACACATGCTGCAAATGCGTCAACCATTACTACTGGTAGAAGTTAAATGAACTTTTATTAAAGCCTACACGTAGTAGCTTGGTGGAGGCCTTTAGCCCCCTAAAATGCTCCCACCATTTTAAATTATAATTAAGAGCACAATTCTTGCGGATATCGTTTTCAGGATAAGTATAAATATAGTTTTCTATTTGGTATCAAGATGTTAATTTAAACATAGAATCTGATGTGGACATTTTTACCTAATTATAACTATAATTAATTTGTTAGTATTTTTTTATTTTATTTAATGATTTTTGTATGAAATATTCAATATAATATAAAAATAATTCTATTTTATTTATTTTTTTTATTATAAATTGATTAAGTCGAATATCCTAACTAAGAAAAAAAAAAGGCATTTAATTGTAGTTATTGGGTTGAAAATCGTGAGAACTATCGAAGATATTGCAGTAGTAATTATTTTTAATTCCCAACATAAACAGTTATTCATTTAAATTTAAAGAAATCTCCTATATTAAATTATATTACAATCACAGACTTATATATCATTTGGTTGATAAAGTAGTATTTCGTAACCATAGAAACGAAAGAAAACACGTTTATAATATTATTGTACATTCCAGCTACTCAGGGAGCTTCAGTTTTCCTGCCTCTAAAGTAAATACAAGTCTTTTGATAAAAATTTCTTTATTTCTTTGTATCACAAAGTCGTAGATGATAACTGAACAAAATGGCATCAGAAAATGTACTTGAGAGCGGTTTATACATACTACTGAGAGTATATTTATTTAGATGTGTGTTTGTTTATTGTATACAACTCTGGAACTTTAGGCGATTGAATGGGGCACATATGATGAGAGCTATGAGCTGGAATGCGATATAGAAAAAATGTGTTGAAATATGTGTGTATAACATCATTTATTTATGATAAAGAGAAATGGCGAAGTAATGGGAAAAAGGTATCGGAAATTATTTATTGTATTTATGTGTATTTATAAAAATGTGCACGTCAAAATTTGTTTTTATTTTTATGAGTTAATTTTGGGTCGTTCATTGGTTAATTATTATCTTAAATAAACTGACATGTTGATATTTTTTATATCTCTGGAGCAAGGGTTTTTTTTGGATTGGTTAGCCCGATATTTAGCAAGGTATGGATGCAACAATATACAAAGTAAGACTGATCTTTTGTTAAATCAATTTAACGGATTATTGAACGCTTAAAGCAAGAAAATAACTTAAGAACTGTTCGTGATATTTTGATGAAATTCTTGGTGCATTAGATTATTTGAAGCATAAGCAAAATAAAGAATTTTTGTTCGAAATAAATTAATCCTTAAGATGACTGCTATACCGTTTGTACCGAAACAGGCATCCTGATTGAGCAAATCGACTAGCACATAAAATGTAATAAGAATTATTTGATCGCTGAGATTACACTTCAAGCGATATAGACTGTATGAGTACATGAGATTTAAATTATTTTCTTGCGTTTCTATGGTTATGAAACATTACTTCAATCGTATCGTATAATATATAAGTCTGTGAACGGTATATGATTTAACATAAGAAATTCACAAAATTAAAATATAATATTATTTATGTTAGCAAATAAAAATAATTTCTTCGATCATACTTATAATTTTCAACTCAATAACTACAGCTAAGTATAATTTTTTGTAATTCAATAATTTTTGTTAAAAATTTGCTATACAATTCCACACAATTGAACAAATATTTATATTTTCTAAAATAAGGAAATAAATGGGGGTTCAGAGAAAAGTTTTCTATAGTTCTACTGAACATGAATTTGAATTTTGCGGTAAAAAATTTTACCTGGAAGTTTGTTTTCTGGACACGTTATGTTGAAATTTTGACACTTTCAATCTTTGGGTTATATCTCTAAAAAGAAGCGTTTTTACAACAAACTCAAACTTTAAAATGATTTAAGTTGGTAAAATTTCCTACGCATTGTTAAATCTTTTTCAAAAGTCGTATATTAAATGTTTTTTTTGAAAAACTAACCGATTCACCGCTAGAGCTCTCCCAAAAAGAGCTATATTTTCTTGTTACAATTTAATACACATAACAATTTATATTTAGGACTCTTAAAGTCCTAAACTAGACTCTAGTCTTCTAAAAAAAAGACATCAAATATGAATGTAGAAAATTTCTCCTATTTTAATATTGCAAAGCATGGGTTTTTTGAATAAACTTTTACTTTCAGAAATATAGGCCAAAAACTGATAAAGTGTCTCAAAAAATGCTTAAAAACTTCCCAGAAAACAATGTTTGGGGAAAATTTTTTATCCGCAAACTTCAACTTTGTATTCAGTAACCAAAAAATACGGAGGGTAAGAAAATCAATGTTATGGCGAAACTTTCTGTTGAGAATCCAAGTATATCTGACCTAAACCGTTAGACTGTAATATAAATTATCCTTTTATTATTGTTTTAAAATCACTGGTTTAATTTCTAGGGTGAAAATTGTAAAAGGAAAATGAATTAAATTAACAATAACAAGTGTTATACTTATTGAAATATTAATGCATTGAACCAAATAAAAAAGAAAATTATTTATCGATTTTATGTTGAAGTGAAAACATAATGTAGAACCGACCTCCCACTAAATTATAAATATATTTTTGTATTTGAATTTATATATTATATTCAATAAAATTTTTACTTCCTTTTAAGAGAAGTTATTGGTATCGTCCCGAAAATTAAACCGGGAATTACGTCATATTCTCATGGTCGATATCTTTTTCGTAACATTTCACAAAAATAGCAGTTTGTATATTTGTACTACACCGAAAAACTAATATAATTAATCTCAAATAGGTAATGTGATTGGTCAGAATCGCAGCCTTTATATTTTGAGCAAGATCAGTATACTGTCAGTATTCATTTCTATCGATACATGACTTCAAATTGAACTTTATGAAAAGTTATCTTGTGTTTGAAATATAAACAACTATTACCGGTAACATTTTTTTATAAACTGTTTAGATTAGCCAGAACTCCTCAAATAACAGATAGCTTATATACAGGATGACCGTGAAAGACCGCACGTTTTATTTTGGATCTGACCTATAGTAATTAGTAATTAATTACATGAATAAAACAATGCAGAGCGCGTTATAAGACAAAAAAGAAGTGTGAGGGGATTGAGTGAGGGGACTTCGCTTACTGGGGGAGAGAGAGAGAGAGGGAGAGAGAGAGATAAGGTACTACTGCACAAAATTTTTCATAAAAATTTGAATTGTTCTACTCCACCTTGGTCATCATTGGTTAGTTATTGTATGTAATTTACAATTAAGTACCTATGAGCCAGATGAAGAATCGACAAGTAATTCCTGACTCAGATATTTGTTCTCTATCTGATCACATATACCGCTTATAATTTTATCAAATGAATATATTGAATCAAGTTTCAGGTGTGAGATTCTCATTCAGGGAAAATGTGATAACTCTCTTGGTTAGAAGTTCTTGATGGGACTTTGTAAAGTTGGATCCTTAACGGTTTGTATTTCATTATAATTCCAAGGAATTTTTAAATGATATACATGAATTTCTGTATTTTTTTCAGTAGTGTATGTATTATATGGAGGAAAATTAGTTTAAATCTAAGTTTGTAATCCAAATAATTATAATATAGTTAAAAAAAAAAAGAAAAGACTTTGACGTTCTGGCGTTGTTATTTTTAATAATAGCTAAAAGTGACAATTCACCTTTTTTAAGTAAAATTGTATGCTCTAAAACTTTTATTTGGAACTTTTTTCTAAGCCTTACTGTTTTTTTCGACCTCAATTCCCTTTAAAAACTATGAATGTTATGACCATTACTAAAGTCTCTCACAACCAATTAAGCAATATGACTGGAAGAATTCCTAAAGAATTCTTATTTATGATTTGGAAGTTAGAATTATCTTCGAAACAAGTCATTTAGGCATTCATTAAGACATGTGCCACTTATTGAACGCCTTAACATTTTATTGATATGAAAATTAATTAATATGAAAAAAATATTTTAAAATAAATTAAAAAAATCGTCTATGATACTCCAAACTTATAAAAAATCCGAGAGTATATTATTTTAATCCTCGACATTCATAGTATTCTAATAATCTTCCAAATTTATTTTTAATAAAAAAAAAATATAAAATCTATGAAATTGTAGGCTATTATTCGAAAACATTAGATATAATTTGTGTAAAATGCACAGGAGAAAAATTTAGCCTAATCGTGTACTAAAAGAGACTATTTCTCACTTCTTTCTGACAAAATTCGATTAAAAAACTTTTAAAAGTGGTCATATTTCCGACTTGTTACAGAACTCAGGAAGAAGACGTCTTATAGAGCACATATCTTCAGAATTCTTACGAAACTCTTAAGAATGACTTGTTACAAAGCTCATGATTTTGACTTCCTTCGAAAATAAGAAAAAACTTATCTTAAATTTTGACTTCATGCCAGAAAAAAGACTACTTAAAAATTTCTAAATTATGACTTCTTAAAACAGAATCATTATAATAGAGCCATCATAAAGGAGTATTAATAAAAACTTATTTTTAAGTCTTTCTGATTTGGATGTTTGAATATTGCAACAAACATCACTATTCACAAAAGTAACAACTAACCACGTATATAATGTAATTGTTTTGTTACAAAAATAACTTCAACTACAATGAAATTACATTGAAACCATTATTTTATATTATTATACTTAACGTTTAATGGGAATTAATAATATTTTACAATAATAGTTTTGCGAGTAAATTAAACTTTTGGAAGAAAATGAGAAAATCGTGTTCTCTTAACATACTTTCATATTAAATATATATAAATATACAGTATGTACAAATAAAATTTATGATTAAGTTTTTATTAAAGCTTTGTAAAATAAGCATTCTTTTACATTCGACATGTATAGAATATGTCAGAGTAAATTAATGTTAGTAAAAAGTTTGTAACGCTAAAAAATATTGTTTTGGTATTGGTGTTTATGGCATCTACCCAACTCCCCAGCCACCCATTTTATCTTACCATCATCAAGATTAATTCCAGAATTTTAGAATTAACATGATTGACATACATTTTTCGTGAAGGAGCAATATCAGTCCATTGGGTGAGTCCAATCCATCCAGGATCAAACTCTTATACCATAAAAGATACTATAAAAACTTTTATACCATAATAAATTAAAAAAAAAAAAATAGGTTTTTTGAAAACAAATAACTATGGTAGCCCTCATATAGTAAAGCCTCCGAGGATTTTTCGATATATCAATTATATCGAAAAATCCTCGGAGGCTTTACTCTGGGAGTTACCAAGAACTTTAATTTTTTTTATATTTCGGATGATCTAGCACCGAGTTATAAGGGGCGTCGCAATTCTACTTTTTATCGGGATTCCGAATTATTGCTATCATTGTCGCATTTTTTTATATTTCTTCTAAAAATTTTACACAATATTCTTCGTTATACTTTTATGTACCATTCGCTTAAATAAGTAGATTTTAACTAAAAAATTCACAAATTTGTGTATTTTTTGTCCGAATTAATCTTACCCTGCCTTAAAAACCACAGTGAAGGTCCATAAATAAAATTTTTTAGTAATTATTGATTAACGATGATAATGTTTGATACATTCTGTAAGGATAAAAAAAAAAGATAATATAACTAATGGAATGTAATTTTCTAATGTTGGCTAACTTACTCGAATCAACTCCATGTTGACTGCTAAAAACCATTGCGTGAGTAGAACACAAAAAAAGATATTAAAAATATCAGTAAAATTTTATATACGTAATATATAACATATGAAGAATACCGTATGTTAAAAAACCATTAGTGCACCTTCTTCGTTGAATCTAGCTCATTTCACTAGAAGTAACATGTTTACAAATCTTAAGCTAGTTTTCTAATATAGACTTTCATTATATCATTATGTTTTTTTTTTGGGTTAAATTATTAAATATGACAGTATATGAAATTTTGTTTAATATATAAAAGTTTGATAATGTACAATAATATTTTTATGGAGGTTGTCTATACGAGACTCTCTATAATAAAATAACGTTGAGTATTTATTTAATGAAATAGAAGAAAAATAATCAGGCCATATTGAACTATTGTGATTTTTGGGTTATATGAATAAATATCTTGCGACAAACAACAAAGGTAAAATATCCCAAAGATAAACTATGTCAGCAAGAAAATAAACTTTTGACCTAATAATCCTTAAAAACATTCTCTAATTAAAAGAACTCAAAATAAAAATATTGATACATAAATACGCCATTTTGCAAATAATTGAAGGCAATAAAAATAATAATTACATACCCTATTTAGCTGATGAAGTGACCGACAAGAAAAATGAATGCGTTTTCTGATTGTTTGATATTTAGACACATTTATGCGATAAAGAAATAATCAACTGATAATCAGTCTGATTCGTTAGCATTTTTCGTGGGGTAGAAATTTAATTGCTAAAAAAGTCATATATTACTTTGTAAAATCAGAAAAATAAAATATATTCTCTATTCTATTAGTGTTCAAATTAATGAAGTGTTATGTATTATTTTAAATTCCCAAAATTTTTAGAAAGTCTTAAAAATCGAGGTAAATTTCAAAATGTTTTGTTTGCTGTTAATATATTTTCTAGGATAATTGACGTGTAAAATATTCAAAACTAATTTATATTTTACGATCGGTCGACTTGGTTTCGAGATATTGCATGAATTATATTCGATTCATCGGCCTCTGGATCGGATTTCTAGCGATATCTCAAAAACTTGACGTGTAAAATATTCAAAACTAATTTATATTATACGATCGGTCGACTTGGTTTCGAGATATTGCATGAATTGTATTCGATTCATCGGCCTCTGGATCTGATTTCTAGTGATATCTCAAAAACTAAGCATGCGAACAGTTGTTAATGGATGTTTGTTTCGAAATTTTCGGGTCATAACTACCATAGAACATATATTTTATCCAAATCGGAAGCAATAAAATTTTTTCAATTTTCTATGTTGTTCTAGTCCTTAAGAAAATTGTGAAAGTTTTTAATAATATCTTTGATTTCAATAATAACATCTTTCTAATGATTGGATTTTTTAGGTACAATCACAAATAACATCTCAAGTTAAAATAATCGCAAAAATTATGTTTTTTTACAAAATACACCATAGATATACTAAATCTTATTAAAATGACAGGAAAAATATGGAAGAATATTTAGATACTAGAAAAAATCCGGCTTATACAGTTATAAAGACACAAACTTTATATGTTTTATAATTTATTAGCTAAATTTGACCTAAAATTGTGGCGACTCGAAACATTTAACGCAAAATGTTTCAATCAAAAGTTGTTGCCTGCCATCTCTCGGACTATTTATAAGCATTTTTTTCGGTCACCTAAGGTCCAACACTACGCAATTTGACAACAAATACCTGCAAACTCATGTTACCTGGACCCGTATTGTAGCCCATATTTTAATAAAACTGTGAACATAAGAGCGAAAAGGCGTGTAAACTTCAACTGTTAGCTGATTATTTTAATCACAAGCGGAAAATACCGTTTTATACAATCAGTAACTTTCTATAATAAAAAAGTACGTTTGATAACGTATAACACAGAGTTGTGAATATTATTGGATCCGATGGCTGATCTTTGAAAAATCCTGTAACAGACTTGTCCAACACAAATAAATAGAAAACACAACATATTAGTAAAAGTTCAAAAGCTTATATTGGACTTGGAACAATGCGCAGAAATTATTTAAATAGGAAAATTTAATGAATACTAGAAATTTAATCTGCTAATTAATACCTATGTTACGTCTATTTTTTTGGGAGTATTTTTAAAACATTTAACAAACAAAATTTCACAATGAAGGCACTTGAAAATGAAAAATTAAAAAAATTTTATTTCGATTTTCGTATAAAAACTAAAACATACTTTCAGGCTTTCAAAAAAAAATAAAATCTTCATTCAAAAATGTATCAAATGTTAATTGTACTGTAACATTTCTTTTTGTAACCAGTTGAAGATGAGTGCATTCAACTGTATATAGTATTTAACAAAATATTTAGCACGGATTTTTTATAATTGTATATAGGGAAATCGAATGTTTATATTATTATTAAATAGGTAATGTAAATATGCATGTAATCGATTCAATTATTATCGGCACCATCTATACCATATGGAAGGAGAAGTCGATTAACGCGACGCGAGTGTTCAAATGTGTAAAATAAAACATTCGTTTAGTACTTAAATATGTTATAAATCCTATTATAATAATATATGTAAATTGTATATGTTGTGTCGTTAATTTTACAATACCTAGAAGAAATAAAATGTAAATTTTAAGATTCAACTGGAAGTTAAAGTTTTGAGCAGCCTAGAAGATGAATTAATACCATTAAGCAAAAAGCTACTTAATTAATCAGTATGTTATTTAACGTAAATCTGTGTACATAAGGTCACATTATTTATTAAAACATATTTTATTAATTGTTGAAAGTAATCATTAAATATTTATATCAAAGTCACTTTAGTTATAAAAATAATCTTAATGTTTCTGATGGATGACTGTGAAAACTAAAATATTATTGTTTTGTTCATTTTGTTAAGATATCCGAAAAAGACACGGCACCGATTATATTAAAACAATATTCTTGTAAGTACATAAAAAAACAAACATTATTAAAACTACAGCTTTAAACATTTAATTTTTATTACATTCATATAAAAAATTTTTGAAATTCATCTGGAATAAAATATTTATTTACACATGCAAGTAAGTGCTAAGTCTTAGTAAAATGCTTTATAATTTTTGTCATAAAAAGTCATTGTCTATAGATGCATGGTGATGATTCAGACGAACGTTTGTTTGTCTTAAAATGTTTTTCAAATAACTATTTGTCCTTCTAATAAGTATGGATCATACTTTTATATTCCCAACAATTCTAGTTTTCTAAAGACCTTCAGGATATTTTATGTCATTTTATTATTTTATGCGAAAAAAAATTTTGTACGTAAAAATACTACTTATTTAGTAAAAATAAGTTTGTACGATATTTTTGACTAATAATTGTTGCATCACATATCCTTAATAAAGCTGTAATTTGTAAGAAAATTAATTTAATCAAATATTCTGTAAATACTTAGCTTAAATTTTAACATTAAAATAACAATATAAACACTTGAGCTTGGGTCTCAGAAAAAAAAGATTTAATTGTAAATTTCTCCCTCTTTACGAATTAATGGGGTATTATAGGATAAAAAAAAAAATTAAAAACATTTTTAGCATCCATTTTTTTATACAATATTTATTGATTTTTAAAGTATATAAAAAAAATTTAAAAAAAAAAGTCAAAAATTCATCCAGTGACAGGCCGGTGAAGTGGGGGCTGCCAGTCAAACGGTGATAAATTGTTTACATAATCGCTATAAATATCACGGTCAAATAGTATCTTTTGGCGCTAGAAGCGAGGAGCTAAGAATAAACATTACTTTGCGGAAATATTGGTCACTCATTTACATTTTTATGTCGGATATTTCACTGATTATAGAAAGAAAAGTAATGGATACTTGTATGAGTTTTTCTGTATAGCAATGAAACTCTATTCCTGAAAAAATTATAAATAAACAGGCTGAGAACTCGATGTAAAAAGTTAAAGATAAGATCTGCTCGAGTTCTAAGACAAAAATCAGGGATGTAGTTGTGTCCAAAGGCAGAAGAGAAAATTGACGGGTCATGTGGTCGCATAGATTATTCAAATGACAGGTGAACTATCCGTACAACTCAATGGACTTCATGCAGCAACACCAGAAAAAGAGGACGTTCTCTTACGAAATGGCGTGACGATCTACTAACTTTACAAGCCAATGGTCGTCAAAGACGAAAGATAGAAATCAATGGATATTATTATGTGAGGCCTTACAGCCATTGAGCTATTTTTCTGAATAGAAAGACCTTTAGTTCATATTTTAACTTATAGTATCATATGTTACCACGTTTTGAATATAAAACTAGTAAAATTTCATAAAGTTAAAGTTGTAATTCATCTTTACACTTGGAAAAATAAATGATACTCCCAAGGTATAAATGTTAGTCTCGTAGTTTCCAAACTAGGGGACTGTATGTGTCGAATTAAATTCAAATTCTTGGACCTGTTACTTTAATAATTTTTCTATTACTTTTCATTTATTTCCTTAAAACAATTGGATGTATTTCTATTTTTGACCATTGACCATATGATTATATTATTTAATACATCCCTTTTAAGTTCTATTAAATTGTAAATACAATTAATAAAAATACAAGCTGTATGACAAAATTTCATATTATTTTGATTCAAAATGAAAGAGAGTATATTTTAGTGTATACCATATAATATTTGATGAACTTATGAAGACTACTTGAAAATATTGATTTCTTTTTATACGAGAGATTTTTGTTGTAGTTGTAAAGTTTATATTTAACTGTACAGTTCTTCAAAAAAAAAAAAAAAAAAAACATTTGAAAAAACCTAGATTGGTTTAAATATGTACTCTTACCAAAGTATCTCATCCCAACAAATTCCCAACATCTCGTCATCACTACTAGATTTATGACAGTAAAATTATATGGATTTTCAATTTACTACTTAATAAAAATGTTTGTGGGTGTTCAGATCATCATTTAATTAGATTAGATTATCTGGAGTGTTTAAAATTTTAACAGATACGATGATCGAACATTTTTTAAACTTGTACATGTGTTTAAAGAGGCCCCTATCCTCGGTATAAAGCTGTATATTGTTCCTAAATATATGTTTATTTCTTTCCAGAATAATAAGTAAACTAAGTGTCAATACATAAATACTTTGAAACATTTAATCTTAAACTAGATCTTTATAATTATATTTAGAGCGGCTTGTTTAATTCCGATGTCTAGTACGAATTTTTCTAACGCGTTTTCCGTAAGAATCATTAAATTATCAGCAAATATACACAAAATGTTTTGTTTGCATCTAACAGTAAGTTTGTTTGGATTTTCGTGGACTTCACGTGGACTCCCATTTCATATAGACTTGGACGAGTGGTATGAGAAATAAAACATGTTTTTGAATAAGTCAACTCCTGTTGTTTTTTGTACATTCTACAAAGAACCTTTACTTAAAACTAAAATCTCTACAACTTTCATTTGAAATTTTTATCAATTTAACCTATGTCAACTTTCACTTCTTTCAAATGTATAAATAAGTAGACCATGATTCATCGAAAAAATATTACAGGATTACAGATAGGACGATACTCAAATAGCACATGAACTTTTCAGCCAGGTTGAGAATTCAAGGTTTAGAAAACAAAGGTCTAGTTTGGATACCCGTTCCAAAGGAAACCAATTTGTTTACCATTCTATATAATTCTGTTTTAGGATGCTTAGTATTCGATATTTGGAACAAAATATCTACTTACCAAACAGAATGAATGAAACAAGTGAATATATGTCAGTATCTATCAGATTCTGAATATTTGAATAGTTAATATTGGTAGTGTAAAAACAATAGTTACATTACATATTAATATTTCAATTGAAATATTGTAAAGGATGTAGAATATAACAAACATTGGACTTATTAATTAATAATGACATAATATTTTAACTTCATCATACAAGTTTGATTTAGATCGGTAATTAACTTTAAAACTAGGTCACAACTTGGATTTGAATATCAATGTTTTATCAATAGGGTATTCTTTTTAAATATTTATAATCTATATATTAATACATGAAGCTTAAACTTTGTACCTCTTATCACGAAAATTGGGCGGACGGAGGAGTTGAAATTTGGCACATTTATAGTTTATATAGAGAAGGATTAGATATTGCTAATATTTGTTTAAAGTTGCACTAAATCAATAAAAAAAATATAACACACACATATATAAGAGGTGTGACTTATAATACACGCACTACCATACACACGCATATTTACTATTTTGTTTAAAGATACGCATATATACTGTTTTGTTTGTTGAAAGGCAGTGTGATTCACTTTAGAATGATTATGGTCAAATTTCGATCATTGTAACTGGATTCAAGTATTTATTAATGGGCTTTTGAATATTTATAATATTTTAAGTTTACTAAAAAATAAAACATTTTAAATGGATCTAAGAAAGAAAATACAAAATGAGAATAGAACAAATAAAAGTTAAGTCTTTTAACAAAACTTTCAACATTCTATATCCAATTGCTTTTTTTTTCATTATTATCATTATTATTATAGGTATCATTATAAATTCTGTATTTAAATGGTGGAAGAGCAAATAACTCTTATAGGATATTAATTCTATGTATGTTAAATGTACTTATTTGCTCTTCCACCATATATACAAAACTGACTAATCAATATTGAATTTAGAAAAATTTGATGTAATTTTTATCTAGCAATAAAATTGAAAACTTTGTAAGAGTTCAAATAATAATAAAAGCTTAAAAAATTATTGTATTTATAGTTTTTTAAATTTTTCTTAAAATCATTTTCTGAGATGGATATTTCTAACCAATTTCAAGCTCTATTTTGAAAACTAGCTACCAAATTGATAAATTATTGGTAATTCTGGTATATATAATATATATATAATTCCTATTTTTAATTGGTAATTAAAAATAGGTAAATGTTCCTTATCAAATAACAAAAATACTAGAAACATTTCACAACATGACAAAAAATGTACCATCTTAATAAATTTCATTTTTAAAAAGACTTTGACGTGGTTTTGAGTTTGACTGTATTTGTTTTATGTTTGTTACTTCAGAATTTTTGACTTGGTGAACCGATTTGGGTGATTTTCTTTTATTTGAAAGCTGGTACTCTCCATGTATCCCATTCCAATGGTCTAGATCTAATATCTCTAAGTAGAGCGAGAGGGAACACAATTTTTAGTGATATGCGTGTTCGCTGATAACTTTACGTTGTTTAGGAATTGATTTTGATGATTCTTTTTTTTTTTGTTGGAAAGGAGATATGCCAAAGGTAGTAACCTGACAAGAAAATCAAGATCTGGTGTCCCTAAGAAGAAAGGAGAGAAGGGTTAAAAACAATTGGGTGTTAATAAATTTTATCCAAATGAAAAATTTTTCGTGATTATAACATTAACACTCAATAGTAAAAAATGAAAATTTTTAAATATAAAAGAATCGCGAAATTTTTGTAAAAAATTTTTATTTTTGGTAATTAATATACAAAATCTTTTCAAAATATGTTGAAATTATTGGTTGATTATGGTTGTATAAATGTAATTAATTTTGTGGAGAAAGAAAATGTTATGGTTATTAATCCTATTTTTTTACTTTTCATGATACACGGATAAATATTACAAAGTACGCAACATTTCTCTTTATAATATTTTACGTTCGTTTCTCGAGCACATACGCGTAAAATGGTCATTATAAATATACAATTTGAGTAAAATTCATATCATTAGGTAATAAAATTTACGGTTGAACGGACACGTGGTCAAAATAGATGAATAGCATTTGGTGTTTCTTTTAAAGAATAAAAAACCAAATTATATTAAAAACCCGTGTCAAATACTATTTCCATTGATATTTTATTGTTTTGTTACAGAGTTGATAAGAATTCAAGTACTGGTGGTGGTAACAACAATATGACGACACAGCAACAACAAGATACAAGTTTATCACCGGCAATGGTAGTGCAACAACCGATTACAGATTCATTTAGTGCACAAAGGTATAATAAAAAAAAAAAACAGTACTATACAAATAATGGTTATAACATTAGTATTTATGTTCGTTTATAGCCGGTACTAAAAACTGCTTATCACTATTATACACTAAAATTTAGTTAGACTGTTGTTCTGGAAAGAAATCCTATTAGTTTGTTTCACACACGAAAAACAAACAATATATACCGGGTATTCAATGTTGAAAATGAAGTTCATTTTATATACAAATATTTTTAGAAATTAATTGTATAATTTACGTACTAACTCTTCACACACAAGAAAATTTATTGAAGCGCAACAATATTTACAAATTTCGGTAATTTTTAAGATCTCTTGTTGACGTATATATTAATATCATGTAATAATTTTAGGAGAGTTGGTAGAAAATTATTGTGGGTACGTATTTGAGGCAGCATGAAAATTTGAATAGGTCCGTTTTGATAAGAGTGGAATCCCTGCTTGCATCAAATATTGACTAGCTGTTTCTATGCTATATTTATAGTTTTTTCCTTCTATTCTTCGCAAGTTGAATTTATTCTGTTGGCTATTCTTCGCAAGACAAGCAGTCTATATAGCAAGCTTTTTTTTCTTTTTGTTTCTCTTTTCCCTATCAGTGTCACTGCCTCTTTGACCCTTTTCGAATATGTGAACTCAGAAATTCGAACGGATGTTTCCGGATGCTATTTCCAAGATTATTCTTCGTATCGATTTTTCTTCGCACTTTGTCGTTATGTATAAAGTCTGACGATTATATTTTGAAAATTTTTTTTGTGAACACCATAGATCACAGGCTTTTATCGATTCAATAGATTTTTATTCATATTCCAGCATTCATAGCCGTAACTCAATATTGACCAGACACATTTTAATAATTGTTTTTAGTATTTATATTAAAAAAATCGCAGGTTTGTAATTGGACAAAATTGGTACAACGTTGTAACTTCTTTAAATTTTTCTCTTTCAGTTTAGTATTTTTTTTTTTGAAACTGTACTACTAACTGTAGGTCATCATAAAAAATTGTAAATTACAATTTTGGACGTGAAATATCCTACTCTTTTCGATTCCGGGGTCGGAAACGGGATCATAATCGTTGGGTTTTCCATTAAAAAAATTACCCTGACCTTGAAATTTTATCTCAAAATCAAAACGATTTGCAAGACTTTCCTTTTTGCCCTGCACTACTTTTACGTATCATCCGTAGAAACGGAGGAATTCGGGTCCATCGATTGAAATGGGTTACTTTGTATATCTTACATTATACTTTTGTTTTATTTTTCTACAGCTCAATTTGTTATACCCTGTAAAAACATATTGTTTGAACAATGACCTTTTGTGGAAATCTTTGGATAATAGAACCATAGCATATGGTTTTTATTATTATAATATATATATAGAAATGTAAGTTTGAAAAACAAATACGATAGTTTCTAACCATAGTTTATAATATTAGATATCAGAATCAGATTGTTTCTAACTAATGTAGTTGATTTAATATTTTTAGTTTGAAACTCAAATATTCGACCGAACAAAGTGAGGTCAATGGTACAACTAGACGATTTTGAATTTTCTCTATCTAATCTATCTATGTTTGTTCTGCTGTATCTTTCAAACGGTTTGTTCGATTTCGACGAAACTTGATAGATACATTAATCACACCCAGAAAATTGTCTATTTTTCGTTTTCCTCTTTGAGAAAAAATCCTTATGTCAAAAATAATAAACTATTTTCTAAAAAAATAAACATATGTTAACCGTTTTTGAACACGGGACGTCATGTTTTCAGAGTAATTTCTCTCACCACTAGGCTACTGAACTGTGTATTTATATATGCATATAATATTAAATGTTTCGAAATAATTTTTAATGTCTAAGATAATGTTTTCGATTGTGTCAGATATGTTTTTAATTTTGTATACGTATTATTTAAATACTTTATATTTACTTCTAAGTGATGTCTTCAGTTCCCTGAATAACTACTTTTTCAATTTTTGAACGTTCGCGAGGTTCGTAATTATGAATAAATAATGGTCTTTTTTTCGAGCTTTATTTTTTGAGCAAAAGAAAAACAAATTAATAGGATTAAATAATTTTACGAAAAAAAGGAGGATATATAATGTATGTGTGTGCGGTCCATACAGAAATTTGATATCAAGTATGTTTCTAATACTAGACATTTTCTTCATTTTCAATTTATATAAACCTCATGATGGATAGACTATCGAATTAAAAATAATCGTTAAAATCAATCCACAAAGTTATAATCAATGAAAAGGATTTCAGAAATCCATTCCATAATGATTTATGACAAAACTTTTATACTTTTGAATTGATAATACGTCGAATTGAGCTAAATACGTCAGAACAGAATTTTAAGACATATGGCTCTTTAGTTTATCTTTCCTTATGTTCTTTCGAACAGTTTACGAGCCACCTGGCTATCGGTAGATGTCGTATTCATTGATGAGAATCACACCTGTATAGGTAGTTTAAAATAACTTAATAGTTAGAAAAACATTTTCATCTATCGTTCTTCATCTTTGGCTATTATTTCTCTGATGGGGGGAGGAGGCTAGATTACATGGAAGTTTCCAAAAAATACAAAGCAACTTTTTCATGTAAAATTTTATGCTATACAATTTTTATTTGAAACGGCTCGCATGCTTTTCAAGAGAGAATAAGGAAATATATTTTAATGAGACAGGTGGCTTAGAATTTGTATTTTTCTAAAGTTGCAAGCTCGCATACCATAACTCTGAAATCGATTTAAATTCTTTATACATTAAAAAAAAAAGGCAAATATAAAAAAACTTGATACTTTTTATTTTAAAATTAATACCTTTGATACCACAAAACAATTCTTTTGACAATACATCTAAAATAATACCCTTTTTAAAAATGACTTATACTCTTTTATGTTTTGCTTCATTACAGAGTATTTAAGAAATCTTCACCAAACAATAAACTGACATTATATTTATGTAGTCGAGATTTGGTTGTTACTGGCGGTCGTATCGATCGACTACAAGGTGTACTCTTAATTGACCCCGAATATATCGAAGATCGTAAAGTATATGGACAAATTACATTAACATTTCGGTAAGTTAAATTATATAGCAGAATAAGTGAATATTTTAATTTATTCATATTCGTGAAAAAATTGTATTACATTTTTCATTTGATAACTATTTTGTTAGCATGTTGTGCGTGTTGTAACTTAGTTTATATAATATGGTGGTAGTAAGCTATATTTTAGAGAGTAATTTACTTATTAAAATTATATACTGGCCCGTGACTCATTGATTGCATGAACTATATCCACCCAAATGATGCAATTTAATCTTAGGTAATAAATATGATTAGGGTTAATCAGCTGTAACGAGGAACATTCGATAATAATTTAATCATTGTATTTAATTTGATGGATTCTTGATATTATTATGTATGTTTATGCAAACAATCAATTGATATACAAATTTCCTGCTTTCGTATTCCTTTTTGATGTGCATCCAAATATTAATTTTATTCGCACATTAAGACAGTTCCTGCAATATTGTAAAAATGATAAGTATCACATGCGTGATAAAATTAGGCTAGCTTGCAGTAAAATATATCATAATTTTTGACGGATACTGTACAGCAGGAAATATGTGTGTACTGATGTTTGTATAGCTTAACTACACACTACTACACTAATTCTTTATATGTATAAACACCTTAAAACTTTCTTTAATGTTTAAAGATAATGTGAATTTTACTAAATAAATGTGTACAAAATATTCTACAAAATGATATTGTATGGAATTTACTTCACAAGCCGGAAATGTTTTAACAAGACTTTAATTAACAGGATTGAAGGGCTTTATTAATAGGCCTATAAAATATATTTTTTAAAATTTTCGCTTATCTTTCACTTTCTGTTGAAAATTTTAGATGTTTCTAATTGAAAATTTTAGAATATTTATTATAGATAACTTCTATAGTTTTCAAGTTGCGATTACTTTTGTACAATTGTTGTTTTTTATCGTCTAATGACGGGAAAAAATTTTTTCAAAGTAAATTTTGTTAGAAAAATTTTACCCATTTTAATTTTGTACAAACCTATCAGCTTATAAAAACGTGTCTTTTTGTTACAAAAGAAAAAATGTAAATAGTATCTGCTCTGTGGTAGCAAACAATTTTGATCCACCATTTAATTGGAGATTTAAAATTCACTTTAAATATATTTGGTAAACAAAAAATTAAAATTTTAAATGTCGCATAATAGTAGTTTAAATGAAAATGGAAAACTTTCGTATTTTGATCCATTTTGTATGGTGTATATAATTTACCTAAATTGAATGAATAACAAAATATCTAATAAATATAAATGATTTAGGTGTCGAAGCATATAATAAATGGTTTTTCGTAAACTTCCTGCAATTAGTAAAAAATATATTAATTTATTATTACATATAAGATCTTATAAATTTTTATTTTTTGCCACAATTTCCTAGATCAAAATTTTTGCCCAACCGTCACTAAATTAGCAACAAGTAACATCTCCTCGGAGAACAATTATGGTTAGCTCATTCATACTGATGATGACTATTTTGAAGTCAAAAATCGTATTTGTAAAATTAAAAAAAATTTGATCCAGAAAATTGACGAAAAAAAATCGAAAATTATTCGAAAAATCCTAGAGTTTTTTTTTTGATAATATTCATATTTAAGATCTTGTCCAAAAATTCTAATTGCCCGATAAATATTCCAATTGATTCTGCATTTTGAAAAATTTTATAAATTTATTTCAGGTATGGTCGTGAAGACGAAGAAGTAATGGGATTAAAATTTTGTAATGAGGCAATTATGTGCCTTGCACAATTATACCCTCCCAGTGTACTTGGATCTTGTCAAGAAATGAACACACCATTACAGGTAGGCAAGTTATTTAATGATAGATTATAAGTAATATAGTACTACTACAAATTATGTTACCGTTCCCAAAGCCAACTTCAAAATGATATGATGCAAATCAAATACACATGTTTTGTAGATTTCTAGTTCTTCACCTTAAAAATGAACAAAATTTTAATGGGGCAAATTATTTATTTTATTATAAATTAATTAATTTCTTTTTTTTGATTTTCTTCATTTCATCATTCACAGAGGTGGTTTTTTGTGTGATAAATAATAAATGGAATTACGAAATAAATAAACCGTTCATTAATTTCATTCGGTATATTTTTCGGAACCCGTTGAGTTTTCGATATTCCCCTCAAGCGTTAAATTGACAGAAATTAGTTTTCCTATCGTAGAAGATCATTCAATATCAAATATAAAAAAATATGTTGTCCGCCACGTGATAAAACCAGATGTCCGCTGTTCAACAATCTGAAAATTATCAAAAATAACAATTTTGATGTTGTTGCGCATTCCGTTCTGTCACATGTTGGATAAAACAGTTTTTGTATATCATGCGAATGGGTTATGAAAATGAAAATGGTACACTTTTCATAATTTTCGCTGAGGATAGGTAAACAGAATTGCATCCAATAAAAAACCTTATAACATCATCAAAATTTCTCAAAAAATAATAAACTAATTGAAATGAATAATTATTCCCATTTCTTCAATTATTCTTACAATCTTCAATCCAATAACTTCAATTAAATGTCATTTTTTGTAATTATTTAATAATTTTTGTTTGACATATTCTATACAGTTTACATGCAAACAATTGAACAAATAATTATATTTTTAAGAATGTGAATGTTTTATTTAAAATTTTAGACACTCGTAGCAAAATCGATTAAGAAGTTCCTTCCACGAATGATGTACGGTACGAATTCTTTATTTTAAATAAAAGTCTTCTGAAACTTTTTACTTTCTAGTAATTGCAATAATGTCGACTCATTAATTTCAATTTGAAGAACAATAAACGTTTTATATGTGGGGATAGATTCCAGGAATAACCAAAAAAAACTCGTTTCACAGCCCATTTCTTATAGTTTGCATTTACAAATGGATGTGTAAAAAAACCTAACATTCTAAGATAACAGCTCAAATATTATTCACCCAAATGTTAAAAAGAAATAAGGGTTTTACGATGATGTTGGTAAAATTAAATGTATAAAACAGCAAGCACATGAAAATAGCAAAAGAAGAAGAAGCAACGACATTATCATAGTTATAGGGTTGTTGATATTTTGTTAATAAGGAAATGGTTGCCATTAAAGTACAATATATATATTTTGTATTTCTTGTGTCTCTCTAAAAGGTTTTCCTACCGGATACAAAGGTATTCATATTATACTCATATAAGTCACATACTATGTATTCTACCTAGGTAGGGTTTGGTTTGCCTTTGAACCAGTTGTCGGAAGTGTAATCAAGCCCAATTGTTTCATAAATTGATCAACTGAGTGTTTCCTTTCAATATCTTTTAATGTTATAAAAAGATGTCAAGTCTTTTGAATCAAGGTTTTTTACACTAACATTCTCTGTATATATTTAGTATATTATGAGTAGAATCGCAACCGCGTGTTTTGTATCTAGCGTGTTTTGGGCCTCTGTACCCTCTTCATCACCTGTAGGCAAATATGGCTCCTATCAGAAGGTGAGTATTATATATTATTATTATGTTGTTGGTAGAGCCGGTTACTGTGTTCTTATCTAAGCGACGATACTGTGATCAATTAACCGCCCCCTTTTTTTTTATTAAAATTGATTAAACTGCCTCTGCCTGGATTTGAACCCGCAACCTTAGTCTAAATAGTCAAATGACTGGAGGTTTTAGTGGTGTTTTGTACCAAGACCTTTAAGTCCTCTGTATCTCCATTTAGAAAACCTTGCTTTCATCTCCTGCAATCATCTTACTTCCATCATCAGTAAGCCTTCCAGCACAATGTGACAATTATATTGTTATTATGCTGTTGGTGGAGGCGGTTACTGCGTTCTTAGCCAAGCGACGACAATGTGATCAATTAACCGTCCCTTTTTCTTATTATAATTGATCAAACTTCCGCTACCACTTCTAGTCTTAGTAGTCAAATGGGTGAAGGTATTATTGCCTTTATTCACTAGGCCACTGAACCGGTAAAAAACATTTTCGGTACCAACAAGTTCAAAGAAATGTTATTTCTAAAAATTTTACACAATTGAGTCTCCCATAGACTTTTTTTTCGAAATAGGTTACTTTTTTTTTCATTTTCTGATACCACCCACTATATTCAAATATCTGGAAAGAAGGCCATGGAAAATATATTTAAAACAAAACTGCAGAGCATTCATTTTATGTTTTTATTAAACATTATAATTTTATGTGCATGATTGGAAAATATTTCGAAGTGATAGTGTTAAATTGATTTTAACACTACTTCAACATTGGAAGATATAATTTTTAATGAAAAGAGTATTTTTTACTTGAATACGTCAATAACTAGAAGTGGTAATTTGTTTGTTATTCTATAGTCTTTATTTTTCTACATCCAGTTTTTTTATCAGCAGCAAAACAAAAATAAATAAATAAAAATGGAAAAAAAAAAACTGAATAATAATAACAAAAAAAAAAAAAAAAAATAATAAAATAAAAAAATTGATTTCAATGAAGCATTATCATCTATTCAGCCATCATGTATTGTAAATATAAAACTTTTAAGTATATATATTTATATATAATATTTACATATTCTCAATAGAAAATACATATTTGCTCCGTTTATCTCTTGTGTATGATTTTTTTCTATCAAAATCTCACAAGTGCATTTTAATTTTTATCTAGAATTGTTGAAACTTGTTGAAAATTGATAAATAATGATTAAAAAAGGTTTTCAATAAAAAAAGAAATAGAAAAAAAAGTAAAAAAATTATTATAAATTATAAAAACTTCTATAAATAGATATTATATACCAACAAATCAATTTCTTAGCTAAGGATATATAGATTGGCAACGAATTCGAAAGGTAATTGGTCACAAGGAAATTATTAATAGAAGTTATTAACTTAAAATTATTTTTTACTTTTAGTTCATATTTTTGAATGCATTTTTTCTTTAAAAAAATTTTTATTTTTTACTTTTGTATTGTAGAAATCTATCTCTTTCTTTGGTTTTGATGAAATATTTTTGATGATTTTGATAATAATATCTTATAGATATTATCAAAATATATATTGCATAGGTATTACATATAGATATTACATAATATCTTATGTAATGATATCGATAAGAGCCAAAAATGCATCTTTACAGGAATGCATATTTATAAACTAACATATTTGTAGACTACTAAATTAACTCTTTATTAACTCCATTTTTTACGCAGACACAATTTTCTCAGAAAATTCAATTTTATTTTATTTCATCTTTGATTTAAATTATTGAGTTTAAAATTCATTAACAGGTGAATTTTGTGCCATGTACTTAAAATAATATTAAAAATAAGGTCTTTAATTTATCTAGTTTGCCGTTTGGGCGGGGATTTGGCTATGAAATATATTTAAAAATATGGTTAATATAATCATTTTTTAGCTCAAATAATACAATAATTTTTATTCCTTTCGTGTTTAAAAGCATGGAAATCGATTTTGATATAAACATAAAATAGAGAATATTTGGAACTTCCAAAATCAATTTCAACATTAAAGAACATGAAGAACAAGTTTTGAATTTTTTCCAAAATTTCTGTTGAATTAATGAAATCTCGTAGGAAATTTTTATATATCGAAATTTTTTATTAGTTTATAAAAATAGTGCATATTCTGGTGAAGAAAATGACATATGGTACGACAATTGCTTCGACAAATAGATCTCTAGAAATATCACTTCGTTCAACCGATTTTAATAAAATTTTACATGTGTGGTATAAGTTTACATAAGCATTTATATTGTGTCAAAATTGATTATTCTAGAACATCATCATTAAAGTTAATTCTAAACGAATGAACGGGAAAAAATAAAATCAGCTGCCTGCCACTGATAATTTTATGTTATATAAATATTTCTTTATATCCAAATTGATACGTTATGACGTACAGGACTGATATATTTAAGGTATCATATTCTTACATCACGAGGAAGTTTTGTGTCGAAACTTAACCGTGTATTTTTAAGGCAATGCTTATTCAGATACATTAAAAAAAAATCAAAGAGGCATATTATTTTGACATCGATCATCGACACATAATTTCTTTGATTTGAGACGATAATTTCCGATAATAACTGGGCAAAACTATCCAGTTTTAACTCTTTTAAATATTTTCAAATTTTTTTTTTTAACTAAATCTCTCCATTGGACGTACATGATAATTATATAACTAAAAATGTTTTACTATAATAAATAATTTTAACTTTTATCATGAATAATATAAAATAACTTATTATGGTTAATTTAAAAACACAGTTTTTTTTTTTGTAGAAAAACTAACTTAAAGAAAAGTTTTACACAAGGAAAAGCAATAAAAGAGCAATGAATATTAAATTGGATGTATTAAAAAAAAAAAAAAAAAAACTGTGTCTTATCAACATTTATACAGCTTAAACTTGTATATGGATTTACTTTGTGGTGTCTACTTAGAAAAGCATATTTTATAATTACTGATTATATTCATATTGAAATATAAGAAGTTTTTAAAGTTTTAAATATTTTATATATGAAAATTAGCACAATATTATATATGACGCATGTACATTGTATAGTTAAAAACATTTTGTTTGTCTAACGACCGGAAGCTTCTTTTATTAGCCGTTTGAACAAAATATGTCCCGTGTATTTTTTATGAAACAATAGTTTCCTTATGAAACTTCAAATATATGAAACTTCAATTTGGTATGAAAATTCAAATATAACACGAATCTACCTTTTGTAAGTAAAAATTAATGTAATATTCGGTGAAAGACATTCTGGATTAATATGTTTTTGGAAAACTAATGCGTTTAATTCATTATAATTTAATTTGATCCTCAGTTCTTGGAGACTACTCCTTAAGAATCGATTTTCATATAAGTATTTTTCATATACCCGATATGAAAAAAATATGAGTGGGAGCATACTGATCGAATGTCCTTGCGTTTTTTATGCGCAGCCTTTTATGTGCACCTGCTATATGGGATTATATTGCATTTGATGATAAGAGTGGGAAATCAGCGCGTGTGAAAAACGGATTTTAGTCCGTTCAACAATTACAATCCTCCTACGAAAATGTTTGTTTTTGTTATTTTACTTATTCAAATTTAAATAATTAATATTAATAAAATAATTTTCAACTCTTGTTATTTTTTTTAAAATAACCTTTCAATTCTTCCTCTTTTGTGTTATTATTATAGTTTTGAATTACGCCTTGCTATATAGTACACGCAAAAATTTCTAATATTGTTCTTTAATATTATTTATAAAAAAATTCAGTACAAAAATTTCTTAAATTACTGTAAAAAATAATATATACTATTCTCCAGCCCCACTTTCTTACTTCGTTTTATACCGCTCTCCCTGCATATAAAAAACGAACGGTTCGTTTGCATTTAAACGAACGCATTGATTTTTGCACAATTTGATCCTTTATTATCCATTTTTCCTCTTTAATCCATCTCTTTGTGTGTGTGTATAACTTAAGGAGTAAACTCCAGTCGTGCATCGTAGGTGACACACACTGTTTTTTATTTTTTTATGTTTTTAAGGATTGCGGACGAATGTATTATTGCAATGAAGGCAACACGGCTTGGGGTAATGTGAATGATACTATTATAAAGAAAACTCTGCTAGAAAGAATTCGATCATCAGATGTGAACATTTTCGCAACTGATCCAGTTCCCAGGTTTAAGTATATTATTCGAAACAATAACTTTGGTCTTCTCGAAGACCACAGTGGTTTGTTCGAAACATCTGCAACCAGCTATTGGTCTGCGAATATTTTTATAAATACAATTAGGAAAATGAAAACTTTATAACTTGTTGATAGTTGATAAACTAATTATATTTATTAACAGTAAATTAACAAAAACAATAAAAAAAACGTAGTCCATACAGTTTTTAAATATTAGTTATAGAATTCGAGTTATAATTGAATATATATTATTTATCTCTAGATTTTCAAATGAGTGAAATCGAATTTTCATTAGGATAATTGTTGGAGTTAAATTTTACTATGAATTTATCATCTGGTTATACTTTTCTTCAATCAAATATTATCGCCAATATTTCCGATGTTTGTCTCGAAAATATAGCATTTCAAACATTTGTGTATAGTTAGTATAATAAAAATGGAAGTGTATATTATCTATTTTATTTACAGAAAGTTATTGTTCTGAAATCGAATGGCCTTTTTCATTAATTTATTCATTTGAAATTGGTAGTATTAAAAAGTATTTATAGAGCTTATAAAATACAGAGCTATATAATAATAAATTGGTATATGAAAACTAAAACCGCTTTTCATCGAAACTTTTTGGTGGCTTTATTCAAAATATATTCTGTCGAATATATGACGACATAAATGACTATTTCCTCGTACAGAATAAATAAAAATCTTTTTTAACTAATCTTTATTGAATAAAATATGTTTTTATACACGAATTCTCTTCACAATCAGATTCATTGATGCGACAGTATCCATCAAGTAATGAAATCTGGTTATTACGTATACACGTTTTTCAATACACTGATCTTTTTATAGATTGGTTAAGATAAAATGAGGTTTTTTCTGTAACTCTATAACTGTTGAACGGATTGTGGGATTTTAATGAAATTTGGTATATTATACATTTTTATCACATTATGAAAATATACTAATTATTTCTTAGCTCTATTAGACCATAATCGACCTCCGTCATAGTAAATTAACTAAACTATTGTTTCTCTTGCATGTAGTATTTTGAAGTTTGAATATTGAAATTTGGTCAATCTAATTTTGACAATTATATTATTTTAATAATTAATAAATACATTGGAAATATAATTTTAGTTTGTTTGCAACGGTAAAACTTGGAAACGGCTGGAGTGATTTACCTAATTGCTTTAAAAATTCCTATAAAATAATTCTGAGAAGGCTTAGATAACTTAACACCAAAACTAATGCTTAGACTATGTATATGCAAAATTATTTATTTGGATTCCTGGGATTCAATGCAAAGTCGGTATTCATTGTTTTGTACATTCAACTTTCGGTTGAAAATAATTTATAACGTTTCTTTATTATTTTTTTGTTTGTTTCTATTTATTTATTTATTTTTGATTAATATTAATTTTAATTGTCTATTTTAACCGAAGTCAACTCTCTGAATGTTCAAATAAGAAGATTTATAATTAGGAAGATTTAAAAAGTGCTTTACAATAGATTGACGATGACAGATCACAAAGTTTATCTATTGCGAAGATTTGTTTACCCATCTTTCTTAAACTAAAGTGTTTCACTATGTTTTATGTGTATTGGTAAGAGCTAGTTAATTTATATTTCTTTAATGCATTATATACAAAGTATTATAGAAGAAACAACAATAAGAATCCATGAATTTAAATTATAATTTTTAAAATAGAAGGATTATAAATGAAAGTGTGATGGCTTTTTATGAAAACTAAAATTTGAAGAGGAGAGAGTTTGATGATAATTTTTGACAACACTCGGTATATTCCTTCTCAAAGAAGATTGAACATATATTTTAATGTATAGAAATTACATTTGCTTGATGCTTTTATACTTAGACGTTTCCGCTTCGATAGTGAAGATTAAATGTGAAAATGTTTTTATGCCGTTGTAAACGACTACTTATAACATAAGAGAAATTTTCTTTTTTATTCTATGACGTTTATATAACTAATGTTTTGTATTAGACATTTTTGAATGGGCCTTTTTTTTTTGAAAATTATATCAAACTATAGTAGGTGGTTTTTTTGGAATACTATAATATATAAGAATTTTATCCAGAAATCTGAGCATACTGTCGAAAATACTTCAGGCAACACTTTTAGGTGCTTAAAAAATTGGTTCATAAGTTTTATCCAAAATAGTAAAAAGCCTTTCAAATTTGGAGATTTTTCAGGTTGACATATTATGTATGTGAGAAAAAAATGACGTGTTTCTTATAAAACTTCTTTTTTATTAAATAGGCAAATCTTGCAACAAGTATCTAAATCACATTAATTGTGTAATGAATTCAATTCATAGGTTAAATAAAATTAAAATTTTATTTTCTTCTTTATAGAGTATTCAAATCAATGTTTGGTAAAAAAAAATGTTTTAAATATTAATTTTTTATTTTTTTTTCATTTTCTATTTATTCTTAATATCACATGTATGGTACATACTACATTAACCTCAATGACACACACTAACATTTATGTATTATGAGGTATTCAGTTACAAATAAGTCATTAAAATTACATTAAAAATAATTATTTTGATATTAATTACAATTCATTACAAAACATTATTGATGAATAAACTAAATTTATTATATGTAAAGTCCATGCTGATAAGTTACTGAAAGATATTTTAAAATACAATATGATTAAAACGTTTTATTATGAAACAGTAGGCATAAAGGGCATAATTTAAAAAACGGGACTGCAAATTATACTCTGTCAAAGTATATTGTCATTGCATGCTTTATTTTTTTAAATTTTGGTTCGCTTAAAATAGTGTAACATTTGAAAATAGAAAAAGTGGAATATATTTTTAAAAAAAGTAAGCTTTTGATATCACTATAAGACACAACAGTGTTAATTATTTAGATACTCGATACATGGTCTCAGAAGTATCAATATTTGATATATTTTCAATCGTAAAATACTATAAATATGCATTCTATATTATTATTATAATTATAAATGTGTTTATAATTATGAATGTGTTTATTACCTAAACTTGAGCTGAAATTCTAGCAATTCTAATCTATTAAGAAAATATTGAGTCGAACAGAAGTTGATTGTTTTGAAAAAATAAACATTTCTGGGTCTTAAATTTTTCCTCTCACTTCTATGGATTCACAGTGGGGTAATGGATCCATTGGACCCAATTCACTAATTTTGGTTATTCACGAGCTCCAACTCACATTTTCCAGAATACACCACCAAAGTTTTAGCTTGCTATTTCTTTTCGCTTTTGGGTTTATCTTGCTGATGGATGTACGGACTCACAGACAGACGTGCTAATTATGTACTAATGACTAATGTACATTAGTAGATGACAATGTACTAATTATGTGATTCTATAAATCTATACCACCTGTGGCAAAATTTTGTTCTTCCTTGCTTTCTTTGATATTTCCTAGCGTTGTAAAGCTAAGAAGATAATTAATATACTCTGTCTATCTAAATCACTTCTGCTATGAATAATAGTCCGTCTATAGCACTTTAATTAATTAAACGTCGCGCTTATTATAATTAGTAAACTACTGGTCCTGGACTTAGATCCCATTGATTCCAGTTCAAGTAGTTAAACACTTAATCGTGTTACCCGCCTTAAACTGCTTTGCTTGTTTTCTCTTACATATTTTACTCAACGATTCAGCACGAAATAGCTTGAAATATACTTTGCATAAACCGGAAGGGCATAATTTAATTTACATGATATATAATACAATATTTACATATTACGTCTACATACTTTATTCATCTCTCTACCTAAATATAAACATTGGTATTAATGTTTTCAAACAATAGAGAGTCTATTTCAATACAAACAAATGACTGGGGCTTTTTCTCTTATTATTACGTAAAATATGGTTTATATATTTAATAATTTGGTCTGTGTTATGGTTTACAAAATTGTACCTATTATTATTACGAAATAGAAATGTGTTGTTATATATATATATTGTGTATTATATGGGTCATTCTAAGTTAAGAGGTAAAATCGATGTCTATGATACGTATCCATACTTCTTATAAAACTTTGAAAAAAATTACATTGATACTTAAATCAATGTAAAATTAAAATTAAACAATTACATTGATTAAATATATAGCACCTATTTAATGAGCGTAGTTAATTTTAAATAATTAATTAACTTTGTTTTCTCGCAATCTCTCCACTGGCCTGCCTTTCTGGCAATATCTCTTCTCTGGCCAGCCCCTTTCCAGTATTTAAAGTAAATCACTAGCCTTATGTACGCCTAGATCCATGGGAATGGTTAAATTTGATAAATTACTATAAATAAAGATTGCAATGTTATAAGTAAAGACTAGAGTTTCTTTTTTATAGCAGATACTCACGATAAATTTTCTTCCTCCCTTATTTCAGATCTTTCTCTGAAAGAAAGAAATTTTTTTTAAAGTTGTGTTTACGATCCTGTTTACTGCGATATTCAGCCTAATCGCATTTGATTTAAAACTAATAACCATCGTTGCAAAAATGACTCATGTAACTTGTAGTCGGTCATTTTGATCACGACATCCGTAATTATGAGTGCAGTTCGCTAAACATGGTCTCTACCTACTCTGGTCAATTTTATTTTGTGATGATTGATCTAAATATTCTATAGTATTTTGCTACTTGAATATAATTATTGCATAGTTTTTACCTGAAAAAGTATCTGTCTTGGCTTCTACCCTCTTGTGCATAATTTGCCAAAATATTGACCAGAAGTATAAATACTTATTTTAATGAGCTATTTATTAAATGTAAGGGTTTTGAATTATTCAGATCTGTAAGATAACCAGTAGATTTTGAAAATTTTTCTTCTCTTTGAAAAGACAAGGGGAAATACTGGATTTTATCAAATGGACACTGTTTGTGTGGAAAACATAAAGCTTTTTATTAATCATAAGCAGATAGATGCATGCATACAGTTTGATGGAGCTATGAGATTCTAATATAGATTCAAGATATGCATTTTTTCAAGATTATTAAGACGTTTTCCATAGAGGCGTTTCTTCTCTAAAATGATAAAAAATGAAAAATTTAATGAAAAAAACAAATGATTTGCATGCCATGCATGGAAACATGGCATGCATTTTGTCGTGCCGCATTTTATCAGTAAAGCATCTAGTTGAGAATGACCCATATACATACAGTATTGTAGTCTACTTTGCAAACAAAGAGAATTTTCACAATTAAGAGTTGAATAATATTCTAATTTTAGAGTATATCCTGTTTATTAAATTAATTAGAAACTTTATAGTTGAGGTTTATACTGGGTGTAAAGTCGTTGTAACGTATAACCCTTAGTCAACACGTACTCAAAGTACTTCTAAATGTATTGTTTTGATTTATTTCAATTTGTTGCAGAATTTTATACTAATTGTAAAATCGTTACAACTTAACCTAATAACCTAATCATACTATGAGGGTCACTTCAAGATACATCGTTTGAATTTTTCTTAATTTATTTATACCTTCATCATTGGTAAATTAAATTAAATTTTGATTTTGACTTTTGAATCCTCTTTTCGAGAAAAACTTTTGGAAATGCCCTCCATTTTTATCCAATATTGTGTATAGTCTATTTCGTACCATTTAAATAATTTTTTTTTTGAGTTCTTTGAAATTATGTTAATTAATAGAGTTTTTAGAGGTTTCTATCAAAAACATATCCCCCCTAAAAAGTAAATTTCATTTCTTGAATGAGCAAAATCGGTCAATTTGTTCTTCCCTGACCTAATTTTTAGACCCCAAGAGTTATAATAAAAGTTAAAAAAATAAAATATGTGTTTTATTTTAAATTAAAATAAAACAACTTTTGTCGGTTAAAACATTTTTTCATAAACGGCTTAGACTGAGCGCAATTTCTCAAACTCATTCTAGCTAACCCATATATAAATATTAATATTATTTGATATAATATTTATTGTTCATCAAATATATTTTCATATATCTCCATATGACGAGTATTTAAATAATTGATACTGTTAGTTTTTATTTTCAATTGATTTTTATATTTTACACAACAATAAACATGGAATTGTAGAATAAAATATTGTCATGTTTATTACAATATGGAATAATCAATCAAAAATTTTGAATAGAACATTGTTTTAATAAATGTTATGTGAATATTTTAGTTATAATGTATAATTGATAACTTCTCTCACATTGCTCATCAATAACCTTAATTCAACATCGAAATTATTAGCTACATATAGAATGAATATTACAAATTTAAATTTAAATCGTAGGGTGATATAATGTTTGAAAGGAAAAGGAAATTTGGTTAAATTTTTCAGTGATGATTACAGATTTCACGGCATCCTCGCTAATACCCCTGAGAAACAAACATGAATAATTAAATAAATAATCATTTTTATTCTTTTAAATATACATCTAGTATAAGAATGCGTCAATAGATAAGTGTTTGCGTCTACGGCCGACTGTTAAGGGAACTATTCTGGTATTACCTACATGACAAATGGAAAACCGTAGAAACCCATGTCAGAATAGTCGGTAGAAATAAAAGCCTCCCGAATGTAGGCCATGATATAAGTGCAATATGACTTACTAAGCCCGAAGGAAGACAAAATAACATAATAAATAATTATATAGTCAAACGCATAAAACTGAAAAGGTCAAAAAGCATCGAGAAACCGCAATCTCTTTTATTAGATATATGTGTATCAAAATATATGAGGATTTAATAAATTTAGCTTTAAAATCACACCAAGAATATTATCTGCCAGTTCTTGCGAAAATTAAAAAAAATATATAACAATTGACAAGAGATTGCCTCTGTGCAGAAGCTAGATAATAAAATTTTATTTTGTAAACTTTTATGTTACTATTCTTCTTCTATTTTAATTGTTTTAATTGCTAGATTCACGGATAATACATTGGAATGGACTGATGGAATAGACAATTTTCTTTCTTTTTAATTAACTCTAAAAAAGAGGTTTCTCAATTCGACAGCGTAAATATAATTTTTTATGTGTGTTCTCTTATAACAATCATGAACCAATTTTGATGATCCATTTGTTGGAAAGGAGACATCCAAAACATGGTACCATTATAAGGAAACCGGGATCAGAATGCCATAAGGGAAGGAAAGGGTCAAAACAATTTTTAGCTATTAGATTTCGTCGAAATAAAAATGTTTTTGTGGTTGTATGCAACACTCAAAAGTAAAAATAAAAATTTTTCCAAAAAACAACCGCCTTCAAGAAAAAGAATTCAAAAATAAATAATAATTTGATATCAAGAACTTAATTTCGTTGGGACCAATTACCTTTCGAAGTCGGAGCCAATCTTATTCTTGATAGCAATAAAATTGATTGGTTGGCGTCAACAGAGCAATTAGTCACAAGAAAATTATTTATAGAATTTATTTAAAGTTATTTTTTACTTTTTAGTTGATTTTATTGAAAGTGGTTCTTTTTCTTCAATTTGGGACTATAGAAGCAACAACAGAATTTCTCAAAACGAGTGCCTCGAGGATAAACAGTCTAATAGATAATTCGATGAGTATGTGCCTGATACAAAAACTTTTCGTCTAAATTTCATTTATGACTTCTATATAAATTGATACAGAGTTTTCTGGTATTATTATTATTATCATCAAATATATAACTTTATCATTCAAAGCATAGAATATTATCAAAACAAATGGAAACCTGGGTAAAAGATATGTTATATATATACATATCTTTCTTTTAGCATTCTCTGCTTTCAATTAATTCATATCCGAAAATCATCTGTTTTTCAATTTCGTTATTTTCGTATATCATTCCTTTTTATTTTTCTATATAACTTCATTGATAAATCGGAATTACAGTTTTCTTTGTTTTCTTAGAAAGTTTATAAATTACTGTTATTCTTTTGGGAGAGGTAACTCGCTTATGAACGTTACCATTTATTCAAAATATTTTAGAGTTCAAAACTTGCCCCACATAACTGCAAAACTAGTTCACCGATTTACTTGAAATTTCTTTATATAACTTACGAGGCTACACCGAAGAAATTTTTTAAAATTTATAAATATTTTTTATTTTAAAATAACAAATTAGCCGATTGATTTGGCATAAATTTTTCATTTTTAAGTGAAAAGAACTTTGATTTTTTTATTTCGAATGATCCAACAGCGAGTTATGAGGGTCACCGCAATTCTACACATTTTCTACAACGCTTGCGATTACTGGCTGCTATTGCCGTATTTTTTTTAAAAAAAAGTGCTTTTTTTTTGGAACGAATTAGCCCTTTATCCATAAGATTATTCTGCTTTTGTATTTAACCTCACAGTTAATAAACAGCCTGTTAAAAAAAGAAAAAGTAGTTAAATAGAAATCTATTGAAATAATTTAAAAGAAGATTAAAAGTTGAATGATAGACTAACGTTAGTACAAATAATAGTTTATAAAATACTTAACCACTTGCCTTTTCATGTAATACGCTTATATAGTAAAACATCTTTTTTAATAGGATGATAAATATAAATGTGTGATAAGTCTTTTTAAATGGATGTGTCTTTTATTTTCTTATCGTACATCTTCCATCTTTCAATTGAATTAAATAATTTATTTTATTTTAATTCAATATGAACAAAATATATTTATTATCGACTTGGGGTCTACTCAAAAACTTTTTATTTAACTATTTAATTCAATGACTGAAAATTTTGATTATTTGATACTAAGAAGAAATTTTGATTTTGTATCGAGCTAATAATAGCTTAAATATTTCTCTATTTTCGGTTTTGGGAAAATATTACGCCATTTTCGGTTTTGCAAACCTTAACGTGTTCAAATCATTAATTCAAATAACCTGAATTTTGACTTTTGTTATTTAATGAAAATTACAAAAAAAAAAATTATAAAAACATGAACGGTTAAATTTAAAATGATAATTTTAAGATTATCATATTATTTTCTTCATTTTTGCGTAAATCACAACCTCAGTACAATGTATGACTCACAAACTTAAGTACTTTGGCAAACATATAAGAACAAGTATACAAGTTGATATGTACCGTGTATTTGCTTTTCTAGTATATTCTTGAGATTACATGATAAATAATTTCTCATTGCAGGTCGAATTGTGAGATAGCAAACTTGATGCGAACTTTGTGTGTAATGAAACTTTATTTGGAAGACACATTAGATTTAAAGTTATACATGTCATTAAAACAATAATAGTTGAGTTGTTTGTTATCTTTGGTTATGAAATACCTCCACAACAGAAATCAATTTGTGACATCAACTTCAGTATTAATTATTTTGTAGCAAATATATAAATAAAAGCCTATTTATAATAAAATACATAAAATAGGTATATAAAGTAAATATATATATGTACAAAATATATCAGACTTTTCAACTAATAATATTTGTTTTGTACCAATATTGAAATACATAATAATATTGATAAGGGATATATTACAAAAGTTTTTATTTGTATGATAACTGGTACCCGCATCTTTGTTTACCAATTTTAATTATATAGATTTTATTTATGTAAAATGTATCATCTGACATTTACTGATGTATATATACAATCCTCATGTTCAAATCTTGATATCTATCTCCATCATTCGTCCTCTTTTATATTTTGTAATTTACTGACTCACAATTCTTACAGCTTTAAATTAATGCAAATAATGAATTGTTAAACAATGGCTAAAAATTAAACGAATTCTAACTCTTTTTTTAACAAGAAAAATACGTAGTAAAATAGTGCTTTCGTTTGTTTGAATTTATCGATATAATTATTTATGTTTTTTACGCTGTAACTTTCGAGCCCGTGCTCTATTATTAACGATGCCATTTTTTGAGTTGAATATTATGGTAGTGCAGATTGGCATTCTACCTTGCTCCAAAAAGAAAATAATTAATATTTTTGCTATATTTAAGTAAATACTCAAATTTATTATATTCTATTTAAACTGTTATTTAAAGATTAAAAACTTTTATTTGTTTTTTCTGTTTCGGTAAATATCGAATAAATTTTAATTTGTTTTCTAATTTAATTCTCCTTTTGCATTTTGTTACAAGCTGGTAATCGAAATGAGGAGGTTCATTTCATTATATATTTCATTAATGTTGATAGAGAAACTTCATAATGCTATGTATACTATAAAAATTCCAAATATAAAAAAACCAATTCCCAAAATCAAGCTTCTAAATATCAAAAAACCAAAAGTTTGTTAGTAGTTAAATAGAAAATCACATTTATATTTATTAATTTTATCAAATTTGCAAGGTACGTTTATTTCATTCGTGAGATTTTGAACCGAACCTTGAGGTGATTCATAATATCAAATTTTTTAAATGAATTCTTTGTATATCAATATATACGACATATAAACCTATTACGGCATAGGTTTGACCTATATTTTATTTCATTTGACAACAGATTTTCTTAAACTTTTTATAAGGATTGGGTCTAATCGTGATTGAGGTCTAAGCTTCAAGGGAAGTATTAGTATAAGAAATAATATAAAGAAACAAATCAGGTATTGTGAAGACAAAAAGGTAAGACTGATTTCAGACTTTACTTTTTTGCATATAATTTTACTCCTTGACAATTTGTTATTGTAATGTACAAATATTCACTTTACAGAATTTTTACCACCATAAAGGAGGAATCTCTCTAGAAATAACTTCAGTTACGAAGTTAAATACTTAGTTAAGATATTTTTGTGTCATAAATTTAAATAAAGAATCTAGAAAAAATAATCCGATTTGCTTAGCTTTTCGACACATATCCAATAAACTTTAGAGGGTAATGTTTAACGAATTTTCAAAATCAATAATTATCATTTGGGTGGTAAAAATAATTTTTAAACATTTAGATGGAGCAGCTCTTATAAAAGCCATTGATATTTTCGTCTTCAGAAGAATGAAATTTTAAACAATCGAAATGGAAAAGTATTATGAACAATAAATTTATATATATCTGTATCGTTAATAATCAATAATAGAAAATGTCGAAAACAGAATGGGGATTAAATTTAATTTTGAAATTTTTGAGTTGTTTGTGAAAAATCGTATTTGCTTGATTTGAGATGAAAATTAGAAAGTGGAAATATTGAATACAATATGTACATATATTATAAAGAAATATAATTTAGAGTTAGAAAATTTGTTACATACTTGTTATATTTGTGTATGGGGAATATACAAAATCAATAATTCCTGAATATTAAAACAGTTACGTTCTCTTTAAAGTGAAATTTTTGCTTTCATTCTTATAGGGTTTCAATAATTTAGAGCTTCACCAAGAGAGTTGAATATATTTTACCAAATACTTTTACGTGTAGGGTAAACTGTTTAACATTGAACCAATTAGATACTCTTTCGAAACCTTGTAGTTTTGACCTGCAATATTCAATTTTTTTTTTTTTTTTTTTTTTAACAATCCTACAAATGGTTTATTTTAACAATTGAAATGGGCGTAATATATACACAAAAGGTGGTCATTAAACCGACAATTTTTTAATCCTTAATTAAAGTATGCAACGACTTGCTTAACGATTAATGTTAGTCCTTAATTAAGTTAATCTCAAAAAGTGTTAACGCTCTTGTAAACTTTCGTCAAATTGAACTTCCTTTAACTTCTATATTGATTGCTCCTCATTGATATGTCGACATTCTGTTTATTTTTATTATAAAAAAGATTTATACAGTTTTTGGAAGGTAAACAATGCCAGTTTATAACGTTGCACCAATTAATCCAAAGCTTCGACCATTGTGGCTGCAATCTTAAAACTTGGTATGTGAATTTAATAATACAATTAATGTTTCGGTTTTGTTTTATTTACCTGTATATACCATGACAAAAGCAGTATTTAAAAACATTTAGACATATTTAACGCTTTAAGTATAAAACTTCCAAATAAACGAATTAACGATTAATGAAGTTACGTTTTGGATTATATGGGAACATTTGTGCACATATCACCCATTTCTTATAAAATTAAATATAAACTTACACGTATTATAAATAATATTACGTGTAAAATTGTAATTAAAAATGAAATGAAATTAAATATGCTTACATGTTTTATGTATATGAGATTGTAGAATAGTATGTAAATAGTGTTCATTTAATGAAGTGCATTTTATGAAAAGGATCATCTGTTTCTGAAAAGTTTTTTATATTATTTATTTGTGTATAATTTTTGTATGAAAATTTTTTTTTTCATTTACAAATATATAGAATTATTTTTCTAAATACACTTTTAGCATTATTAATGTAATTTTTATAGTATTTCCGAAAAACAAGATTATTTAATGGTTTTAAAAATTGAAAAAAACCCGATTATTTTTACCCACTGCGTGTTTTAGAGATTAGAGCATCTAGCTGAAAATTGTATGTGACTTTTTTATAATTATTATACCAATTTTTTCCTTTTCAAAAATTATGAAAATTATATAGTTTTCTTTTTGAGCCCATACAAATCGATTTCACCTCCAAGCTTAAAATTGATTTGCGTCAAATATCAAAATCAATTATTGCCGAATATTATTACTTTAATTGAAAGATAATTTAATGACAAATATTAAACCTATTTTGTGAGATAACTCATAAACGTAGGTTTAAGTTCAACAATCTGGAAATTATTACTTTCGGATGATTTCGATTTTCGTTTTCTTCGTGTCGAACTAAATGATTCTTGAATTATTACTGTAAGATCCATTACAATAACCAAAAAAGACTATCTGGTAATGTGAAACTTGCAGATTAATATTTTCCAAGCTAACAAAGAAAACGTCTCAATTTTCAGAATATTCGAAAGTTGTAGCACTAATTATAATTTAACCGACTCAATGTTCAAGTGAGTACAGGCACTAATACCTTCACCCATTTGACTACTTACACTGGAGGTTATGGGCTCGAATACAGGGAGCGACAGTTTGATCAATTATAATTAAAAACAGGGGGTGGTTGATTGATCACAGTGCCGTTGCTGGAATTAGAATGAAGTAACCGGGTCTGCTAATAACATCAAAACAATATAATTGTCATCTTGTGCTAGAAGGCATCTTTACCTTCAAGGGATGGATTGTTTAAAAGAGGGTATAGTGAAGCAAAAGGTCTAGGTATAAGAAACGTAGTTCCCCTCTTAATATACTCTTATTATAATGAAGTAAAATATTTTCAACTTGATATTTCCCAAAAAAATTTACTGGGCCCACGGACAAGTGCAGTCTGTGAATTTATACGCCTGTAACTTTATTGAATTGTACAGAGGTACATTCTTTCTAAATGTCAATTAATTGATATGTACTGAAGCGCATAAGAACTGTATTTAGTATTTTATTATGGAGAAACAGATTATATCGAATACAATGTATTTCACAACAAAAGAACATACTTTTCATGATATGAACGTCTTCGCTAAGTGAATACATCATCTGTGGTATATTTCAAAATAATATATTATACAATATAATATTAAATATTATATAGAATATTTTAATGGAGCTGCTGTATTTGACAAAAGCCCCATTCAAAATATTACAGATATGTAGGTTTGTAGGGTGTATTTCTAGATACATATTATGTTCCACATTTATACAGACAAAACCTTGTCAGCATATTCAATATGTACCTAGGTAGTAAGTACATACATACCTACAATCAGATAAAGGTTCATGTCTCCTAATATGATTACATAGTGTGTATGTAAAATTTTTACGTATATGGGTTGTTTTTTTTTTATGAGGTTAATTGTTTCAATGAATTGCTTTGGATGATTTTATAACCCTTCGTTACTCGTGCTTTGACGATAACTCCACACTTTTTTTTAAAATATAAATTGTGATTCCCTTGTTATAGTTATTTATGATATTTTATGTACCACGTTACTCAATTCATAAAAATATTTTACAGACCGTTTAGGACGTATAGATATAGTCGCATGCAACTTTAGCTTCTTACGCATTAGTATTTTAAGTTTCCTTTTAGTACCATGCATGTCGTGGGCATATAATTATACCATACTGTGGTCTGACTCAAATACTTCGAATCTTCGTTTTCGCCAAGCTTGGTCTTGCATATTCGAGGTGATACTAACTTTTTTTTTATTAAATTTTCTATGCATTTTCGCTATGGAGATTATTATTATTAAATGTATAAATTTTAAACAATAATTAAGAATTAACTCACAAAACACATTAATTCATAGTAATCATAATAAACTGCATCGTTACGACGCTGCACAGTCGTCAATTTGTAATAAGTGCACACCCTGTTACTGTAACTTCCTGATTAAAGATACAATGACGCGTTTTGATCAATGTGCTACTGACACTTATATCTTGTTGCATGTTGCAAGAGTGCTCATTTCTCACTTCTCCCGTTTATTTGTTATGATTTTGGACTGAGCGCTATGCTGATAGTTGTTTAATTCTGGATAACTCAAATGTGGCTGTATAATACTCGCATCATTGTCTTGCTGGTGTATTTTATAATCTTGGTCTTGCATAAATCCCAAAGCAGGTTAACCAATTATATCGATATTTCAAGTAAACCTGAAAGATTTGTGTTAAAAAAAACTCATCCCGGAACTTGTTTCTAAAAATAATTCAGTTAAATATCTAACTAATAACTGTTTGATGGTATATTTTCATCGCTCCTAAAATCCATTTCTAGCCCAATACTGGTTTTTTTTCAAAATTCACGCAAATTTTAACGTAGCTGCGTATAAGTGCGAATATAGCTTAAGATGTGAATTTTTATGTTCAAACTTATGGCCCCAAATTTATCGTTGACTTTATTTTCACTATCCAAATGTATTTTCAATTACTTTCACAATACATAGTATAAAAGTAGCGTGCTTTAAAATTCTCAGAGGAATTTTTACAAGGACTGTCTGAAATTATGTTCACTCTAGATAATAACTTCGTTCACATAATTGCGGTAACAATATTCAAAATACATTGTTAATTTAGATCTGCACTTTTTATAAAAAATATTATATAATATATAAGTATATTTAGAATATCGGTTTGTAGGTTTTACAGAAGTATGTCAAAAGAAATTTATAGAAGTTTCTGTCAAACCAAAAAAGACTCTGCTTTTTACCAATAACCAATAACTAAATACGAAAATGTAGTTTGCTGGAACAACAGCGATAAAATTCACCTCCTTATAAAAACGTAGGATTATTTTTTCAAAACACGTATATGCTATAATTAAAAATGCGAATTATTAATGATCAATGATATACTTTCTGATTAATATTAGTTTCATAATTATAATTAATTTGCACATAATATTTTCAATAGCAAAATTTTATACTCCCTGCTACAAATTTCATATAAAACAAATTACTTTAAAAAAAATCATCATGAATCACTTTCAATTTCTTAATCCGTTTTATGCATAGATTTGAATGACATTTGATTCATATATTTTCATAACTAACAAACTCAATTTTATTTTACAATTTTGTAGTACTTGAATGTTATATTTTCCGCAAATGATATTACTTCGTTAATTTATTTTCCATGTCAAATCTAACCATAATATTTATAATTTTGGTAATATTAAATAGGTACCGTCTACTAAATAACCTAAATGGCCATATTTTCCAACCATCTGTTTTTATTGAATTAGAGTAACTGATATAGCCTTAAATCATCGGATGGTGTGGCCGGAAAGTAGCACGTGTACCCAATAATATTTTCTATGAAAAATTGGCTTTTTTTTTAGCATTTATGGTTAAAAACCATGATTGCACCATTCCACGAATCTAAAGTTATTTCAATTGAAAATGGTAAAACTGCGATTAGCATTAGTATCTTTGGGTACATACAGCCCATATTTATAATTGAACTTATGAAGAAAAAGCGTAAATAGTAACTTTTATTTTATTTGAAAATTCTAGTGATTCTCGTCTTTCTCTAAAAATCGATCGGAAATCGATGCTTTGGAACCAAATCCACTTTGTTCATGCTTGGCTACATGCGAGAAAACGAGTATAATTGAATGTTATTGTGCCCCTTGTAATCGATGTTATTCAATTTTCTCTATTATGAACAACACAATAATTTTTGGGCTACCTGTACCAATTCAATTTTATCCAATAGAAATTTAACATTATTTTAATGTAATTAAATTTACGTATACTTTCCATAAAACATTTGTTTAAATTAAAAATAGAAACATTCGTTGGGGGTTGAATATACAAGAATAAATTGTATGAATATGCATTTATTTACATACCTAAACAAAACAGGTATGTCAGTTGTGAAGTATACTTTTTTTTATATATATATATATAAACGTGTGGTTGAATTTGAATTAATTTCACTTTCGGTTGAAAAATATATGAATTTAGAAACAAACAAAAAAATAATAATAACTTCCACTTCTGATGTTGATTCTTTTTCTCAAATATAATTAAATAAAAAATAAGTATTTTAGGATTTTTTGATTCTTCAATTTTAATCACATTATTTTCTTGGGCTTGTTTTACTATTGGCAATCATATATTTATCATTTTCATCAAAATGACATTTTTCTTAAGAGGATTTATCAACAGCTGTTAGAACTAGCTTCATTTCTGTAATATAGGGTTAGTCGGGGGAAATGGTTATAGTTTTTAGATAAAAATCAAACTAAGATATCAGCAAAGCCTTAGACGAGAACAATTATAAAAAAACGAGTCTATGTATATTGACTGCTTGTGTCCACTCCTTAGGTGTCCGGGGGAGATGACCATTTAAGTTTAATCTGCCTCATTGCCTCTTTTATATTTTATTTTATTTTTTTTTAAGTTCTTTACTTAGCCTGTTTGATATTTTTTGCTTGTCTTTGGCTTTTGTGTGCTTTTGAGACATTAAGGTAACACTTAAATACTCTTTGACTGTATAAGGTAATAGATCTTGGCATTGATTACCATTTTGAGACTGAATTTTTATTCAAATTTGATCACCGTGAAAATAAACATATAATAAAAAAAAATTCCTGTAGCAAACCTATTATCCGGGGCTTGCTTACTTTTTGATTTAATTTCGATATCATTTTCCACTTACGGCTAATAGCCTACGTTGATAAAAGTGAACTAAGCATAAAATATTATAAACTACTATTGGTTGATGGTTTCAACTTACATTCAATTTTCGAGCACAACTGTTTGAATGGAAACACACATTTTTCCAAAAAAAAAGTGTCACCAAAAATTTTGAAGTTAAATTGACAAGAATTTTGAATGTGTTTTTTGTTAAAATCACCATTAACAGTTAACTTTAAGAAGAACACCTTAGAAGCAGCCTACGAAATTAAATTTATCCAATTTTCGAGCATAAACAACTAAAAAATGATTACTCTTCGAAAAGCATTAGGGTTTAATGTAAATATTGTGCATACCAAGTTTCATAATATTTGCATAAGTGTTTTTTGAGTTATTTATGCTCGAAAATTGAATAAATTGAATTAAAAAGTGTGCTTCTAACAGTTGTTGACAACCCCCCTCCCTTAAAGTTAACTTTAAATGACAATTTTAATAAAAAAAACATTCGACGCTTATTGTCATATTTCGAAAACACAAAATTCTCTTGAAAACTGCTTGAATTATGACAGAGTTTGCCTCCAAATATTTGTTGACATTGTTTTTCGCAAACGTCGTTACAAAATATATTCAAGAAATTGATGTTCTCCAATCTGATATTACAAATATTAAAATCATAATATTTATTTGTTTGTTTTGTTTTATTAAAATAATATAATTGATTTAAATTAATTAATTTTGTATATTTAAGATAAAAACAAAATTTTGTAACTTTCTGATATTGGATTATGGTGTTCACACCGAAAAACGAAACTGAAAATGTTTCAAGTTTATATTTTGTAATTTTAAAAAAACTAAAATAACATTTAAAAATGGAATGTGTATCTGTGCCTCCTTTCTGGCTTTTTCTTTTATGTTTGCTATCAAATTTTTGCTACGATATTACTTAAAAAATTTCCGATCAATCTCAATTATTTTAATTATATTCCTTTTGTTATAAATAGAAACATTTATCTTAATTAAAATTGTAGATTAATAATTTAACTAAAATTTATTTTTTGCAGACATATTTGCAGTTTGAATATAGTAAAAGTGCTTAAGTTTTGTTTCTATAATTGTTGGATTTAAAAATTATATTCACACACTGTCGTCCACCTCACGAATATGTTGTATCGAGCATGTACTCACGTAATATTCTAGTTAAAAATAAAAATTGGGGTCACATAAATAACAAATAGTGATACCATTTCAAAATTAATATTCTATACTAGAATTAACCTTAAATTAGTGTATTGTTATGTTCATGCAATTGGAACAAGTTGATTTTCCCATGTAAGTTATATTTGCACAAATAATGTGAATTTATGTTAACCGAATTACAGATGATTTAAGCAAATTTTAAAACCGCCTCAGATACCTATCAGCACATTAATAAAACACAGGTTTACAAAATTCTCGCTTAAAGATATTATTAAGTATTGTATAAAGTACATAAAAAATCTTGTATATATTTTTTAGTTTTTATAATTATATTAAAATGAAATGTAATGTAACTCTGACGTCTTCACGAGCTCATGCAGAGCGTGCAAATCTGAGTTTGAGATGTTGAGGCATCTTATTTCTGCATGCCCATCTCATGCCTCGAAATCCTACATATATTGTCATAATGCTGCCATGTGTGTGTTGTACTACTTTTTGACCCAATTATGAAGTGAACCGAATCCCAGTCAAGAACGAGAAATGTTTTATCTTTTGGAATTTTCCGTTCCCAACTAATATGCGAACATAGTGAAGGAGAAACAAAAATGTACTAAATATCTTTATATTTTCCAAGAACTAACTATTTGGTTAAAATGGTTGTTCTGACTACCGGCTTCCTTGACGGTATTCGCCCTTCTCTAGAGGCAAATTTATCCATAATTCTAGTTTGCTGGTCACACACTCGTCATCTTATTATTGCTATGCAGATAGTTGTTATTGTAGACCCCCTTCGTACATTGAGATCACATAAGACTGTTTTCAAGTAATATCATGACCACGACAAAAGACAGACTTCAATTCATTTGACTGGGAAGACAGGCGGAATTTTGTACGTCGCGTTGACTGGCGGACGCAAGGACTTCACGACCACAAGTTAGTAAACCTTTTTCAAAGTACGAAGCTAGCTTGTGATAATTTATGTCTTTGAAAGAGACGGGTGGTATCTGAGGTGCAAGCCCTTTATCCACTGTCCCTCTTTGGCAGGTATAAATACGTTGAATTTTCATTTAAATCTATAATAATTATAAGACGAAATAATAAAAGAATATAAAATGATTAAAAAGTTCTTGGATTACGGTACCGGGTTGAATTTACATCATCAGTTGGGCAATTTACAGTAAATTGTAAAAATTTGAGTAGGAATAGTTCTCATGTACCGATTTCTGTTAGACAAGTAGATTTGTTAAAATAAATGATTCGCTGAATCAGAAATTGATTGGTTTAGTGCTCAAATATCAAATTTATCACACTCTGTTTCAAAGTTGTAGAACAAGAAACAAACATTGAAATAAAATATGAAAATAAAGAAAACTCAAATCTTAACATTAAATTAAACTTTTTGTAAAGAAATTATTTTTATCATACATTTCAAGAAATGTTTTACATAAAACCCCCCAATTTTTTTTCGTATAATGAACTTTCATTATTCTACAATCTTACAAAATGTCTAAAAATAAAAAATTCATCTTTATAATCCTCTTATAAATGATAAGATGTTGTAAAAAAAAATCTGGTTTTAAGTCATCATATGACTTCAATTTATTCATTTCAATAAACTTAGTGGAATATTATTTAATTTTCCATCAATACAGATATGATTTAGGCAATTTAAAAATTTTATATTTAATATAAAAAGTTAATCCAATATTTTTAAATGTTATGGTTTTAATTTGACAGCTCTTACATAAAGAACGTATGTTACCACAAACACCATGTTTTAAACAGAGCACAATATACCATGTTTGACGATTGTACCAACATTTGAATTATATAACTGTATACGGTATTGACTAGATTTCATACGTTAAAATAATATTAGATTTTATTTAATATATGTTTGAAAATAAATTAAATTTGTAAAAAAATTATTAAATCATACTCCTATTCGAATTGTATTCAATAATTTCATAATTTAACCATGTTATGGCTTAAAAAATCGAAAATATAAATAAGCCTACATGCTGTGACCAAATTTTTCTTTATAAAATACTTAAAATATCCATAATTTCATTCAAAAAGGCGTTGCAAACAACAAATTTATTATAATTTTGTAATCTACAAGTGAAAGTTTTAATGAAACTGAATTGGAGCACTTTTTTTTTATTTTTATATAACTATAATCAATTGAAATGATGAGTTCATTCCATACACCATCTCCCTAACATGGCTACAACAAAAAAACATATATTAGTAGATATTATTGGAATCAATATTTACACAAATTTAATATTTTTTTTAATTCCACTTATTGTTAATTTATTTGTTGAAAAATGTTTTGGGTTTATCCCTTTTTTAAAGTGTGAGTATTTATTTTCATACATATTATAATACTACCCAACACACGTGCACATTAATAAATTATCACCAAAGTGGAATTAGCAAATAAATAAATAATTATCAATATTGATTTCAACACCACAATATAATAATAATTTTACTAAATTCATTTTTATTAAATAATATTGATCAATATAGATGCTTCTTTTAGTCAAAAATATACAATAATTGTAAAATATGTCACAATAATTATAACAGTTATAAATCGTTTACGCTATAGAATACTTGCTCAAATAACAAAATTGTTAGCTGATTTTTGAATTTTAGCCATGTTGGTAGTTTCTATCTATTTTTGAATACTTTTAATTATTGAGCTTTGTTTAAAGATGGATAATTTATGCTTCGGAATGGTAAGTTGAAAATGTATCTTGTGGAATAGAAGTTTAAAGTTCTTAATATTATTCCTGTATAAATTGCTGCCTAATAAATAAAGACTGAAAGCAATGTTAAAATTTTATTAAAACTAATCATTTATCTAATTACCATCTTTTATTTTATAAATAATTTTGGTAAAGAAGTTGAAGAACCCCAACAAAGAATACCATACTTCAGAGGGTCATAAAAATAGACTGCTAGAAATCTCAAATATTAGTTTTCAAATATCATTTTTAATTTATTTATTCAGAGATTTCTTTTCTGAGGTGTTTAGCTAGTTTTTCCAACGAAATAGTACCGCCAAGATTTGTTTAATTCCCAAAACTCATATGTTATATATATTCGTCAAAAGAAATCTATGAGAATAAAATTATTATTATTTTTTTTTATTGGCATATCTCAGTCCCCTATTCTTTTAAGTATAGATATATAAATAATATGTAGTTAAAAATAATTCAATAATAGTATTTTTATACTTGAATTGCATACTCAAAAAAAGTGGCACTACCTATTTAAAATAATAAAATACTTTATTAAAATGTTTATCAGAATTCATTTTGTTTATCAATCAAAAAAATTCCTTTTAAGCAAAAACTATAAAATCCACCCTAAAATTAATATATTTTATAATTGTAATCGTGGAATATTGTGGTTGTGGTTTTTTTGTTTTTTTGTTTTTATTTTTTTAATTTAAAAAAAATATGTGAGAGTATATAAATTTTAGCCTAAAGTTTGAAAATATTGACTACAAAAACAAAATTTTGATATATGTATTCATAAAATCTACAATAAAACAACTTTTGTTTGAAATATTTGTTCGTAATTTTTTAAATAGCCATAATTTCAGTTAATAAAAATTTTTTAGAACAATTGAAGATTACAACTAATAATACTAATTGTTTAGATACTCGACATATCGTTGAGTATCCATTGAGTATATATATATATATATATATATATATATATATATATATATATATATATATATATATATATATATATATATATATATATATATATATATATATATATATATATATATATATATATATATATACTCAATGGATACTCAACGATATGTCGAGTATCTAAACAATTAGTATTATTAGTTGTAATCTTCAATTGTTCTAAAAAATTTTTATCTTACTTAAAAGGGATTATCACAACATTCACAAGAAAATAGGGGGCTTCGCTTATAGAAACATAAAATCAAATTTTGATTTTACATTTAGAAATTTTCTTTTGAGATAATTTCTTGAGATAACAAGCCCTCTGTTTTCATGTGTGAATATTATCCATACCAAATTTCATAATATTTGGATTAGTATCTTTTGAGTTACTTTTTCGAAAAAATTGTAAGACATTACATAAAAAAATGTGCTTCTAACAGCTGTTGATAAACCCTCTTTAATTTTCAATGCATTATTTTATTTGTTAAGAGCTCCATTTAATACTATCGTTTGTTGTATATGGCAGTAAACATTTTATACTTTTCAAACATTAAATACAAAGTAAAAATTGCACTGTCAACACAATCATTATAATACAATTAAATAAGTCATTAGTCTGGTATTCATTAAAAAATATAATATAAACATACAATATGTATACTCAGCCGTGCACTCGTTCCTCGGATGTGGCAATACGTGATGATAGGCGGGTAGTATAGGTATTCTATGTTATATTCGCGATTAACTTGCGAAAGTAAAGTAAAACAGAATCTTATATTATGTATGACTCACATTTTAAGTCTAAATTTAGTCAATGAATGACATCATTAATTAAACTTTTTCCTGGCAAAACTTATAAAAACATTCACAAGATGATATCACCTCGGGGATACAAGTGTTTAAAATTACCATTTCAGCAGTTTTAAATGTTTGAATAAAGCAGTTCAATTTAAATATTTAATTTTATTATAAAATTCATGTCAAAATGGAATTCTTCTAGAGTTGAAAGGATATTTCAAAATAAAAATCGAATCACCTCGAAGAGGGAAATTCAGATCTATGAAAACGTCACTTTAAATAAACAATCCAATTAAACAGCTATTTATTTCTTTGGCCACTTAATCATTTTATTAAGGAGCATCTTTTCTGAACTTATTAAAACTTTCAATCAGTTTTGTATAAAGCTTTTTTCGATGAAAGTTTTAGAGAAAATTAATATCTTTCGATATTTTCAGATTATCTGGAAAACTAGGCTCTTGGTCATCAAAAGCACCATTCGAAACATTTAGGTTTTAACACAAAATGACATACGCAAAATGAAAATCGGTTCATACGCTTTTTTTTAATAATAAAAAACCATTCAAAAATGTTGATTGTTCTAATTGTAATAAATTTTGCAATTATATGTTGAAACTAATTCAGACTAGAAACGTGACTTTTAATTATACAAATTTTTACCAAAAACACTTTGCATTCGTAAATCAGCTGTCCTCTTTGCCTTGATTGGGGTACAAAATAATCACTTTAGAATTTACAATTATTACTTTGAGTAGCAGTAGTAGTGTCCATATTGTAAAGTAATTAATTTGAACGTCAATTTATTTAAAATCATATTATTGACCAACAGAAACATAAACGTATAAAAAAAAATTTTCGTATTGAAGTAACATATAATAAAAGTTAGTTATGCCCTAGAAGTGATAAAGGATTATTTTTACCACAAAAATTTTTTTGAAAATTTTCCAAAAAACTATGCAGTGAATTTTATAGTAAGTTACAGCGGAACAAATATAAATAAATACAGACAAACGAAATTGTCTAGCTATACCTGACTTCGTTCGATCTGTGACTTAATATGACTGTGTCGTTGATTTTTCAACAAAATTCATTTTTTGTAAAATAATACATTCTAATTTAGACGGTGTCAATAAAAAATCCGTTTTGTTTTTAAGTTCGAAACAAATATATACTTATAAGCGTATGTATTCTAATGTATAAACTTGTTGGACCAAGTTATTTAAAGATATTGAATAAACTACCATTTTATTCATTTTAAAAACATTTTCTAGAATAATTTGAATACCAAAAAGGACTGGTTTTATGAACAAATGTATTATACTGAACCAAATAATTGGAACAATTTTTTTTGAAGTAATAATATTAATAATAATACTTTTTTAAAAATTTTTGCTAGAGGAATAACCGATTTTATCTTTTTTTTTTAAATGGCACATCACATTTCTTCTAAAATAAATCATTATTTATTATTAATAAGTTTTCGAAGAAAATGTTTTTGTTAAACTTTTAATGGTATGAAACTCTTATAAAGTTTCACTTTCATTGAAACGGACAGTTTATATCACCATAACGGAAATTAAAAAAGTAAAAATAAAAGAAGGGTTTACAATACAGCATAGAACTAATAGCTGTAAGATAAACGTAATGTGTGTAAGACAACTAATCATAAAATTTTATATTGCTTTGTAGAGCTGAGCCCAATAAATTTGAAAGGATTTAATTTCATTTCCTTAAATTATTTTTGCATATAAAATTTCATTTTACAAAAATATTTTGAGTAATAATTATTTTAAAAGGACTGCAGAAAATTTTTGTTTCCAAATTAAATTAAATTATATTTATGAGGATATCTTTGAATAATTTAAAATGACCTTGCGAAATATATATATATATATATATATATATATATATATATATATATATATATATATATATATATATATATATATATATATATATATATATATATATATATATATATATATATATATATATATATATATATATATATATATATATATATATATATATATATATATATATATATATATATATATATATATATATATATATATATATATATATTTATATAATTTGGAAACAAAAATTTTCTGTCGATTTTTACTGATTTCGATTAAATTGGGTTTTATGGGTAGTTTGGCCAATATTTACGATATTTCTTACTATCTATATAACACTTACTATCCAATGAAGGCTTATTACTAAGTCTCATTGATTATGATCCTGTACTATTATGTGTAAAAGATGAGTTACTAAAATATATAAACTAAATAAGTTAAACTTTTAATAAAAAAACTTCTAAAAACTAGTACGATCACAATGTCAAAAATATCCTTCTATCAGTTTTTTATTTATATTAAATGGAATTTCTGATAGACATTACTAAATGAAGACTGTGAAGGGTGAGGGAGCAAGATGTGGTACTTCATGTTTAAAGCTCAATAAAATCCAATTTTTCATCTATTTTATTATTTTAATTTTAATAACCATCCTTGGTAATAACTCTTTCATGATTCAATGTAATTAGGAACATCTGTTACGCAATTAACTAGAAATTTCTCATCATGAATATATCGGAATCAGTTCAATAAATAATGATATCAGTCGCCTGTATTATAAACACGTAGGTGTATTCTTATTCTTTTAAGTAGCAAAAACTTATATTATTTTACTAAGGGCTAGATGGTACTCCCATACCCCGCCCTTTTCTCTAATGCCCATTTGAATTTAAAAATTGATTTTTAAAAACATAGTTCTCATACTTAGATACTGCTTATCTGAAGAATGATTGTTCATGTAAAAAGCCTTATTTGTTTTATTAAAAGCTATTATATACAGAACAATAACGTTTCAAACAAAGTGAAAAACCTCCAAGCAAATCACCGATGTTTCAATTTTAATAAAACATAAATAAAATAAAACATAAATCAAGTAATGTTTTGCCCTGAAACTCTGCCGAGTATCACTGTTACGGTTGCGGTGTGTGATAAGAAAAAATAATCATATTTGGTCCATTGGTTTTTGACTTACGATATGAGCCCCGTCTTACCCGCTTCATTATTTTGCCATCATTTCCTATGCTTGGAAGATTGAAGTTTGTAAAATTTTTGGAAGATAGAGTCTTGTGCATACATAAAATAAAAAAAGCAACAAATTAACTAAATTACGTTACCGGTAAGTCAAGAAACCTAAATGGCGTTATTTTTAAATCTGTAAAAATAAAATCAAATTCTACTCATAACATTCATAGAATCGTAATCATAAGATCATTTAACTGTTTCTTAAATTCCTATCGAGACAGACGAAACATTAATAAGTTATAATACTCTGTGTTGATAAATAAAAAATCTGTTATAAACATTTTTAACGATTTGCATTCACGTCATATGGAATGATAATATTCGACACGTGTTTTCGTACAAATATTTTTAGAAAGGTTATTGACAACAAAGGTATACTTCAATATTATGTTTTTTTAACTTTGAAGGAAAATTTACACAAAGAAGTATTGTAATCAATTACACATGTTTTTAAAAACTAATGTTTTCGGTTTCAAAACACGTAACAATAAAATACATACGCCTTAAGCTTTTTACCTCTTAAGCTTTTTATGATAATTAAGCGGCGTTGGAGACATTGATATTTTTTTGGGGAATACAAAACGATGTTTTGAAGTTTGTGGTCCCAGGCAAATCTATCTATAATTTAGACAGCGATAACATATGAGCTATCGTTAAAATATGAATTCACATGGGGATAACTAACACTTCATGTAAAAGCTTACTCAAGGTTTCACAAAACTTAGTTTGAGGCGTCTACCAAAAAAACTGCTTTTAATGTCAATATAATGAATGCCAATATTTGACATAGAGGGAATGTTGAAGAGTTTTTTTGAAAAAGAAGAGTATTATTCAAAATATATTAAAAACTGGCCAAAATTTTTAACCTTTAAGCATTTTCAATATTTGATCAGGTGCACTGTAACCTTGTACGTCCTCGAAGCCTTTTACAGATTATCAAGAAAATATTGCGCCAGGATTTTAAAACTTCAATTTTCCACCGCCAGCATTCACACAGAAAGTCTGCCATTTCTTCTACCTCATCGTATTTTCTATGGAAATATAGTTTTATCAATAAGACCTTTTTGATATTTGATCAGTGACAGAGGTGAATTCCACACGGCCATATAAAACTACCAGCCTTGTCAATTTGCCCACCTTCATGTTTCCCTTCATGTTTGAAAACTGAAACAAATTTTTCTTTGACTATGCATATTCAGGATTGCGCAGCATTTATAAAAAAGGCTATAAGAAAGAACGCCTTTTATTCATACTAATCTGACTGAAAACTATGAATGGTGTGATGAGTTAATTTCGAAATAAGCACATTATATTGAAACTTTGTGACATACGTAGCAAAATGTTTTTTGTTTTGGGAAATCAGACATCGTGACAAAAGATGATGTTATCAATGTGACTGTCTTTTCGTGCAGAAGTTGTTTATGAACTTTTCTTTTTTGTGAGTGATAAGCATTGTGGTTGGTTTAAGTACCGACTATAAAAGATGTAAACACAAGAATGAATGAATTACTTTCAAAACCCGTATACATTTCTATATAGTTTGTTGCACTGAATGATTGAAGCCATTAAACTGATATATTTTATAATGTCCTGAATTTTCATATTTTATTGTTGAATTTAATAGTTTTGACTAATTGAAATGGAAATTCCTTCTAATACATTATACACGCTGGATTTTATGTTTTAGGGTGATGATTTTTTGTAATTAGCATTTAAATACTTATTTTTTAATTATCCTTTTATTGTTTAATTTTATGATCCTTATTAATTCATATTGTTGCTCTTATTAGTACCGGGAGAATCTCATTATATGAATATAATCAGAGTTGAACAAAAATTTAATGAAAATTTTAATAATTGCAATTTCATTTAACAAATGCACATAAATGAATTTTCTAAAAAAGGATTTTTTAAAGAATTTTCATTGATTTAACAAGATTCCGACGTTTTTGCTTTTTAATTTTTGTAAGATTTTGTAAAATTAAGCCCCAATTGATGTTTTTTTAGAGTAATTTTACTTCAAAACATTGAATTACTGGATGGATAGTTTTGTAAATTCGGTGGTTACTGAAATGACCACGAGAAATCGATCTTCCAAGCATAGTTTGCGCCCATGATTAGAAACCAATAGCTCTATCGTTAAAAAGGTATCAGTTTCTTAAGATTCAAATTACCTAACAAAATGAGTCTTATCGAAATTGGAGACTTAATTCTCAATTTTCTGAACAGATACCTAAATCGCAGAAAATCTGTTTTGACATAGACTTTTCAACCATATCATGAAAACCCATCCTTAATTAAGTAAACCTCAGAAAACCAAAACACAAAAAAAAAAATACATTTTGATAACAAAATTTAAAATTGAAAAGCCAACGTTGAATTCAGTTATAATTATAATATTTTTCAAGATATATGGGCCTAGTGGAGTTATGAATAATATATTATAACCTGACGTACATATATTAAATTAAACCTTAAACCAAAAGTATCTAAATTAAATATTATAATAAATTTAAAATAACTTTTTACTTTATAGTTTTTTTAAAATAATTTTTCAGTTTTGTTTTGTTTTGTTTGTTTGTTTGTTTTTTTTTTTTTAAATAAATTTTGAATAATTTATTTTTATTTAAATCTTATTATTCATTCTTATTATCATTCTAGTAAGAATGCTTAAAATCAATTTCTCTTTGTTACTATTTGTCTTATTTCCCATGGTTTAAGCGATAAGATACAGAACAAATAACAAGTAAACAATTGTATTTACTAATGTATTCAAGGCAATTGTTTCACGACAATATTTCTAAACTCACAGCAATAAACATCATTCATAAATTAAATGATACCAAACAATAATGGCAAACAACGGCGGCCTACTTTCCCAACGGTGATAAACAAATACACGAGAAAAAAAAAAACTAATAAACGTGGCAAAATAAGATTACCCACAGCGTGTTACGATTATTATTACTTTACCACAGCAGCTCTAGTGAAAATATTTATATACATAGAACATCACCTGCTGTGCGTATATACAAATATAATGTAGACCAGATTATCAAATTGTAATATCAACCGTCCGTTTCCTCGCCTCCGTTCTCTATTTGTTGTTCTGTGGTGATCACATATCACAGTAAACAAAACAATCTAATAAAGTTATAAAAAAAACATTGAAAAAATCTGATGTGTACGCCTATTCACTTCTATATAAAGGCTTAGAGTACTGGAAATGATAGACACAAGTAAATCATGCCACAATTCCAGGTAGTCGAACTCAGAATCTATCTGAGAAACCAAATCTCATCCAAGTATGCTTTCTTATATATGTGTAACCACTCCACTTTGGTAAGTTTCGTTAGCTCGCATATCAATGATATCCGGCTCAATTCCAAGGGCCGTGAACTTTCTTTCAATCTCTATCTTTAAATCTAAATAGTCTTCGAATAGGAAAAAAGATTGCTTTAAATCAATCTTAAGAAATTTGATATGCATTGTCGTGACATGAAAACGGAGGCAATGTTGATGAGGTTTTCCCGAAAAAAAATTCTAAAATATAAGTCACAATGTATTAAAACTGTCTACTTTTAGCAACGTTTATTGTTATCTCGATGTACACCGCCGTTACTTTTACAAATTATTGCCATTAAGATATACAGATCATTTAGAAATTATTGCGTCAGCATTCATAATAGAACCTCTACTATTATTTCTCATCGTATTTGCTATGGAAATAAACAATTATACTGATAATTACTTCACAAGAATCCAGGCCTAGATTTCCTGTATTAGGACTACTAGAAGATGTTCGCAATGAATCCAATCCTTATGTATTAATACTTCCTTTTTAATATATTAATTTTATATCTCTCCACTTTGATAAGCTTGGTTAGCTCGTATGCCAATGATCTGGGTCTCAATTTATGTGACGCAGAACTTTCATTCAATCTTTAAGATTTTACTAATATTCCATGCACATTCTGAGAAAAAAATTAATATATATGTTCTTCGAATGGAGATAAATCTGGAAGTAAAGTGTTTACCACACTCCATCTATATCGTCCGTGCTTTTACAGTAATGTGTTTAAAAACAATTCCAGTAACATTAAGCTCATTATACATTTAAGGAAGCTAGATACACCTCCTACATACGCACAAAATTAGTCACTTTGATTTCCTTTAAGCCAAATGAACTATATTTGGCTCAAATACAGTTTTTACAACTGTAAAATGACGATGGGTAAAAAAAAAAACATTGTGCAGAACCTAGTATGATAAGCCCAATTAAGCTCAATGCATTTCTAAAACACACGCTCCCAGTTAATACTTGATCTATTGTTGGAGGTATACATATGTAATAAAATATATCAATTGAAGGATTTGTGTTTTATTTACACACATCGCAACGGGCATTTAGTCTTGAGTATTAGATGAATCGATAAAGGACATAAACTCGTACAAATCTCTCAGCAAAAAATGTAATACAAATTTTGATCTGAACTCAACGTATTTGCTTATTAATATAAAATTTGTTGAACATAAAAATCTAATTACCGTCATATTTTACCGTAGGACCAACGAATCAAATTATTTCCATATTAAAAATTTACCGCTCGAGTTATGATAGATAACTGGAGATCTATCAGATTGTGTAAAAAATACCTTAGAAAAACATAGCATTTATTTTGAAAAATGATTACATACTGAAACTACTCCTACAGTAAATACTCTATTTATTAATACTACTATTTTTGAATATGAAAGCTAAAAAAATTTTATCCTTCCGATTATCAACAACTGCAAATTATTTTCAAGGATGCTAAATCTTATATTCTCCTAAATTGTATACAAAATAAGATTCGTTTTTCGTACGATGATACAACTGAAACATCTAAATTGTAAGCTGAATTTTTAATCGTGATAAAATATTAGCTCAAACTCAATTCTTTCATCAATTCTTATGGATCTCTTTTACTACTATATTTTGTCTATATTCGAGAAGTATTCGAATGATGGTAGCTTTCGACATCGGTTGGTCAGTTAGGACGCCAACAGAAATATATATAGTTTAAAGAGCTTGAGGTGCGCTGTTACCAAAAGGCCTAGTTGGGTGGCTTTTGCCTCCCCTCTACTACTAACAACAACTTTTGACATAATTCTAGAATGATAACACTTGTAGCGAGACACACTGTGTAAATAAATATGAAAGATTTAATTTTTTATCGAAATAAATATAATAAAATTTATGTAAATAATGAATGTATTTTCTTAGAATTATTTTCTTTTATCTATTTCTGTTATCATTACATGTATAATTTTGTATTTTTGATTTCAGTTCTTTGATTATATATTGTCTCGAACGATTCGTCTATAAATATACATCCCCCATAGGTTGTTTTTCATTTATAAATCGGTAAAAATAATATTTTTAACTGGTTTCGTTTGTAAACAGTACAGATTTGTTATTTTCTAAATATTAATAACCTTTTATTTGTTGAAACCTGGGAGACGAGGGATGTCTAAAACTTTTTTACTCGACTTGCCGAAAACCAAAATTCTGTTCGGGTTACACCATCCAAAATCACTGATCTTCTCCAAGACTATAAAACGACGTAAATATTGAAATTTTTTAGCTAAGAAATTTGGGTTTATTTCTATTAATGATTGGTTTAAGATAGAATGGACAAATAACTTATGTAAAACCGTTTTATTTTATATTAGATTCAAAACAGTAGTCTAAACTAAACAATTATTTTCACAACAGAATCTAGAAAATTGTAATTACTTTAGTAATGATGAACATGTTTACTTGATTTTAAGTTTTAAATAATTTTCGAATAAAAAATTTCTCATTGGAGAGTCCTGAAGAAGTCAACAACGTTGATGAAACGATGACAATAAAATAAAATATTTTTACATAAGTTATTTGTTGAGGGGGGCTAAGATGGCGAATGTAAAGGGAAAGGGGCCAAAATAATAAATATTAAAAATTTTACAGTTTGTAAAATTTTTCTTTTTTGTTTCAGGTAAGCTTACAAGTCATGAACAACAGCAAAATATTTTACGTAAGATAAAATTATTTATATTTTTAATATATTTACAATCTTTAATTATAAACAAACAAAACAACATTGTACAAAAACTACCAAATCTCATCGATACATACCATCCTTAAAATTTTTGTTGCATTGGGTTGGTGAGATTCTGGTCTTTATCTGGGCATGAGATATGCATAAAGCAGGTACACATAACCTATAATAAGTTAAATAGTGTATTTTATAATTTGAAGTAAGTATGAAAAATTCAGGTCGTCTCGGTTTTCTTTTTATTTGAGTATACTGTGTTTCGTGATTTTTATACGCTAGTACGATATTACCACCACCCCTACATGTAGATTTATTATAATGACTATCATCTATATAACCGCACAACATTTCACCAGTTGAGTCGTGCATAAATAAATTAATAAAAATAAATATGGGTTTATATATTATATTTTTTTATATACCTATGTACTTATTTTTAACGAATTTTCCTTTGTAGGGATATAAATAAACTGTAAGTTTTCTAATAATGATGGAAGTCTTGCACATAGAACAGGTTACATTTAATTGGGTGTAACTGAATAACGTAAAAGAAATTTCGATCACAAGAAAAAACGAGAAATATTTCGTATCATTTTATGAACATCTTCTCTATTAGTTGAATCAGAATTTGATTATATCATGAGTTAACAATAATAATTTTACGACCGTAGATATCTCGGATTCCGACATAAGCGTCACTGCTGAAACTTTTAATAATATGAAAAACTGAGAAACGGAGAGTTTTGTAGAGCGATCTTTTAATGATTAATGAACAGAAAAGGGCAACGATAAACTTAATAAAAATCGCCAATAAATTTTATCTGAATTAACTTATTTTGTCAACCTGTGAAATGTTTAAAAAACCTTTTATTTCTTAGTCAGATTTAAAACTAGGAAAATACTGGAAACTGGAAACTTCCATATTGAAATTTGTATTAAAACTTAATTCCGGCCGTCTAAGGTCCATTATGTTTACCTATAAGTGACTAGTGGCTGACAATTCAACTTCTTCATTTATTTTGAAAAGCTGACTGTATTTATGGTATAACAGCTTTTAACCACAAATTTTTATAAACTTTACCGCCTTATCATTTTTTTCAAACTGAAGCTGCTACCTTTTAAACAATTTATCCAAAAAAAAAACTTTCCTGTCTAATTATATTTAAAAAGGAATTTGGTAAGTTTACGCAGCTTTAAGTTTTAAGTTGTAAGCAGTATTTTTTTTGTGGCTAGTATTAAATTTGCCGTGTATACCTTTAAGCTGAATCTATATATTTGAACGCCCAGTGAGCGAGTGTATTTGGTTTATAAGTCTAACATTTGTATTATTTAACTTAACTTATGTTGAACAAAAGTAGAGCTTTGTAAAAAAGCTTTATACTTCAGTAAAAAATTTAAAACGACTGATGTTTGTATTATATGTATTTACTCTTTAAAAGTGGAATATCAAACTTTTTTCATAAAAATAAAAAATTCATTGAGTGTAAGTACAGTCAACTGCAAAAAAAATTCACCGACATGAATATTTCTTATTTAGATAAAATTATAAAATACACGATTTTTGAGGGGTACTTATTTTTGCCGCAAAGGTTAAAATGAAGCTAATTAATTTATATAGGAAATAATACGTTTTGCTCTCTTATTGTACGTAAAAATCAGGATAAAAATTTGGATTCATCCTCCAAATAGTCGATGTTACGTTTGAAAACGTAAAATATTCAAATATCAATGGAAAAAATTCCAATTTTTGAATACAATATTTGGGAACTGCCTATCTTAGACTGGGTGCAAATTGAGTGCTTTGTTTTTATAATTAATTAATTATTAATGTATATTAAACAAAGTCCCCCATCTCAGTTAGTCCCCGATAAATTCAAAATTACGTATTTTTTGCTTTCACCAATAGATAGAGTTGTTAAGTTTTTATGTTTATTAGTTGGAATATAACGAAGCAAACACTGTAGCCGGAGATTGAATTGGCCGTACGCCTGAAAAAATAAAACTAAAGATGGAGATTCCTTGCTGGCGAAGCGAGCTTCTTAGGGTAAAGGCTTTTTAGGTTAATTTCCTAGCAAGGGAAGATAATATTTATGCCGAATAAAAGACAGATGCTGATACATCTCTTTCTGGAGACTAAAAATTTCTTCTCCCCTGTTTGTATTCGGTGTAAGCGTTTGAAGAAAAAGCAACAAATTAAACTCAGTATTATTACACGCTAATTTTAATGTTTTTTAGTGTATTATTAAACTATTGAAATTAAAATGCTTTTAAAAATATGGTGGAAGTGATTGGAGCAAATTTGTATTATTTTTATATGACGAAAATATTCAAATTTATATTAAGAATTAATAAAAACCTTTTATGAAATACAATTTTAATTCCAATCAATCGATATAAAAGTAATTAGTCAAGACAGTGTACCTTTTCAAATCTAATGAATTATATAAAATCCGGAACCTTTTTCGGTCTTCAGACCTGGATATAAAATAAAATTCATGAATCGAATTATGAGTATTTGTAAAAATATGTAAATAATAAACTAACAATATAAATAAAATATCCATCTACTTCAGTTTTTCGACAAATAACTGAAATAAATATAAATTAAAAAATAAATATGAAGCAAACCCATCAGCATGGTGAACATCAAATGGGTTATATTAAATGGTTTATTGCTGATGTTTATTAAATTTATTCTTGGAGAAAGAGTATAGCAATTATTTTATTTTTTATTTGTCTATATAAAAATTCAATTTTCTCAAAGTAAAAACTAAGAGTAAGTGGCTGTGCCTTCGTAACCACCGTCTACTTAAAGGGTTAAAGTCTTGCTGCAGGGTGCCAGGAAAAATAATTGTTTAAATCGATTTATACTTAAAAAAAATTAAATTTGCAAATTAAGTATTGCAATTTTAAGCCAATGTTTTTTAACAACTGTAAATGTTCTATAAGCAGATATAGCTTAAAAGTCTTTTAGGAAAATAAACAAAACACTTTTTTACGATTGGGTAAGTAGTTTTACAGACATTGCATGCATTTTGTTCAGAATATTGGCCTCGGGGCGGGATTTCAGTCGATATTTTAAAAACTATACGATTTTTTCAATTTTTTAAAGTGTTACTCCATGAGAAAACTATGAAAAATTGTTTCTCTAATATCGATAAAATTATGTTATTAAGAGAAGTTTAATATACAGGTTACAAAAATAAACATTTAACGATTAGTGGTTTAGTTTTTGATATATCGTCTGAAATCCGATTCTTGCTTCAATATTTGAGACAAATTTCAAGTGATATCTCGAAAACTAGCACTTAATTTATGGTTTTTTTAAATCTCATTTAACTCAAAAACCTGAAAACAGCAAAAAAAAAACTTGTAATATTTTTTATAGCATTACAAAAAACGTTTTGTAATCAGTGGTAAAAAAACTGTAAAAAATCAAAGAACTGTATCTTTTTGTAGAGTTTAGCTGACAATTTTCAGTAAAGATTTTCAAATAAAAGCAATAGATCTAAATAAAACAGTTAACTTCCAGTGTAAACACCGATAACACAATGTAAAAACCGAATCAAAACCGATATTGAAAGCATCAGGACTTTTACAAAGTAAAGTCACAGTCAGTACTTTTATAGGTGGCCGTCTGATAATGCTGTGTTCAGTTGTTGTAAATATATACTGTAGTCACTGATTACAATAGTAGTAAAAAAGTAACTTCAAATAATTAAAAAAACAAAACTAATGTATTCACTGATAAAAATAGCAGTGTCAGTCAACCGCGTTCGTTGTACCTAGACCTTTTGGTCCTCAGTAGCATCTTTTAGAACACTTTATCACCTGAAGTCAAAGATGCCTTCTTCATCTTATGCCTCTAATGGAGCTGGTTACTTCGTGCGTATCCAAGCAACGACAGTGTGATCAACCAATCTCCTTTTTTAAATTATAATTATTTGATTAATTGCTGCATGGATTCGAACCCGCAACCTCGAGTTTAAGTTGTCAAATGGGTAAAGGTATTATTAGTGGCTTTACTCACTTGGTCAATGAGTCGGCTATTAACAATACTTGAAAATACTTTTGACGCCGGTCGCGAAGACATTGCCAATAGTAAATATCTGTGCTTAATAAACCATTTCATTTTTTTCATGAATTTAATAATAATGTTTTTTTTATATTGCTTTTAAGTGATTCATATCCTTGAGGGATTTTATTGAAAAAAAAAAATATTGTTGTTTAAATCGAAGGTAAATAGGCGAAAGAAAAAAATAAATAATAAAAATTATTTTCATTAAAACCATATTCAGTTTATAAAAAAAGATTTCACTTCTAAAGTAACCGAAATAAAATATTGTATTCACACTATCATTTTGCATAAATCACAGTGAAAAGTTAATGTATTTACTTAATATTTATTTAGCAGCAAATTATCGTCACCGAAATAATTATACCCTTATATTTAAATACAATGGTACATACCTATATTAGTCGAGGAATTGAAGCAATGTACCATCATGTTTTTACACAGTAAGACGGATTTTAATGTGGTCTGGTGTGTTGGATTCTAGAGTTTTGTTAACTAATCTCTTTGTGAAGAAATCCCAAATTTAATTCGGACAAAAGTTTGGTATTCAACTTTTAACACCATTTGTTCTCCCAGTTCTTGGAATTCGTATCTTTAGTAGTTTTAATAGTCTTCTGACGTAGTTGTCTCTAGTCAGGATGCTTGGTGTTTCTTTAAGGGTAACATTCTTCGATTCTAATTCAGCATCTAAGTTTTAAATACATTGGAGATCGGGTTACATTGGGTGTTATTTATCAGCTCAAGCGCCTTTAAAATGAATGTTGTCTCGCATATAGAGACTGACTGATAATCTTTCAACAAAAATATGTGAGAGTCTTGAATATAAATATGATGGAGCACTCTGAAGTATCATTTTCTTGAGAGCGTATAATGCGGATATCCACTATATGTCTTTTAATTCCTGAAACAATTTCCAATGTGTATTGGCTGATGCGGTTTGTACGAAATACAAAAATATTTTTGTCTGGATTTACATAATATAATGTTCAGAGGATAGTCGTGACCACATGCAACCTTTCAGCCCTAAAACATGGTGTTCAGTACAAACAACTGTTACGGTAGTATAGTTCTTTTCAGTTTTTGAAAATAACAATTTCTTCAAATGTGTATGATATTGATCGTTCATCATTCTAAAGGACACTGTATTGTATCATGTTTGACATAATTTTTCTTTTTGTTTTTTTTTTGTTTGATATGGGTAGAATGCTATCAATCTGCAAGTTTCTATATGAAATAAATATATATTTATCAGTGCAGTCACATTGTATTCGTCTTTTGTATGGTATACATTTTCTTACAGCTGTCAGATTTGATGAGATATTTTACACCTGTAACTTAAAAGATGTACAACCTATTAAATGGTTTTTAAAATACAGTTTTTTTTTTATATAGAGTGTTAAAGAACATTTGTGTATTTATACATCAGGTGTTATGGGATCATATTATAGTAGTGGACCCTTGTACTGATACGCAGCATTATTTGTTGATCATAATTTAATATAGTGAGAAAAAACAAATCAACTCTATATAATTCTGAAACAACAAGCATTGGATTACATCTATCTTTTGCTTTTCTCAAGTTATACTCAAACGCAATTTTTTTGATGACAAGTATTTTTGTCCTGATAAGCATCAAGCATTGAATTACATCTATATTTTACCTTTCTCGAGTTATACTTAAACGCGATTTCCTCCCATGCATTTCTTATAGGGAGTTTCTTTCTCCAAGTGCTGTGATAGATTTGTATCCCAATATCTCTAGCTCTAATGCAGATAAAGGGTCCAGGCCTCCACTAACAGTGGTTTGGCTGTGCGTTCATCCTTTTTTTCATGACAAAATATTTAATGTATATAGATTTTAAGAAGATTGGACCAAGTAATCACGTTTCCCATAAAAACTTTGCCCAACTTTTTCAACCCCTTAAGGATAGAATTTCGAAAAATCCTTTCTTATTGAATCCCACTATTTGGTGTGGGACACCCAGTATTTCACCTGGAGCTTCCGATACTCGTGATGTGGCACCCGAAACTTCATGCCACAGTATATGATTACCACAGCACTCACATACTTGATAAAATGTGTATGGACCTCCAGAATGGTTCCCGTAGCTCCAGAATGAACGATACGAAACGCACACTTTAGATAATTGACAGTTCGGTTTACGGCTATAGAGCAGAAATAAATAAATTTTAGTATGAATTTCAAATTTATGAAATTTTCTCCACTCGAAGTTTGATCACTCGTGTTCTAATGAACACAGAGAATTTTGTTTTGATCTAAAAATATTCAGTGATTCAAGACCAGTCTGTGCTATTAAAAACTGCAATATGGATAATTGATTGAGATGGAGGCGACCAAGTCGCGGATATATAAATAATGTACCGCATATACGCATATCATATCATTGATAAATATACTTCTAAAAATTTTTATTTGTTTTAATTAAGATACTTAAAATTTTTTTCCTCTACGAAAATTCTGAAAAACTTGAAATTGACGGGCATTTATTTTTTTGTTACTTATTATTATTGGAGGGTCAAAAGGAAATACAAAATCTATTTTATCCAACATGTGACAAAACAACAATTTTACAAGAAAAAAGCTACACTAATTATAATTAAGATGCATTTAAATTCTGAAAAGTATTTTTCCTTAATTTCAACAGGATTTTTATTGAACAGGAAGTGTTTCAACTGAAATAAGTTGCGTATTGAAAATGTTGCTGATATCATTATGAATTTAAAACAGTAATTCCGTAAATGGCTGTCAAAGCTACGCTTTTATCGAGAATATACAAATCAGGTTCGAAGACAATAGTTATTTAATATCGTTAGAATATAAAATCGTTAAAAGGGCCATGAAGTAGAGCAACATAGCATTTTCTTTTCGAAATCAATCTATGGTAGATTCGATTTAGAAGTTAATAGAAACAATAATTCTTATGTGCCTATTGTCAGAAAATTTCAATTTGGGAAAGTTTTATGTCTCACCTTGTATTTTCACATATGTTTTTCCAAGAGAGAATTATTATCATAGTATTCTTAAATCTACTCTAGTATTTTTTAATCAATATTTTCTTTCTGGTGATTTTTTTGTCAATACTTAATTGAATTTTACAAAAATATTTTCAAAATATATATATTAATAAGTGAAACAAAAATTTGCAACCCTTTTTACAAAAATTGGGCGGAGTATGAAATTTGGATATTTCGAATATTTTTTCAGAATTATGCATCAAAAATACATTAAAAAAATAAGAAAACATTACACACACTACCATACCCACTATTTATTTCAAGTCACGAATTACTAGTTTGTTAAAAGGCAGTGACATTCACTTTTGAATGATTATGATTGCATTTCGATCAGCTGTGCCGGGACTCAAGGCCAATTAAATTATCCAAAATTAAATTTTATATTTCAACTTTCAGTTTCTTATAATTGTTTAATATTTTCCAATGGGAAGCTAGGTGATTAGATTTCTTAGGTTTTTTATTATTGAAAAATAGAACAATCGTCTGAATGATCACCAATCAGGAAATTAGAGTCCTGTTTAGATATTTTATAAAGAAGTAAAAAGAATACGTAATGATTATTACAGTTTATTCATTGAATAGACTCAAATACTGTATGGTTTTCTCAACCAAGTCAATTATTTCAAAAGTTATAAACTTTTAAGTATTGTAGACATAAAGAGTTTTGTTCAATAAATGTTTACAAACATTTACAAATTAAACACATTCGTCATAATTGAAACTTACGTTAATTCAATGTAGATACACATCTGTACATACTTATATTATTATCTCTGCAGACTAGAATTTCAATTGTGATAACCAAGAATTTATTTTGTTAAATATGTAGGATATTTAAATATTTGAGTCTGTAGTGATAATGTTCACTTGAAACATACACATGTAATAAAACTAATGAAGTTCGTTTAACAAGTTCTTATCTGTTAATTCTCGCGTAAATCTCATTAAAACACATTACGATTGCATGTATAATGGGTTTAAAATATTTCGTTTTATACATTATTTTCAAATACGTTTTCTTCGATAACAAACAATCCTCTGGAAGAAAAGTTTGTATACATGAAGAAGTATCGTTAAACTTCGCTAATAAAATAAAAGAGAAATAAATTCATAAAATTAAATAATTTACGCCTTGTCCACCGAATCATTTTCCATTCAATAAAAAGGGGAAGTTAATATTCAAATACATTCATATATAATACACACATTCATACACAAAAACACATTCAAACAGGATTTTTGTTTAGGCAGAAGTTGTTAAGTTATACTATGATAGTGAAACTATTATGACAGAGGTATATTTAAAAATGCTCTCTGTTACACCGCTAAATTCTTTGGCATGTTTTAATTTATTTTTTCAAATTCACTCCGATTCAAGTTCAATAATTTATTTGAGTAACTGTTCTATTTATTAAAAATACAAATCTGAAACATTGCCAAAATGATCAAATCTATGTACTAAAACGAAAGATACAAGTCGTATAACTAAACGATTCGTATAACATACTATAAGATTATGGTTTTTCGATAATTTCGGAGAATTATAATAATTAATTATTGAAGAAAATGAATGCTAAAAAATTTCTTGAATAGTAATTATTTTGTGTATAATAATTTTGTCTAGACTATAAAATCAAGTAAAATGATTATTTAATTAAACTGAATGATGCCATTCATACTACGACCTCTTACCTATATTCTTTATTTTATAAAATAAATAAATTATATACAAATCATTCAATCAAATACGTATTGAATCTCTTACTGCGAGATAAAAAAGTGAACATTAGCATAAACCTTCTTCTAGTCATTCTAAATACTGATTGATTTTTGGTAGGGACATGTGAAGGTAGACTTGCGGTGACGGTAATTGAAAAATATACTTGTTAACATCGTTAACGCTTGTGGGCTGTCAATAATAAATAAAAATTGTAATAATAATAATTATTCATCTCACATTATTCTCTCCTTTTTTAGTTGATACAATAAAGTATATAGAATTTGTCAACAAATATTTTTTTCAATGATGTAGACACCTACGAAATTCTAACGAAGATCTCTATAATTTAAATGGGCCTAAACAGAAAAATTGACTGCAAAACAAAATTTAGGAGCATTAGAAATATGGAGACGTCTAAAAGATCAACCTTTTACAATTCAAAAACTTGAACCATTTCGATTTATCTAAATAAAATATTAAAATAAACGTTAAAACTTACATACTAAATATTAAAATCAAAACAACATACCTTAAAATCTATATCTTATTAAGGTGTAAAGGGTATAAGAAAAAATTAAAACAGATTTAAAACTAATGGTTTAAGATCCTTAATTTTAAATAATCATAATAAAAAATGAATAAATAAATAAAAGTTCTTATCTTATGAGGGAGGAAAGGGCCTTCATAAGAAGTGTCAAAATATAACAATAAAAATTGCATCCTGCAATGGTGTAAATGGCATTCATACGAGTACGTCATATGAGTACGTCAAATCTTATCTTATTACAAAGTATAAGAATCTGTTTTCAATTACATTCCTTCCTTTATAAGCATGCTAATTAAAATTATATCGATCAGAATGGATCTCAAATTGGATGAGAATGCAGATATGTGATACCTACAGAAGGTATAAATAATCAAAAAAGGAAGATATGATAAAGTTAAAAAAATAATTATAGAAAACATTATTAATCGTAATTTATTGATTCTCAATTTAATTTAAATAGCTGTGATCAATTAGACCATGTCGTCCGATTTTTATTTCAAATTAACCTACCAATTCTTATTCGAACTATTGCCACATTTTTGAACGTCAAACAATATTTCAAACTACTTATATTTTTGTATTTTCTCTTAAAATAAATTACTTTTATATTTATATTGTAAAGGAACCTAATATAAATGCATCAATTAAAAAGCACTTCAGGCAATTCTAGGAACTCTTCAGTCAAATCAAAGGTCACACTCAGAAAATATGAAATATATAGAGTCGTAAATCGGATAATAAGAATAAATAGGAAATATATTAAGTATTTTCCTTTTCCATCTAAAATAATTTCTAAAACTTTATTGACTATATAATTAACAGTAAAATATGTACCGAATTATTTTACTTTTACATTTATATTTATAAAACTAGTATTTATATATAAAGGATGATCCAATTGCAGTTTGAGAGGTTTGGAATCTTATAAATTAGACAGTTATGAATACTGGTGCTTATTTCCAATGTGAAATGATAGTTTGAAACGGCAAATGTACAATACCGTCGATCTGATATATTTATCAGGACGTTTGCAGGACGAAGAAAATACTGTATAATATTTGTATGTATTGTGTAATCAAAATTCAAAAACACCCGTTGGTTAGCTAAATGTTGCTTAACATTTGAGAAGTATAATCAGTACCATATGTTATACTATTATTTCGAAATCCAGGAAAATAATGTAAATAACGGGAACGTAGCCGGTTTTATACTTCCTCCAGTAAAATAATATGATACGTTAAACTGCCATGTTTAGATTGAGCACTGCAAATTTGGTTAAAAACATTATACTTACGTATTAAATAAACAGATAGAACAAATAATCCATGATACGATCCATGATAATCCATGCTATTATTTATAATTAATTGTTTACATCCTATAAAATAATCATCAGTGTGAATTAGCTTGTCGTAATGATTTTACAAGGAGACGTTACTCATTGCTAAATCTCCTCGGAGAATCATTACGACTAGCTAAGACATACCGATGATCACTAGTTTATAGGCGAAATGTGTTTTTATAGATAACAAAACATTTTGATTTAGGGAAATGTGGGCAAAAAATCGAAATTTATTCGAAAACTTCTAGAGTTGTCTTCATACATATACAATTCGTTTAATAGAAATATAACTGCATTTGGTATAGTTTTTTTAAATTAAAGTTAGGAAACTCAAATTTGGTTCACTCTATACATTTTATCTGGAAGAATATACCTGGAAAAAGATTTATCACATTTTCTTTTCATAAGTGCTTTTATATTATAGTAGATTTAAATTTTCAAACCTTGATGAGAATGTCTAATTTATTTTATAGTTGAAACTGATTAGTTTTTAGAAATTTCGATTAATATATTTCAAATATTGAAATAATACACCCACAAACTAACACATTATAGAATTATTTCGATGGTTCCGTAGAAAAATTACCCTGGTTACATTTCGGTATAATAGTAAATATAAAAATGCATGATACAATATTATTGAAAAGATTTATGTATATTGAAGATTACCATCTGAATAAAGAGTGTAAACCTGCTAATTCCATTTTTACGTTTATCATATCATTTGAAAAAGGAAAAACATGCATAATATAGCAAAAACAGCTACAGTCAATTGTAATTTTAAATTGGCAAAACTGATGAGCAAATCAGTCAAATTCATGATTGGACAAAACTCCGCTGGTAACTCCATCCAAATGGCCATTTAAATAGATAACAATTTCTGCATGGCAAGTGGCAGTTTTGCTAATTTAAAACTTTTAATGTAATTTTTCAGAATGATTTTTGTTTTTCCTTTAAATAAAAAAAAAGAAGTTATTTCCTCAAACCAATATTACGCGAAATATAAACCTATTAATTAAAAAAATTTAACCCCTAAACTGTATAGCAAATAAACATTCGCTAATTAATTTTTTATAATTTTCGAATATGATTTATTGAAATGTACTTCTGCATCGTGTTAGTTTTATTTACAGTTTGGTATCTATGAATTTGACTTTGGACTAGTTACAATATTATAATTCTATGCGGAATTGATAAATTAATCTTTCAACTCAGGAAGTTTTTCTAGTATATGGCAATTTTGATTCAAAATTTTTTCCCAAAACCAATTATGTTGGTTAGAAATGGAATGACGTGGCAATCGAAAATTTATGGTAAGATCTTATAATGAGATTGTTGGGAGTATTATGGCTCGATTAGCTTTTATCGATGCCTACAAACGAGTCCTATTATAATAATAATAAATAGTAAAGTAATTATGTGAATCTGTCTCTGTTCTCAGATTTACTCTTCTATAACAGGAGCCATCTACAATATGATTTTATGGTTGGTATGCACCATTTGTTGTAACCGAAAATAAGCGCTTACTAAAGTCCGTTCAATATAATTTTAATTGAATAAAATGCAGCTTAGCGTCAACTCTAGAATAATCATTGCAAACAAAGTATGTAATCCTACTAAATTTGGATCAAAGTTTTCAAATATTTTGTCAAAACAAATAAATCTATAATGCATTTAAAGATAGTAAGGGTCTGTTCATCATTTTTCATAGAAGGGTTAAAGTAAGCGAATCGATAGTATAAAAAATGAAAAGTTTTACCCAAAATTAGTGGATTTCAAAAAAAAGTTCACTCAAATCGGTCAAAGTTTGGCCAAGATATCGGAAAAATAATTTTTGTGAATATTATGACGTCACCAAAACTACAAAAAATTAATTTTGCTCTATTATCCTCAATTTTTAACCAATTTTGGCAAACAAAGTATGTAATCCTACTAAATTTGGGTCAAAGTTTTCAAATATTTTGTCAAAACAAATAAATCTATAATGCATTTAAAGATAGTAAGGGTCTGTTCATCATTTTTCATAGAAGGGTTAAAGTAAGCGAATCGATAGTATAAAAAATGAAAAGTTTTACCCAAAATTAGTGGATTTCAAAAAAAAGTTCACTCAAATCGGTCAAAGTTTGGCCAAGATATCGGAAAAATAATTTTTGTGAATATTATGACGTCACCAAAACTACAAAAAATTAATTTTGCTCTATTATCCTCAATTTTTAACCAATTTTGGCAAACAAAGTATGTAATCCTACTAAATTTGGGTCAAAGTTTTCAAATATTTTGTCAAAACAAATAAATCTATAATGCATTTAAAGATAGTAAGGGTCTGTTCATCATTTTTCATAGAAGGGTTAAAGTAAGCGAATCGATAGTATAAAAAATGAAAAGTTTTACCCAAAATTAGTGGATTTCAAAAAAAAGTTCACTCAAATCGGTCAAAGTTTGGCCAAGATATCGGAAAAATAATTTTTGTGAATATTATGACGTCACCAAAACTACAAAAAATTAATTTTGCTCTATTATCCTCAATTTTTAACCAATTTTGGCAAACAAAGTATGTAATCCTACTAAATTTGGGTCAAAGTTTTCAAATATTTTGTCAAAACAAATAAATCTATAATGCATTTAAAGATAGTAAGGGTCTGTTCATCATTTTTCATAGAAGGGTTAAAGTAAGCGAATCGATAGTATAAAAAATGAAAAGTTTTACCCAAAATTAGTGGATTTCAAAAAAAAGTTCACTCAAATCGGTCAAAGTTTGGCCAAGATATCGGAAAAATAATTTTTGTGAATATTATGACGTCACCAAAACTACAAAAAATTAATTTTGCTCTATTATCCTCAATTTTTAACCAATTTTGGCAAACAAAGTATGTAATCCTACTAAATTTGGGTCAAAGTTTTCAAATATTTTGTCAAAACAAATAAATCTATAATGCATTTAAAGATAGTAAGGGTCTGTTCATCATTTTTCATAGAAGGGTTAAAGTAAGCGAATCGATAGTATAAAAAATGAAAAGTTTTACCCAAAATTAGTGGATTTCAAAAAAAAGTTCACTCAAATCGGTCAAAGTTTGGCCAAGATATCGGAAAAATAATTTTTGTGAATATTATGACGTCACCAAAACTACAAAAAATTAATTTTGCTCTATTATCCTCAATTTTTAACCAATTTTGGCAAACAAAGTATGTAATCCTACTAAATTTGGGTCAAAGTTTTCAAATATTTTGTCAAAACAAATAAATCTATAATGCATTTAAAGATAGTAAGGGTCTGTTCATCATTTTTCATAGAAGGGTTAAAGTAAGCGAATCGATAGTATAAAAAATGAAAAGTTTTACCCAAAATTAGTGGATTTCAAAAAAAAGTTCACTCAAATCGGTCAAAGTTTGGCCAAGATATCGGAAAAATAATTTTTGTGAATATTATGACGTCACCAAAACTACAAAAAATTAATTTTGCTCTATTATCCTCAATTTTTAACCAATTTTGGCAAACAAAGTATGTAATCCTACTAAATTTGGGTCAAAGTTTTCAAATATTTTGTCAAAACAAATAAATCTATAATGCATTTAAAGATAGTAAGGGTCTGTTCATCATTTTTCATAGAAGGGTTAAAGTAAGCGAATCGATAGTATAAAAAATGAAAAGTTTTACCCAAAATTAGTGGATTTCAAAAAAAAGTTCACTCAAATCGGTCAAAGTTTGGCCAAGATATCGGAAAAATAATTTTTGTGAATATTATGACGTCACCAAAACTACAAAAAATTAATTTTGCTCTATTATCCTCAATTTTTAACCAATTTTGGCAAACAAAGTATGTAATCCTACTAAATTTGGGTCAAAGTTTTCAAATATTTTGTCAAAACAAATAAATCTATAATGCATTTAAAGATAGTAAGGGTCTGTTCATCATTTTTCATAGAAGGGTTAAAGTAAGCGAATCGATAGTATAAAAAATGAAAAGTTTTACCCAAAATTAGTGGATTTCAAAAAAAAGTTCACTCAAATCGGTCAAAGTTTGGCCAAGATATCGGAAAAATAATTTTTGTGAATATTATGACGTCACCAAAACTACAAAAAATTAATTTTGCTCTATTATCCTCAATTTTTAACCAATTTTGGCAAACAAAGTATGTAATCCTACTAAATTTGGGTCAAAGTTTTCAAATATTTTGTCAAAACAAATAAATCTATAATGCATTTAAAGATAGTAAGGGTCTGTTCATCATTTTTCATAGAAGGGTTAAAGTAAGCGAATCGATAGTATAAAAAATGAAAAGTTTTACCCAAAATTAGTGGATTTCAAAAAAAAGTTCACTCAAATCGGTCAAAGTTTGGCCAAGATATCGGAAAAATAATTTTTGTGAATATTATGACGTCACCAAAACTACAAAAAATTAATTTTGCTCTATTATCCTCAATTTTTAACCAATTTTGGCAAACAAAGTATGTAATCCTACTAAATTTGGGTCAAAGTTTTCAAATATTTTGTCAAAACAAATAAATCTATAATGCATTTAAAGATAGTAAGGGTCTGTTCATCATTTTTCATAGAAGGGTTAAAGTAAGCGAATCGATAGTATAAAAAATGAAAAGTTTTACCCAAAATTAGTGGATTTCAAAAAAAAGTTCACTCAAATCGGTCAAAGTTTGGCCAAGATATCGGAAAAATAATTTTTGTGAATATTATGACGTCACCAAAACTACAAAAAATTAATTTTGCTCTATTATCCTCAATTTTTAACCAATTTTGGCAAACAAAGTATGTAATCCTACTAAATTTGGGTCAAAGTTTTCAAATATTTTGTCAAAACAAATAAATCTATAATGCATTTAAAGATAGTAAGGGTCTGTTCATCATTTTTCATAGAAGGGTTAAAGTAAGCGAATCGATAGTATAAAAAATGAAAAGTTTTACCCAAAATTAGTGGATTTCAAAAAAAAGTTCACTCAAATCGGTCAAAGTTTGGCCAAGATATCGGAAAAATAATTTTTGTGAATATTATGACGTCACCAAAACTACAAAAAATTAATTTTGCTCTATTATCCTCAATTTTTAACCAATTTTGGCAAACAAAGTATGTAATCCTACTAAATTTGGGTCAAAGTTTTCAAATATTTTGTCAAAACAAATAAATCTATAATGCATTTAAAGATAGTAAGGGTCTGTTCATCATTTTTCATAGAAGGGTTAAAGTAAGCGAATCGATAGTATAAAAAATGAAAAGTTTTACCCAAAATTAGTGGATTTCAAAAAAAAGTTCACTCAAATCGGTCAAAGTTTGGCCAAGATATCGGAAAAATAATTTTTGTGAATATTATGACGTCACCAAAACTACAAAAAATTAATTTTGCTCTATTATCCTCAATTTTTAACCAATTTTGGCAAACAAAGTATGTAATCCTACTAAATTTGGGTCAAAGTTTTCAAATATTTTGTCAAAACAAATAAATCTATAATGCATTTAAAGATAGTAAGGGTCTGTTCATCATTTTTCATAGAAGGGTTAAAGTAAGCGAATCGATAGTATAAAAAATGAAAAGTTTTACCCAAAATTAGTGGATTTCAAAAAAAAGTTCACTCAAATCGGTCAAAGTTTGGCCAAGATATCGGAAAAATAATTTTTGTGAATATTATGACGTCACCAAAACTACAAAAAATTAATTTTGCTCTATTATCCTCAATTTTTAACCAATTTTGGCAAACAAAGTATGTAATCCTACTAAATTTGGGTCAAAGTTTTCAAATATTTTGTCAAAACAAATAAATCTATAATGCATTTAAAGATAGTAAGGGTCTGTTCATCATTTTTCATAGAAGGGTTAAAGTAAGCGAATCGATAGTATAAAAAATGAAAAGTTTTACCCAAAATTAGTGGATTTCAAAAAAAAGTTCACTCAAATCGGTCAAAGTTTGGCCAAGATATCGGAAAAATAATTTTTGTGAATATTATGACGTCACCAAAACTACAAAAAATTAATTTTGCTCTATTATCCTCAATTTTTAACCAATTTTGGCAAACAAAGTATGTAATCCTACTAAATTTGGGTCAAAGTTTTCAAATATTTTGTCAAAACAAATAAATCTATAATGCATTTAAAGATAGTAAGGGTCTGTTCATCATTTTTCATAGAAGGGTTAAAGTAAGCGAATCGATAGTATAAAAAATGAAAAGTTTTACCCAAAATTAGTGGATTTCAAAAAAAAGTTCACTCAAATCGGTCAAAGTTTGGCCAAGATATCGGAAAAATAAATTTTGTGAATATTATGACGTCACCAAAACTACAAAAAATAAATTTTGCTCTATTATCCTCAATTTTTAACCAATTTTGGCAAACAAAGTATGTAATCCTACTAAATTTGGGTCAAAGTTTTCAAATATTTTGTCAAAACAAATAAATCTATAATGCATTTAAAGATAGTAAGGGTCTGTTCATCATTTTTCATAGAAGGGTTAAAGTAAGCGAATCGATAGTATAAAAAATGAAAAGTTTTACCCAAAATTAGTGGATTTCAAAAAAAAGTTCACTCAAATCGGTCAAAGTTTGGCCAAGATATCGGAAAAATAATTTTTGTGAATATTATGACGTCACCAAAACTACAAAAAATTAATTTTGCTCTATTATCCTCAATTTTTAACCAATTTTGGCAAACAAAGTAAGTAATCCTACTAAATTTGGGTCAAAGTTTTCAAATATTTTGTCAAAACAAATAAATCTATAATGCATTTAAAGATAGTAAGGGTCTGTTCATCATTTTTCATAGAAGGGTTAAAGTAAGCGAATCGATAGTATAAAAAATGAAAAGTTTTACCCAAAATTAGTGGATTTCAAAAAAAAGTTCACTCAAATCGGTCAAAGTTTGGCCAAGATATCGGAAAAATAATTTTTGTGAATATTATGACGTCACCAAAACTACAAAAAATTAATTTTGCTCTATTATCCTCAATTTTTAACCAATTTTGGCAAACAAAGTAAGTAATCCTACTAAATTTGGGTCAAAGTTTTCAAATATTTTGTCAAAACAAATAAATCTATAATGCATTTAAAGATAGTAAGGGTCTGTTCATCATTTTTCATAGAAGGGTTAAAGTAAGCGAATCGATAGTATAAAAAATGAAAAGTTTTACCCAAAATTAGTGGATTTCAAAAAAAAGTTCACTCAAATCGGTCAAAGTTTGGCCAAGATATCGGAAAAATAATTTTTGTGAATATTATGACGTCACCAAAACTACAAAAAATTAATTTTGCTCTATTATCCTCAATTTTTAACCAATTTTGGCAAACAAAGTAAGTAATCCTACTAAATTTGGGTCAAAGTTTTCAAATATTTTGTCAAAACAAATAAATCTATAATGCATTTAAAGATAGTAAGGGTCTGTTCATCATTTTTCATAGAAGGGTTAAAGTAAGCGAATCGATAGTATAAAAAATGAAAAGTTTTACCCAAAATTAGTGGATTTCAAAAAAAAGTTCACTCAAATCGGTCAAAGTTTGGCCAAGATATCGGAAAAATAATTTTTGTGAATATTATGACGTCACCAAAACTACAAAAAATTAATTTTGCTCTATTATCCTCAATTTTTAACCAATTTTGGCAAACAAAGTAAGTAATCCTACTAAATTTGGATCAAAGTTTTCAAATATTTTGTCAAAACAAATAAATCTATAATGCATTTAAAGATAGTAAGGGTCTGTTCATCATTTTTCATAGAAGGGTTAAAGTAAGCGAATCGATAGTATAAAAAATGAAAAGTTTTACCCAAAATTAGTGGATTTCAAAAAAAAGTTCACTCAAATCGGTCAAAGTTTGGCCAAGATATCGGAAAAAGTAATTTTGTGAATATTATGACGTCACCAAAACTACAAAAAATAAATTTTGCTCTATTATCCTCAATTTTTAATCAATTTTGGCAAACAAAGTATGTAATCCTACTAAATTTGGGTCAAACTTTTCAAATATTTTGTCAAAACAAATAAATCTATAATGCATTGAAAGATAGTAAGGGTCTGTTCATCATTTTTCATAGAAGGGTTAAAGTAAGCGAATCGATAGTATAAAAAATGAAAAGTTTTACCCAAAATTAGTGGATTTCAAAGAAAAGTTCACTCAAATCGGTCAAAGTTTGGCCAAGATATCGGAAAAATAATTTTTGTGAATATTATGACGTCACCAAAACTACAAAAAATTAATTTTGCTCTATTATCCTCAATTTTTAACCAATTTTGGCAAACAAAGTAAGTAATCCTACTAAATTTGGGTCAAAGTTTTCAAATATTTTGTCAAAACAAATAAATCTATAATGCATTTAAAGATAGTAAGGGTCTGTTCATCATTTTTCATAGAAGGGTTAAAGTAAGCGAATCGATAGTATAAAAAATGAAAAGTTTTACCCAAAATTAGTGGATTTCAAAAAAAAGTTCACTCAAATCGGTCAAAGTTTGGCCAAGATATCGGAAAAATAATTTTTGTGAATATTATGACGTCACCAAAACTACAAAAAATTAATTTTGCTCTATTATCCTCAATTTTTAACCAATTTTGGCAAACAAAGTAAGTAATCCTACTAAATTTGGGTCAAAGTTTTCAAATATTTTGTCAAAACAAATAAATCTATAATGCATTTAAAGATAGTAAGGGTCTGTTCATCATTTTTCATAGAAGGGTTAAAGTAAGCGAATCGATAGTATAAAAAATGAAAAGTTTTACCCAAAATTAGTGGATTTCAAAAAAAAGTTCACTCAAATCGGTCAAAGTTTGGCCAAGATATCGGAAAAATAATTTTTGTGAATATTATGACGTCACCAAAACTACAAAAAATTAATTTTGCTCTATTATCCTCAATTTTTAACCAATTTTGGCAAACAAAGTATGTAATCCTACTAAATTTGGGTCAAAGTTTTCAAATATTTTGTCAAAACAAATAAATCTATAATGCATTTAAAGATAGTAAGGGTCTGTTCATCATTTTTCATAGAAGGGTTAAAGTAAGCGAATCGATAGTATAAAAAATGAAAAGTTTTACCCAAAATTAGTGGATTTCAAAAAAAAGTTCACTCAAATCGGTCAAAGTTTGGCCAAGATATCGGAAAAATAATTTTTGTGGATATTATGACGTCACCAAAACTACAAAAAATTAATTTTGCTCTATTATCCTCAATTTTTAACCAATTTTGGCAAACAAAGTATGTAATCCTACTAAATTTGGGTCAAAGTTTTCAAATATTTTGTCAAAACAAATAAATCTATAATGCATTTAAAGATAGTAAGGGTCTGTTCATCATTTTTCATAGAAGGGTTAAAGTAAGCGAATCGATAGTATAAAAAATGAAAAGTTTTACCCAAAATTAGTGGATTTCAAAAAAAAGTTCACTCAAATCGGTCAAAGTTTGGCCAAGATATCGGAAAATTTATTTTGTGAATATTATGACGTCACCAAAACTACAAAAAATTAATTTTGCTCTATTATCCTCAATTTTTAACCAATTTTGGCAAACAAAGTATGTAATCCTACTAAATTTGGGTCAAAGTTTTCAAATATTTTGTCAAAACAAATAAATCTATAATGCATTTAAAGATAGTAAGGGTCTGTTCATCATTTTTCATAGAAGGGTTAAAGTAAGCGAATCGATAGTATAAAAAATGAAAAGTTTTACCCAAAATTAGTGGATTTCAAAAAAAAGTTCACTCAAATCGGTCAAAGTTTGGCCAAGATATCGGAAAAATAATTTTTGCGAATATTATGACGTCACCAAAACTACAAAAAATTAATTTTGCTCTATTATCCTAAATTTTTAACCAATTTTGGCAAACAAAGTATGTAATCCTACTAAATTTGGGTCAAAGTTTTCAAATATTTTGTCAAAACAAATAAATCTATAATGCATTTAAAGATAGTAAGGGTCTGTTCATCATTTTTCATAGAAGGGTTAAAGTAAGCGAATCGATAGTATAAAAAATGAAAAGTTTTACCCAAAATTAGTGGATTTCAAAAAAAAGTTCACTCAAATCGGTCAAAGTTTGGCCAAGATATCGGAAAAATAATTTTTGCGAATATTATGACGTCACCAAAACTACAAAAAATTAATTTTGCTCTATTATCCTCAATTTTTAACCAATTTTGGCAAACAAAGTATGTAATCCTACTAAATTTGGGTCAAAGTTTTCAAATATTTTGTCAAAACAAATAAATCTATAATGCATTTAAAGATAGTAAGGGTCTGTTCATCATTTTTCATAGAAGGGTTAAAGTAAGCGAATCGATAGTATAAAAAATGAAAAGTTTTACCCAAAATTAGTGGATTTCAAAAAAAAGTTCACTCAAATCGGTCAAAGTTTGGCCAAGATATCGGAAAAATAATTTTTGTGAATATTATGACGTCACCAAAACTACAAAAAATTAATTTTGCTCTATTATCCTCAATTTTTAACCAATTTTGGCAAACAAAGTAAGTAATCCTACTAAATTTGGGTCAAAGTTTTCAAATATTTTGTCAAAACAAATAAATCTATAATGCATTTAAAGATAGTAAGGGTCTGTTCATCATTTTTCATAGAAGGGTTAAAGTAAGCGAATCGATAGTATAAAAAATGAAAAGTTTTACCCAAAATTAGTGGATTTCAAAAAAAAGTTCACTCAAATCGGTCAAAGTTTGGCCAAGATATCGGAAAAATAATTTTTGTGGATATTATGACGTCACCAAAACTACAAAAAATTAATTTTGCTCCATTATCCTCAATTTTTAACCAATTTTGGCAAACAAAGTATGTAATCCTACTAAATTTGGGTCAAAGTTTTCAAATATTTTGTCAAAACAAATAAATCTATAATGCATTTAAAGATAGTAAGGGTCTGTTCATCATTTTTCATAGAAGGGTTAAAGTAAGCGAATCGATAGTATAAAAAATGAAAAGTTTTACCCAAAATTAGTGGATTTCAAAAAAAAGTTCACTCAAATCGGTCAAAGTTTGGCCAAGATATCGGAAAAATAATTTTTGTGAATATTATGACGTCACCAAAACTACAAAAAATTAATTTTGCTCTATTATCCTCAATTTTTAACCAATTTTGGCAAACAAAGTATGTAATCCTAATAAATTTGGGTCAAAGTTTTCAAATATTTTGTCAAAACAAATAAATCTTTAATGCATTTCAAGATTGTTAGCGTCTGGTCATCATTTTTCATAGAAGGGTTAAAGTAAGCAAATCGATAGTATAAAAAATGAAAAGTTAAACCCAAAATTAGTGGGTTTCAAAAAAAAGTTCACTCAAATCGGTCAAAGTTTGGCCAAGTTATCATTAAAACATGGTTTATTGTTAAAATCAATTTTTCACAAATTTCATTTTTAAAATCAAGTGTTTTATGTTATTATTAAACGTTTCAAAAATCTACAAATTAAGATTATTAAACATTTAACGAATGGATTAAGTCATCGGAAAAAAATTTGTAGACGAATTTCTTTTTTCTCTGTCTGTATTATAAATGCCTTAAAAAGTTAATAGGTCACCAACAAAAAGATCGCTACTTTTTTCGATAAAGAATAATTTTCGATTTGTTTAAATTACCTACTTGAATGAATCAATCTGCATTTTAAAACACGTTTACTTTAAATTGAATAATAAGTATACAACCCACATATTACTCAATATACAATTTATAAAGAGATTGATAAAACTTTTTTCAAACATATAGTTTTTGCAAAAAGGTAACTTCATTTTATAAAATCAATAAGCTAAGTTCACCTGGAACTTTAATTATACTTTGAAAACTTTTTTAAAAGTTTGCCAATGTTTATTTATTTTTAATATATTTTTGAAACTTTTATTATCTACAGAAAATCAATGATTCAAAAGTATGATTTTTTTTAGGTCTTAATTGAAATTTATGTTTATTGTGAACATTTCATGAATTCGATTTAGTTTCGTGAATGTTAAAACAAAATAGATTTTAACGGAAATGATTTAAAATTCTGTATAAAATATTTTTGCATTGGCACATTTTAGAAAATGTGGTTTCCCGAGTTTTCAAATTCAATCAGCTTGTTATTGTTTATAATGATTCTGATTTTTCTAAATCATACGTTTTTATCAAATTCGCACTGGAAGACCTGAAGTATTTTTGAGGGAACCGTGGAGCATTACTTAAATTTTTGTAGAAAGTTAACGTTTATCTATTCTCCTCCCACCAATTCATAAATAAGCAATGCATTTTAAAATGAAAAACTACTTATGATTAATTGAAGATAACTTCACCGTAAAGCTTTTTCGGATTTGGATATAGAATTATGAAAAATTCGTTTACTTTAAAAATCATCCAAAAATAAAAAGATTTTTTTTTTTTGCTTTTTTTGTCTTGGATAATTAAGATCTAAAAAAACCGAACGTATGACACATATTTAACAATTGGATGAATATATTTTAAGATATACCTAGCTTTGAGATATTTTTTCGGATTATCGATCTGAGAATACGATTTTAAAAAATGTCTCAAAAACTACCAACACCTTAAATCGTTAAATGGATGTCGTTTGTGTATTTTTAGAGCCAAAATCGTTTATGAGGTACAAAGTTTTATCAAAATTGGAGAAATAATATTTTTAAAATTTTCCTAAAGGTTACTTTTTAAAAAAAATCCAGAAATAAGTTTTATTTTCGAATTGAATAAAATTTCATTTGTTTAATAATTTTGAACCATTATTTTCAAACAATATTATTTTAAGGATAACAGGCCCAGTTTTTGAGATATAATCTCAAATTTTGAGCGGATGCTACTATTTCGGACAAATCGAAATCAATATCTCTGAAACCGCTCATTCGATTGTTGAAACTGTGTTATTTTATTGTGTCTTATGCACCGCATGTATTCTAGAAAAGCAACGAAGTTTCCTGGATAACTCTTGAATAGCTTTAAGAATTTTTAATAAAATCACAACAATTTATAAAAGTCAAGAATGTTTCATGACAAATTAAACAAGTATTTTTAGTACATTCAATTAAATTGAACCACTGTTCTTTCACCTGTTGACTTTGCACACCTTATAGACAATCCTGATCTACTACACTGGATCTTGGTTTTTCTTTTCTCTCTGAAAATATCTGGGTAAAAGATAATAATAATAATATAAAAAAAAATTTATAAAAATTTATTTTATAAACTTAAAAATATCAAGCCAGTTCTTAAAAATACACATCATTATTTTTAGTATTGTTTGTCTATATATTAAAGCCACATACACATGTGAAACATTTGTTCGTAACGTAACACCGATTTTTAAATCTGTACTATTACGTGTTATATGTTACTTGCTATGTGCAATGGTTTGCGATGTTGCGATGATGGTATGTGTTGTATAGCGTTCGGTCTGTTTACCAAGCAGTATACCTTCACTTTAATTATTTGTTTATATTGATAAATTTCAATAAATTGTATTGGATTTTGTTAGTCCTACGACATTTCAAAATATTTAAATACAATTAAAATAAAAATAAGTAACGGTTACATCATGTACAATTTCAAATGCGCAGCTTGTGAATTTCTTTGCAAACGTAGCGATATTGAGTCCACACTATACGTAATCTCACGTAGTAACATTTTTAATACGATTCAAACTAACCGACAATTTTTGACACGCGATGTAATATCGTTTTGCATCAACGCAACGCAACGTGTCAAAATCATGATGCAGCGTTACGTTATACGTGAATTCTGCACGTGTGTACGCGGCTTAAAAGGTAACCAATATAATGGAATTCATTTTCCTTTCAAAAATACTTAAATAGCTGCTTTTCATCAATAATAAATATTCTATCAAAACCAAAACAATATGAAACCTTTTTATTGAAAATATATATATTTTTCGAAAAAATGTTTTCGGGGAAAAAATTTTTTTAATTTGTTTTCTTGGTCATATCATTACTAAGAAGATTTAAATAATAAATTATGATTTCCTAAATAATATTACAAGCGACCCTTTTGACATTATAAAATAGACACGCATATAATTGAAATACATTTCATCGATTGAACGACAGGCTTACTGAATGAAAAATTCCCTAAAATAACTGAAGTGACATTTAAAAAACACTTAATTTCTTTTTTTTTTCTTTTTTGTATTGTATTATATACAATGTAATTCAGTTTAAAGTTTGTAACATTTAAAAATATTCGAAGTGGTGACAAAATTTTAATATTGATGCTGAAAAAAATAACTTTATTAGTCCATTTTAATGTGACATTAACAGTTAGTTATCAGAGTCAATTATTTTTAAGCATTGTATAAACTTGATAAAAGTTTTTCTCTCCTTTACGGTTGAACCCGTTGCGGTCACACCTTCAAATAATAGCGTAAGGGTCACATGTAGTCCAACAGTCCCCACACAGGAAAACAGTTCCTATTCGTGTCTTATTTGATTCATTGACTTAACTCATGTGCCAAATTTTAACTTAAAATTCTCTTTAAGTAACCCATAGTCTTTTTTCTTTCTTTTGGGGAATTGAAGTAGTTAAAAACAATAGGAATAAAACTAAAAAAAAGCTAAATTATTCAAATATTGTGAAATTTTTTATTTTTGCAATAGAAAAAATAACGTTATTTTACTCGGAAAACATTAAATTTTCTGGAAAAATTAGAAATTTAATAAATTTTGAAAAAAGTACATTTATTTTGTAATAATAGCTCCAAATTAAGGCTGGGGTCCACTGGATCCCATGTGACGGTAACGAGGTCTCTTAATTAACGGACGTGTAAGAGATCTGATTGCTTATTCACAAGCTTAGAAAAAAATTACTAACCTTATGTTAACATTTGATTAGCTTGTAGTTATTAGTAAAGGTAGCCAATTTACTCCCACTCTACTCATATATACGTATACACTCATACTGGTAAACGAGTATATTTTTTCACGAATTATTAAGCAATCTATTGAAATATCTTAATACCACAACGGTGAATATATATTTTTTTTAATTCAGAAATAATTGATGAATATTCTATTAGTTTTTTAAAAGTTTCTGACTGATAGTTTTTTTTATTATAATCGCGAACGTTACTTAAAACATGTACTCCTCATTGCTCGCAATGTAAATTATGCGAACTTGGACGTACAACCGACCTCGTGTTGATTTCGACTCATCATAATAGTTTTTAGCACTCGGTTGTTGTCGAAACAGCAATTGACCATATCACCAGCCAATTACTTGTATCGTTCCAAAAACTAATTTAATAGTAATACTGTAGGATCCCAAATAAGTCTATAAACAGAAATTAGCTACTAATAACAATGCAAAAACCAGACTGATTTAAATATTTTTTTGGGATTAAAAACCTTTCTTAAGCGACTAGTAACAATGCAAAAAACAGTCATTGTCAGTAACAGTTTTGTTGAAAATATACAATACAGAAAAAAAATTATTTCATTTTGATTCAATCATATTGTACCTGAAACATAAAATACGAAACTACTCTCTGTTAGTAGATATGTTTAATATATGTCTACTTGACCTGTCCAATTGACCATTCACTCACTCAACTATAACACAAATATTGAACGTATAAAAAAAATTGCTATAAATAGAATATGCTTGTTAAAATTTGGAGCAAAATATTATATATAATAACTGTAGGTAGATAGATTTTCAACTCTGTTTTGTTTAGCAATATGAAAACCGAAAATACTTTAAAAAAAATAGGGTTAGTGATGATTATTATATAACATAGCCCTAGCTGTTATCCATCCGCTTCGTTGGATAACTCTAACTTTATATATCAAGTTCACAATAAGATTTTGTTATTATACTCGATAAAGAAGAAAAAAGTATGAAAATAATATATTAAATTTAGTGAACAGTTTGTAATGCTCAAAATTAAATTGGATGCATAAATCTTTGATTAAGAAAATTTACTTATTATGATGCACTGCAACCGTCATATCACGCTGACAGAGCAAAATGAAAAAATTTTTTTTATAATATAATGTAGGTACCATAATTTCGTGCTTTTTAGGTGCTTTTGTAGTGTGAATTCATTTATTCAATTTAACCAAAATTACCAATAAAATCACTGCACTCATTCACTAATAAAAAAATATAATTTCAGGTAACAGTTACAATCTTAAAATGTCAGAAGTATTCAAAATTTGATATGTTCAAAATTAGGTGTTGCAAATTTAAGTTAGATGATCAAATTGGAATTGAATTATAAGATGCATTGCCGTTGTATCACGCCGGCATAGCGATTCTGAAATAAAAACTATCGTAATAAAATGTGCATATTAAAATTTAAACAAAATTAATAAACCAAAAAGCCTTTAAAAAACCAGTTGAAACAAAATTTCCAAGAAAATCTCTGAAACATGAATCACTGATGAAAAAAGTGTCTAGCTAGCATCTTGCACGGACTATTTTTGGTACACTATATTAGATCATTTTCGTCTGTACGCCATCAAGATAACTAAACGAATAGAGAACTCCAGACCTAAAAAGAGAGTTTAAGTTAATGAAAGACCAACTTTTAAATAATAATAGATAGAAGTAAAGTTCAAATACAAACATGTTCGTTACTTCAAAACTCACAACTATTAGACCAAAGTTCTCGAATGAACAAAATTGTTCAATTCTTTTAAGTATATCCATAATTTTTATACCTCAAAACATTGAAGAAAAATTTCAAATGTAAATAATCTAATTCGATAGCCTCATAACAAAAAAGCCCTATGACAAAAATTATTTATAGGAAAACCAGTATTCTATAAACTTTTAATTATGTTTAAACAAATTTATATTACGATTTTTAAATTAATTTATTATAACTAACAATATTATGTACTTACATTGAAAAATCGATCACAACAAACTATTCAATTTTCAATCATGTCCATTAAAAGCTCGCCGTGGTGAATTTGATGTTTCACTGCAAGATCAATAGCCTTGTATTTTATTGCATAAGTTATAGCCATAGCATCGAACCGAGAATCTTTTTTATAAAATTTATATATTAATAACTAACGAACGTCGCGCATTTTCGTCTGCGTAGTACCTGTTCTCGTAGGAATACCCGGATAAAAAGTACACTATGTCCACCGTGAGACAGAGTAGCTTCTCAACGGTGAAAGAATTTTTCAAATTGATCCAGTATTTTTTAAGCTTATTCGTTACACACAAAAATACATTCATACAAATGTTTTCACTTTATAAAATTAGTATAAATAAACATAAACTTATTTAAAAAAGTAATAAAAAATTTTTCATTTGGATTTGTTCCTGTTTTCGATGTGAGCCTAATGTATAAACATTTTCATGCGAACACCAATATATTTTCTTTGTTGTTCATTTAAGATCAAAGCGTCTATATAATTCTTCTCAAGTTCTATTTTTTCCAATTTTTCTTCATTATTGATATTTTGTGTCAATAAACTTTCTTTTTGTTCTTAAGGCCAGCCGCACATTTAAAAGTAACGGAGCATTTGCAAAGCATTTGATGGATAACAGTTTGCAGTACAGTATATTCTGACATGGCAACTGTACAAAGTTGCAATGCATTAGTTTCTCATTTGATTCTCTAGGTTAATAAAATTTTTGATTTGTTTGTAACTGTACTAAAAATTGTCACTTTTATCACAATATGGTGTAATTTTTACAAATAATACGTACCTAATTGCCAATACGTACGAGATCACACTATATTGTTTTTTCTTTGTTTTGCTGCGTTATGGCTTACCATGAATGTAGTACACTATCTGTTAATTACAATTTCCGTCCATTTCTTTTCTTGCTTATTCTTTTCTGCTAGTATCTTTGCATTAGTGACTGTTAAAACTTTATTTCAGTAAAAAATAATATTTGTAAATAGGAGGAGAGTCCGTAACAATGATAGTACCGTAATTGCGGAATCAAAATTTTTTATTGTATTTGGTAGTTACGAACAAAATGCACCTGACAAACTTTGATTTAATTACCGGAATTATGTGTAATTAAACTAAATGGTCTTAAAAATCAAGAATGTTTTTATTATTGTGGAGCTCCATAAATCGTACTATATTCGAAAGAACATTGTGTAATTGAAAAGAAAACAAATTGGCTTACGAGCTTAATTTGGATGAAACAGTTTGGCTTACCTGTGTTAATGGATTGAGAAGCTGTAAACTTTAAACATTACATGAAGAGTTTTTATTTTTATTTAACTTGTTTTGATGTATTCTTCATAACTATAGTAAGTTTGTCCAAATTGCTGGAAATATCTAGCATACTAACATAGTTTTATATTTACACATATTTCCGGCGATATTTGGGCAATCTTGCCAAGATATTTTTGAAGAATAGATAAAAACAAGTTAAATTTTAAAAAAAGTGTATCTTTACGTGGTAATGTTGAAATTTTACCATCTCTCACACGATTCAAACAGGCAAGACTGTTTCGATAAAATAAAGCTGATAAGCCATTTTTTTTTAAATAAATTACAAAGTTTCCTATCGATTAAGGTACGATTTATTGAGACCCGCAATAATGGTGAAACAGTTTTGCTTTTTAAAACTATTTGGTTAAATTACAAATGCTTTCGGCGAATTAAATCAAGAATTACCAGGCCAAAGTAACGGGCTTCCGGGCCAAAGGAAACTTTCATGATAGTAAATGTTTAGATACTCAAAAACATATGTCATATTATTGAAGTGAAACTCTTAATACGACTTCCAAGAAAGTTGCATAAAACGTTTAACGCTATCATGGAGGGGGTATGAAAGCACTGTTAAGTTAAACGTTCAACGCTCTTGCGGAGGGGGAATAGAAAGAGACAAGCTTGGTACTCTAACGCAAGTTTCAATTGTTCTGCACGAAGGAAGTCAACGCACTATTTTTATATTTTTCTTCTTTCGAGATGAAAACCAAAGATTTCGAATCGAATGCTAAAATCACACACATACACAACGAATACTGTAATGTTATGTATCCGAACTCTACGTATTATAAAATTTCTACAATAATGTATGGTTTACACAGGATGAGAGATCGGTTGAGTTTTTATACCGATTGGAAAAAAAGGAATTGTGAGTTTAGATTATTTGTGATTTTTGATTGAACATTTTTTTTTATTGATTGAAACATAGTATTCTAGTAGTAGGTATGGTATTATTATGATGTTATTTGAAAATGAAATTCAATTTGGAAAAAAATAAAACATGTTTTACATGTAATGTTTGTAGCTTTCATTGTGAGAAATATTGTTAAAGTAGAGAACAAATACTACAATTCATTGCAAAATGAATTTTGCAAGCGTACATTTTTACTGAATTGATTTTTAGAAAACAAATGAACTATTGATTTTTCAGTTCTTTGAAAAAGTTTATCAATCATACCAAACGGATGAAAAAAAAATAGAAAATAATGAATGTGTACAGATTGGTAATTGTTACAATAAACAAATTTTGCCTTCTGGCATTACCTCTCTCTTTCTATATATAACATACAACTTCTCAGAAAATTGACACAAGAAATGAGACCTCTTTAATCATGGCAATCTTTAATGTAACGTGAATTTGTTTTTCCTATTTTCGCCACAAATAACTCAAAAACTAATTTCCCCAATCTTATGGAATTTGGTATAAACAAACTTCTCATGAAAATGAAGGACGTATCGACTAGTTTTTTGGGGAAAACTCTTCGACACTTCTTTTTATTTCAACATTAGATTTCGTTTTGGATATTTGAGCCCAAAGAATTGGAAAAAAAATACAAGTTATGCACCGTTTTAAAGTTTCCGTTTATGTTTGCGTATTCAGCAGAACAAAGCAGAATTCGGTAAGAGGTTTCAAAGCCTTGAGCTATTTCTTCGAAATCATTTTTAATGTCCTTAATCCTCTTGTTTGCTTGTCGATTTCTTAAAATAGTTTTCTTCAGTAGCAATCTATTTTGCTTATTAATTATTGATTATTCTCTAAGGGCCCGTAGTATAACCAGGTAGACAGAACAGCTGTATTCGGATTACAATCTTTTTTTTAAATACACAATTTTATTTCAATCTAACGAGAATAGTATACTTTCTCATTTATTGTGATTAGGTATAAACCTGGAAAGTATTTATATAAGGAAGGAAAACGAAACAATAATAACACCTCCGTATGTGTTTTCATTTTAATAAGGTTATACGATCACTATACTATGCAAAACGCCGAATCAGTTCAATATGGGCCTCGTCTTGATTCATTACGCCTAGTCATTTCATTCTGTCACAGTCGCTTAGCCAACAAGGCTCTGCTCTTCATTCTCTGTTGTGCTGTAAGATTTAGTGTTTAGAATTATTTTAGGTATGGATAATTTTGTTACTCAGGTATGAATGTCCCACTGAATCCGTTGATCTAAAAGCCCAGTTTTTACCGGAAATTTATAATTCATTTATACTGACTTGGCTAATATTAGCCAGGTTTCTCTAAAAGTTCAGTCAGCTATGTGTACATGCCACCAACATGTTGACTTAGACTACGGTCTTTCATTGATCCGCGTTTTATTTAACGAAGTATTGTTCTGTTATTAAAACATATTCAATACAGTTTTAGTTTTTTCGCCACTTTAGTGAAATATAAAATGGCGGAAAAACAATATTGGAATATTTTAGTAGCAGCAGTCTCGTTCGTTAAACAGAACCTGGATCAACTTCAATTGTACTGCTCGGTAAATTACTTTCAAAGAAAAAATATGAAAAATGTTGAATAATTGGCAAATATTTTGAAAAACATTATAATTTATGCATATTAGAGTGTCTCTATTACCTTCAGGTATAAAGTAGATAACAGTAATATTACCTGTCTTCGTATGACAGTTTTATCCAGCTTTTCTATGAAAACAAATTGCCTTTGGCATTCTTTTTATACAAACTGCATGATCGTTTGAAAAATAAATGTTATTTTCTTCATTTGGTCGGAAGTTTCTATTCTTACGCTGTGAGAAATACAAAACACAAGCGTATTGTTTCCAGGATTCCGCACATCAACAATTTTTTTTTTGACAAATTTTTTTTAATATTAAATTTTTAACAGATGCATTAAGCTGGTATTGAAATTAAAAAGATTTTATGTACCCAAACTTTATTTCAAACAATTCCAAAATACATGTTTAATATCAATATGAAAAAATGTATTTAGGTGAGGTTCAAATTCATTACCTCTTTCTTATTTGATTTCCACCTGCTGATCTACGCCCTTTTACTCAACGGAGTCTTAATTAACAATTTAATACCTAACAATTTAAGATCTAAACACAAGCAGTTTTAAGTGTGCTCTAATCAACTAAACTACCTAACTGAAGATATATTAATACCTCATAGTTCTTCGTTTTCCAATTGTAATTTGTCTTTGTTGAAGAAGATCTGTTGTGTCAGTGTTCAGTGAGCAATGAAACAGACAGTGCAAATTAATCTAAGCATATTATTTTATTATCTTTTTTTATTTATAAGCTTTCAGATCCGAGAGCCGGTCGTTTAAAAATCTTATAGATTAGATTCATTAACATGTTTTGGTGAGTGGGTAATATTACTGTAAGTCGAGAGGTTGTTACCTCAAAGATTGTCCAATTGTACCCACATATATGCTACTTCCAGTAGGCGATTTCGAACACCATCTTACTTTATTAGATAATATTCTTGCAGACAAAATTTAACAATTTCGGAGGTGTTGACCCTTTGGTCTGTGGTTATACTATACACACACCAAAAATTGTCTAGTTTCTGATCCATAGGACTTTTATATGGACAGTTCTTCGATATATTCTATTTATTAGATTACTAAAATTCTATGTTGAAATTTTTTGCTGTCGTGATAAATAATTATTATTGTACTTGAACTTTGATGTCAACTAAAATTGATTATTTTGAAGTGTAATATTTTTAGTTGAATGAAAGACGGAGGTGAAAAGATGAGGTGTAGTAAAAAATACACAAAACTAACTAATATGAAACTCACCTGACGAGATATTTAATTTAACATCATAATAAAATTCTATTTACAAACAACCAATTCATTCAACAAACCAACGATATTCTGAACGTCTACTATACTTTGCTACTTGTTTATACAATGTATTATATTTAAACAAGCCGAGCAAATATGAACTTTAGGAAAATGATCAATATGTTCCTGCAGACTTTGATCTAGGAGAAATTTCGTTGTTATTGCATGATTTGATTTCTATAGTCGACTATCGGTGACACCTAGTACATTAGCCTTTTAATTCTTTACGATGTTTTATACCTTGGGGTAGTACAAGTTTACCTCGGGCAACTCATGTGTGAAGGAGATGCTAAAGCTTGTAAAACTAAATTAGAAGCCGGAATTACCAACGGCTTGCTACGCATAGCACGCAGATCTAAAAATTTAAGAATTTTATATCGTCGGCCTGATTCGTTAACCTGCTTACTTTGTAAAAACTATAAAGTGCATGGAATTATCTACCGTTTGGATTTTTATTTGGTAAACAGTGAGAAATACTAAGCACGATAAAATAAAAATTGCATTTTGACAACTAAATCATGCTAAATCCTTAGTTTGCACTGCTATTATTTCCCCACCCATGTGCCAGTATGCACCTTGGTAGATCGAAAATCAGTAAATTCAAGCTTGTTTACTAAACTAAATTAAATATTCAGTTACACCTTTCAACGTCTATAATAATGGTTATAAGGTTTTAATTATAAATAAGTGCCAGTACTTATTAAAAAACTTTGTCTATAAAAATTTATATTTTCCTAATACTCCAATATTAGTAATATTTGGCTACTAATCTGATACAATCAAACTCACCATTATTTGCAACTTCATCGAATAATTTTTTCGAATTTCACAACACACATAGTTAAAATCAACCATTTTTGGATTTTTTTCTACATTTCAAAATATCATTAAATATTCAATTTCGTTTTCGGGGGTTAAAAGATAAAGATCTGAGCAGGATTTTAAAAATTTATCGGTATTAATTTACAAGAATTTTACCATTTAATTTTAATCATGCATCATATAATGAATACTATTTTTAGGTAAATATTTTACAAAATGATAAATAAAGTAAATATTTCCACATAAGCGCGTTCACAGTTTATAAAGAAAATTTTCACTTTTAACTAAATTCATATAATATTATCTTCACACCACGTATGTAAGTAAGTATTTGTGTTCCGTTGAGTTAAGTGGTGTAAATATGAGACACAATAAGTTTTAGGTAAAATTGAGATATGTATTCGATATTACAGTTAATATTTGGGGGGTTCCAAATGACATTTGATATAAATAAATTAAAATTGATAGAATAACTTCTGTTATAATACTGCATTAAGCAATGGGATGCAGTTTAGAGTAGTAGCGATTTTAAGATGTGGATGCGTGACGGACCGTCTAAGCTACATTCGACAAGTACAGTGTAAATTGGTGACCAGTGTTATCTTATTGCATCGGGTAAATTTAAGACGGCTGCTGGGGCAAATGTGAAACAGCACTGGGATAAATTAGAAAAAATTTTGGACGTAAATATGTAGCGATATTTAGTTAAAGAGTTAAGTTACCTAGACTTTACATACCAAAAACGAAACCGTATACTGAAGATGGCCTACAAAAAGCACTTAAGTTAGACCTAAAATTTAAGTCTAATAGCCCTAAAATAATAAAGACTCTCTAAATTGCCAGGAATTCTCAAATACTGATCGCTATCAATTTTGATAAATGCACATTAAAATAATCACAAATTATTTTTTAAATAAGTTCGTAAGTTATATTACATTCATTTTTCAGCAGTGTTATGAGATAACATGTTTCTTTTTATATCTTGTCTTTGTTTTTACCCCAAAGGCAGAATAAAATTGAGACGGAATAAATACGTTTTCCTAGGCTAAACATTTGTCTAACAATATATTCTACATTCTTATATACTCATATACTCAAGTTAATTGATTAGTAACTCAATACATGATATTTAAATACACGAGTATCAATAAATGAATTGTTTTTAGAATTAATAGAATTCTCTAAATATACTATGCATGCAGTTAAAATATCATAAACAATACAAATATGTATTATAAGTATACCTTAATGTGTTTATTAGCTAAATTTGAGCTAAAATTGCGGGAAATCTAAACAATTTTTACAATCTATCTTTTATTTCAATCTGATTTGGTCCCAAATTTAACATAGGTCACGGGTCCGTTTAACTCAATTGGTCTATTTTGCTCATTCACGACTTTAAACCCACTTTTTAGATCTAGAAACCGCCACGAAGTAAGTTGAATCAAGAAAATTTGCCACTCGCTACCTTCTGTTGTTGTTGTTGTGTTATCTTGAAAATATGCAGACAGGCATATGGGCTTGGAATAATGAGGAGATTCTTTGAAAACCTCTACCAAAATTTTGTTACTGCGGTCCATCTGTGCACCCGTTATTAACATAGTACTAAAAATAATATACGTACGTACTCTGGCTTATTCATATATTGCATTTTAAAATTTGATTTCAAATAAAGTGAAAAACATAATCTATTTCTAACTTGTTACAAAACATTATTAATTTTTATATGAGGTAAAACTAATCATAATAATTCTCACGATTTTCACAAAAGAGCTATCCACTTATTATAGTCTATAAAGCCATTACATTTATATCACGCTTGATGGAAAATCTTATAATGAAATTTTATGTCAGCTTTGTTGAATTTTTTTATGAATGTAGAATATTATGTATGCCATCTTCAGTAGTTATTAGAATTAGAATGTTAAAATTTTAAAAGATAATGTAATAATTTATTATGATCTTGTTTTTACGTTTTAATAATAAAACAATACGAATAATTTTTACGTTACTCTTTACTTTTGAAGTCCAATTTTAATTATCAGAAGCTCTCTTGCAGTTGAACTTGAACGCTTTCTCTGTAAACTGTGTCATATTATTCAAATAAATATTTTACTGAAATCTCTTTTCCAAAAGCATTTTGATGAATTAATATTCAACAATTAAGTCAGGCACCCGATAAATATACAAGTTTGTGTCAATTTATATTGTTTCCTCTGGAGAGGACATTATTTCTAACTCACCACAACTAAAACCACTTCAGCTTTTTATTTAAAGTTTGTAAGAAATTCATCAACAAGCTTATAAGAATAGTTTGAAATTTTATCATAGTGTTTTGTAAGTAGTGAAAATTAAATATAAATAATTTAGTACGATGATAAAAGTGTTAGTGAACATTTATGTTGGTAGAATAAAAATTTAATTAAAATACAGAAGAAAAAGTGAAGAAAAAAAACAATTTAAAAAAGTTTCTTAAAGAAAATATCCTGCAAATGATATGACAGGAGGTTCTAATTGGCATTTAAACCGAATATTTTTAAACATTTACTCGAATATTAATAACACGCCTGATATACGACCTCCTCGTACCTTATATGTGTCTTTAATTAAATATAAATCAAAGTAAGGTAAAAAAATAGATTCCTTCATTATGCCGAAAAATTGATTACTTAAATCAAAACATGCATATCTCAAGAAATTCAGTTCAAAATAACATGTGAAATGCGCTTTAAAAATTTGTCCAAAACGGCTGAATTTTTATTGAAATTTCTAAAATAATTGTATGATTTTTATTTTTATTTCTGAAATAATTGTTTTTAATATAATACAATCGAGTAGAATTTGAATAAAATAAGACACAATACGACCACCAATTGAAAGTTCGTAAAAAAAATTGATTTAGCAACATTCAAATTATAACAGCATCTTAATATTTTGAATATTCTAAAACACAATTTCATTGGGTAGAGTTAGCCTTCGATTTTTGCATCTCTAATACCTACAGATCGTTATTTATGATTAAAAGCAAAATAATACAAAATATTTTGATTTATTACTTTGAAGCTAAAAAAGTAGCATGTCATGCTTCAATTATGTGCACTTCTCTACTGAGTATATTGTGAATGAAAAAAATAAAATTAAAAAGTATAAAGAATAAAACTAATTACTGGATGAATGAATATATATTTTTATATTTATACCGTGTGTCAACGCAATTTACATGGTTCCTAGTGAATTTTATCCACTCAATTTTAGCTGTTTGTAATCATTTGTAATCATCCGATGATCCGAGTGATGTTGCATTAATCGTGGGGCGGATATATAGAAGTTATCGTTGATAATATAATAGAATCAACTGAATGTAAATTACAAATCACAACCGTTGTGGATCTTTCAAGAAACAGAATTACATATCAACTGCCGTATTCTAATTAAATTACCAGTGCCGGAAGTTATATTCGAATATTAATTTGGTCGGCGAGTCACGGATACAGTTCCATATTAAAATAGCTAATAGTTCTAACTCAAAACATAATAAAGACTTTCTAGTTTCTAGTATGGTACTATTAAAACCCATTTAAACTATAATACACATCTGTTTTCCATTTATATCGTAAACGTTTTATGTGGAAAAGTTTTATAATTTTTATATATGTATTTATATAATTTGTATACAGGCTGGTTTTATAAACAATGCCTGCTATATTAGTTAATTTGAATGTGCAAAATTATTTCAAACGAAAATCAAGAGCCAAAAATGTTTAGATTTACTGTAGTTAGATAAATCGAGCCAATCAAATGATTTTAAAGTTATACATTAAAATTAGAAATTTCAATTTTTTGTCCCAATTTCCAAGATTAAAATTTGTTTTTAATTTTATAAAAACGTCATTTTGATTACAAAGTAGTCATCATCAGTATGCAGTTTAAGTATGCTGTCACTAAATAAGCATTGAGTAACATCTTCTTAATGGAAATTATTCCAATAAGCTAATTCATACTAATGATGACTACTTTGCAGTAGAAATACATATTTATAAAAAAAAAAAAAAAAAAGAAAAAAATGTTTAAGAAAATTGGGACATAAAATCGAAATTTACTTGAAAAATAGAGTTTTCTTTGATTATAATCATATTCAGCCATGACTCCACCTCTATCGAGATAACATCTCCACGAGAATTTTTCGATTAACTAATTCATACTAAAAATGACTCATTTGTAGTGTAAATACGTATTATAAAATAAAAAAGAGAAAATAAAAATTTTGATCTAGGAAATTGGGGCAAAAAAGTTCATATTCCGCCTGTACATAGAAATACAAAAAAACAAAAGACACTGGTAAAAACTTACACTCTATAAGTTTTATATAAATACAGCGAAACGATAGTATATTTTCCATTAAGAAATTACATTGCATGAAAATATTATCATATATATATATATATATATATATATATATATATATATATATATATATATATATATATATATATATATATATATATATATATATATATATATATATATATATATATATATGTATAAATGTTCATTTTCATATCTGGAAATTATCAACGTTTACATTGGTAAAACCGGCTAACTTATGGTATTTACAGTAGCAAACTTTACTATATAAACTTAATGTTAGACGTCAGCAGCATTGTATAATCCATGGTAGTGAAGCTTATGATACTAAATGGGGATTTATTCTATCGTCTTGAATTTTGAAAATTGGATGGTATGAATAAAAAAGGATGTATAATGTATTCCCTTTCTGCGATGATGATATTTTTAAAAACGATTATAGGCTTTCAAAAATATGAAAAATAAATAAAACAGCGACGTTCACATCAGTGACGTGACCAGGTCAAATATATGGTGATTATAAGGGAAATATGTGAATCGGTGGCTTTGCATGGTGGGGTTTGCCTTACGAAATGATTTGAAATGGGAACGAAAATTAACTAAAACGTACCAAATATTCATAGAGAGTGTTAAGTGGACTCGAAAGAAATTACCATTCAAGATTCGGATGTGAAGTAAGTTTTATGCAGCTGTTTGAAAATGCAAAAAAATTCACATTTTGAAAAACTCGATCACCGCCGATTTTCAAATAGATGGTTTTGCTTGATATTTCAGCTGATGTTTTTTGCTTGCACGTTAATGATCCTTCTATCTTGCATCAGAAAATATTTTATCTATCACCCATGTAAATTCGACCACGAATGTCCTGGTTTATTCTTTCGTAATATTGTGACTCTCTCATCCCCTTGTGTCACGCTTAAATCGTCAGGTTAGTAAAATGTACATTTTTCAACAAGAAATTAACCTATGAAATCTTAATAGAAGCAGTATTTCTGTATATCATATTCTGGCATGCTCGAATAACTGTAAAATTGCCTTTTAGGGCTCCTCTACTGTAAAGTAAGCGTACAATGTTAAATTTACTTTGTGCATTAATTTACACACATATTATATCTTATTACACAATACAATGAAGTATGGTGGATTAGAGGTCAAATGTACATAATTAATTAGTGGTCGTATTATAAACGAGAATTTGGTTTTAGTGATGGGAATAACTAAAACAGTTGATAATTAAATGCGTATTATATACACTCCAGTGATCACCAAAATTTTTTTAACCGAGTACCTCTAATAATATTATAAAAATAACCATCATATGTAACCCCCTATTTCATCCAAATTGTATATTTTTAAATGAAGTTTTATTCGCGGGATGTGGTGTAATTAATTCACAAATTCCATTTAAAATGCAGAAAGTTTGCATTGTAAGGGCAGAACAAATTTTACTAGTGCAAGATAAATTTTCTATCCTTCTGAGCACGTGCTTCCCTTACAATGTCTAATTTGTTTTTTCCTTACAATGAAACGTTCTGAATTTTAAATTGAATTTATGAATTAATTACACCTTATATAATTAATTTTGATCAAATAATACATTTTTTGTAGTAAAAAAGAGTAAATAAAATAATCAAACTATAATTTCATAGTGCGACGTTATATTTATTAAAACTTTCTCAAGCAACTGTAAAGTATAAAAATAATGATCATTATATTTAAAAAACAAATATGCGATACAAAATATTGTAAATAAATACTTTATAAAATGAGATACGATTGAACATTGTTTAGGTATTTATTTAAAATTTTTTGTATCATGCTTGTTTTACAAATGTAATGGTCATAATTTTTTTTTATATTTACTTGAGGAAGTCTTAATAAATACAGACTAAATTTAATGTTGCACTATTAAAAAATAGTTTGATTTTTTTTATTTACTATTATCTATATTCTCGTTATCCTTTTGCTTAATATTAAATATTGGGCGTAAATATAATGGCAAATTAATGCATTTTTTTGTGAAATCATATTTTTTTTTTTTTTTTAAATAAAGAAAAATATAAATATAATTTTTTTCGATTTCTTTAAGCTTTCTTGGATAGTTCAGCTTGAAATCGGTTGGATTTATTGGAATAAAATTATATGGACCATAACGAAAAAATAGCCATACAATTGATATTTTAACTTTTTCCATTATTTTTAAAGTGACTTTATTAAGAAAAAAAATTTTGTATTGTAATTTATAATAGGAGGTGTAGTTTTTGAGTAATATCTCAGAAACTTAATATTCAATTGAAAAATCAGTGTCATTAGGTGTTTTTAGACCGTACTTTTCCTAGAAAATCGAAAAACAATGACTAACAATTTCGGAATTTTTTTATAAGATATATAATAAAATTGGAAAAAAAGTTGGTACATTTTAAAAATACTAGATAGTTAATGAACTGTTTCAGTATTAGTACAATATTCTTCATATCTAATATTTCTGCTTAAAAAAGTTCAATTCTAGTGTAGTTTACAGTTGGACACTGGGTTGTTTAGTTATTCTTATAATTGCCTTATCTTTGACCCAACTCTAATCTGCTTCGCAGGTTGCTGCATTATTCCCATCAATCAGCAACAGTATCAGGTTGTATCAAATTATGTGTAAAAAATGTATGGAAAAGAATAAAGATTTACAAAGACACATAAGGATACCATTTAAACCTTTTATCTTATTTAATCATCTATTATGCGTTAAGAAAGAATATTAATTTGTGGACAATTTTTGAAAACTAATATGACACACTTACCACAATTTTTTACAAATACAATACTTTGGAAACCCCTGATTTACACTAAATATAATGCATACAATAGTTTATTATAAATCTGTGCTTCTACCTTTAATTTATACACCCTGCTATTTTAATTGCCTCTGAAATATATGATGATATATTAAATTTAGTCTTTAGTGTTTCTAAAGTCCATCATCTTCTATATGACTGTTTGTCATCAGTGCGAGATAGTTTTATAGTTCTTACGGCCCCAGTTACGAAAGAGGCTTTTTTATCGACCTGGCCCTTGATATTTGATTCCGCGATGCCTTAACACCATGACATTAATTTCTTTTGCCTTTTTCCGATTGCACAATGATTTTGATGAGCAAATAACTTTCAAGACTACAAATATATTTTGTCTTCTCCCATATGTTGAGTATTTCCGCTCTATTTTATATAAATTGAATAATGTTCAATAAAAAACGTATTTTGAAATTTTGTTTTTTATACTTTTTTTCAAAATACTCGTATTTCATATTTAGAATACATTTTTTAAATATATTTTGTGCCTAATATTTCAAATCCATTTTCCCAAGTTATTTGCACATCTCTGTGGGCGTTAACCAAAAACGGTTTATAATATTTAAACTTTCTTAAACACGAGAAAATTTAATACAAGCAGTTTTTAAAACATCAAAAGTGATATCGAATCCTTTAAAGAATGGTTCCTCGACAGTAATAGAAAAATTAAATTAGTAGATAATGATCTGAATTTTTAGAATGTTATACTTAACGGAAAATGTTATTATGTAAAAAAAAAATTTATGTACCTTGCCTATCAATTAAGAGAGTAATTATTAATAAAATATACACTAAAAAACCAAAAAATAAGTTTGTTTATTAAGGTTAACAATTACACTCACTAATTGATCGGCAAGGTACCCAAATTTTTGTTTTGTATAGTAAGATGTTTCATTAATATTATAACATTCTAAGAATCCGTATCATTATCTACTAATTCATTTTTTTCTATTACTGCCAAAGTACCTTCTTGAATACACCAATCCAAACTAAGTTCAATTACTCAGTACCTACCTTAAGTGATAATAAAATATTTAAAGAGTCAAATGTAAAATTTTGCCTAGTATCAAATCCAAACTAAGTTCAATTACTCAGTACATACCTTATGTGATAATAAAATATTTAAAGAGTCAAATGTAAAATTTGTCCTAGTATGGTTATATATTGTATTTCAAGGAAGTTATATTATATATTAAATGAAAGAAAATTTTTATGAAAAACAAATGTTTGTTTCATATGTACCTACATTATAGAGTATCATATCACTTTGTAATAAATTTTCTTTAGAGCAAAACATTTTTTTTTTTAATGTATCTAACTATTGGTTTTGTACTAAATTTTGTAAATTCAATGTATACATAACAATTTTATTTGTTTATTGACGACTACAAAGAATGAAAAGATTATGGACCGATTTTAAAAATATATTTTGTGTTTGATTAAAATTTTAACAACTTGGGGAAGAGGGTATAAAAATAATTTTAAGTGTTTAAATTTCATATAAATGAATTGTTTATAATTGTATAATACTACGCTCAAAACCAACGAATAATTTTTCAAAAAAAGAATGGTTTTGGATAAAATGAACGAAAAAGTAAAATAACCAATTAATTTCAAAACTTTTATCAAAAATTTAAAATTATGCTATTTATGTCATTTTTTTGTCAAGATTATGCTATTTATGTCAAGTAAGTCGGTTTTTTTTTGTTTTGAAAAAATTTTAATTGGTGTATAAAAACAGTAAAAAGCCTACAAAACGATATACGCAAAATAAAGATCGATTGATAAGTTTTCTTCTTAATAATAAAAAAACTTTTCAAACATGACGATTTTTCAAATTGTAGTAACTTTTGCAATCCTCGGTTGAAAGTTTTAATAATCTCAGAAAAGATGCTACTAAACAAGCTCAATAAGTTGCCAAAATCTAAAAAGTAAAAAGTTTCCGAGAAATTCGATTATTTACATAAAAAGATATTTTCCATATACCTGGATATCACTACTCTTGAAGAGTTCTATTTTCGCATGCATTTAATAGTAAACTCAAATATTGTATTTAATCGCTTACTACGCACAATTGCTGTTAATTCGTTATGTGAAACACTTGCATCCTCTGAGGTGCTGCCGTCTAATAAATTTTTTCAAAGCCTTCTGAGGAAAAAGGCTAATTTACTGTAATTTGTAACTATTTTGTAAATTTCACAGTATAATTTCGATACTAAAACTATTAAATTCGTTATAACCCATTTCGAGAAAAATAATTATCCATTTCGGGAAAAATTATAAGCCATAACTAAAAAATACCCATACAATTGATATTTCAATTGTTTCCATTATTATTAAAGTGGCTCTCTTTATCAAGAAAAAGTTTTCGTATTATATTTTATAATTGGAGGTGTAGTTTTTGAGTAATATCTCAGAAACTAAATAATCAATTGACAAATGAGTATCATTAGTATTACTGTACTCTATTTGAGTAAGAAAATTCAATGAACTTACGTAGCTTCCACGGTACAATCTTTTTTATTTGAATTATACATATAAAAAAAAATGTATCTATATATATATATATATATATATATATATATATATATATATATATTTATATATATGTATCTATATATATATATATATATATATATGTACATAGAACGATCACTGCCACCTTTGCCACCTTACGAATTTAGAATATACACAACATAAAGGAGCTCAGTCGTCTTAAGTCAATATTGACTTTTTTGGGCATTTTTTTTCTTCTGTTATAAGGTGAAATGTGTATTTATGTATAAATATAATGATATATGATCTACGTCTTTTGTAAACACCGAGTTATTTGTGAAAAAAAAATTGCATTTAAATTTTCCATATACTTTTCTGGACAACTCGAAAAAAAAACACTCATTATTTATGTAAGTATGATGGGAAATTGATGTTGATGTGTCTCGTAATAGCTAACAGACATAACCTTTTATAATTTTAGTTTTATAATAATCTAAATATTTCATGCTTACATAAAACTCTAAAATTGTTGTTAATTTTTCTGTTCGAGGTTTCCGTTTAATTAATGGATCTTGCGTTTGAAAGACTCAATGTACGATATTGCTTATTTTCTAATTATTTTATCGATCTCAAATTCAGATTACTATCGTTTTCAGTTTTTAATCTGTAGCGATGACCAACAATACACATAAGAATGGATATTTTATGATTTATAAATGCCTATATAGATAGTTCAAAATTCAAAATAACCCCATTAATATGTATATTAGTCCTCTTAATAAGCCGCAGAATGTGGAAGAACGGCGGCACAGCTACGATTTTAAAAATGTTTGTGTGTATGTGGTCTTTTGACCTTCAAGATTATTCACTACCACTAACTTCTGCCTCAATTTGAAAATTAAGAAAATTATGCTTGTTTTCTCACACCAAACAGTAACAGTTATAAAAAAACTATAATAAAAATTTTAATGGGGTTGAGACAATCCTTAGTCGGTTTTTTATTTCTGATCAGCAACCCCAAAAATCTAAAGGAGGCAATTTTTTAGACAAAATTATGAATTTAAAACATTGTTTTATCTTTGTCACTTCTAAGAGTTATTTTAATGGGGTTGAAAATATCTTCGGTTCATTTAAAATCTTGGATTAAAAAAAGATTTAAAACCCCAAGAGACGATTTTCGTGTTGAAATATTGAAATTGTGCAGCTTCTTGGGGTTGGAAAACTACCCAAATTTTCTAAACTTTTCTAGCGCCGCAGAGGTTAGTGATGACGAATGTTCCTGAATGTCAAAGGAACACAGACAAGCAAGAATTTTATAATCGGAGTTGTTCCGCTTCTTCGCCTTATTTCAACATTTTTTCCAGCTTAAATAATGTATTGTATACACAATGAAACTAAATAGGGAAAGTGTTTATGTAACTCATAGCGACTGTACTATGAAAAAACATAGCTTACACAGGTGTTGTCACGTTATTGTATGCTTAATATTACATACAAGCATATTTGAAAAAAAAATTTTTGCTCGTAGAAAATGTAAATACGAAACAAGTAGGTTAAATACTTACATCTATGATATTAACATTAAATTGTTATTAAGCAAAGTAGCGTTTGCAATATGTTAACAAACATTTTTAGAATTTATATCAAAGTTTTTGGAGCACATACAAAATTAGTTTACAAATTTAAACTCAAACCAACAAAAATTCCACACTCAAAAATTTTGGTATAAAAATAGTCACATAAAATCAAGTTCGTTGAGCAAAAGATCCGTAAAATGTAAATATATTTTTGTACAAATGTTTTTGGACGGAATTTTTTCATTTCTTTTACTAAAATGGAGCAGTTTGTACCAAGGGACCAAAGGACATTTATCTTAATTTGCTTATTTGTGCTCTCATTGTTCTAGTATACTACAAACCTTTCGAGACATCCTGTATGTAAGGCATATATGTTTATTCTTTGACGTTTTTTTCTATATATATATATATATATATATATATATATATATATATATATATATATATATATATATATATATATATATATATATATATATATATATATATATATATATATATATATATATATATATATATATATATATATATATATATATATATATATATATATATTTAATTCACGTGACACGATCTGGTTCTAGAAACTACTTATTCGATCTTAATATTAGTTTTTTATTTTTAAATATGTCATATGTTCAAACGATAGAATATATTTTGTATCGCAAGTAAAATAGAAGAAATGTATTTAGCATACATTATTTTAAATATTATAAGATTATAATCATTTTGTATACTCTTAACATGCTGATAATAATTATTCAAATTGACATATAGAATTTTCGCATTTTCAAGTTGTCACAATACTAGTAAGTGAGGGATGCTTCTAATTTTATAGTGCTATCTCTTCCAAGCGTCTTGAGAAATGAAGAAATATGAAGCAGTCAATATTAAGGGGTCCATAATTAATACACGTGTACTTTTTGTGTAGAAATAGGTAAAAATATTCCTTAATGGGGATTTTAAATCGAAAAATTTTATTGATTAAATTAATCGCAATTAACTATGTTATAGATGTGTAAGAATGATATAGAGGTGAGTTTATAAGCATTCAATGTGCAATTATTAGGGGCAATGAGAAATTTGTTTGCTTTCCTTATCCGTTTGTTTTTTAATAGTACAGAGGCAAAAAGAACATTTTTTTCCTTGCAAACTAGAAACTATAGTTTTTTTGAAGGAAAATCGTTTGAAAAAATTGGAAAATTGTTTTTTAAAAGTGTCAATTGTCACAGCACAACGTGTCTTGGTCTGCTAGTTTATTATAAAAACTACCTTATCTAAAAAAAAAATCAACTTAACAAGATAAATAAATAAGATATAAATTTCCAGTTGAACAAATTCAATATGTCCCAAGCATTGGTATACAAAAAATTCCTATTAAGAGCGTATAGATGAAGTCTGTAGATTTTTCATGGAAAATATTGAGATATATCATTATATATTAAAATATAAATCGTATCTATGCTGCCATATTTAATTATCAGCAAGATAGGTAAACTAGATATGCTGTTCATCGATGTGTTTTTATTTTTCAAAAATATTTGTAAACGATGTCGGTGAATTACGATCCAATTTATGTTTTATTAGAACTTAATAATATTTGTAGTTATCCATTCTTTTCATCCTAAAAGTCTAATAACTACAACAAAAAACAATACTTAATCTCTCTTTGGGCCTTAATAAACCACCGTAGTGTAACGATTTGTAAACTTGTAATAATTTTTAAATTTTCTTCAAAATGACTACAGAAAATTGACCTTCAATTAGAAAAAGCAACTTGTAAAACTTGCATTATGCATTTCCTTTAATAATCCTTCAAAAAAAAAAATTCTCAAAAAGTATTGCCTTCTCTAACAGAAACAATACCAAACTTACAATAAATTAAAATTTCTCTTCCAATAACAAAAGAAACCATTTTATTTATTTAGAAACATATTTAATTTGTTCATAGGAGAGATATTGATATAACGTCGTAACTCATATGGATATGGCCACGTTTTATGTATGATTTCCAGAATTAATTTCGTTTATCTTTCGTAAACGTTAATTTTAAATGGGAAAAATTATAACATGCAATATAAAATTAGTGTATTTTATAATTTTAAGTAAACATGAAAGATGCTAGTCGTCGCAATAAATTATTATTTCAGTATACATAATAGTGTACATACTTTAATTCACTTATTTATAAGATTTATTTTATTTAGATTATTATTTGATTTGCGTCTCGTTTTGTTTGTTACAAAGATAAAAAAATATTCCTAGTAAAAAAAAAAAAGACAAAAGCAAAATCACAGAAAGATCGTGAGTGACGAACTTTCGTTTAAAACATGGATACCAAAAATTACGATAACAAACTTTTTTATCGTATTTACATTTTGAGGTTATCAAAAATTTTTATTGTTTGTGTATACATAATACTGTACTTACTTTAATTTACTTTTCTCTTAGATTTTTTTGAGTATTATTTGATTTGCTTCTCGTAAATCCAATATTTCTAGTAAAATAATTTAGCAGTAAAAAAAAGTAAAAAGAAAAGAAAGAACGTGCGTAACACACTTTCTTGTATATATGGATTACCCAAAATTACAAATTGAAACTATTTTATATTTTGATGTTATCCTATTTCTTCAATGCCTGCTAAAATTTTAACTCAAATACATAAATTAATAGAAACAAAATATTAGCTGTTTTTTTATTCAGATGCAATTTCTGTGAAGTAAAACCACGATTCATTTTTTTTTTTCAAAATCAATTCTTTGGCATAGTGTTTATTAGTTTACTTTCGTAAATACACGTAGTCATCGATGTTTTACTATGTGTATATATAGATGCACGTTTTCACATAAATACATGACAAAAATTGGTAAAAAATCAGGACCGTGATGGAATATTTTATTATAATTTTCATGCATGAGAGGTATTCTTTATGAAAAACTTTATTCACATATGATTTCGAAAGTTATCTCAACGAACTATATATATTATACACGTACTTTGAACATTATGCTACTTTTCATAGTCCATGAATGCAAAAAAGGTTTTTATTTTTCTGATCGCAGATATATTGTTCGTAAGCCATGATAAAAGTGGAAAAATTTGCAACTCAAATTTTTCGTATAATATGAAATTTGGATGCGATACATAGAGAACAACAATTCATAAGGGAAGTCTAAACATTTTTCAACAAAATGTAGGTCATATTGCTTCTAATGTTAAATTCTCAAAGTCTCTAACCACTCTAATGGTTAAGAAATACTTTAAGAAGCAGTCTCAAGACTGCCTAGTGTAGATAGAAAGGTGATAATAGCCTAATGGTGAATATAAGTAAAATGAAAAAATCGTAATTTTCCTAAAAAACCGATAAACAGAGAAAAAAAACTTCACGACACTTATTATGGTCTCTTTTACAATCACAAAAAACGCCTCCAATTAAACAATCGCAAAAAGTATGTTTTTCGGCAAAATTCACTATTTAATGCTTAATTAAGATTTAAAATAATAAACGAAATAATCCGGGTTGTAGTACGTACTTAGTGTATTTTAAGGTAAATTAGCGTCAAAAACTATTAAAACTGGATCTAAAAACCAAAATGAGATAAAACACTGAATCTTGGAAATCGAATCATGAAAACTTTTAAGATATTATAAAAACACAGAAAACTGCCCATTCTTGTTAAAAAATTCAAAATTTTTTGATATATTTACAAATGAAGATCCGGGTAATTACAGATAAAGTCCACATATGATTGAGCATCAATGTTTGAACTATTTTTCTCATTAGCAATCGTGAAATACACTAAATATCCAGTATATATAGTTATAAAAATATATAAAATAATGAATGATATGTATTTTAAATATATATGTGTTTATTAGCCAAATTAGAACTAAAATTGTGGCGAATCTAAGCATTTCACGAAAGAATTTCTTACAAATATTGTTTGCTTTTAAAAAATAAACTTTTTTGATATTTGTCTTAAATATGTCATCAAAATTGTATCTTGCAATCTCTTTCCGTGTTAGAGAATTCTTGATGACAGGTAGAATGGCTTTCACGTTGCCTAGGTTTTGTACAACTTAAATGCTCTACTAGCGTTCTCTGCAGCCATAAGTGAATGACTGGCACGATAAAATTAATTTTAAGTTAATATACTGCTCTCAATTCACTTGTTAACTACTAGAAAGTAGTTGGAACGTACGTGGTTTATGAGAACTTTAAAGCCCGCTAACGCTAACGAATCAGACTGACAGCACGCTATTTTTCAAAGCCATAAACGTGTCATAATATCATAAAATCAGTCTTTAGAAAATGCTTGAAGTTACTCCCTTTACGGGCGATAAGTATATCAATCGAAATTGTCGAAAGATTGATAAAATTAGTAAACGATGAAATTTTTGAAAGTTTAGTTTAAAAAGTATTGTTTTATAAAATAAATTGAAGGCACCGTTTTGATTAAAATGTTCAATTTATATCAACTATTACCATAACTTTCAAGGGGTAAATTCTGGCATTTAGAGTATACGTATTACCTACATATACTTCCAATTGCAACACGGAATCCATAGAAAAATAACTTTTTCTTTGAAAATGATTTAGTTAAATATATTAATATACTAGCTGGCCCGGCAAACGTCGTTTTGCCACATATTTCTAATTAACTTCAACATTTTCTAAGTATAATAACATATTCTTAACAACTTTCCTGTATTTCTTAAGGCTGAAAGCTAAGGCAAATTAGAATAAATAATGATATTAATATATATTTTAAAGCATACCCGGACACGTTGCGGTGAAAATTGATATTACATCGATTGCATGCAAAATTTGAAGCAGATTGGACGAAGGAATTCCGTTGTCCCATACAAACTTTGCCTCTTCTTTTCATCCCATTAGGGGTAGAATTTCAGAAAATCTTTTCTTATGGGATGCCCGGTATTTGATGTTTAACCCACTATTTGATGTGGGATACCCGTGACACGAAATATTTATATATACACTCGTGTTTGATGTGGGACACCCGGTACCTCGTGCACCCACAATTCGTGTATATTGTACTGTGGTTCTCATATACTTGATGAAAAATAGTAAAAGGAAGTCCAGAACCACTAATATAGAAAAGAAGAGATAAATAAATTCTATTTTGAATAGCTGACCCGGGTAAACATTGTTTTGTTATTTATATAAATTATTTCTCATCAACATCAATATCTCCTAAATATAATAACATATTCTCAACTGTCTATAACTAAAGAATGAAGCTGCGGCAAATCAGAATAAATTATGATATTAATTTATATTTTGAAGAATACCCACCCGGTTTATTTTTCACATTTTAATAAATGATATTACATCGTTTACATACGGATGCGATTCTACCCTTAGGGGAAGAATTTCAAATCCTTTCTAATCGGATTCCCGGTTTTTAGTGTGCACCCAGTACATTATATGCACCCGGTATTTACCTGGTATTTGCTGGGGTACACCCGGGACCGCGTTAACCCGATAATTTTTGGTGTGGTCCACATACACTTGATGAAAGGTATATGGACCTCCTGAACCAAGAATGATTCCGGTAATACTTGAACAATGCGATATGCACACTTTATATAGTTGACAGTTCGTCATACTGCTAGTGAGAAGAGATAAAGAAGTTTTATTTTGAATAGATAAAGAAGTTTTATTTTGAATTTCAAAATTATATTTTGGTTTCTATGGAAATGATGATTTGTAACATGTGAGAAAACATTTTGTATTCGAAAATTAAATTGTCGTTTATAGTATTTTCCTTTACTTATTATTTATGTTTCTCACCGTTAAAACCTTCCCTGAACTTTCACGAATATTTTAAGACCAAAATTAGCCAAATCGGTCCAGCCATTCTCGAGTTATGCGCTTACCAACATTTTGCAATTCATTTTTATATATAAGATTAAACATATGAAAATATGAGATGAAAATTTTATTATATAAACAAAACTAATTTGTAAAAGAGCTTTTCCTGAGGGAATAAATATAATATGATTTTAATAGGTATTTATTTATATAAAATTTTTATTGATTTATAATAATTTTGTATGAATGCATTAATATATTTTATGATATTGGAAATATTTTCTTTTTTAAATTTTTCAATATAAGTTATCGACTAACTGTACAGGGTTTCCTTTTAGATTACTTTACGATAAATTGGAATTCGGCTTAGATGTCATTCTGAAGTGCATTTAAAAATTTTATTTTACTCAGTTAATATTACTGTTGAAGAATAATACGCACTGTGTCTGATATTTGTTTTCAAGATCACTGTTGCAAAGGGCATATTTCAGTACATTATCAATCAAATATTATAAAAGTCTGTAACTAAAGTTATTTTTCTGACGGTGTGTGAAACTCAATCGATCAAACAGTTCCCAGAGACAAAGCCTTTTAAAAGTTTTACATTAGAGATTTTAATTTTGTTGAAATTGATTTTTTTGAAACTGAAATTGAGGTAGGAGTTAATTTTTTGAGTCGTGAAATGGTTCGCATAATGGTTTTGAAAACTTTTATAGAATAGAAATATTGGAAAAATATTTTTTATTTCATATCTACCCTACAACTGGTTCATTGAAGACGAACTGGGCATATTGCTATTTAAGTGAGCATATTAGTACACCACGAGGAAGTCTCTTGCATCCATTATTCGCAGTCTAGAAAACATGATTGGAAGTTTAGAAATAAAAGATTCTCAAAATAATGAATGTATAAAATTCGAAATATCTCATCTGCTACCATCCCGAATAAATTCATAAAAGTATATAATTAAATTATATTTTTTTAAATAAGAATATCCAATTTCTAGTCTATGAATAGAGTATGCATGTTCTATAGAAAATCATTGACTATAAATAATTTTATAATTGCAAGAAAGAAAGTAAATATTGAAAATTATTTCATTTAGCATCGAACATACACACACACGTTATGTTGGAATTGTATTTTCAAATAATTCATACACTTAACAAGGCCAAATAAATAATTCGAAGTCACGAAACTATTGTCATTGTATGTATGTATGCATAATAGAATATAGAAACCTACCAGGTGTTGTAAACATGCCATACATTGGAATTAACCTAAAACTTACATGTACAATATGCTTTATCTATATATATAAACATTGTTGAAAACTATTCCGAGTCCGCCTGGCCGTTCTATCCAGATAAAGCATTGAGTTTTGTATTCCAATGTCTGCAGTTCTAAGTAGCTCAAGACCTTTCATTTCAGCTGTTTAACAGTCAAATTGAATGAGATGGAGGAGAGCAACTAGTGGACATTCAACTTGCCTTTCAACTCTTCATGAGATTTTCTCCACTTAAAGATAGATATCTGATTTGCATAGATAGTTCGTTTTGGTCTAACTCGTCACACACACATCGCATTTTTGTGTGATATGAATGTTTAATAGTATCAGGTCTGTTTGGAAAATGCCATAGTTGTTCAGATTCAAGTAATTTAATTTATCGAGTTATGGATTACAGTAATATTGGGTACCAGGTAGTATTTATAATTTTTACCAAATTTAATAAAGTGAGAAAATTTAGAAGCTTTTATTTGGCCAGAGACAAATCCAAAACGAAGAGTAATGTCTAACTTCAATTTCAATCGATAACATAGAAACTATTTGTTTAATAATCAAACGGTTTTTTTTTTATTTTTGGATCCTTATTACTTAATTCAACCATGATAATTCAACCATAAAACCACTTGATATATTTGGATAGTTCATCATTATTTAATATCTTTTAAATTTTATAGTCAGAGGGAGCATTTACTAATGTGTTGTAAATGTAGATAGATTTTGAGCTTGGGAAATGTACAAAAAAAAAAAACTTCTCGGTCTGCAACGTTATTCTAAAAAATGCAAAAATTATTGAATGACTTAATTCTTCTGAGGGTTGCAATTAAAATGAACCAGAGTGAGAACATCTTGTAATGAGGCCCATTTTGTGGGCTACACAACGTTTTTAGAGAGATATGCCTATATGTGTATGCAAGTGTATGTTTGTTCAGAGTCTTTCGTCCTTAATATCTCAAAACTGAATGACTCAGCAAAATCGGTCCAATGATTTTTGTGGAGGATAAAAACTAAAAAAATACAAAAAAGAGGCATATTCGTAATAATAAACCAATTTTATTCTTCTCGTTGGATATCGTGAGCACTTTACGAGTTGCACCTTGACCACTTGTTTCAACTGTTATTTTCGAACTTCCTATCAATTACTTATTTCGTCTTTTAAACCAGTGTTTTGATTAACATTGTACATAAATTCTATTGCATAACAAAATATTAACGTCAAGTTATTTAACATTTAAAGAGTACCATATTTCTATTATTCTCTAGATTACTCAAACGCCCTCTTTACCACCATTGTTAAAATTGAAGTGACGACGTTCTTCGAAATGATTTCTTGTATAGAGGATGGTGTTTAAATGAAAATGTTCGTTTATGAATAACTTGATTAATCTTATTGTAATCAAACATGCTTTTGACGAATTAGTTAATTAAATTTTTTACCGATGAAGGTGGAAAATTAAAATGACAAACTTTAAGGAAAAAACTCATTTTGTATACAAGAATAGCTCAATCTAATCAATCAGCATGTAGTTGCAGGAAGTAATGAAAAAATCCTTCGTAAATAAAAGTCTGCAAAAAAAATTGTACAGGCGATTGATAAAAATACGATTTTAATATAGCCTTTCCAGCAAACATCCAAATCAGAAAGATTCCATTAGGAAGTCTTTATTAAGACTTCTTTAAGATGTCTCAATTATGACGAAAAAAATCACCACCAGATTTCTTTTTTAAGAAGTCATAATTAAGAAGTAGTTTTTATTTTGACTTGACAAGAAGTTAGAATTTTGAATTCTTGAGGAACTTTTTTTTCTGATTTTCGAAAGTCATAACTATCAGCTTTGTAAGATATCATTTTTATAAGTTCTATAAGAAGTCGTAACCATGAGCTCTATTAAGATGTCTTCTTCTTGAGTTCTATAAGAAGTCGGAAATATGAGCACTTTAAGAAATTTGTTGAGCACTTTAAGAAATGTTATTAATACTCTTAAAACAAATTAGGTTAATTACAAATTCTAGTATTTGGCTGAAATTTATTTTTGAGATTCTGTTGTGTATCCTAAGTTCCCAAATTTTCAATAGTCTTAGATAAATTAAAAATAAATAAATATTTATAATTATTTATAAGTTCTTTTAAATATAATATTTAACATTTGGGGAATATTGTATAGTTATTGTGGTATAATGAATAGAATGACGGACTCGTAAGTTACTGTAATCTTAGAAACGAATTTATTATAGTAAACATAAAACCGAATTCTTAAAGTATTATTATTTAAATGTGTTGAATAAGTAGCGCATTCGATTTCCTTCGGAATGACTTCTGAAGGTATTCTATTTTATGATAATTCTGACATCCAAATCGTAAATAAGAATTTCAGCTTCGTTACGACCAACACAAAAGTTAATTTTATATATCCATCTGCTTAAAAACATAGTTGACTAGACCTTTTTTCATGTACCCATTTGGCGACATTGCCTACTGATCCACCGCCATTATATGGATATAATACATTTAAATTATATATAAATCTCCAAAACCACTGTTTTTGTAAATATCCTCTCCTTAAGAATATAACGGTATCGTCGCAATTCTCTTTTTTTATATATTCAGCCGGCGCTATATATACACCAGGGTCGCACACATCGAATTTTCACGTTTTTTTTCGGTAACAATACCGTAACTGTATGTAAGTTACGAAGTAATTTCATAAATATTTAATTAAAGCCAAACACTCGGATCGATATATAATCAAAAATTTACTGATATGCTTGAAAATAACGTAGGTATTATATATTTAAGCAGATATACACGATTTGTGTGTGTGTCTAGCTGTAAATGCAGCATAATATATGTATGCGAATGATTAAAATGCAAGTATATGGAAAATTTAGCTTTCTAGAATCAACATAGATATGTCGAGAAATCATTTCATATGAATTATTTATCCAATTACTCGTACAATGTGAACTAGAACGAATTGTTGTTATTCAGTTATTGAGCATATAATAAATAAGTAAACACAAAATATATAGGTTATTATATTTTATGACGATATGTTTTTTTTTTCATGGACGGTTTTGACAAGCTTTAGTGTTATTAATAGAAAAATTAAGTAAAGTATGATCCCAAAGCTTAATCAATATATTTAACTAATTTTAATAATATTTTTTAGAAAAATTATTGAAATTTGTATTAATTTTACATTTTTAAAAGCCCATATGAAAATTACCAATTTATTATTCATTGATTTTGATTGCAGTTTTTTGCATTATGCACAGAAATAAACTAAATAAAATGTCTACCCGTTGTGCTATTTTGGTTTTTCATTGTTATTTTGGTTTTTCATTCAATGCATCAAATGTCTGCTAAAATTACATTATTTTTTTAAAATGATCAAAAATGAAACTCAGAATATAAGAGTTTTCGAAGTAGCTGATGACGATAAAATGTTTATTAGAGTCAAAAATTACTTTAACTGCATTCATTATGTGCTTAAATATAACGTGCATAATTTATCTAAAACCTCTTAAAATGAATTCATGACACTGACTATATAAGTGTTTTTCAGGTCGCTAATAAGAATAAAAATGTTAATTAGAGCCATAAATTACTTTAAATGCACTTATTATCCGTTTAAATAAAAAATGTAATGAAAAAATTGATAAATTTTCAACAATTTCTAATAATGAATAAATGTTTATTTTATTTACATATAGGTGTTCTTTTTACTACTGGTGATATAAAAAAATAATATTTATGCATTAAAAGTGCTTACATAATACTTGAAATTATATTTTTCTATGCAGTTTTAAGTATTTTCTTAAAAATCATCAAAAATGTGTGAACATCAACATGCATTTTGTTTTATTATTCTGTTTACAAAAAATAGAATATAAAATTATTTTTAATTTTATGCCCTTGCATATACTAGAGGTAAATAATGCATTTTTGTATAAACATTTGAAAATTTTTTTACATGAACACAAAATAATTTTTATCCATATTTTTTTTTTATATTCATGACTAAAAATTAATGAAAGGGCTTAGACTGTTGCTTTCGCTTGGTGCGTATCAGCTGCGTTAGGCGATTGGAAATTGATTGTTTACAAATTTTTTAACAAATTGTTATTCGAAAAACATATACGTATTAAATTTGATCCCGTTTAATAACTGGTAGAACCAAATTGTTCGTTAAAAATGCATTCAAAAATGTTTAATAAATGCATTTAAAGTAATTTTTAGCCTTAATCAACATTTTATCGTAGTCAACGACCTCAAAAACTCAGTTTCATAAATTTTTATTCGGTTTTATACTCAGTTTCATAAATTTTTATTCGGTTTTAGATAAATTATCCACTTTATATTTAAACGCTTAATAAATGCAGTTAAAGTAATTTTTGGCTCTAATAAACATGTTTCTCGAAAACTCTTATATACTGGTTTTCATTTTTATACATCTAAGAAAAATAAGACATTTTATGCTTTTTTAATGCAAAATCAAAACAGAAATGAATCACAACTGGTTGAATTTTTATTTAATTCATTTCTGAGCATATAATACAAAAAACGGCATGTTTCTACAACCTGTATTTTAAAATCGAGATATTATTTTCTAAATATCATGAATTGTTAAGCAATTTATTTTAGATATACCACTTAGTTTTCTAGGTACCTGGGGTGTTTGTAATGTATGAACATTTATTTCTCTATTCAAATAAAGGATAAACAAACTTTGGGAACTCATAATATCACAAATAATATATACAGCAAAACGACACAAAATATATCAAAGAAAGGGGATAGAATAATAAGTCATATAATGGCAAACACACATTATCAAATATTAGTTTATTCTTCAATTAAGTTGGCGATATTTCATTGACAAACCATTTTTCAACTAAATTAGTAAATAAATTAGTAAAGAAATATTTTTACGCAGGTAGAATTTAAACTCATCATTGGCCAGTGACACAGGCCAGCTTTTATCATACTTTGTACTACCATTTTAGCTACTTGTTGGGGATAATTTGTGACCTTATAGTTTACTTAAAAATATTAGATAATCATTAGCTAAAAATTTTATTCAATCACAATACAAAAAAGAACCTCTTATAAATGAAGAAAAGTTTTAATTACAGTGGCTTTGATTTTATTCACGGTTCTAAGGTTTACGAATCCATTTTATATTTTTAAATTCACTTGGTTGAAGGTCGGGGGACTTGAACTTCTATCAATTGAAAGTCCATCGTGCTATCCACAGCTCCATGACAGACTGATTAAAATACTTTAATTTAATACATAAACTAATAGTTATTCAGCTTTGTTTTGGATGTGCTTTACGGTTCATAAATAATTATTGCCTCAACGATAATTTTTCATATACAAACAGCTACAATATATACAAATTAGAAAAAATAACATCGATAAAAAATAAAACTATCAAAAACACACCTTTATTAAAGCTTAAAAAACTATTAAAACTTAACCATGATGAAGAAAATCTGAAATATAATTTTTTTGATTTTAGTTTATGATTAACTAGAAAAATGGCCTATTTATCAAATATGATTATAAGCCACCTGTCAGGCGACGATGAGTATTTGAATTTTGCAATTCATCTGTAAATAATAATAAGTAGCTTGTATCGAGCTAACTTTGAGCTCAATATGATCATCGCTTAATCAAAGAAAATTAAGTCAAAATTCTACTTATGGGAAGTAAGTAGTATTAAGAAGCAATTTTATGGTTTTATGTACAAAAAAAATACAAAAATAAATTTTTTTTAGCTAATGTTTTTTGTAATAATATATGTATTCTGAGTGATAGTATTTAGTTATTTTGCTATCATCATGGAATAATCAGAAAATCTCCTAAGAATAACAAATTTTAATAATAATAATTACATTCAACGTTAGTTATTTTCACTAGTTTATTTTTAATGAATTGTAGGCTTAGAACTCGTCATCGATTTTATCTAAGCGTCTATCTGTATAGTAATTAATTTTTTCCGTGAGTGGCCATAGACTAAATACGATAGACACGTTCTGGAAGGAAACAGACCTGTATGCTATCAGCTACTATACATATTTAAAATTGTAGAACATACAATTTTACATGAAAAAGGTTCATTGTCTTTTAAGGTCGTTATTAATATTAATGGATCTTTATTCAATGATAAATTGTGTATATGGATGTGTAATATACTCTAACCATAGATGTTACATGGTATTCATATATGACTCTTACCCCAATAGAGTGTATGCAACAATTATCATTCTTATCAACGATAACAAAGTAGGATGTGCTTTAACATAATGTTAATTGTATGTTTTTATATTTATCCTAATTTCCGACTTTGAAATCATGATCATCAGTATTCTTTGACTAGATCCTGCAAATATATTTATTATATATGGAAATCCTAACTTTTCTATTCGTTCAATCAATTTCATTTTTCGAATTTTTTGAAAATGTTATTGATTAAATATTTGATTATTTGTATTGATTGTTTTTTTGAATTGATTAAAAATGAATTTCGTAGAAATATTAACTACCTTATGAGTAATATTAACTACCTTATAAGGTATTCCACTATACGAATTACCGCTTAGTTCAATAAAATAAGGATTGAAATTTTAAATATTTTTACCAAATATTTAAGAAAAAACAACTAACTATTTAAATGGGATTTAACAGTATTTTAGTGCTACCTTTACTCATAAATAAGAATGCAAAAGACTTGTTTAAGAAAGATCCACTGAAAAAGAAACGGATATGAAGACGTATCAATATATATAGATATGAGCGTGTGTGAACGAAAACGAAAATCAATAACGGAATTTCGTTATTGATCATTTTGTTTAATAAACTGATGTCTAGAAATTTAATATCTTCATAAGAATCATATAATATAAACAATTATAATAGTTTTAATGATGTTCATTTTAATAAAATGGAAACTCGTGTGTTCTTTTTTCCAGGAAATTTCAACGGTATAAATATAAGTATTTCTGTGTATTAACATTTATTAAAATATCGTGGTATATAAATAAAATTAGCTACTGCTTTTTCAAAGAGAAGAGTCCGGTGATGCAAAAATCAAAACATGTTAAGCATCGTAATCACTAGCAACATTCGTCCGTAAAATAATCGTTAATATAAGTTTGAAGACCAATGGTTGGAAGGTGTTTCGATGTTACGATGTTGCTATGCTTTGCAAAGCGTTCCATCTGTTTACCAACCAGAATACCTTCATTTTAAGTTGTTGTTTATGTTGATGAATTTCAATAAATTGCATTTTATTTGGTTCGTTTCACTTCCATCTGTTTACCAAGCAGAATACCTTCATTTAAAGTTTTTGTTAATGTTGATAAATTTCAATAAATTGTATTGTATTTTGTTCGTTTCACTCCATATCGAAATAACTAAATACAATTTAAATAAAAATGATTAATATTAAGGTCTTGTCTTTGCAAATAACGCAATATTTGTGCTTTTATTACACTTAATTCCTACCCCATCTAGCAACACTTTTTGGTGCTATTCAAATTTACCGACAATCTGTGGGATGCGATGTTCAACATCGCGTATCAACTTTTGTTATACAACGGCGTTACGTGTTCATGTCCACGCAAAGGTTTGTGTTACGGGTCAAAGTTGCGTTAAGGTGTTACACGCGTGTAACACAATATTGAACGAGTGTACTCGGCTGGAAAATCTATGAGAATTTAAGAAAAGCAAAAATATAATATCAAATTTAAGTTTTTTTCGACTGTTTAAAAAAAAACTCCAATTTTCAAAAGGTGTTGTTTATTTTTGCACATTTAGCATAGAATAGCTTGATACTTCCATTAAAACGGGAGGAAGATGTAAAAAAATATTGATCCTACAACATTATTCTTGACCTATTCTTAAAAACATTCCATTAACAGAATGTGGTCCCCGATTTTTTAATGCCCAAGTAAATCCTGATTCTCCTACTGACTCTAGAAGGGTGTCAATTTTATAGATGAACAGCGCATCTAAAAATGGTCTATAGATTTGAAAAGAACTAACCTCAACAAAACAATAAAATTCTGAAAAATAAAAGAAACAAGCAAAAGAGATGGTTGGACTGCGGCGAGACAGATTTCAGAGAGTTCAGCAATGTTGTGTTGAAAAGCTTTGCTTAGAGGGAGTAAATTGAGTTAATCTTTGTTCACCTTGTCTGTAGTGTTTATGTAGACGGAAACGGGAGCTTTCTGTCTGATAAATTAAATATTATTTTATTATACCTCATAATACCGAACATGTTTATAATACGTATTTCAACAGACAAAATAAACCGAAACAAAACAACATCGTTTAGAAAATTATACAACGAATATTTATAAGCTCATTGACTATCTCAAAACAACATTTTATTCTGAATAATTATAATAATAATAATAATAATGATTTCAAATACATTCATAAAAAATTGTTTGGTTCTCATTTTATTCTTTGTTATTTTAGGAAGCTTTGTTAAAACGCTTGGGGCCAAACGCGTATCCATTTACAATGGAAATAACACCATTAGCACCACCATCTGTACAACTTGTTCCAGCTAAAGAATATCGTGGTGCTCCGATAGGTACGAGCTATGACGTCAGAGCTTATGTTGGTAAGTTTTATATTGTATATGTTTAATTATGTTATATCAACAAACAAATGAAATAACAAAAGCAAATTAAGTTTTATGTCTTTTATATTTTTAGAAAGTGTTTGCTTTTTAAATGTTAATTATCAGTATTTTTTATTAATCGTATTATATTTTTCGACTTACAAAAAGGGTTGAGTTTATAAATTCGTGAAACTCGTTTAAATTTATGTTCCTTTCAATTGAATTATTTTGATAATTCTCTCATTAGAATGGGTATACATTAAGGATAATTGTATATATAATATATAAATGATCATATTCTTAAGATGGAATTCATGATAAAATAATGGTTTTGATAAAAATTGCTAGCCAATCTTAATGGGTTCATCCTCGCCAACTGTAATGTTACAGATTGTTGAGATTATAAGTTCGATTTCGCCCCTTCTTACTAAAATTAATAAAAATTAATTACATCCAAATACATGGTGTGATATTTCAAAATAACCATTGGACCATTTCGAACTGGGCAATTAATATTTTTAGAAGGTGTCTTTTTAAACAAATAATTGAGTTCTCTTATTGAACTTATTTAGTAGCATGTTTTCTGAAATTTTAAAAACTTTCAATCAATAATTGAACCATCATATTAGAAGTGATTTTTTAATATTTAGCAAAAAACTTATGAACTAATCTAAAAGATTTGTATGGAGCTTTTTCGACCAAAAGCCTAGTTTTCTAGACAATAAAAAAAAAAATAATTTTCTGGAAAAGTCAGCTTTCGTTCGAAAAACCCTTCAAACAAAACTTAATAAAAATAACATACGCAAAATAAAATTCAGTTTGTAAGTTCTCTTTTGCAATTATTGATTATTGATTAATGATTGAATTAGTAATAACAACAATTATCGATATAATAATTTCAGAAATGATGCTTTGAAATAAGGTCAATTAGTGGACAAACCTGGATTATGAGAAATAAATAGTTTCTGAGAATTTTAATTGTTTATTTAAAGAAACAGTTTCTATAAACCGCAATTCCCCAGCTCGAGGTGATCCAATTTTTAATTTGAAATATCTATTCTCCTCTTGAAGAATTCTATGTTGACATGAACCAAATAGAAAAATCAATTATTGTAATTTCATAGCTTAATACGTATATTAATAATTGGTATTAATTGATAATACCCCCCCCACAAGGTGGTACCATCTAGTGAATTTTTTTAAAAGATTTTCGAGGAAAGAGGCTAAATGAATAGATGAATACATGACATATAATAATTAAATGTGATATAATGAAAATATCATGGTAAAACTTCAAAGGCGAGATAGACAGTAAAACAAAATGGGTAAATATAAAAGTGTAATGGAGATATTTTTTATTTTTAAATAAAACGATTATGAGCGTTCATTTTGTTTTAAACATTCCTACTTACAGAGGAAAAAAACCTTATAATGAAATTTCTATAAAGTAATTTTAATGTCTATCGAATTACGATTTATATCTCTTAAAAGGTTTACATTTTTTTTTTTTTTTTTTTATATATTGGCAAGAATTCTTCGATGTCATTGATGATAAAAGAATATCATTTTGTTTTATAACAATAAACAAAACAGACATTGAAAGGATACAAAATGGAACAAAAAATATGAAAGAGAGGAAAAGAAAATTGGTCATAACACGTGTTTGCGGTTACTTATTTTAAAGGTTCAGTAAAAATATTTGACGGTTTTGAAACACGTTTTGAATGAATACAACCTAATTTTTTTGTCATAAAAAACAATTTCAGTTACAAAATTATTAAAATGATAATGGTTCAATTTTGTTTTTCCTGTCAAAGTTTTGGCCAACATCAAGCATACCCATGTTCTATACAAAAGACCAGATGAATGTGGAACCACTTTAAACGATTAACCATATCCTGGATTTATAAGAAAAAGATCTGTCAAAATGGTGTCAACTCGTCAAGTAATGAGCCAACAGTAATGCTTTTCTGCCTCACGCGGAAAAAAGTCTTTTTGAGTCCGCAGTGGCTTGTTAGTGTTATAACTAGGGATTCCCTACACGCTTTTGCCTGTAAGCTATGTGTAATATATGTGTGTAATATAAATAAAATTAAAATGTGAAAATGAATTACTAAAGTATGAAAATTAATAACAAATTTAAAACCAGGTGTAATATGTTACATTTATTTAGCACACTAGCAGTTTCCAATAGTATCCCATGCCCAAGACAGACGAATCTTTGAGACCTTTAAAATAGGAAGTATTTCGGCGGAGCGGGACCCGTAATCAGAGTGGTTATCTGAAAAGAGGTTATCGCTTGAGGTTTATTGATTTATAGCAACATGGATATCCAAGTGGATATCCAATTGACCTTTCTCGTCGACAGGCACACTAATCCTTTAAAATTTGTTAATATGAGAAAGATATAAATGTCTAAAAGACAGATAAAAAAGACAAAAAGTTTTAATTTCTCTTTTACCAATCCCTCAGTTTTCTATTGACCGAACGAAGTAAGGTCTGCAGTATAACTAGACGGTTTTATATTTCGTTTGGCAGTATCTATCTATCAGCCAACGGATATTCCGCTATAAATTTCGAAAGCCTAGTCCAATTTAGACGAAATTTGGTAGACACATTGATCTCAATCCGAAAATTCACTATATAGTTTTTAAAAAATTTACATTGCCCTCTTGGGGAAATGCCACTAAAAATACTTAATTTTTTCTAAGAAATACAAAAAAGTTATAAAATAATTTGTTTCGAAACGGAGACCACATGAGTCAAAGGAGGTTCTCTCAGCACGGCTACTGTACTACCTATTATTAAACTATATTTCTTTTTATTGAATATATTTAATTTTTTGACATAACATTTATTTTTTCTAAGATCGTGTTGTGGATTGTGTCAGATATCTTTTTAATTTTGTGTACGTGTTATTTATACGCTTTTTATTTACATTTGAGTGAGGTCTACTGTTCACAGAATTACTAGTTAATCTTCTTGTAGCTAAGAACCATGAACACAATCAGGAAACATATTCCTTTTTCTACCCATTAGTTCCCGTTGGGAGCACCGAGCTAGTTGCATGTTGTTATATTTTAAGTATTAAAAATTAAAAATTCGAATTCAAAATACTGGAAAACAGCATTTTACAGTTTGTTCGAACCATTACGGAAAAAATCGATTTTGAATAAACATAAAAAAACTGTATTATTTATTTTACTTTAATATTTCAAAAGAAAGGGTAAATAATATGTTTTTTTTTTTTATATTTATTTTTTATCTTTTTTTTTAAACTTATATTTACAAACATTATCTTATAAAGTTTAATAGAAAAGATGACATAGAAATGAAATCCAATTGTTTTCATCCACGGACCATAATACCATATTATTAAAACACCAGAAAGTAGTATTTTTTTTCCAGCATAATAACATTAGAATACCCTGGTTGATTGTAAATGTTACCAGTCAGCTTCAGTATCTATACATCAAGTAATTTATCTATAAATTAAATCACCACAAAGTAGAAATTTTACGATGATGCTTGATGTATAGAAGGTTTTTTTCCATTTTTTTTAACGTTGTATATCATAACTTTTATAAATACAATAAAGTGAATGTAAAGACATGTTTATTCCTCGTGACAATTTGAATCAAATAATGTCATAGAAAAATATTCAAAATTTCTACCAGAGAATAATACATAATTAAAAGATATATCAGGAAATTGTTTGAGAATTCTAGGAATCCCAAAAAAAAAAGTGAGTTGAGAGCAAAAATAGATCAAATAATATTAACCATACATAGTTAACAACACTAACAGGCTGAATACACGTTTTCATGCGGGAACATTGGCTTGTCGTGAAATTAAACTAAACTCACTCAAACAAGTCACATACAAATTTTCGCCAAAAACATAAAAAAAGATTTCATAAATTCCAATAACAGAGCCATTTACCGGGCTAAAATTTAAACCCAAAACATCCAAAAGCTTACACAAATATGGTAAATGATCCCAACGGGGATTTTTGAATTTATTTGTGCGCGTCAGATAAAGATATGTGAGATACCTTACCTCTTGTAACTCAGTAACTCGACCAAATCATAACTGTCTATATGGTGGCGTCCGTTTAGAGTAGCCGATCTGAATATTAAAACAAACAAAAAACGGTAGTTGAGTTTATTCGAACTCGTCAGATTAAGATATGATAGATTGATTACGTGGTGGAAAGTGTACATTTTACTAATTTGACGCAAAAGAAAACGCGTGACGCAAAAAGTCACTACCTTGTAAAAAAGACACACCACCTGCGTCACGCTCAAATCGTCAGATTACTAAAATGTACACTTTTCAGCATGTAATCAACCTACCATGTCTTAAACTGACTCGCTCTTCCATGTCTTAAACTGACTCGATTTAATATTCTGATTGGCTACCGTATATTCCCGACAGCATATAGGTAGATAAGATTTGGTTGAAGTATTCAACAAGGGGTAGAGTGACTCCCATATGTTAATCTGACACGCTCGAGTAAATCCAAAAATCTGCACTTGGACTTTCCTTTCAATATCAAGAATTTCATCAAAAAATATGTATATTCTTCTAGGATTTGTAAGCGGCTGGAACGACTTTGATTGAATTCGGATTCACAATTGAACCCCGTAGATGGGTCTGTTATCAGGTTCTACACAATTTTTTTGTAATTTTTTGGCAAAATATATTTAATGAGATAATGCTTAAAATACATAAAATTAAATATCTGAATTAAAATACATATATTTTCGAGATAGTGTATCTTCTACCCTGGTACTGGACCTTTTACCATCCTAATGTTCCACTAATTCTTATTTCGTTTATTATAAAAATTTCAACTGTAATGTGAGCTTTTTTAAAATCAGTAAGAATTTATATTTTAGATTAAAAAAATTGACAATGGCATTTCTTTTCCTCTCTATAACCTACCTCAGCCACTCATTTGTTGTTGATACCTAACTAAACCGTTATTAAATTTCCAGTTGAGTTTACAGGAGTTTACTAGAAGCACTATTAGTTACTATTCCAATTCATAAATATTTTCGAATATATAATAATTTTAAGCATTTTCTGCAGACATTTTAAATAACTCTATATTACCTTTTCTAAGTTATTTGTTATTAGCCTGAATTTGTTTTTCGAACAAAATAAATATATTAAAATAAATTTAATTAAAAATTTTAAAACCTTTTTGCATATTATAAATCTACCTTTATATGTAAAAACGAATTAATTTTTAATGTTATTTAATGACCATGATTGTGTGCTTTTTTTAAAGATATACTACCAACCTCGAAATAAAAACAAAATCAGTGATTGCCACGTGTATATATATTATAAGGTTTTTATACATATTATATTTCCAGCAAACATCCAAATCAGAAACAGTTCAAAAAGATGTCTCAATTATGAAGACGATATACATTTTTTTTACAGCAGTCATAATTAAGAAGTCTTTTTTCTGACTTCGCAAGTCAGAATTGTAAATTCTTTAAGAAGTCTTTTTTTTATAATAATTAAGGAAATTAGAATTTTAAGCTGTGTAAGAAGTCATGTTTATGCGATCCGTAAGAACTAGGAAATATGAGCTCTGTAAAAAGTGTTTTTATTGAGTTTTATAGGAAGTCAGAAATATTACGTCTCTTTTAACACTCGATTAGATTTAATTATTCTGATGCGCATTTCACTAAAATTATCTATTCTGGTTTCTATCATACAATTTAATAACTTTTTGTTACATGGTCTTTTTATTATTAAAAAATTACCATAATGCAAACAAAATCGAACATTAAGTCAATATACTAACGCATTAGTTTTGCCAATAATCTTCATATGGCTTGGTTCATATTTATTTTTGAGATTCTATTTAAGTTCCCAAAAAGTTTAATGTTCATTCAATTCATGTAAATAATATCCATCGTGGCGTAATGGATAGAATAACGGAAGTGGAATACCTTACGGATTTTTTTGGTAATTTGGATTACATTGATTTATTGAAGGCACATCCTAAAAGAACCTAATTTTAGTACTTATTATTATAGTGTTTATTTCAGAATGGCTCTTTCCACGTGATATCACGACTGCAGATATCCATCTTAATGACTCAATAAGAAATTTGATCACCATATTTAATTTTGTAGCATCTAAAAAGCAGCTAATTTTGAGCATATTTAAATTCAATTTTGAATACATTGATCTGCTAGCTTGACGGATATGCCAACAACAATAAATTCAAATAATTAGTAAATTCAAAGGTATTATAAATTGTACACAATAATTCCGTATCTTGTTCATCAACAATATAATTAGAAGGAAAATATTTATTTTGTTTCCTTAGATATAATTTTAATCCTTTTAGAACAATGATCCCTTTTGGCATGTTTTATAGATGTTTATATGAATGAGTTTATTATTAATAATTTCATAACCCAATTTAAATAAAATCAATAGACATAATGTTTTTAGATATTATTATTATAATATAGTGAAAATACATATATCCTTTACAGTCTTCCTGTTAGGAAGTTATTGGTTACACACCGTAAAACCATCACAAAATTTTATCGTTTCGTAAAAGTGTGTCCATAATGATTAAAAATAGTAAATGTGTGTGAAGTTTGTATTCATGTAAGGACGAAGAAAACATATTATAAAACATTTCTTTTGTCGTTTCGATTCCTAGTGTCCGACATATCGAATGTCATTACTTCGAATTATCGATCTTAACACGATTTTCAACAGTATATAATAAACTATTCACCCAATCGTTATATGGATGTTTTTTTTTTTTTAAATATTTGGGTCATTATTAGCTTATAAACAAAGTTTTATGGAAATTGCAGAAAAAAATTATTCTCAATTTTATACAATTTTTTTGAGTAATATCCCTTTGAAAAAAAACGAAAATATCCAAATAACAACTATTTGAAGTCATAATTGTTCATCTCAAATACAATTCAAAATCCAATATCTCGGATCGGTTTTTGTGAAAAAAAAACAGCGAAAACAATTTTTGGAACTTTTGAATTATTGTTAATGTTTCTCATAAAATCGTAAAAAAATCATTTTTAATTTATCACACTGAGAAAGTGAATAGTCAAAATTACTTTTTAATAATGAATTTATAACTTAAAATAACGATCTTTTTGGCTGATTCTAATCGATTAACAAAATTAATGCAGAAGTTTGATTTTTTTGATTTAATGACGTTATTCATACTAAAAAGATTACTTTTTTTAGCAAAATCGATTACTTGTGTTAAACAAATCGATTAAAACAAGTTAATATAAAAACAGAGTTAATTGTTTAGATACTTATTGTTAAGTATCAATGTTTGAACTATTTTTAATTATTAGGATTCATAAAAAAATATATATAAATGTATTACAATAATATTTGTTGTATTTATATTTGTTGTTTTTTACAAAAGTTGGAAAAAAAATTTAAAAAAAAAAAAACAAACACTATTTCTTCTATTTTTTATGGTTTTAAAAGTTGAGTCTAAGACCCATTGAAAGTGGACCGATTTTTCTCATTCACGAACTTAAACTCAGCCTTTATGTCCAAAATACGTAATCAAAATTTCAACTCGCTACTTTTTTTCATTTTTGACTTATCTTGATGACGGACAGATATAGACTAATTAGATAAGTCTATAAACAATTATATCAAAATTTTGTTTGTCAATATTTTCTAGCCTTATAAACTGTAGACAAAAATTAATATACTCTAACATATTGTATATAAGTCGAGTATAAAAATAATGCAAAAATAATTAGCAAAATCAATTTTTATAAAATTTTTAAAAAGCAATTTTTTAGAAAAATTATTTACTTTATTTAACTCTTAGAACAGCTAGATTTTAAAAAAAATTGTTTGTAAACTTTTGTTCTTTAAATTTAAATTCATTTCTTTAATTTTAAATACATTAATTATATTTTTCAAGGAATTATTGATCTGAATCTAAAAGGTCATATTCATATAGGTTGTTATGTCACTAATATTAATCATATAATAATAGTTTTAGGGTACAAAATATAAACAAATATTTTAATATTATATAACGCCCCGTTGTTTTATAATAAAGTAAAATATTATATAACTATTAGCATAAGTAATATCGAAAATAAATTTTTATAAATAAATTTCAATAAAATTACTTTGTGGGTTTGGAAATTGCATAATAATATTTCTATAAAAGTGTATTCTTTCTGCTGGACCTATATAGATAATGCGTTAAAATCAGAGTATAATAACAATTCTTGGGTCTATAGTTCAAAGGCGTGTGGCATAGCGAAACGCGTCATGGCACAGCGCGATTTTTTACAACATACACAAATGAATGGGTAAGCGTAAATTGACGACACGACGCTGCACAGCGCGTCTGGTGAAACGCGACACACGCGTGGCATAGTGCTCGAGATACAGTTTATCGCGTCACGCTTCGCACGTTTTACGAGGCTACCAATAAAAAACTAATTAACAAAAACTGGGCTAAATAATCAAAAGGCTGAAGGAATTAGAGCCTTTACTCACATGGCCGCAGAGCCAGTTACCATTCAATTAGATATCATATATCGTCGAATAGATAGTATTTTCATGATTTTGTATTGTACGTAATTATAGAGAATTTTGTCTAAACAAACCAAAATTTTATTAATAATTACACAACAATTAATCTAGGTTTAATTAAATTATCATTTTATTAAAAACATACTCGCCAGAAAGTTTTTGTTTTCATTCAATAATTTTTAAGTAAGGCACAAATGTAATTATTAAATAATTGTTTTGAATAATATATGTGTAATAATTATGAAAATTTATCTAAAAATTTGTATATATATACTAGGTGAAAGGGTATGAATATATTTAATGAACTTTTAAAGGTAAAAATACATTTTCATTTAATTTAAAAATTTTATATTTCAGTAATTTGTTATGGTAACGTGTAGTGCTACATTTGTTTGATGCCACTGGTTTACAAACATCTAAAAAACTTTTTATATTTAAAACAAAAAGGACCAAGTTTTAACGTAAAAATTAGATAATTTTCCTAAACGTATTTATCAAAATATGTTGGAGCATGGAAGTTTAATATTTAAGTTTTAATTCACTACCATAATATTATTTAGGCCTGGCGCGTGTGACACAGCGATTGATATGACGTGATCGCGCCACATGCGTCGTATTGGGGAACGAATATTGTCACGCAGTTGTCTCGCCCAGTAGACATTTGTTTTTGATTGTTTTATGTCTTGTTTTTGTTGATTAGGTTTTTATTAGTAGACTAGTGAAACGTGCGATGCGCGGCGTAAGAAACTGTGACTTGGACACTATGCCACGCGTTTGTAGCGTTTGCTGCGTAGCGTCGTGTTATTAATTTCATTCTGCTGACCCATTCATTTGTATATGTTATAAAAATTCGCTCTGTACCATATAAGACAGGCGTAAATGTTACCTACAATATTGTACTGTCATCCGATTTACATACAGATCAATTTCGATTCAATCGAACCCTGAAAATATAAGTTAGTATATTAAGAAATTCATCAACATTTCTTGAAGATGTGAAATACTTCTAAGATTAAAACTTCGGACCATTATTCAAATTCTTCAATTTTAAATCTACCACTTGACTTCAGTCAATTTACTTTGCCAACTGATATTTTATTAAGTGATTTATAAAACTGATGCAACTTCTGGTCGATTTCCTTATATCGAAACTCTAACATCGAAAAATTCAGAAGCAGTTATCCCAATTATTTTTGCACAGTAATTATATTTATTTATATTAAGAAGTGGAATGCATTTCTTCAATTTAAATAAATAAATAGTTATATTGTCATTAAATACTCCTAATCTAATTAAAAAATTCCTGGTGTATTACACTGGAATTTTTAATTATTATTATAATCAATTAAAAAAAAAAATCTGACCACTGAATCATATACGATAGTGTGGGATAATGAACTTTCTCGTAGAAATTATCGCTTAGCATTTTGCCGTGCTTTAAGACGTATAAAAGTTTGACCAATTATTTTCCATCCATCTTGTATATAAAAATGTTAAAATATTATTTATTAATTAATATGCTCCTGTTTAAAATTTTAATGAAAAGAATTTTAATTATAATTAGCGGTAAATGTACCATAATTAAGGATAATACAATCATAAAACTCCAACAAATTTTAATTATTTTTTGTTTGTATTTATAATTAGTATATTTACAATATATAGGACGAATCTTTATTTCAGCTATTTGTATTTATTTTTATACGAAGTTTCAAACATTAATAGATATCGAAATTTGGATAAAAGAACATTATAAAAATTGATACAGAAATTGAAAGTATATACATTTAAAAGGTATAGACTAAAATTTTGTGGGTGGATTGACTAAAATAGTGTCTGTAAGACAGTAATTTTTTTCGGTAATGAATTACAGTTTGCTAAGTATAGACACCACGTTTTGACAAGAATCAGCTTATGCATACCATGAGATTTTTTTACATTTGAAAGAGGTGAGAGTGCGTTGGGTCACAAGGGTAAAAGTTTCAAATAAAAATTGTAGAACCTTAAGCATTATGTAAATATAATACATGGGCTGAAAAGTCCCGGGCCTAACACATAGATGGTGCTAGTTTTATTGCAGTCACCTTTTTATCAGTTAATACTAACCTTCAAAAGACAGCTGTTAAAATTTCATGATATTCTATTCATTTGTTTGTGAGTTATTGTGCTAAGAGTGACGCTACTTTTGTTATTTTCAAAACAATGGATCAAAAACAATTTCGTGTTTTAATTTTACACTGCTTCTTGATGGGAAAAAATACCGTTCAAGCGAAGCAATGGCTTGAAAAGTGTGATAGGGACTCCGCTCCATCAGAAACAACAATAAAACGTTGGTTTGCTGACTTCAAACGTGGTCGTAGAGACACCGATGATGCAGAACGCAGTGGACTGGAATGATTACGTTGATGAATAAAGCTAATTTTGAACAAAAAAAACAGAGTTTTATTTGTTAGGCCTGGGACTTTTCAGTCCATGTGTTATAATGCTTAATATATAAAAATGGTTCTTTGTCTTTTTTAGCAAGTCTTAAATATATCGGAGCCAGAACGTCTAGTTTTCAGCCATATATATTGCCTCTTTAAATATATAATAATACATGTAAATTCTTTGTGTGGAACTTTTTAATGCTCTAGTTTATGAACTGATTTTAATGATTTTTTTGATTTTTTGTTGAAAAGGATATATTCCAAGGATAATACCATGATAAGGAAACAACGATCTGATTTTTCTTATGGGAGAGAAGGGTCAAAAACTTTTTTTAGTGTAAATTTCGACCAATTTAACAATTTTTCATGGTTGTATACAAAACTCAAAAGTAAAAAAATCAAAGATTTTATGCTTAGCTTAAAAATTGATTGATTGACGTCGACTGAGAAACGTAGAAATTAGTTTTTACTTTAAATAATTTTTTTCTTTTTATTTCAATTAGGCAGTAAGTTATTTAATATTAATAACAGCAAAGAAAAATGCAAAGATATTTTTAATAAAATATAAACCATGTCATATAGCCATGATTTTTAAACCTATTTGCTAGTCAACTATTACTGGCTTTTATTTTCGTTAAACATTAAAAATACTATATGCATTAGAAAATATTTAAATGACAAGTTTTATTATTTTTTTTCCTCATTTCATTATTGTATTATTTAACGACAAAATTATGGACCTAAATTTAGAGAAATATTACATTCAATTTTTTATTTTTTTTATTACGTTTTTTAGTTACGAATATTTAAAGTGATGTTATTTAATAAATTTAAACGTACGTAATCCGTATAATTTAAAAAAAAAATGCACATCGCAGAAACTGCGTAGTCTCAGATGAATCATCCATAAGAATAATTAAAAATAAAATTGTCAATATATTAATCTATATGAATCTCAAAAAAAAGGCAGTCAATATTTACCAGGAATCGATTAACTACAGTTAATCGATCTCATGTAAAATTCACTCGACATCCGGCTATACTACGCTATATTTGTATATACAAGACAACATATTAGTTTATAATATATAACAATAATTGTATCTAAAGATTATAGCATAAGGATGCAAATGCCAATTGTACGTCTGCACTGAATATAATATATTAATACAACAAAAGTTGTTAAAAATATCAAAGTTTATAATCTGTAAAATATACACACAAAATGATACATTTTAGTATATAACTGATACTGAATTTGCTATATTTCATATCATAAAAATTAGATTCAACGATATAATAAAACTCGAAAATTAAAAATAATTCAAAGAAAAAGCATTTATAAGCTTTTAAGCATTTATAAGGTGGTTGTTCTACTACAATATTGTAAACATTTTATGCATTTTATACTCGATAAGAGTTAGGTTGTAGGAAAATGAATATAATTTATTTCTGATACTGTACAGCAGATAGTGTCTGTGTATACTGTTTATGTTATTTATAGGTTATAGGTTAATTACACACTACTACACTGATCATATATATGTATAACACATACTGTTAAACTAGCATGTTTTTTCACGAATTGTTTCTATATCTTAATAAAACTGCGGTAAATAGTTTTCTTATTTTTTTTTAAATTCAGAAATAATTATTTACTATTCTATTTGTTTTTCCAAAAGTTTATGGCTGTAAATTTTTTTTAAGAGTCGCGAACGTTACTTAAAACACATACTTCCAAATTGCTTGCAATGTAAATTAACCGATCTGTGATTATAAATAACTCGAATTTAAGACGGTCAATCGACTTCAAATTTTAATGGTAATTGTATATTGATACAATCTTAATTAGTGTACAAAAATTTAGAATTTCTAACACTATGACTTTAACAGTACAACTACCGTAAAAATTATTTACAATCTTAATAAACAAATATTTACATGTAATCATTATGGAGATAAAAGAAAGTGAAATCTTCCATAATGTCATGTGTTCTTTTTTTTGATTAATCAAATTTTTGATCATCCAAATTTTACTTATTTTTAAATATTTAAAAATAAAATAACTCTAGGCCCGTATTCGTGAAGTAAAGACGATTCATTTGACGTAATAAAATATCTAATCAAATTTTCCAAGCATAGCAGTATTTAGGTTTTTCTTTTTTTTTTGTGTATAAAAGTAATAGCTCATTTTTTTGAGAGGAAATTTATTAATATAAATAATCCTTTATTCAACACAAAGCTTTTGTTTATACATATATACATTCGTTGTAAGTATACATAAACAAAATTACAAATGGAAAAAAGAAATAATATTTTATGTTGTAAAAATTGTAGCCATAAAAATTGTGGAAATAAAACATTTATGAAACATATAAATTATGTTGTAACTGTACTATATCAATGATTGTTTTATACAATAACTCTAGCGTAAATTTATAGGACAATATTTATTTTTTGTCTGCTTTTTTTTTTAAATTTTTATGCCTAAACATGATTAAAGAGTTGAAGCTAGAAAAAAGAAAAAAGAAACTATTGTAATGATTGAGATTACTGTGAAATAAAAACTACTATAAGTTACAAAATTTGGCAAAGCATTTGATTTTGAAAAACTATAATTTAATATTTTTAAAATCACTTTCGTAAAACAAAAAAGACGTGACATTGGATCGGGCCTAGGATGGCACATAGCCTTAATCCGCTTCTGATTGTTATATCATTGTAATAAACGTGATAATTAAAAAAATAATAAAATAAAATCTTTTATTAATTTGACGATTCGTTCTCTTTAAATTTAACCAAATTTTTAAACCAAACATAGATAGTATTTATCTTCTGTTTCTACTTGGATGTTGTGTGACAAATTCACACCATATTTATTTTTCTTTACAGTGGCTTTTGACAGTATACCTGCGATAAACATTTTATAGAAGTATGCGTTTATTTTTAAATTTTCTATGTGGGCTTAAAAAATGGAAGAAGATATATGAAATAAAGTGCATTCTAACTGATTTATATTTTTTCCAAGCTTATAATAATGCATCACGTTCGAACAATCCTAAACGACCACCTATACGCTGTACGTTTATAAAATATATAAACCAGTTGAGTAGCCTGGGTAGTTAAGGTATTAGGTCTGACTGTCAGATTACTTTGACAGGAAGATTATGGGTTCGAATAACGGCCGAAGCAGCTTGTCAATTAAAATTAACTGTGCATTTAATTCATTAGACTGTGTGTGCATGGATTTGAGAATTCAAAAACAAAAAATTTTTTTGGTTTTTTCTTGTAAGTAATTTGGTATTTTTAAAGGTAATAAAATAAAAATCTTTTAAAATATTTTGGTCGAAATTTCGATAAAACGAAGACTAATGTCTCAAAAACTACTCTATCAACAGTAAAATGAATGTAATTTCTTAAACCATATTTACTTTGAAAAACTGAAAACCTTATGATAATTTTTATTTCAGGTTTTATACCTTTTAGGTCTCATTAAATATCAAAAAACAAAATTAAATTATACAGGTGAGACTCGCCGTCGGTATTAGGCTACCCAATCCAACTTTTAAATCCTCCATTTTATCTTTTTATGCAGAGATTACGAATGTTTATAAAAAAGTCTCCGAATTATAATGACGAACTTACACAGCTTACATCTCTTCAAAAGGCCATTTTCATCTAATCCTTTGACGATAGGGGTTTTATTATTTCCAACCTGCCAATCGAACTGCCATGGAATTAGCTTCTAGTTTTATGTCTCTACAAAGAAATTATAAAAGTAATTCTAATTATTAGCGATCAATTACATTACAATTAATTGCAATCTATATATTCATAATATTGTTTTTCATAATTTTTATTAAATAAAAGATATTTTTTGTCCAGATGAAGCATCGAGCATTGTATTATATGTAACTTTTGCCTTTCTCAGGTTTTACTCAAACGCAATTTTGTAATAGTTTTGTATCCCAATATCTCCTGTGTTTGTTTTAGAACACTCAATGGCTCGAAACCTATGAGTTGAAATATTAAACACTCAAATTGGATGGTTTGGAGATAGTTGAAAGTTCAACACACGCTCTATCATCTTTTGTTGTGTTCTTTGAATGATTAATAAAATTTGAAATTTTGAAAAAACAAAAGTACAATTGAACTTAGATAAATCAATATTTAACAATGAATATATCATATAGTAAATCAAACAGTAAACATATTGTACTTAATATAAATACGATGTTAAATAATAAAACTTCTTTTCACCATTATATATAATAATTTTATATATAGTTTTTGTTATTAGTCGCCTTGCTTTTGTATGGCAAAGTATAAAAAAGGATATACTGTTACATTTATGATGTGTAATTTCTTTTTACTCTTTTAACCTTTTACAGCTCGCGGGTATACTTATCGCAGTTAAAACTGCTGCTATCGATCGGTGAAACTCTGACATGTTTAAAAATTGATTTTGTTAATGGATTTGTACCTTTGGAATACAAAATGGTTTTAAGTGCTAGCTAAGACAATGATGATTGAAAATCCTTAACGAGACGTAGGCCATTATTTTGCATCTGTAATAGCGAATTAGAATTAATTTTTTTTATCACTTCAATTAAAACGTCTTCGCTTCACATCTGAAGTTATTTTTTTTTTTTTATCTTTAAAAATTATTGCTTTTACAAACTAAAAATTAACTATTGTCGTTTAATTAAATTAAAATCCCAACTGTATTATTACAACTGTTACCATAAAATACACAATATTCAAGCAATCAACAAAATGTTGTGTGAATGTATCATGTTTCTTATACATTAATAAAAAGTAAAATCTTACAAAACTAGGAATGCATTCGCACTTTTTTACTTTTGATAATCTGCATTTGCATGAAGCAGAAGTTTTCTATATTTTGGAATAAGATAAGAATAAGTGGTCTCTATAAGGAATTTTTTAACAACCCAGCAAACATCCAAATCAGGAAGATTTCAAAAAAAAATCATTTCTTAAGACTTCTAGATGTATCAATTATGACAACGTGATGACTTTTTTTTTTAAAGAAGTCATAATTAAGAAATCTGTTGGTAGTGTTTTTTATGGCTTCGCAAGAAGTCAGAATTGTGAATTGTTTAAGATGTTCTTTTTTTCGAATTTAGGAAGGAAGTTAGAATTTAGAGCTCTGTAGAAGTTATTTTTTTTGAGTTTCGCAAGAAGCCGGAATTATGAACACTTTGAGAAGTGTTCTAATCGAGTTTCAAAAGAAGTCAGAAATATAAAGTGTATTTTTAAAATTTTAATTTTTCTGATGTTCACTCAGATTATATTTACTGTTTTCGAATAATAATCTACATTTTAATTAGTTTTTGTTTCATGGTCTTTGTTTTGTTTTTCTTTTTTATTAAAAATCAATTTGGAGGATTATCGTTTTGCAAAAAACATCAAAAATTAAGGTAGTATACAAATGGATTAGTTTCACCACAAATTCCTCTATCAACTTGGTTGAAATGTATTTTTGAGATTCTGTTTAAGTTCCTAAATTTATTTAAATAGTTGATATCATGCATATTCATTTTAAAAAAAATGGATATTTATCAATTGTTGTTAATAAAATATCTAATATTTGAGCACTTTGTGCATGGCCGTGGTGGTGTAATGGATAGAATAATGGACTCTATAGTTTCTGTGTTTGAACAAAAAATTTTTTATTTATTTTCATAATTTAAGAAACGAGTTTATGTAGTCGGAAAAAAGAATTCATAAAGCATTCTTATTAATGATATCTTAAAGTGGCGAATTGGCTATCTTATTGATTATTTCTTTGAAGGATTCTTTTTGATGATAATTCTAAAGTCCAAATCATAAATAAGAATCTCTTTGAAATTCTTGCAGAATTCATATTGCTATATGGAAACTAGTACCAGAGTTATTATTATAATTAAACTTAAAGCCTCATAAACAAAAACGCGAGTTTGAGAAGGTTAGTATGTAAATGCAAATAAACAGAGAGAAGAAAACACCAAACATAATTATGATTTTAAATAAAAAACAATAATGATAATTTCATTAAAAAACTACATAGTAGATTGTTGTTTTTTTATGAAATACAGCCTTCTCCTTATATTCGTTATTACATCGTAACAAAATTAATTACAAAACACGATTATAGTACCTACCATTTTTATAACCTCAATATAAACTTTTAATTATCATTCATTATTCGCATTAAATTATCAATTATCATTTCTTCGAAACATGATGAAAAGCAACATGAACTTGAAAATGGTGGCACAAATGACTCGAAGATTATTTCACTAATGTCTCAAATAAAACGAAAGCCTACATAAGAGTTATCTTTGTTTGGCATAAAATGTTGGCGCGGAGTGTTTGCGTCTATGTTGAGAATATAATTTCCAATTTTTCTAGATTACACATAAGCAGTGAAAAAATATGAGCTTGAGGCTCATTAACGGCTAATTTGATGAAAAAAACTTTTTAGTTTCGAGTTGTTCCCTGAAATACGATATCCAAAAATTGGTTTTCAGACCTTGGTCTGTATGTGTATGTGTAATAGTGATATCATATCGAACGCTTATTCAAAATTCACCAATTCTGACTTTATTTAAAATCTATTTATGTCGCGAAGCATTTAGCTAAGAAAAGACCAATGAGTGCCCCTCTTTATTCTTGTTATTTTATGTTTTCTCGAAAATAGCTCTAAGAATTTTCTTCAAACATAATATGTTTACAGAAGACTCTAAGCTGTACAACTTTTCAGAAACATTTCTCAATAATAGTGAAAAATATTTAATAATAGTGAATAGAGAAAAATTCAACTAAACGTAAGCCCTACACACATAATACTGTACTTGTTAAGCATGTTATAGTAGGAAAAAGTCCTAGGACGCGTCGTACAGAATATTTTTTTATAGTACAATATAATTACACAAATAAAAATGTTTAACTCTTATTTTTCTGTTTAAATCTTGGGTGCTTTTTTCGTAATGAATAAATTATTTTAAATACAATCAAATATTCGACAAAATACACTTACAACACAATACAATTTTACAAATAAAGTTATACATTTGAAATTTATAAAGTGTCTCTTTCTCCCATCATGTTAAAAATTATCTCCACATCATAATATACGCTTTTTAATTATTTTATTTTATTTTTCAATTATTTTATAAATGATTATGTTTAAATAGATGTATTTCGTTTATCGGATTAAAATTCGAATAATAATTACAAATATAATGATCTCCATTAAATTTTATAAATATATTGTTCAATTGTGTATTTCATATTATTATTTTTATGAAAATTATTATTGTTGCTAACCAAATTATATATTCATTTAGAATTTTTGATTTCCAAAAAAAATTCATCTTTCGTTTTTAATTTGAAAAGTTGTGGCATGGATTCATTGAATCTTATGAACAGATTTAAATGCCAAGTTGCATTTAAATCTCGAATCAAAAGCTTTTATCAAACAAAAAAGATTTTTGAAAAATGAAATAAGTTTTATATTTCATCTGTATGTACTATTCTAAAAGCATACATACCTAATGTATTGCAGTTTCCTTTATATATTATTGATTTCTAATTTTCCATCGGAAACACATATAAGTATTTATTGAATCGAAATCGTTACCACTATAAAGACATAAATTCATAAATAGTTGATAAGCTTTGTAAAGCATAACGTTACTTGTGTTTACAAAGTAATCAGTAATTACTAATTTAAATACAAATGTTGAATCAATGTAATAAATGTAGCATTTTACATGTTTTAAATCTAATTTTGACTGAGTAAGAACTTTAAATTTGTACTACCTACATGACTGATTCAAATTTGGTCATCAACTTATTAACTCGTAGGTATTATTCAACTGACACCAAAAACATTTTTCATTATTTTGAAGAAAAATCTGTATTCTTTGTTTGTGACGAAAAGCCTCAAATGTAGAGGGAAAATTAATTTTTTTGGGAAAAATTAAAAACATCGTTTGAATTTGACCATATATAACAAATACGTCAATTATGACGGTCCTTTTATGCGACCGGCAATTGTTTTTGTTGGAATATATGAAACTACTGTTGTGAATATTGTCTTTTAAAAGAATCCTATGTTCAAAATTATTAAAAAAAAAAATACAATCTTTGATCTTTTAAAAATAGCATTTCTATTGAATTAATTACTATACATTAATTCAACACTATTAATCTATTGAATCACTCGACTGACTAGCACAATTGACTATTAGTATCTTTACGATATTACCACGTAGCAATCAATTTAACAAACTGAACCCATCCCTGTCCCTATTATCCCCCGCCGGCTATTATCACCAGCCGTCGAATTTTCGAGTGTCAACAATTATTATTTTTTTATATAATTACTTAATCTGTTATATAATTACTTAAACGACTAGCAATTTGAGTCTAGTAATTTGAAAGTTTTAAGTAATTTGAGACTAGTAATTTGAAAGTTTTCACTAGAACTAAAAATTTTTATTTTGATACACTTGTTCCAGAATAAAAATACATTAACATTTACTTTAATCATTATAAATAAATAAAAATTTTTGTTGATCATTCTTTGTTATATATAACAGTTAATAAATTTTTAACCTTAATAGAATTAAATTTTAAACATAATGAAATTTGTATGACTGAAGTAGACGGAAAAAAGTCTGTACCGCCTTCCTGTCTTGTAATGTATTTATGACTAATATTCAATATAATATTGTAATTATATTAATATATTCTATTAATACTAATATTCATATGGTCATCTGTATTAATTACAATAATTAATCAATTATGATATAAAAAATGAAGAGTGCGGAGACTACGCTTACCGGGGCAGAGAGAGAAGCACGAAATACTACTGCTTAAAATTATTAATAATTATTGTTATAAAAATTCGAGTTAATCCACTCTTCCTACATCATCATTGGTAAAATATTGTAATTAATTACTAATTATCTATAGGTCAGATAAAGAATCAACAAGGACTTCCTGTTAAAGGAATATATTCTCTATATGATCCAAAAAAAAACGTACGGTCTTCCATGGACATCCCGTATAATCAAATATATAGGTATTCATAAATTATCTATTGAAGTATTCAACTAGTTAACGTTTGAAATAACGCTTTTTACAAATTATCATAGTTATTCCTTATCACTACTATGTGCTACCCAATTGACATCAAAGCTGTGAAAATGATTATAAACGACAATAATTTTGTCTTTGATGCTTAACGAAAGATAAAGAAGACGAAATAATAGTATTTATCTATCTAGATGAATATTTAAGTATAAGTCCGAAATTGAGTTACAATTTTAATTATTATCTAAATGTAAAAAAACGTTTTCAAAACGAAATTATTTCTATTATAAATTATTATTCTTGTTGTATATGGGGTATCAAATTAAAAGACTTGTGCTAGAAAAGAAAATGACCTGAAAATTTATTACACTTTATGTGGTCATAAGATTTAAAGTAAAAAATTGTTTGACTACATTGAATTAATACAAATTATTGTAAAAACGATAACATAACCAAAATATTTTTAGGAAAAGCTGATTAACAGCGAAATTAAATCATTTGACGCTTAACTATTTCTGTTTAATGTATTCAGCACTTTTAATTTAGTTACTTTTAAAATTGGACATATTTCTCAATGTTAGATTGAGCTGAAATTCACTACACATATACTCTTTTAATTTTTAATACCTTCATAAAAACTTTTTAAAAAATTTTTAAGATCCACTAAATTTTGTTCCGAATTTAAATTTAATTATTGAAATAAAATTTTGGTTTGAATCTAAATATTTTATTAAAAAAACCATAGAAAATGATGTATTTGTTTTTAGTTTTATAATAATAGAGGGGTAAATGTTAGTAAAATCCATACATTGCAACAATCTCTAAATTTTTTTATTGTTTTATTTAAGTCACTTTTCAACTTTTTTCGACTACTAAAGTTATATAGTGACTACAGTGAGTATATATTCAATCTATACAACAACAGTTCACAGCAATCCTAGATGTTTATCCATCCATGTTCTGACTGTGCCTGTTGTTGCTTAACTTTGGTGATCAGTTGAGATCGGTAATTACGTTACGTCAGTGAGGGGTAAATTTGTTTATCGTCCTTCATTTGGTGATAAAGAACAATTCATGCGATAATTTTGGCAGAGTGGTATTATCGTTAAATTGGTTGAATTAGACATACTAAAAAACCTTCTGAACTACACATTAGCAAAACAATTATAAATAAGTAAAAGCTGAAGTTTCTTTAAAATGTTACTCCATTATAAAAAACGGCGAGAAATATTTAATTATGGATGATAGAGAAATTAGAAGGATTTATGTTAATTTAGGAATGTTTAAATTCAACTGTGAATGAGGAAAGAATATGATTTCCGTATAATGAATGCATTGAAAATGTGTAGCATCTATTAATAAAATATGGAGACACCAAAAGGGTGAGGTGGGGTAGGTATTTATAATTGGGGATTTATAATCCAATCCGAATATTAAGCTGCACAAGTACCGATAATATAAAAACGATCTACATTTAATTAAAATATATTCTCAAAAAAGAAAGGATACAATTTGTGAAAAGTCCGGTTCCAGTATCAAAACGGTATGATTTTTTTTTTCTATCGGTTTAATTTCTATGTTGTGTCAGAGAAAAAATTATAATTCTATGTGTAAGACATAGAAAATTTATTATGTTTCGCATGTATTATCATTATTAAAATATTGAATCGAATTGTATTTAACTGGTCTCACAACATATCAATAAATGAATTAATATTATATTATAGATTCAATTCGTTACATTTCAGTTGCAGAGATAGACACGTCGACGGAAAATCAACTATGACCGATTTCGTCCAATTAAATATGTATATTTCGGTGTTCTGCTATAAATTTTATGCAAATATAAATGAATTTGGGTAGCACATATCCTTGTGATTTATTTTATAAATTGTTTGTTTACTTAAATTATTATGTTTAAAATGTGTAACAAGTACAGATACCGTACTTGTATAGTAAAAGTTTGACTTAGATCTTGTAAATTTATTTGGGAAACTTTGTAAGTTAGAAGAATAACTAGGTACTATATTATCGCTTGCTTTGTATGCTTTGTAAAATTACCATGCGCTTTGAACACATTATTTCATTCGTCTGTGAAAATAGATCGGTTATTATGTACACAATTTTGTTAAATATTCGAATTAATTTCATTTCTTTTGTCCACAAAACTGAATAAATATATTACATACCCATAGCCCACCCCCCCCCATAGGGTATTCTCAAGAGGATAAACACATTTTAATATTAAGATAACAGTATAAAAAGAAAAAGTCGTATTAAACGACGTAAACACAATTTTCAATGGATACCAAAACTTGGTCAAAACACATAAAATAAAAAAATTAAAGCTGCAATAAGTCCCGTACATATTTGTAATATTATAAACTTAGTTCACTTTTGTCTTCGTAGGCTACTAGCAGTACGTGGTACGTCAGAAAAGTAAACTAAAATTTGAGTATTGATATCTGGGTTCCGAAAATAGTTAGACTTCCGAAAATAGATCAAGTACTCCCGTATGGATATTTGCCCCAAATTTACCATATTTAAAAACTGACAGTAAGTTAAAGTAATTTTTTTTGCAAAAGTATGCTTTTGATAAAGATAGAAATATTTTCATTCAATTTTTGCTTTTATCTAGCAATAATAGATTTATTTTTCATTCAAAAATTCATAAGAAAACAAATTCCAATTCACAATGTTGGCAGATAAACATAAAACTTAGTGAGACCTGTGGTTAGAGCTCGTAGAAATTTTATACGTGCGGATTATTCTCGCTTGAGGTACGTTACTAAGAAGGAATTAACTGAATGCTTCCAAATTGATCTATTAATATTTTATCTTATGTAAGACAATATTATTGTGATCAAAACTTTGAATTGGGATATCCCAAATCGGACCCTTTTGAAAAGTACATTTTAATTAAAAAATCAAAAATAATACAAAAAGCATTAGTAAATAATTAATTCAAATGATAAATATATTGTAGAAGTCCTCATTAACTCTTTTCTTCACAAAATGTCCATCTAGCTCCGACCATAACCATTTTTTGTCGAATTATTGAATTTCTTCGAACAATAATAATATTCTTGTTTTTGAGTGATTCACCAAAATCTATATTAACAAAATTTTTCACTAATATTGATGCCTAAGCATGCTGGAGCTCTTGACCATACTGAGTTCACCGCTGAGCCAATATAAAAATGAGTACGTGATTATTTTTTTGGGGAAAAAGACGGCCGAGTGAAGCGTGGTCAGACTCCCATTTGTATCATTGTCACGAAACGATGCAACGCTACAGTGCATCGCTTCCCAGTTCCAAACATTAATATGTTGCTGATGTTTCTTTTTTATTAGGACCTTAACCAGGTCCAAAAAATAATTAATGCCTTATACTCATAGATTGCGATATTCCCTCTCCAATTTATCGTCACTTTATCAGGCACTAATAATGATTTAAAAACTGTATACTTATTTTCACGGAAATGAGAAGATATCGTTAATATTGAGATCGTTTGTTAAATTTCAATTATTCGCCCATCAAATAATGATGACATTTATTTCGAAACCAAGCCCATTGAAAACTAAATAGTTACATAATTTGCTTTGAAAGAAACATTTAGTACATATTATGGGCTTCTTATAACGGTTAAAAGAAACATGAAGCTTTTTTGAATTGCTCAGTGTAGATAATATTTGTATAACGTACATTTTTCAATATCTATTTTCCATAATATTATCGTACTTAATATTATTATTGCACTCCTAGGGGCTATTTCTAATGTTCAAACGTTATTTGATATTTCTACCGTCATATTTGTAATAACAAGAGACAAGATATGCACTAAACAGTTCTCTATAATGTATACTGTAGTTATGTTATCTCTTAAATAGAAAATTCTAAACCAATTATATTAGTATTTCGCATATATTTGTTTCGTCTTTCAGAGAAAATTACAATTTCGATCATTTATCTTCTTTTCCAATAAGAGAGAAAAACAAGTTAGATATTCAAATCACTAGATTTATTACGAGCTATTCAGGAGAAAGTTAGATCGACCATTTGTTTACGTTATTGTGGGGACCTACTAAACACCATGTTTAATATAAATATCAGGCTTCAGTACTAAGCCTTTAAAGGTTTATTTTTACCATGACGTATTTTGAAAACTATTTATCAGGTATCATTCTAAAAAGAATCATTTCTTGAAGAAAAAACAACAGTTTATCGTTTCTTGCACATACGGTCTTCTATTATTAATTATTCTATAAAACATTCTGCTTACACTATTTTTTATGTTTGTTAAAATAAAATAATGACTTTATTTAACAAAATAATTAAAATATTTATTTAAAAAAATTAAGTAAATTAATTACCATTAAGAACTAAAAAAATGTACTGGTAGTCGAAAAAAAGAAACACAAAAAAGGCTTTACACTCGACTTTTGATGCAGTAAGACGGATTTTAACGCGATTTGTTGCGTTAAATTCGTGTGAATCTCTAAAGCCTTTGTGAACTTTACATTTCAGAGGAGCATTTTAAAGTAGACAATGTGAAATTCGGTAAGCAATGAGTCCATTTTTGGTGCCCGCGTGTTCTAAACGTCTTCTGAATTTTCATGACGGTTTATCATATAGAGAATATTTTACCATTTGGTTCAAATGCCGTAACTCTAATCTAAGCTTTCTGGGTGAGAACCAGATATTCTGGGCACTAGACCAAATCTAAAATATGAAATTTGATAAGATTAATAAATCGATTATTTTTTTAAAATAAAAAAATGGTAACTGAGTTTGAATTCTTAAATCATTTGATATAAAAGGAGCTTCTTGAGTAAGTAGTAATTTTAGGGTGTATAAATTCTTCGAATCGTTGCAGGTTTTATTTCAAAATAGGAGGATGAATGGTACAATTGAAGCGTGACAGACTGTATGTCTGACAATTTCTTATAATACAAGTTTATAACATTATTTATCGAAAATATTAATACTATATACATACGATCCGTAAAAGTAAACTCATAATGGAGTCTTGAAATGCCTTTGTATATACATACATAGTGACTTAGGTATTATAACATATAGATATATTATTAGAAGCAATAACAAACAGTATTTATTTCGGTGAATTAATAATAACATTTCGATTGAGATAACATCCTGTGTACTACCGATTATAAATTGCGTAGGTTAATGCAAAAGGATAAAGTTCATTTACGTATATCGTATCGTAAAGTCACTTCAATTTCAATACTGTTTAGATTATTATTAAAGTTGAATCGTTTTTATTAGTCCACTGATATCGCATTTTCGAAATGTTTTATCGATTCCATTTTTGTTAATACATATTACATTAAAAATAATGTACCGTGCAGGAAACTAACAAAAAGTTTATTAAACCTGTTTATCCATTTAAGCTGCCAAGGCCTGTGTGTTGAGACCATGAGTGAATGCGATAAATAGCACAATTTGAAAGCCCTATTAGAATGATCAGTTGTTATTCGAATATGGCCAAATGTTTGATCGAAATATAAAAAGGTTTATATTTTTTAATTAATTAAATATTTTTAATTTCGAAAATTCTGTCTCTGATTCTGAATCCTCATTTAAATTAATAATATCTTCTTGGATGATAATAATCTTCTTGAATGTTTTCAATTATATTGTCCAATTCGTATATTTTCTATTCAACGCTAATAACTGGTCTAATGTATTTTTTCCATTCGCCTGGTGTAACTTGATCAATGGTTTCTTCTAACAAGGCTTTAACCTCTAGCAGCTTAAATGTGGTATTCGTTTAAAACTTATTTTCCTTTTTTTTCAACCATTCCATTAACTATGTATTTATTATATTTATGTTTTTCTACTCTCACCAATTCTAGAAGCTGAACTTTTAAAAGATCTTTTTCAAAAAAAAATATATATATTGACTCTAGTCATTGTTAAATTGTTGTTTTCTGAACTTATGCATTCTCTTTGAAATTTACGCTTTTGCTACTATAGCGGCATCTTAATTTAACGCATTTTGACGAAAATTTTTCATACAATAATAGTTCTACTATCTTCTACTCTCCATAAAATAAATACAAATTTCATTTAACAACAATACGCACACATGTAAACAATTATTCATCAATTAATATAATAATCAACGATAGATTTATGATAGGTGCAGTCGAGGCTAGTGCCCAGGATGCCAAATTTTTAGGGGCGGAAAAACTCAGAGAGACAGGGAGAAAAGGAATTTTCTCCGTCATCATGTTGAAAACTTCGTATTATAATAAATAAAATAATTTTCTTTTCATTATAAAGAGTATGTTCAAAATTATAAATATTGTAGTTTCATCAAAAAAACTTTGAAAAAATTTAAGTGATAAATGGTTATTTAAGAATTATTTCAATTCATAATTTTTAATTTCCCTTATTGAATTCCATCTAATTTGGATGAAAGATATCGCATCAGATATCGGAGTTTTAAGCCATTATAAACCATTTCCATATGATATATGCATGTAAGCCCCACATTAGTTTTTAACTGATAGATCGATCGAATTGGGATTTGGGACGTTCTAGAATATTTTAAAAAGTATCGACCGATAGCTGAGAGTCCTATTTAAAAATGGTATTATATAGAAACTTTACTTATTTTATGTAAAATTACGGTAATAGGGCGGCATTTTGTACAGTGTCCAGGGACGGCACTAAGGTCAAGTCCGGCTCAGGTAATAACCTTCAAACAAACAATCAAATTATATGAATACAAATGCTATATTTACTTACAAACAATGTACTAACGAAGACGATTTAAATATAGTACTGCATATGCGGTTTAAATGTATATATTTGGATTACAATCTACAGTACACTCAATGACTACATGATGCAATTAACATACAGTAGTAACATAAACCACCGTTCTATATAATACCATACTATAGCATAAACAGCACAATCGTAAATTGCTTTTCATATCAGTAAAGAAGGAAGGCTGCCAAATATTCCACAAAAGCTGTAATCCTCATTCCATTAGAAATAGGAAGCATTGTGATCAGAAACAACAACAAAAGATAACAATTAAACTTCCGATAATATTTTTCTGTGGATACTTATGAATAAAACTATTTTGAACAAGTTTTGATTCTATTTACATGCAGGGTCAAATTTGTTTCAAAAGCATTAGTTTTCAATAAAATAAAATACCTCTAAAAACCTTCCAACCCTTGAAAATGGAATTTTTATGGAATAATAAGTCGCAAAAAAATAAAAAGTGTTGACAAAGATATCCAACCAAATAATCATATTTGTGTCCGTAATGTTTTTTTTAAAAAGAGTTGCTTATTGATTTTAGGTATCTTAGTCCAGTGAAAGAATGGTGTGAGAATAAGCCTCTTTTAAATACCTAAATTGTGTACGGTCACAAAATTTGAAGAAGTTGATAATTCAAATTTTGGTTTCAAGTTCGATTGCAATCATATAACATTATCTTTTTTTTTTTTTTTTTACTAAAATGAAAAGTATAAGCTAAAATTATTGTTTTTTAAATACCTAAATTGTGTACGGTCACAAAATTTGAAGAAGTTCATAATTCAAATTTTGGTTTCAAGTTCGATTGCAATCATATAACATTATCATTTTTTTTTTTTTTTTTTTACTAAAATGAAAAGTATAAGCTAAAATTATTGTTATACGTTCCTTAATTACGTTATCGTGTGTATTGAAGAAAATCTCCGACAAACAAATTTGAAATATGGAATACATTTTTTTTGGTATAAAATAAAAGACGCCATGCTTGCAAATAAAAAAAAAATAAATAAATAAATAAATAAATAAATAAAATAAAAAAAAAAAAAAAAAACATTTAAAAATTTTCTATTGTTAATGAACTTTTAAAAAATAGATTTTTACTTGAATTTTCATATGAAATCAAAATGCGTATGAATTAAAACATGTTAAAACTGTAGAAAAGATTGAACACAAAATTATCTTTAACAACACTTTCATAGTTCTTCTATTATATTATGCTATTGTATATTCATTTGATTTTCAAGTGTATGCAATAGCTCTACCTAACACCTGGAAAAGAGGCAAAAGCTTGTCGTAAAAGATTGAAGCTCTTGAACTTAATATTTTACCATTGATGGATAGCGGGAAATGGAGTAGATTCATAAATAGGGCTTCTATATACAGTAGCTATATATAGACTATCTCACACTTTAAAGATTTCAAATTTATGGAAATAATTTGTCATCATGATGTATTCATGCACCCTTTAGAGACAGCCGGCAGTACGACCGTAGCTCACACATAGAAAAGATAACGTCTTTTTGTACTGAGTCAATGTGATTTCGCCGCTAATCTGCATTCGAATGTCTCTTGGAATTGGCGATGAAATATGTTAATAATTTATTAAAGTGTATATGAATGTATCTGATAATGTTTTAATTTAGTATTATTGGTCAAACATTTATAGATTTAAAGCGACAAAACAAAAACTTTGTTCGCACATCTTGAGGTACATTCGTACATGTGGGCTTGGGGCACATTCATGCAGTAATTAGAGTATTTTGTTTCATACAATATCATCCATGGGGTACATTCATACAGTACGGATGTACCTCATGAAATTCACTTAAGTAAGCCCCAGCAGCATTAAACTAGTGTAATTTTGGTGTAACTAACGGATAAGTTATCTAGCTGTATAATGAGAAATTTTATAATTAAATTAGTTTATCGTTTATAACTTAACGTAACCTAATCGAGAAGAGAACGAAAAAGCAATTTGGTTAAAAGCTAAACTCTTTCACCATATTTCTATTAATTTGCAGTATATTATATTATAGTCGGATTGAAATCTAACTTGGGAATTTCAGCTCAATATCTCATTGGAAAAAATTTTAATATTTAAACGTGTTATAAGATATTAAAAAAAAACAAACAACTAAATAAAGACTATCGCAAGAAAATACTAAACATGAGAAGTATAAGGAACGACAACCGGTACACTTCTGTCTCGAATAATAATAATATTATTTTATGTCTATCTGCGGACAGAATAATATATGTCTAAAATTTGAAGACAAAATTTTTTTCTATATCAGTAAAATAATAAAAACTCTACTCACATATACCGATTAAATACCGGCTATTATAGACTAGCAGCTGGTAACACTGATTTTGTGCCAGTCAAATCTGGAATTCTCTTCAACATTTTGATAATACGTATTAGTTAATTAAAGATTTTCTTTTAGGGCTACTGCTCATTATAAGGTTTTCGGATCAGAAATTTGAAACAGGAAATCTCATGATCAACGCACACCATCAGACAGTCCTATAAGAAATTCTTATAAGAAAATCTGATCATACTTCTGACAAAAATCTTAAGTAAGAGCATATCATCGGATACGTACAACGAACCACAATGAACTTTCAAATATTTTAAATTTATTAATTAACAGGTGGCCTTCAGATAACATCGTAAGATTTTCTGATCAGAAATGCTGATGCTACTGCAGACAGTATACGTGCATGATAAAATTTTCTGATCAGAATATCTGATATCTAACGTAGAATTCTTGTTATGTGCGGAATCTAATATAAAATACATGTTAAAAGTTATATCAAATTTTCTGATCAGAAAATCTGATGATGTGCGATGGTCCTTAATGTGCGTGTGTGTATAGAAATGTTCCGCCATATTTTATTACAAAACCAATCAATACAGTGTCCAGATCTGTTTATACGATCGTTTCAAAAATCACTAAGATTAATTCTTATATTAATCACCAGATAGAGTATCTAGTCACATATAATAGTTCAATGAGGAAGGATTCCAATGTGAAAAGTATTGGGTTTTTATCGATATAAATAGAAGAATCGAAAAATAAAAAGTCGGCCTTTATAGGCATATAAAAAATAAATTATATATGAGGATGCAACATGTGGATTTATCAGTAATTATTAAGATATGTTGTCATTACTACCTGTCGTGTATTTAGATATAGTTTTTGCTTAATTAAATGAAAACAAAATTTTTGCCAAAAATATTAAAAAGGGCCAATTATTAAATACTTAATATAACGACGCACGTCAAAATTGTTTTTAAAAAATTCGAAACGTATTAATTAAAATTTTTACTACAAGCTGCCGATCTATTAAACGATATTTTTATATTCTGCAAGAATTTTTGTTCGTTATGTAATAAAAAAAAAATATTAAGAGTTTTTTTATTACTCCCTTATTGAGACAGGAGTATGTTTAGTATGATTATCATTAATTTAGTTTGGAACTTTGACATAATATAATGTATATTAAAAGGTGTATTAAGGAGAAATAAAAATCACAAAAATTTATAAAAATATTATATATTATTTAATCATGAAATAGATTACATTTGAAATTTTCCCGTAGGAATAACATATAAAAAGTAAACTTTCTGTAATAATTTAATCATACTTAAAAGGATTTGACATAGGGTTTGTCTTTAACAACAGGGAATAGAAATTTCCATGAATTCATTGGTCTCTTCAATCATTTTAACTGTATCCACTTGAACAACTATCACGTACATTTTTCAACGCATTTAATACTTCCATTCGAAACGTCAGTTTTTGTTCATCGTTCAATTTTTGCACAGATGGGACAAGAGACATAAAGAATGCAACATCTTCGAAACTTTCAGAACCAACACAATTTTTACGAATATTTTCTGGCTGACATTCTTGTGCAAAATTAGATGAGAAATTTATAAACACTTCTTCGAATGATTGGATTTTTTTATTGGTTTCATCAGGCAAAGACGTGGCTACATTCTTGATTTCCCCGGATGATGTTTTTTTTTCCTTTGCAACATGAATTCGTTTTGTCGGTGGTGGTTTATAACTTGAGTCGCTTTCGTCACTCTCCATCAAATAATATTCCTCTTTGATTGGCATTGATTTTTGGGAAGATGATCTGGAAAATTGGAATTTATTAGTTAAATAATTCGTTGAATATGATATCTGTGTAATTTTTTTAGTTAAATAACTCATTTTTCTGAAAAAAATTACTACGAATTGTTGAGGATCTATAAAAATTATTATTATAAGCGATTAGAAACGTTAAAAATCAAAAAGGGCTCGATTACGATACAAAACAAGCCAAAATAAGACGAAAATGAAGAATACCAATTTTCGAATTTTAGAGTTATCAACACTTTTAAGTATCAAAAATTTTGGCTTGTTTTATGAAAATTATACGAAGCGCCACGAATATCGTAATCTAATTAAGAAATGAAAAGAGTACTTGTGAAACAGTCGCTTTTAAATATCTTCGACCTAAAGTAAGAAATAGTTTGTCTGAAAATAAAATGGACCAAAAAAAAAAGCCACAAATAAATAAACGTTGAATTGAATACCAATCATAGAAGAACTTTTCAATTATACAATGAATAAATTAGATTACTTACGATTGTGGAAGAAGAAATTGTAAATCATCAAAGTATTTATATTTCTTCCGTCTCTCTACATTTCTCATAATAGCAATCTGTTGTTTGTTTAATTCTTTTTTGAAACTATCTCGCATATTTTTCCATCTACGGTTTGCATCATTTCCTATTTAATAGAATTAATTTGTTTTCAATTAGTTTTCTTTTACGTTAATTAAATAATAATAATAAAAAAGGGTATCAGAATGTTAGTCAACCATTTTTATTTATACGTGCAGTTTAAATTACGATGTAGACCGTTTGCTGTATAAACACATTAAACGCTAGAGAATGAACATTTGACTTATTCTAAATTTTACAATCGTTAATTAAATGGGTTAAATTTTTCTTTTTTTTTTTTGGGTCTAACAATACTATACATGGATGGCGTAATTTAAGGTATATATTCAACAGCGCTACATTAACAAAAGGCTTAACATAGACATTTAGCTCAAATTTATTTAATGTCGAAATATTGCTAACAGTAACGTAATTACTGATCTCAACCGATAAATAATGTTAAGCAACATTATACACAGTTAGTACTTGGATGGGTGACAGCATAGAATTTCTATATATATTTAATATTCAAATAATATATCTATTTCAAATAATATACTCAAAATAATCTATATTCAATACCCCCCCCCCCTGGGGGTAACGTAATAACTGAACTCAACCGATCAACAAAGTTAAGCAACATTATACACAATTAGTACTTGGATGGGTGACCGCATAGAATTTCTATATATATTTAATATTCAAATAATATATCTATTTCAAATAATATACTCGAAATAATCTATATTCAATACCCCCCCCCCTGGGGGGTAACGTAATAACTAAACTCAACTGATCAATAATGTTAAGCAACATTATACACAATTAGTACTTGCATGGGTGACCGCATAGAATTTCTATATATATTTACTATTCAAATAATATATCTATTTCAAATAATATACTCAAAATAATAGATATCAATTACCCCCCCCCCCTTGGGGGTAACGTAATTTATAAATTCAACCGATCAATAATGTTAAGCAACATTATACAAAATTAGTACTTAGATGGGTGACCGCATAGAATTTCGCAACATTTTTTGTCATTTTCTGCAATGATTGTATGAGATGAGTTCCTCACTTTGTTTTCACATTCACTACCAATTTTCCAAGTGAAGATATAGCGGTCGGACATACAAAATGGATTAATTAAGTGGGTCCTTAAACACACAAACCATAATTTTGTTTCATAACAGTAGTTTCAATATTTTCAAGTATTTCCAACTTAGTAAATTTACTTTACTCTCATATATTGCATACATGTTGGATGTAAAAACATAGACCAGTACTGAAATCATGCTATTAGGATAGTATTATTTACCTTTACTCATTTTTTCTTGTAAGGAATACGTATGCCATTCAGGATATAACTCCTCTAACACCTCCTGCCATGCTCTACCTTTAACGTCTTTGTCACCGTATGATGTATGTGTCATTTTCCACAAACATTCGTGTTTTTGCACTTCCGCAATAAATTTCCGTGCTTCATTAATTTTTGCAAATACGCTCGTTTTTGAACGCTCCATATAAATTTTTTTCTGTAAATCATTAAAAACTAAAATAGTAATTTATATAAACAAGAAAAAAAAACTCAAATTTTTATAATTATTTAAAAACATTAAGTGTCCGATTGTTTTGTTGTAGTGAGTTAATAGAATTAATATTAGAAATATCATAGATGTATTCTTTGGCCCGGCGGACACCATTCTGATCAGAAGTTCTCATGGACGCATAGCATCAGAATTTCTCATAAGAATATCTAATGATGTTATCTGAAGTAGGCCATCTGTTAATCAAAAAAGTAATTAATAAATTTAAAATATTTGAAAGTTCATTGGTTCATTGTACGTATCAGGTGATATCCGATGATATGCGCTTGCTTAAGATCTTTGTCTGATGTATGATCAGAATTTCTTATAGGATTACCTGATGGTGTGCGTTGACCATCAAATTTTCTGATCAGAAAAATAATGGAAACTTCTACTTTGACTCATTTTCACATAAACATTTTTAAATAAAATAATAATTATTCACTTGATAAAGAGTTTATAAATCGAAATGCACTCGTAATTTTTAACTAAAAATTATGCCAAGTAAAAATTTTTAATTTAAACAATTATTTTAAACAAATAAAATTATAAAATACACCAATAATTTAGTGTAGTTTTTAAGTAAGCATAGAAGATTCAGGTTGTCGCTTATAGAGTTCTTAAAATATTGCCGAAAAGCGTAAAGCTGTATCTGTTAGTTTACAGTGTTCCGATAAGATTTAGCATTTAAATTTAATGTTCAAAATAATTTACGATCTCAGCGCTACCGTGGCATAAATATATACCAAAACTGTTAAATACTGTTACTGAAAGTCAGATACTGCATATTTGAATTAAACAAACTACTTCCGAAACCGACGTCGGCAATGAATATTTTCAACTTATAATGCCGGCGCCGATTTTTTTATTATTAATACCTCTGTTGATCATTAATAACGCCTTTTTATAATGTCTATATTATAAATATATTATTAATATACACATTTGTTTTATGTATACAACCGTATTTTTATGTTTATAGTTCAATCCAAAATTCAAATAGTTTGTTTTTAACCTATAATAATTTAAATAATATTTCATGATAAAAATTGAGAAAATATTAATCAGTTTGAAAATTTACCCTGAAAATTGGGAATAGGCGAAAAATTTAACAGCAAAGAATATTAGGTAATAGGAATTTGGAAACTCAAAAAAGGAATCCATTGACAGTTAGTAACGTAAATAAAAATTTAATTTATTATTATATTTATTTGGATGAGAAAAATATAAAGTTAAACTGATTTTTATCTCATCTAATCTATCATACGCGTGTATTCCTTAATGCTTAATTTGGTATGCAAATTTGTACAGCAGTGTTTTTAATTTTTGCCAAACATTATATTATATTTGAGACAAATATAAAGTAATCTGTATTTATAGCACAGAATACTGAAATTAATTTTACCATTGGGATAGATCATTATTATTCAAGATACAGTACTTTCGAGTGATAAATATTTTAAACAATATAAATAATTTTAATGATTTTTTATACTTATATCTTATTTATATTATAATTAATTATTATAATTATTATAATAATCCAAAATTTATTGAAAGTTTTTTTTTTATAAAAATTACTAGTTTTTCTACTAATTCTTCAAAATGTTAAATTTTTGTCCAATATTAAATTTCATGTTGAAGAATGATTATTTTTATGAGTTGTTATCGTTGATAATATCAAAGAAGAATTCAATAAATATAGGTTAAAAATCACAACCGTTGTAGATCTGTCAAAATTAACGCTATCATAGACTATCAACTTCCTGTTTGTAATAAAATGGCCGGTGCCGGCAATTATATTCAAATATTCATTTTGACGGCGCCGGCATTATTAGTTGAAAATATTCGTTACCGGCGCCAGTCATGAAGACAGTTCCTTGAACTAAATATAAATTTTTTAGTTTAAACACAAATCTAACAAAAAAATATAATATACAACTGAGTATTTGATCATTTGAAAATGGAATACACAGTGTTGTACGAGTCTATACTAAACGAACGCCAACAAACAGTTTGTCTTCTGTATTAACGCATCTGAACAAATCGTACAAAGTAACATTCCTTTTATATTTTTAACTGTCAAAAGTAAAATAAATTTATAAAAAAAACTTACCTAAAATCAATTATTTTTATATTACTATAAATAGCAAATGAAATTGAATAATTAATTCACTGTTCAACTAATATTTTAACATAAATGAAATCACTACTGGCGTGTTTGTTATTTTATGTGAATATACATGTATGAGACTAGAGAAAATGGCCGCCGGTTATCGCGCATCGACCGTACCATTCAACGTCGGAGAGAGAGCGGTAACCGCAATATGTATGCAAACATACTTACTATATGTACAATGTTGTCAAATTGTGTTACAACGATTTCAAATTTAATATGATATGTTGTTACACATTGGGTTTGTTTCAAGGCTGTAAATATTTATTCATTGTTATCACGTTTATAATTTTTATTTTATTTAATTCTTTAGAAAAATGAGTTTTACGTTTCTTACAAATTAGAAATTATTTTTCGATGTGTTTTGAAAACTTCCTGTCCACTCTCTAGTAGAGAACGTGACTAAAATTATTTGAAGATTTCCTCCATGCAATCAAAAAAAATGTTCCATTTTTAAGTTAAATAAAAACACCTCAAATCTAAAATATACTCCAAAAATTTAATTTTTATTATATCTGGAAGAAATAATTAAAAATAAATTCTCTTTAACGATAAACGAATATAATCTATATAAAGAAGTTATTATAAATCACAAAACGAAAAGAAATTTTGAGGTCACGTAACTTTTGTAATCAATTTAAAATTTTGATTTAGGGTGGAGCTTTGTAAAGAATTGATCCCATTAGAATTTCAATATAATTGGGGAGTATAAAGAGAAAATCTACAAATATTTTTTCTTATGTTTATACGCCGAATATATAAGCAATTAATTCAGTTCATTTTTATCTTTACTTGTTACTTGCTTACAGCCTTATTTAACATTGCGAATTCTTGTAGAATCTAGTTTTTATTCACAAATGAGAATTGTTTCAAATTTATTAAGATCAAATTCGATTGAACTTAAAACCTTTGATATTTCCTCATATACAAAAACTTCCAAGTTGTGTCTGATATAAAACAACACACAAGAACATTCATTTGCTTTGACATATTATGTTCCTACCTCAAGCTATTTTCAATTGCTGGTCTTTGCTTGTTAATTATTGTCTACATATACGCCAAGTGTTTCAATTATCACAAAATTATGACTCGATATGTAAAGACTCAGATAGTTAAGCCAGTGCTACATAATGCGTCCAACATTTTATAACATTGGACACTATATAGTTAGACACGTCGTCCGTGTTGGAAGACGTTAGAGTCTTTTGTCAAACTTTTCAAACTCCAAACTTTTGTCACCTCATGAAGCACCGGCTTCATGACAACCGGGATTTAAATGTTTGACAGACGGAATAATTTTTTTTAATCACCATTTTAAGTCAAATATGTTATGGAATCTTATTTTATGAGGTAATATTATTTAGAACTGTCTCCGTGGTCGCCGTCGTTATTTTAAGTATTACTGCTAGCACCGGTAATTCGTTTTATAAATTTTTTAATTAAAAATCATTCACATTTCGTGAGAAAATTTAGATTAAGAATCATAGCCGCCATTTATTAAAATTAGCGCAATTAAACAAACAGATTATAGATAAACTATAAATTGTCGACAACTAGTTAAATTTGATTGCGGTTAATATTTCCGGCGCTGGTAACGAATATTTTTAAGTAATATTGCCGGCGCCGGAAATATTAATATTCAAATATAAATGCTGGCGCCATCAATTTCATTAGTTGCCGGCATTTTATAGTTTTTCTACAATCTAATTGTGTAATTACGCTAGTAATAATTTTTTTTATGGCGGTCATAATGTTGAACCTATGTTTATTTGATTATATTTTTTTATATAATCTTTGTTTTTTATATTAAGTGCTCACGAAATGTGCATGATTTTGAATTAATATAAAAACTAGAGATTTATAAAAAAAAAATTGCCGGCGGTAATATTGCAAATTGTTGATTGTATATATATCTTGGGCAATAGAGATATAGTACATATCATGTTCAATTTCAATTTTTACAAGATAAATTTTTTTATAAATACGTATTTCGACTAAAAAATAGTCATAATCATTATGAATTAGTCTACAATACGTGCTGATCGTCACCAATTAGAAATATCTTTTTTGCTACGTTGATTATTAGTTTTAAATCAAATGTATAGTCATTAGGATTAATATCGCAGTAATGAAAATCGTAACACAATTTTTTGAGACGATAAAATGCCAGGGGAGATATCTGAAATGTGGGCGTCAAAATTTATAGTGAATATATACTTAGAAAAAAAAAGAGTCTTTAATTATAATATTTCAATCATTATTTATATTAATTTATGAAGTGTCAAATTTAATCGTTACCATGGATTTTGGCATACATAAAGTATAGTGATTTACTATAAAAATCGCAAAGAGAAGAAGATAGACCCCGGTAGAGACATTTTTCAAGTTTGAGGTGCGATTGTGAGAAAATTAATTAATTAATTAATGGAAATTAACAGATGGCAATATATTAATGTAATTAATAGAGATAATAATGTAATTTTTTTCAAATTTTTAAATAAATTATGAATGTGTATCATGGACATAGATTTTACCTCTTAACTGAGAATGACCCATATAACTGCTCATACACAAAAAATTTCAGGCAAATCGTAATATATCTTGTTGCAAATTAGACTGCACGTGTGTATAAGGTAGATATTGTTGCTACGTTTAGGTAATATATAAACTCACATATGAAAATACTTAGCATTTGGTACTTTTCCTTTAGTTTAATACTTGTTGCTTCTTAAATGGTTTTTTTTCTTTTTGTTTGCATATGTATAGAAATAAAGAGAAAATGTTTTACATCCAAAAACTATTTTGTTAATTTAAATTTTTTACATATTTACACTTCTCTGCTCTTTTTAACAATTTCTATCAAAATTTTTTTTTTCGGAAATACTGTTCGTTTGTAACACATGGACTGAAAAGTCCCGGGCCTAACAAAGAAAACAGGTTTTTTGGTTCAAAATTAGCTTTATTCATCAACGTATTCTCCATCAAGAGCAACGCAATCATTCCAGTCCACTGCGTTCTGCATCATCGGTGTCTCTACGACCACGTTTGAAGTCAGCAAACCAACGTTTTATTGTTGTTTCTGATGGAGCGGAGTCCTCATAACACTTTTCATGCCATTGCTTCGCTTGAACGGTATTTTTTCCCATCCAGAAGCAGTGTAAAATTAAAACACGAAATTGTTTTTGATCCATTGTTTTGAAAATAACAAAAGTAGCGTCACTCTTAGCACAATAACTCACAAACTAATGAATAGAATATCATGAAAATTTAACAGCTGTCTTTTGAAGGTTAGTATTAACTGAAAAAAAAAATGACTGCAATAAAACTAGCACCATCTATATGTTAGGCCCGGGACTTTTCAGTCTATGTATTATATCATGCATGGCTAAACAGAACTATTAAAAGTTTCCTCGACGAATCGGCACTTTTCATGATTTATAATTCGGCTCTAATAATATCTATAAAAACGATAAAGAAATTATTTTTCTACAAGCTTCATTTTTGTTGCTAAATTTTTTTCGTTAACGTGAGAGAGTTTCGAGCTTTTTATAAAAAATTGACCAAATACATGCATTTTCAAACGAAAAACGGACATTTTGAAACACATAAAAAAGTATTGACTTTCCGAAATAACCTTAAAGTACACTTTTAGTTTAAAATTTATCGATTTCTTTGGTTACTTTTTATGTTGAAAATCTCATACCTTATAAGGAATGGCACCCACCCCTTCGACAAGTGCGTCATTTTTTAAACTAGAAAGGTTGAAGTATTTTTAGTTACTTAAATTTAAAAAAAAATAAAATTAATTAATTAAAATCGGAAGAGTTTTGACGTGTTCCGAAATAATTTTCTAATTTTCCTCTACGATTTCATCACAAACATTTTTTAGCTATATACTTTTTTTCGCGTTTTTGATTTCAATATTTCTCTTTTCCTAAATATGATTTAGAAAAAGCTAAAGCAAGCATGCACTTTCAAAATTTGATCAAAATTGAACGAGCTGTTCTCAAGATACATTTTTTTGAAAATTAAACATAATGCGTGAGTATTTTAGAACGGGTTGTGATGGTGAAATTTTGAGTGATGAAATACCTCCACTAATTTTCCCAAAATTAATTAATATCCGTTTAGTAATTTCGGGGTATTGGTTGAAAGGAATGAATAAATGAACAGGCTCAACATAGACCTATATACGGATCGATTGATCGCTAGACAGGCAGACGCAAAATAACAGATACTCAGGAGATTCAAAACATCGAAACAATAGGAAGACAAAACTTTCGATATCGATAATTATAACTCATAAATAAAGCAAAGTGAAAATCTCTATTCTAATCATATAATACTTTAAGGAATAGTAGTAGACATAAATTACCTGAATACGAGAAATACACTCATCTACACCAAAAGAGGATAATAAATAATTATCTCAGTCGATCTAATGTCTTCGTATTTCTTCACACATAAGTAGACGATAAATTGCTACATTTCAATTTAGATAATAAATTACAAAACTTACCCATTCACTAACTAGTGTAGTGTTACACACCATTATACTGAGTATTAATTATCTATCCTTATGTAAACATTAAATGTCCTTTCATTAAAAGTCTGAAAACTTTGTGATTGATCATTTGTTAAAGATAATATTTCATTAAAAGAATCATTCTATAACAATAATAAAAGTTTCTTTTGCAACAATTAGAACCGACTTCAAAAAGCAGGAACTAATAAATAGGTAAACAAATTCTCTAGTTGCTACCCGTAAGGTCCACACGACAAACTTCCCAATGAGGAGTGTAAAAATCAATAATTTGTATATAATTATTGATATGGGTATTATTTGTCTTTTACTTGCATTATTTTAGCTCTGCTTGTCTGTCGTAAAAACTTTATATCGATTTATAATCCTTCTTCCGTGAAAATTATGCGACGTTAAAAAGGATATATTCAATTTTCGTTTAAAAAAAATTGCCCGGAGAAACGTAAAAACCCCATTGAGTATCATTTCCATCGAAACCAAAACCATACATCGAAACCAAAACGATGACATGATGGTAAACTTAATTTACAAAGAAGGAAGTATACAATAAAATCTTGATATTATGGGTAAGTTTTTTATATCAGTTATCTTATCGTCAACTAAAGACGGCTGGACAGATTTTTCTGATCAGTCATCAATTTTAAGTCGATATCATTATTTATTCTCGAGATAATCAAAACGTAAAATTCCTAACGCACATGCAAACACACGTTCATACGAATTAGATTATTGAAATCGTGGATTTTAGTGACCTTGAAATGTAAGTATATATCAAAATTAGGGATTCACAAAATTGGTCCTAATAAAATAATCTATAATAAAAAAATTGATGAAAAGTTGAATGTTGCTCTTCTCCATCTCATCCAATTTGAGTGTTTAATAGCTCAAATGGGAGATATTCGTGGCGCCTAGATTTGATAATTAATTTTGATAAAACAAGCCAAAATAAGACGATGAATAATAATAAGAAAATGTAGAATACCAATTTTTTGAGTTTTCGTCTATTTTTGAATTTTTTTTTTAAATTATCATGTTTATGTCACATAAATACTACAATTTAAAACATGTCACAAAATTTAATTATTATTTGTTAAATAACTATAATATAAACACAGTTCAAGCACAAATAACTGAAATTTAATTCGTTTAAACAAAATCAACACTTTTGTATTTAATACTATTAAAAAATACATGTATGCCATTTTCGACGGTTATTAACCCATGAATTTTGTGGGGTGTTGTTTGCACGAGTCGGGTTGGTTTTTTGACCCTACGTTCAACCTATGATTAAATTACCCATAGATTTATGTGGTGTAGTTTGCACGGGTCGGGTTGGTTTTTGGCCCCTACGTTCAACCTGTGATTAAACTACCCATGGATAACTTGAAAAATAGGCGAAAACTCAAAATTGGTATTCTTTATTTTCATCTCATTTTGCCTTGTTTTGCCAAAATTCATAAAAAAAATCGAGGCGCCACGGATATCGTAATCGAGCCGCTCAAATGGAAGGTCATGAGGAACTGTGTGTCCTTCACCAAAACAAAGTCTCTACCTTCATTAGAGCTGGCAATAAGAAATGCATTTTATATAATTTGGCCAAAGAACATTCAGGGGCTCAATAACTATCATTTGAGCTATTAAACACTCAAATTGGATGAGTCGGACGGAGATTGTTGAAAGTATAACACATACGCATCACCTTTTTGTGTGATTTGAATGATTAATAGCATCAGGTCTGTTATGAAAAGGTCACAGTTGTTTGGAATTAAAGATTCCAATTTAAGATATTAAATTATAATCAAAAATTAATGGTACAGGTCCACTAATATGATCATTAAATCGTGCTCTCCTTAATGTAATAGTCATTGTACACCATGGATAATATATCCGATAAATAATGCTAATTTGATGTATGGCTATCATATGACTACATAACAACTGTTGTAGAATTAATTTTCAATATTATTTCAAACTAATCAATATTATTATTATAATTAGTAACAATGATTTTAATAATATATAACATGCGATTTATGTGTATATTTAGATAATATTTTGTACAATCAAAAATTTTATTTATTATAATCGCTTTAATCATTTTAACACAATTAACAGATTTAGTTATAAAATTGTTTAGAAATATTCTAAGCAATTTTTACTAACCATTTCTACAATAATTTATTATCAAAGAATTAGCTGACTTTTATGAACTTAAGAAAAACATTTACTAAACTAGCTGCCACCAAAAAAATAAATTATGAATATCGTACATACATATACGATAGCCTATAAAATAAAACAATGATATTTGTTGGTTATTTAAAAAAAAAAATATTCATAGAATTTCAAAACACGTTATCTATTTTTATAATTTCTTCATACATTGAAAGATGCTGCTGAAGTTGTAGAAACAATGATGTAACAAAAATGTAACAAAAAGAGATAATATAAAATTCATTACAAGTGAGTTTCCGTAAAAGTTTGTAGATATTTATCAAATTTTAGAAATATAAACGTATTCTACTAGTTTAGAATGTAAAGATTGTAAATTTCTATGATAATACATTTCTTGTAGGGTAATTAAGATACAGAAAACAGTTCGAGCTGAAATCAAAAAAAAAAAATTGAACAATCAATGCAATTATTCTTTATGTTTTGGACATAGCTACTTTATAAATTTTTACCTTTACTATTTCTGCTTGTTGAAACATATTCTGTTTATTCGTTGTCAAAAATAGTGAAGCAGCCAATTTATAAACTTTTATTTACCCAACCCTCTGTCCTTAAATTTAATCCACTTGCCAACTTACGATTGAGCTAAAACTAATACATTTAAATCCTGTATGCATACAATATAATGATACTATACAAAAATAATATGGTAGCCTTTTAAAACTAAATTATCTTCCATTTAATTGCGCTTCCATCATATTTTGATAGTAAATACGCTTTAAGACCGGCTTCAAAAAAGGAAGAGGTTCTCGATTCGACTGCATTTATTTAATGCTTGCCAGAACTTTCGACTGAGTGAATCGATTTTGATAATTTTCTTCTTATTAAAAAGCTTCCCGTGTGGTGCTTCTTATTTCAATTTCATCCACATCTCCTTAGTGGAAAGAAGGGGTAAAAACAAATTTTAGTGATTAAATTTCATGCAAATGAAAAATTTGTCATGGTTGTATGCAACACTCAAAATAAAAACTAAAATATTAAAAAAAAAAAATTTTTAAATGTATCCTTAGCTAAAAAATTGGTTGTCATGGAATGAGAATTCAGATTAGCCACAAGGAAAAATTTAAAATTATTTTTTACGCTTTAGTTCAGTTTTTTGAAGGCGATTCTATTTTTTTTTAATTTTTAGTATTTTAAAGTCTTTTTGTTATATAATAAAAATTCTAGAAAGAATAATTTTTATTAGCTATTTCACCACTTAATACCACAAAATATTGATTCATGAAAAATACTGTTTTTGAAAGAAATAAAGAAATTTATACTCTCCAACATAACAACACTTTCCCAGAAAAATGACTCAAATAAAATTTGTAGAGGTTAATATGTCCTATGAATATACTAAGTTTGAAGAAAATCATTGAAACCATTTCGAGAAAGATGTAATAAAACCCAAAAATCACAAGAATAAAGAAGGACACCCGGTAGTTCCATTTTAACCAAAAACTTCGCGGCTGGAATAGTGGTAATATGGAGACAGAACATCAAGTTTGGTTACAAATCAAAAAAAACCAGTTACTAATCAAATAGCAGAAACTATTTTACTTATTAACTTGTTTATAAGCCTGTGACTCATTAACCTTCATTTGTTTCAGCTGAACGTGCCGATGAAAAATTACAAAAACGCTCAACAGTACGAATGGGCTTACGTGTATTACAACATGCCGCAATACCTCCAGCGCCAGCGTTGTACAATCCAGGTACAACGGGTAATGTATTCTATAGTAACAGCGATGATAAACCAGCAAGCACTACGGCCGATCAACCAAATACGAAACATATCTTAGCTGATCAAAAAATTGAATCAAATATTGATGATATAGAAAATTCCAGCTCAAAGGAGAGTACAATTAAACGGAAAAAATCATCGAAAAAATCCAAAAGTCATCAAGCATCAACAATAACATTACATTCATGTCTAACAGATACGCCAACGAAACATGTTGATAATATGCCAACGTCCACCAATCAACAATTATTAAAAGAATCAAATTTTAATCGAAACCAAACGCCAACAATCACTGAACCAACAATCAAGTATGAAAAACAAGCACAATTTAGGGATGTACAAAGTGATATTGAGAAGTTAAATGATAGTGTACCAAAACCTAGGGGTGAGTAATCTGAAAACTACGAAATTATTTATTTATTTTGTTCTATACTAATTTCTAGTCATGCAACATCATTTTTAATAATGGGAGTAATTTTATCCTAGACCTGACTATTTTTTTGACAAATGACGAATAGCGATTATTTTTTTACTCCACATTCATAAAATATATCAAAATATATTAATTGAAGTTTGAAACGCTAAAATATATTGAAACCACAAACAAAATTTTTGTGTAGATGTTCATAGAATCATTTAATTTGTTCATTTTCGCATGCCCGTTCTTCCGTCTCTTTGTCCGCCATCAAGATAACTCAAAAACGAAAAGAGATAGCGAGCTGAAATTTAAGACATAAAAAATGAGTTTAGAGTAGCAAAATCAGTCCATTGAGTTCAATAGATTCGCCTCGGTTTTAGCTCAAATTTGACCAATTCAAGGATGGTCTGAAAAGTTCCCGAACTCAACGTGAAGATAATAGAACTCATCAATAAATGTTAGTGAATATAGTTGTGCATCTTTTGACAGTTACTCACCAAAATCTCAGCCATTTTGTAGGCGTAGTTGTTATTCGATAGCCGTTTGAGTGAGTCGATTGATTTTTTTTCATTTCTACAAAAATACTCACATCGAGTCGCTCAAACAACTGTCCAATACAACCACGCGTCCAAAATGGATGATATCTTGGTGAGTAACAGTGAAAAAATGAACTAATATATTCACTAGCTTTTATTGACAAGTACTGTTACTGAGGTAGGAAACTTTTCAGACCACTCTCTTTTCAAAGCACATTATATTTGCAATACATATTATTATTATATATATCTAAATGAGCTGGATTTTTAGGTTATTTTATGAATGTTAATCATTAAAAATAGTTCAAACATTGATACTGATCTATATGTCGAGTATCTAAACAATGAACACAATAAACCTACTTATTCTTTTAACTTGTTTTTTATTTAGTGTTTTTTGTCTAATATAGTATCTCATCTAAGGCCAATTCAGCTATTTTTGAACGCTTTTTGAATAAAAATTATAATTCTATATACTTCCATGTCATTAGGATACAAATAAATCACTTTAATTACGTAACAAAATGTTACAATTAAAATACTATTAATAATTAATATCAAAATGATAAAGAAGCAATTCCAATAAAACCTATCAATTATTTTGACAATTATTTGTTATTAGAAAGTATTAGACTGGGGGATGATGATGAATCGAAATAGGCAGAAACCTAATGTAAAATATATAATTTTAGAAGTCTAAACTATGTAAATATTGTCTTTTAAACATCGGCAGTATAAACGATTTTACACGAGGTGCTTTGCGTATTACATAAATTTTATAATAAATACAAGAAACGGAAATCAAATACCATGAGGGTATGGTAACACCAGGTGAATCAAGCCATCGGCCATATCATACAGAATCGATTGCTTGTTGATTTGTCGTTGATTGAAACATTGACACTTCTTTGTTTGCATGACTTTATGACATAGCGCCCAACCTTTTGCTTAGTAAAAGATAAGAAAAATTGAAAACTTGGAAATAAATTATAATATTTTATGAACTAAAATGAACATTTTTCGATTGCTTATAGGACATTCATGCTTAGATTTTAGCGCCATTGTAGCAAAAGACTGCAAAAAATGTGATTCGTTATTGTAATAAATAATTATATTCTATGCATTATTATGAGACACATCATCTATTACAAGTTTTATGTCTATAGTGCTTAAATGTTGATAGTCCTAAATAGTTCTTAATTATAGCGGTAGTTAGAGTTTTCGCTAGCATGAATGTAAAATAAATATAAAAGCAAGCATCATCTCCCAGCCTACATCATAAATATAATTTTGATTAAATTTATTACGTATATGTAATATACATTATATAGGTAATAAATTTTGACCTTTTTTTTTTCTCTTCATATATTTGGTTGAAAGATTTAATAAAGCGATAATAATGAAGAGTTTTCACAGGTATTTCGTTAATAAATCACGTACCTAATATAGTATTTACATTCAAATATATTAGTTTTTGTTTTATGAAATTAAGTAGAATATACTACATGACTGAGTTGTTTATTATTCCAGTCATTTACTTATAAAACAATCCAAATTTCAGGAAAATGTTGGTCACGAGTATAATTTTTACTCGTCTTAAGAATTTCGATTGAATATTGTATTAGTACCAATAGTACCTAACCTATGCTTTATCTATAATACATCACTTTATATAATTTAATTACAATCGCGATTTACAATATTTTTACATAGTTGGGAAATGGAAAAATTGTATTAGAAAAAATATAGATACCCAAACTTATCCTAATGGATGGATGAATCCATCCTTAAACTAATTTTTCCGGAAATGAACTATTTAGTTTATTTTCGAGTTAGGAATACGAAAATGTTGGAAAAAGAACTTATTAATGATTTTGTTAAAGATTTGGATGTTTCTGTTTCTAGTTTCATAATCGACCACATTTTTTACCAAAAACTAACTAACTTGTAACGGCCAATTAATCTCAAGTGTATACTAACCTCTGATAAGTTCTCGATTAAATGAGGATCAACTTCCTTTTTTTAAAATGAACCTTATATTTTTAATTGAAATTTCGGATTTTTAAACAAAAATTATAGTTTTTTTTTCTGAAAAAATTTTATTATAATATTGAGTTCTTAAAATATGTACAAATATTAAAAGAACAGATTTTAACAAGGAATTTATAAGTATTTAAAAAAAAAAATTTTTTATACTTAAGCTTTTATTTTTAAGCAATTCTCAAAGATTCTTTGTTCAAATCTTAGCAATTTTTGTCTCTGATAAATTTTTTTACAAAGATCTAATGTTTATGTAAACAATTATATTTTTGTTTAAAAAAACGTTGATAATGTTGGACTCAAAAACTTAAAATCTGAATAATATTGATCCTCATTTAAGCTAGAAACTATCCTTCTGAAAGTAAGTATGCTATTCAAATTAATCAAAGTTTTTCGTGTTTTTTTTTTTCTCGCATAAACTGAGTTAAAAACAGGATATTACAGTTAAATTCTTTTAGATTTCTAATTGTTTTCCAAAAAATTGAAGAGCAAGTCGTAAAATTTACTCATTATAAAATTTAAACAGTATCATTTCTATCGACCATAGAGGATATTATAAAAAATAAGCTAATGTTATTATTTAACGTATTAATCACGTCTATATATACATAATACTATATGGTATATGATATATGTATGGTAAATACCTTTCACTTGAATTGGTCATAAAATTTAATAGCTTTCACCTTTCATTATTGATATAATAAATTATGTCAAATTAATATAAATTGATTCACATACAGAAGCATTAAATAAACCATCAAAAGTATGTTAAATAAAATTAGCTATTTACAATAGTGTACCAAGAATTATAATACCCGTGTGCAATTTTTTCTATTGCGCTCTCCTGTTCCAATGAGTAATCTTAAGCGAGAAAAAAAAGGTATAAAAAGGAAATTTGTTTTATTCACATAGATATTATAAAGTGTTGTATAAATAATATAAAAAACATATTCTTTTATATTTCATTCTTCTTTATATATTTTTAATGGGTCAAAAGTAACCGCATTCAAAGTCAAAGGATCTTCTTTATTCGTACTTAATCAAAGAATATAAAAAAAAATTTATGCTCTAACCAAGGGAAACTTCCGTAGTAATTAAGCCGGGATAATCTGTACATTTTTTACAAACTCATTGACAGTTTTCGAATATCGAATATCATAAAAAGTTCTGTCACAGTTAGTTATTGACTAACGCATAAATTTTTGTGAGCGAGTCGTATAGTACTCGTAGATGATGTGTAACATTTGACCTTGGTAATAAGGACACTAACATTTTAATATTAAAAAATTGGTTGAGATATTATTTGAAATGATCTTTTGTAACGAACAATATTTCTTTTTAATTAAAATGATAATTTATTTAATTAACACTCTGGTTATCATAATTTCTTATATTTAATTTTATTTAAGTTCGGGGAGAGTAGAAGCAAGGATTTTCATAAATCGTTGAAAAACAGCATCAATAACAGTAGTAGTGTTACTTGTCAAAACCCAAAGAGTTTCGAATTAAAAGAAGAAACTAAACGTATGTGACTTGTTGTAGCATGTCTTCAATCTGAATAATGGATATCGGTATTTTAAATCATCGTGCTATGCTATTTAAGATCCATTTAGCCCAACGTTACATGAAAACATAATAAAACGCATGTATAAAGCGAGACATATATAACTATAATCACAAAAAAGGTTAAAGTTACGATTTTGAGTTTACTCTTATAAGAAAAAACTGCAATGTCTCAAAAAAAGTTTCACTTCAAAAAAATTTACCCGTTTGAAAATAATTCCATGCAATTTTTTTAATAAAATTGAGTTAAGCAATATAAAGCAAAGTTGCGCCCTATCAGAAAAGATATATTTATTTCATCAGTATTAAAGAGAATCGCGTGATTAAACTGAGGTGGAATAGTTTTTGATGGTAATCCGCCGATTACTACTGATGTATTGAAGTTAATATGAAAAAATTCAACTTATTTTCTTACATTTTTTTGATTGACTTCTAAATAATTACAGCTTTTAAATTAATACATTTTTTGTTTTCAGGAACTATTGTGAAAACATTCATGATGTCAGAAGGTCAAATCGAGCTAGAAGGATCATTAGACAAATCAATTTATTCACATGGTGAATCGGTACTAGTTAATATTCAAGTAAATAACCGTAGCCATAAAACTGTTCGGCGAATTAAGGTGAGTCCATTACAAACCATCAGCATTATTTAATCTAAATTGAAAATGTTTTCACCAAAATTTCTTTCTCGATGCCATTTCTCAAACTTTCAAAGATTTTCTTAACTCATGTGAATTAATATACAAAGTAAGGCTAAAATTTATCTTTTTTTCTGCCCACAGGCGTTTATAGTCCAACATGTCGACGTTTGTATGTTTTCTAATGGTAAATTTAAGAATGTCGTTGCAAATATTGATTCGAAAGAAGGTTGTCCAATTCAACCAAATACCACATTTACTAAAACATATGCATTAAAACCGGTACGCAGCTCTACAAAGAACTGGATTGCATTGGAAGACAGTTATAGTAAATTGGGTACAAGTTTAGCGTCTACAGTAACACCTACATCCGCCGATGGTACACCTAGTGAACGTAATGTGTTCGCGATTTACGTGTCATATTATGTGAAAATAAAATTAATCATTAGTGTTGTAACTGTCACGGAGGTATCCTTAAAATTACCATTTACTTTAATGCACACATGTACTGATTCAATTGGAGTGGATTTAGATGTTCAACAAAGCCTTACCGCAAACATGTTACCACCATTAAATTTTGAAAAAGAAAATATTGCATCACAAAAAGCTGCAGATGATACATGAGATCCGGTACCGGGTACAACTCCAACTATCGATGATGATCAAAAATGTTGTTCGTCTGAAGATGATGACCATCATAACATAAATAAAATTACCACACATCAAATAACAATAGAACCATCACCATATCGACGTAATACTGAATACGAAATCATTATAAATAAGCCACATTTAGATACAATATCAAGTGGTAGCAGTCAATTACAAGCTAAGGTCCAATATAGTCGAAAATCATCATCACCATCACCTGGTGCATCGATTATTAATCCCGATGAAATTATTAGTTGTGATGAAAAAATTTATGTTAGTGAAAAATACAAAAGAAAAAATAGTGTTTTAAATGATATTATTGTTGATAATCCAAGTGACATTGTTGTGCAGTGTGATGAAAGTGGTGGCAGTAATAAAACAAATAAAAAAAATTCAAGTACAATTTGTGGTTCGAATGTTGTTAGTGAGTGTAGTGGAAATAAAAGTTTATCATCGAATAATAATCAAGAAAAAGGTTTTAGTATACCTAGAGCATTATGTTGCCTAAAAGGTCGTAGAACTTCGTAATATATGCACAAATGTTTTATGTTATATAATATATATTATATAATAATATTATACTTTAGAATAAACGTTTTATTTTTATTTCTTATTTATAAAGGTAAGTCAATACTAGACATACATTCTCAAACTAAAGAAAAGTTTTTGAAATAATCAAAGCAAAGAAAAGGAATGTTTAATATTTAACTGATATCAAAAAAACTTTCTATAACGACTGATATATGATGGTTTATCATCATCAATGATTCGACAATCTAGTCTAGGTCCTGGCCTTCCTCAGAACTCGGTTCCATTCTGCTAGATCAGAGCCGATAGTGGACCAATTTCTCATGTAAGAGGTCAAAGTTAGTCTCCAAGTTGTCTCACCAGCACAGTTTCAGTCGTCCTCTGGGTTTACTGCCAAATAGATTTGTAAAAAGAACGTTTCCAGCAGATCATATTGCCTCTTGCTTGACGATAAAGTCCAATTTTCTGAAGAATCTTAGTTTAATCAGATTTGTCTTTATTTCTAAGGCCATAAATACATCGATAAGCAGCAGTCTCAATCGTTTTTTAAATTCCTTATACCAGTGTCATTATACCGGTTAATTTCAGAGCCTAAAATATTAACAAAAATATTAAAGCTTACCCATTCATCGACAAACATTTTATTCGTGCATGCACAATTTGCATAATAAGCCTGCAAGGTAATTAAAATCAACATTTGCTGCCTAGACTGAGATGACAAACCTATGAGATATTCACCTCTCGATTTATAAAACTTATAAATCATGGAGATAAAACAATTAGTTACGAAAATATTTGTTAATTGATTCATAATTTTAACAATTATAAACATACAAGGAGAATTTCCATTTTTTTAAGTGATATCAGTTAAAAATTAAACACTGTACCTCAAAGTGCCAAATTGGAAATAGTTAATGAATCTCTATGTTAATCAATAAGTTAAAAACGTCTTATTATCGCATGTTCTAATTAAATAGACTTTAAATATACTATCAGTTGGAAGCAAATTCGGCATAACTATTTACGATTGAAAGTAAGTTCGGTTTAACTTCAGTCATATAAATAAAAAAAGGAAATAAAAATTTGAAAATGTATCAGTTATTTTTTTTGTCTTTGATTCTGGTTAAGTGTTAAAATTATATTGAATCTGGAATTTACGAGATTTAAAAAATGCTCAATATACTTACACATTGAAATAAGAAGCAAAGAAATGTATTTTATTTCTTTGCAATATGCAAAATGAAAAGTCTAATAATATGTTTTCTTCCGAATATCATGATTCTCAAATATTTGTACTCGAAACTCGAAGCACAGGTTCAAAAAATGACTGAGAACCATAATGTTTTAGTATAGACTTATCTTAGCACAATTATAGCACGCCACTTTCCACTATTTAAATTATAAAAATTTCACAATTTTGTACCACTATTTAAAGTAAACCTTTAATAATTTCAAGTGTTCATTTTGAAATAGTTAAAATTATAAATATAATTAAAAAATAAATGAATAAATAAATCTATGATAGGCAAATAAATAAAAAAAGGTATGAAATATTCCTAAATAATCATTCTAACAATTTTTTGCTAGTTCTTTAAAATTAAATAAAACAAAGGTTTAGTTATTTCATATTTTATTATGTGATGTATATTTATAACGATTTCTACTCCATAATCAGGCATCAATTTTAAAACAAGCTTTTTAATAGAAATTATTTAATTAACGTCTGATGATGGAGAAAATATCCTTCGAAATATGTATAAGGTATAATATAATTATTAAATAATTAAACATTATTTTAATTAATTTTTAAATAACTAGCGACTGTAAGTAAAAAAGTGTCAAGAAAACCAAATAGAAAATAATTTTTAATAAAAAATTAAAACAAGAAGCAAATTTAATAATTCTTGACAATTGGCAGAAATCAGTAATGAAATCAATTATTATAATTTTTAGATATTATTGAATTTTTTTTTTAATATTAAATATTAATAATTATTTACCTTGTTTTTTGGTAGAATAAAAATGATGGTTTTAGAATTGTATATAACTTGAAAACTTCCCAACATATTACATAGATTGGAATACAATTCTAATATTATATTAAATTATTATATTCACAGTCTCAATTGGGGCCATTTTATTATAAAAATAATTTAGATATCGTGATTTTTAAATGCTTATTATTCGAGAAAAATTAAATCACCAATTTTATTAGCTTTTAATTTTTATTTTTCATAAAAATTTCTTGCCACTTTCTAGTAATAATTCTAAAGGCAAAAAATATGAATAAACTTGTTAGAGCTCAATAATAACTGCATTTAAAATAATTTAGTTATTTTGGTAAAAAATAAATTTAAACCTTCAATGCTAGTAAATATTAATTATGATGGTTGCTTTGAGAAAATATCCATTTCTTCATGAATATCATTTTAATTTACATATCTAATTAATTGATCGATAAAATCATTATATTAATTGGAGTCAGCATTTACATTTTGTTGCCATCTTGACCGCGGCACTGATTATATTCATAATTCTACCCGAAAACAATTTTTTAAATAAAGGAACATAATAATTATATTTTTCTAACGAAATATCTATTTTCTACTTATTTGCTCTTATCGAAATTTATTCTGACAATTTGTTATTTAAATAATTATTTACTTTTATTACGAATTTATATCAACTAAAATTCATTTTATTCTACCAAAAATTTTTATCGATACGAACAAATAATTTTTTGCCATAAATAAAGAGACGAAAAAACTGTATAAAAATTCTAAAATCTGATATAGTTATTAAATTATTAAAAAAAACATAATACTATCGAATATTGAAATAATTAAAGATAAAATTATAAAAGAAATTAAAACTTGTTTCAGAAATCTTGCAAGCACAATTGCAATTTTCATTTCACTGGCTTTTATATATAAAATACTCATTTATATTTTAATAAAATGACAGTGCCAATTTAGAGATTTTTTGTATATGTTTTAAAATTTAAAACACCCTTTAAATCTTAAAACTTTAATGGTATGAAACAAGCTTTAACGTCTTATAGATTCACAAATATTTTGACACCCCTATACGTTTGCACTTAATGACAAATAGTTTAATGTAACCACACTATGCAGAAAATATATTTATAAATAGGAAAGAGATAAATTTTTAATAGCATCATTTTTCATATAACTTTACGAAACTTGTTTGATAAAAAATTTAAAAAAATAATAATTAGGCTTCAAAAATTACCGCATTTCAAGCACAAACAGTCAATTTTGTTTAAAATCTGAATTTCAATATTTGAAACATGTATGTAGACTTATGTAGGTATTGAGTTTACAAAAAAGATTTACAATGCGGGTGTTTTGCAGAAAAAAGCGCATACTAACGCTGAGAAAATAACTATACTGTTGTCGCCAGGACACGTTTGCTAACTTCAATAGTTATTCATAATTGGAAATTTTACTTAGAGATTGCCAATTTGCTTACAAGCGCTTCCTAGCGCTTTTTTTTTTTTTTGTCAAACATAGCTAATGTCTTCATAAAGTATCAGACTCCTCCAGATCCGCTTAAATATAAAATTTAGAAGAAAATTATTTAGACAAAAGTTATAAAATTTTTAACGAATACTTCAGTGGTGATAATTATTTTGACCTTTTTCAAACTAAACCACTTTTCCAAAAAATCAAAACATATATCTTTGAAGACATACATAATGTACCAAAATTTTGGATGAATGTGTAACGTAAAAGAAAATGTTTATAAATGCCAAGGCCTATTAACTCACAAATAAATAATCTTTATATAGAAAATAACAAATTTACTTTATTAGAATGAAATTCTCTAGGAAGCTTACAGTAAGTGACATGGTAGAATATCACGTAACGAAAAACCTATGACTCTTACAGTATAAATACGATATGAATAAGGGCTAACACACACTGTAAGATTTTCTGAACAAAAAATCTGATGTAACTCTTAGTATGTATTTTATATTTTACCCCGCACACGGTAAGAATATACATAAGACATCAGTTTTTCTCTTTAGACATCAGATCTTTTCATGTGCGCGTAGCATCATAATTTTTTATAAGAATATCTAATGATATCCGATGATATGCGCTTACTTAAGATTTTTGTCTGATGTATGATCAAATTTTCTTATATAACTGCCCGATGGTGTGCGTTGACCATCAGATTTTCTGATTAGAAAATCTAACGGTGTGCGCTGATCCTCATACTCTATAAATAAGACACGCCTACGAAATTTGGGTGTGCCATTAAAAATGATTTGCATATATATCTGTTTCTCTCTCTTATGTATAATATATATAGTATATGCCCTTAAAAATTAATCTATTTTTAAACAAATTATTTTCATATATATCTCACTCTCTCTTATTTATACTCGACCAAAATACACAAATATAATCAGTAGAATACATATTATAAATCTCATTTAGAGATTTAAAAATAAACTAAAAAACTTCGTTCCTGACAGGGATTCCCTGACCGCATAGCTTTTTTATTTTGTATCAAGGATAAAATATTTATTGAGTTATCTTTTTGAAATGATGCGATTAAAAATAAATTTTCAAAAAATTTACGATCGAAACAAAATCTATAAAAATATCATTATTCCAATCACCTGTGTTGTAAAATCCTTGTGCCTAACATATTAAACCAAATAGAATTTATATTATAAAAATTTTAACATATAATATAGATAAAATATAAAGTCAATACTAATTTCTAGTACTTAAAAAGTTTGATAAGGCCATTTCATTTCAAAAATTTATGTGTAGAAACTAGGAAACTTTGGTATAGAACCAAAATTATTTTATTCACCAAAAACTCGTTTTTACTGAAATTTATATCAACAAAGGATTTAATATTTCTACGTTTCGATTGAACAATATTTTGTCTTGGAGAGGTAATCTTTTGGAAAAATTTCGTCAAATTTAACCTATAATATTTTTTTTATTTGATGAAAAATGAAACCCAATATGAAGACATGTCAATTATGTTTAGATAAAAATTTTACAAATTTGAATTCAAACAATTTTACTTCCTATAACTATCGATATCGGAAGTGTATTTTTGTGTATAAAAAAATTATTTTTACTCCGATTTCAAATTTATATATCAATAAATTTGGAACTTCCAAATCAACTTTCATTACTGACATGTCTGTCGGTTCATTTATCCGACAATCCGTGGTATTTAAAATCATTACTTTGAATAATCTTTATTAAAGAAAACTAAAAAATTGGAACAAAAACATTTGAAAAAAAAAATCAGAATTTAATGTGATAAAGATGTATTTTTTAACGAATATCAAAATTTCAACTCAATCAGTCAAATCGTTCCACCTTCCATTATTCCATATTTAAGTTAATATTTTCGAAAATTTCTGTATTTGTACTTCATATGAATCATTTATTAAATTTTGATTAAATTTTGTATTTTTAACTCATAATATAGTTTTTTGTCAATAATTTTGTAATTAATTTAAAAAACCGCGAAAGAAAAGTGTCGTTAACTCACTGTTACTAGCAATTGAAATGTAGAAAATACATTCGATAAACACCTTATAGGCATATATTAGCTATAAGTAAACATATTCTAATAATCAAGAACAAAAATGCGACACTTGAATGTTTATGTCTATTTAAAATCATTAAATAACCGATTGTAATGTTATGTTTAGTTGTTTATCAGAATTAATTTTGGTTTATCTATCTAAGCCATTCATTTTAAAGTGCAATATTTTTAAAATAAAACACCCTTAAATTCGTATATTTTATAATTAATTCAATTGATTCACAGTTTTTTTGGATTGTTAATTATGATTTTAATTTATGTTTATTTTTCAAATTTTCATAAAACGTTTCGTTGGTTTCCCAACTTTTTCAAGTGCTCGATTTCTGTTCTATCAGAAATCGGGAGAAAGTTGAGAAACTAATGAAACGTTGTATGCAAATTTGAAAAATAAATATAAATTAAAATTTATGTTTATTTTCCCAACTTCTTAACTTTTACAATTATTCGATTACGGGTCGATTAATGGATCAGAAATCGAGCACTGGACAAAGTTAGGAAACCAGTAATTTGAAAAAAAAAACCATAAATTTAAATCATAATTAACAATCCAAAAAACTGTGATTAAATTCAATTAACAATAAAATTGATATGAAAAATCAAAATTTTATATTTTATAATTATAAATAAACGTGGAACATTCAAGTTGTTGCGTTTTTTATTTCTTTGAGTATACATCACGAGAAAGTTCTATGTCCATTACAGGCAGTGTATTTTTATTTGTATATTTTATTCATAATGTAATTATATCCGCATATATATAACTTTATATACATATTCGTAAAACTTTGGTTACTGTAACGAAATCATTATACTAATTAATAAAATTAAACATAGTTTAACTAAGACTGATCATGTTTTTAGTTTATATATGTGTTAAATTGGATAAAAAAAAAACTAGGAACTATCTATAAAGTATTAAAAATAGCACGCTTATTTCACAGTATTGCAAAAAAAAGGCCTTTTGAAACAACGTTCGATTTCAATGGAATAATAAAAATTGGTTAATGAATAATTTTTCTGGAATTGAAAATATTATATTTACCTCATATTACATAATATATATGTCCAAACTGGAAATGAAATGAATAAAGTAAAAATTGTAAATTATTTAAAAATAGATTGTATAAAAAAACTAAAACTAAATAAAGTCGTAAAATGTAATAACTAATTAAAAATAATTAAATATTAAATTATTTAAAAAAATGAAATAGAATTTATTTTTAATTATACATGTATCTAACCTTTTTATCCTTTCTTTTCATCCAAGTTTTTTTTTTCGCAACATTCGTAGCAGTTTTTATAGATTTTTTTATGTATAGGTTTCAGGAGCTCTAGAATCCCCTAGAATTTTGACTCAATAACACATACAAATAAAATTATTAATAAAAAATAAATTTAAATAAAAAATTATTTATAAATTATTTCTCAATAATACGTCAAAAGTAAATTTAATTTAAATTGCCTTTTGCCTTTCTTATTTGCGATAGAAGCTTTAAAGCCCTAGCGTTTTATGATTCTCCTTTTCGCCCTTTCACAAAGTTATTATTCTTTTTTTTAGTACATATTTATTGTACATCAATCGACATCGAGATTGATATTTAGGTAAGTGTAAGCAATTTATATTTTCCAAGTGTAAAATCAAATTGATACGTCAACCAATCAGCATCGATCACATGCTAAATTTTAAAATCTTTATTAAATCGGTATTTGGTATAGGTCCTATATCTTTAGTTCATTGTCAAATTTATTAGAAAAATCCTAGATTTCTCTTTGATAAGATATAGAAAAAAATGCAAAGCCAAAATTTGAGCTCAAATGTAGCTGATAAACACATTAGAATACATATTATTATACATGTATTTGTAACCGTATGGACTGCATATTAAGTGTATTATACGACTGCTAATGATTACAAATAGTTCAAAAATTATTATTCATCGAGTATCTAAACAGTTAACATTGTTAGTTGTAATGTATTCACTGGGTATACTCGAATTGTATTTGACTCTCTCTACATCACGTATAATACCTGGCTGAAGGCTTCAGAGATTTACTTAAGTCAATCTCATTTTCTTTAGAAAAATTTATTCGTTAATAGGCCAAATATTTGGATAACTATAAAGAGTCGGTATTTACAATACTAAATATTTTTATCAAATTAAATTTCAATAAACAAATATTTATAATGTTTATCGGAATATTTTAAAAAGAAATTCATTGAAGCATAAACGGAAACGATATTTATAATACATTTAATTGTTTTAATATAAATAAATGGGTTTATTATCAATATATTTAATATTATGAATATTAATTAATGAACGCAAAATTAATTTCATTAATTAAAAAGTTTTTATTTTTGAATAAAGGTCACGTATATGTTTATATATTAAAAAATTAATAAATGTATTATTTATTTTGTGAAAATTCATTTTTATAAAATAATCATGGAAACTTGTAATAATTTTGTCTAACTTTCACTTTAAATTTTTTTTTAAAATTACTATTGCACTTTGACTTATAAAGTCATTATCAAGTAATGAATAATTATTCTTTTATTTTGAAGATATATAGGAAAAGTTGGTAAGATTATTGTGAATGAGGAAACTGTAGGTGGAGTTGATAAATATTTTTTCGATATTTATAATTTTATAATTTCAAATTGAATAATGGGGAGTTATTAAGGTCTATTTGATTATTTAGAATTATTTTAAATTTCAGTTTTGATTTAATTTATTGATCTCAAGGTCTTCAAGCAAATTTAATTTTTATCTTTTGCCACAAATATATAACACCTCCGGCTTGTGTATTTCAATTTTCTGACCTGTATAGGTAAAATGGATGGAGAAGTTTGAACAAGTTTTATGACGGTTTATGTAAATGACCTACCTGACTGATCAGCATAAGCGGGCTTTGCTATGTGGGCAGGATTATCTATATACACCACTTTTACTAAGAATGAAGGTTATTTCTTTGACATTAAATTACCAATTATAAGCTGGTTGTATATTATGTTTTCGAAAGAGGTTTCCGATTTGTGGTGATATTTTAACCTACATATAGGAGAGATACATACAAAATATTTGTTTTGGATGAAACATGTGGGGGAATATTTGATTATGCAAGGCTTGTTTTATGTTTTTATAAGATTGCATATCATTTGGGGGTGGCATCCACTATTTACTCCAATTTGAATTATGGTACTCATTTGCTTGCCTTTTCAGAATGACGGATAGCGTAATTTTTGAGACCTGAGGTATTGTTAGAGGGATTTCTATGTATTCATAGGTGAAGAAAGTTGATGGAGGATTTGTTTTCTGTTTACATTGAAAAATAAGCTAAAGTTAAATTTATTCTTTTATCTTTATATATAATTAAATGTCTCGACTTTGTTCCGAAGGTTTAAAAGGTACTCATGAATCATTTGGATGATTTGTTGTTACCAAAATTTTACGATCATTATTTTTATAAAATTTTATTTGTAACTAACTATATCTTATTTTTTTTATAACTTATTAAAATATATATTTCCATAAAATATATAAAACATTTATGAAAAGTTTTACATAAATCACGTATAATATAAAGGTAGATACTAAAAAAAAAAGTATTCTAAGGTTATAAAATCACTGTTAAAGTTCCGTACCAGAAAAACAATTATCTTTTCCAACATCTTTATGCTATGTTACATATTCATGAACTATATTTCTTTGGGATACAAAACAAACAAGATGCATCTGTAACAAAGACAAACCCTAATGCACTATAATATATATCTACCATGAATTTTTTTTTCTATTTTCACGCACAGATAATTCAAAGTTGGCATGCGCAATTTCGACTTTGAAAATGGAGAAATTTAAAATGTTTTTCTCTAAAAAAACAATTAAATTTTATGCAAAATCTCCATTTTTGCCTATGTTAAATATTCTAATTCTTTCGTTAATTTTTGTCATTTAATATTGTCCCATAAAAGTGGTGGGCCATAGAGCCATTCCATCAAATTGTCTGCATTAAACCATTCCCAGTAAAAGCATTCATCGAATAGGAAAAGTATCGACGTGTATGATTATTTATTAACTTATACTTGAGATTTTTCTAATTTTAATTTCTTTGTTCTTTTTTTTAAGTTATAATTTTATGACAAACGCAAAAAATTTATCTATATTTTTTTATACTTCCATTCTTTTTGAACCAGTCATCAAAATCGTATTTAAATCAGGAAGTATTTTTTTAAGCAATATGCCAGTCTACATATCTAGGACCTATCTGCCTAAATATTTATATTTATATGGAACCATAAGCAATGTTCCAAAACTGTTGTGCTCGACTTAACTAACTTTTCCTTTTATGTTCCACTCTAATTGAAGAACAAAACACATTGTTTATTTTACTTTTCTTACAAAGTTTTTTTTTAAAGCGAATATTCGTTTTATTAAAAAGAAGTTCGTCGTATAACTAAAATAGATATACAAAATTATTAAATTATGTCGATACTGTAATACTTTAAGTATACTCAATATCTAGGAGCTTGGGTCCTAGCAATGGCTGTTTAAGGTCAATTTCGTAAACCATATTTAAATTCTATTCACTAGATACATATTTACACATTCACACAATAAATTAAAATTTTTTATCAAAAAATTTTGCACGGTGTCTGCTGATTGTTAAAAGATTCAAAAGTATTTCAAAATGAAAAACTTTGCCCAAAATCAAACGAAATGGATAGAAAAAAATTATTTTCTGAGGAGTTTCTTTAAATCATTTGTATTGATTTTATCGAAGTACAAAGTGTTTTACTAAAATTAATTTAATTTTTTTCTAAAATTAAACGAATAACCCAAATTTAGTAGGATTACATACTTTGTTTGCCAAATTTGGATAAAAATTGACCATTATAGAGTTTTTTTTTATTTTTGTGACGTAATAAGGTCAAAAAAATTAAATTTATTGATTTCTTGGTCAAATTTTGACCTATTTGAGTGATGTTTTATTGAAACCCTCCAATTTTATAGGCAAAAACTAATTTGTTTGGTTTTTGTGACGTAATAAGGTTGAAAAAATTAATTTTTTGGAAATATTTGCAAAATTTGGACCGATTTGAGTGAATATTTTTTTGAAACCCACTGATTTTAGGTAATAATTTATATTTTATATTGTTTATTCTCTTACTTTAACGCTTATATGAAATAACATGATCAGATATTTATTATCTTGAAATTTATTATAGAAATGTTTAATTTTGACACCAATTTAGTAGGATTACATACTTTGTTTACCAAAATTGAATAAAAATTGAGTATTATACAGAAAAAATAATATTTTAGGTTTTTGTGACGTAATAAGGTGCAAAAAATAATTTGTTTTGATGCCTAAGCAAAATTTTGACCGATTTGATTGAACTTTCTTTTGGAAGCCACTAATTTTGGGTCATACATTTCATTTTTTATATTGTTTATTCACTTACTATGATCAGATAGTTACACTATCTTGAAATGTATTATAGATATGTTTAATTACAAAAAATTTGAATAATGCGACCCCAATTTAGTAAGATTACATACTTTATTTGCCAAAATTGGATGAAAATTGAGCGTTATAGAGAAAAACTAATTATTTTGTTTTTTGTGACATAATAATGTTCAAAAACTTAATTTCTTTAATATTTTAGCCACATTTTGACCGATTTGAGTGATGTTGAAACCAACTGATTTTGGGTCATTCATTATTTATTCTCTTACTTTAACGCTTATGTGAAATACTAAGTGTAAACACTTTCAATCTTAAAATTTATTATAGATATGCTTAAAGGATTCTTATTTATGAAGTCTTAAGGTGTTCCGTTATAGGCACATTCAACGTCTTAATGACATCTAAAAATTACATGTTGGAGATTATTCTCACGTCCTAATCATAAATAAGCATTTTTTAGGAGTCCTTTCATTTTTAGGAGTCCTTTAATTATTAATGAGAACTCTAGGATTTTTTCGAATAAATTTCGATTTTTTGCCCCAATTTCCTAGATCAAATTATTTTGTATTTTATAAATACGTATTTCGACGAATACGTATTGCACGAAATTTATTAGAAATGTATTCGAATTCTTTTTTATTGCTAAATAGGTCGTTTCCTAAGATTCCTACAGTCAAACGTCAAAGTTTTTATTATATTTTAACAGCGATGTTTTGAAAACATTTCAAATTTCAATTTAAAGTTAGGTAAAAGTATCCGTTACAATAATTTAATACAATAAAATGTTGATTTATGAATTGTATCAAAATTTATATCTACAGTTTATATATTTTATAATTTATTTGTCTTTCAAATCATATTTTATATACCAAAATTTTATACTTTTATACCAGTATTTCCTTTTTTATGTTCCATTCTAATTGAAAAACAAAAAACATTGTTTATTATTATACTTTTCAACTGTTTTATTTTTCTACGAAGAAAATGAATATTTCATTAAATAAGAAAACTAAAATATACAATATAATAATAAAAAAACAAAAAGATTTAGAAATAATAACTTTTAATTTATTCTAATAATAATATATATATATATATATCATAAAGTATATAAACTTTTATTTTACAATTTATAAACATTTATGTATGTACAATGGAATTAGTTTAGTTAGATGTTACCTGTAGGTTTATTGAAAAACAAACTTGAATAAAACAGGTGCAGGTCCAAAAATTCGAATAAAAATGTTTATACAAAGTTTTTTTTAACAGCTACACTTTTGAATCCTATTTAAACGATGATTTTTATCGATAAGCAAATTTTCTATTATTTTTTGAAAAATCATTAAATTATCCTCAGTGATTTGATCTTATTGAGACTGAAATTATATACAATAAATAAATCATTTAAAAAATTTTTAGATTTTATTTGAAAAAACTATGAGATATTTGTTTGTGAATACGATTGCAGCAGATAGCTCAAAAATTACGATTTTTGATATAAACCTAACTTTTAAAATTTCGGTTTAAAATCACATTATCACAGGTCTACGAAATAGGTTGAAATTTAAATTGTCGATATAACAGAGATTACATATACAGATTTCGTTCTTTCGCGCCCCAACAATTGGCGTTAGTAATCTAGTGCATTGTGAGAATAGTAGGTCTCATACTTACCTACCACGTTTTCCTATGCTTAAACGCGTGACATTAGTGTATAAGAGTCTATTCTCAAATGACCCCTAGTCAAAACAGAAATATAGTCCTATCCTCGTTTATTACATGATTTTTAGTAACAGATAATTTTTTATAAAAAAATTACATACTCAGCAATTTATAAATTCTAGATCTGTATCAATTATATAATGTTCGACAAGAAAGAGAACGAAGAAATTTTCATTATATTATTTAATACAGAATTTATATTTTGAATCTGTTCAGATATTCAGAATTACTTAGGCACAACAATAACAATTGAAATTTCGCAGCTGAACCGAAATTGGTTGAATAAAAACAATATTTATCTGACAAATTCATTGAAAAACATCTTATATCATTTAAGGATACTAACCAATTTTATCCAAATATCTCTCAATATCAAATATCTATATCTGTTATTACTACTAAATTGTTAGTGTTTAGTTATAGTCGGGATAGTGAGTTAAAAAGAGCAAGCATTTTCTGAAGGAAGATTTTCTTATATTATACCACAATTATGGTGTAGAGAAGTAGCATGCTATTAGTCAGTTTGATTCGTTAGCATTTTCTAGGAGGCAGGCTTTAAAGTTGTAAAAAAACCATGTACATTAATACTTTCTAGAAGCCTAAGAAACCTAAAAATATGTTCAAATTAATGTAGTGTTAATGTTTTAATCCTCATTATATTTTAAATGATGAATTTTATCAAAATATTTATTTGCAATTTAAACCTCACAGAAAACCTGTAGTTTGATACATAGATTTAAATAACAATATATCTTATTAACGATTAGATACGAAGTTTTTGAGATATCACCAAAAAACCGATACAGACAATCGGTAGCGGGTTTTTTTTTTATCATATCAATATCGTGGTCACTAGTATAGCGGTCGTAAAATAAATCTTGTTTTTGAATTTTTTAGATTTTAATTATTCTAGAAAACCCATAACGGTCTCAACAATTTTTAAAATTTCTTATACAATTACAAAAAACACCTGAAGCGATCACATAAAAAGTATGTTTTTTGACAAAATCCACCATTTATGGCTTAATTATGATTCAAAATAAATCTTTTTATAAGTTGCCAGGAACCATAAACTGAGAAGTACGTACTAAGTGTACTTTAAGATTGATAAACGACAAAAACTATTAAAACTGGGCAAACACACCAAAATGAACTTTACGCTTTTTTATAAAAACAATGCCAACCCCACAGCATACGCTAAATAGAACTTTCAGAATATTTTCGACCTGCGTACCAAATTTCAGGTTTTAGAAAATACTTGAATTTGTACAACTTTATCACGCGACTAACGCGTTTTATTGCATGATGCTCATGGCTGACCATGTTAAAGCTAATTTTTAGAGTGATTACGAAGGGATTATTGAAATACATAAATACAAAGAAGCAAGTAACAGGTAAATTTTATTTTAAAAAATCAGTCAACTTTTTTTGTGTCTCTAATTTTAAATATTAATTCTTTGAATTACAAGAAAAGCACATTGTTCCTAATTCCTGAAAAAAAGAATGAGTCATACATAAGAAAATTGTCGCTTATAGAGGTAAATACAAAAAAGGCTCTCAGTTATAGAGGTCAGAATGGCAAAAACGAGTGTCACTTAAAGAGGTTTTTGTTTCTCACATATAGAGGTTTTTGAGGGGTCAAAGCTCGGGACCTGAGAATTATTTTCACATATATATTGCTCTCGATTCTCGATTCAGGTTTTAGAAAGTAATTGCAATGTACATTGTTTTTTACAACTTTAATGCCCGTCTCCCGGCAAACTATCTCTACACCATAAATGTGTCATAATATCAAAAAATTAGCCTTTAGAAAATGCATAAATTTTTTGTCGCACATATCTCGAAATATACTAAAGACCTTAATAAAATAAATTTTTTTTTTATCAAAATAATTATCTATATTGTTTGAACTATTTATGAATAGATTTAATTTTAATTTTTAATTAAATTTAATATACATTTTATAAAGTAAATAATTCAAATAATTGTTGTCTACAATCTTAAATACCTTATTAAATATTAAATTATGAAATAAGTATTAAATTCTTATGAACTATCTACACATACAAAAATATTTTTAATGCCAATGGTCATTAATACATTCAACCCTGATAAAAAGTCATATCCAATCCCATAGAAATTGAATAGGAATGAATAGGAAATCAACTAGATTGAATAGTATATTTCATTGAACAAATGCTTATCTATTGAATCCTATTAAAGTCTGTTCCTATTCAATCCTATTGAATAGGATTATATTTCCTATTCATTTTTTATAGGATTGAATATGACTTTTTTTTATCAGGGTAGATAAAATCAGAAATTTCCAAAATTTTGATAAGAATATCCCCTGAGTTGTTTCAAGTCCAACTTTTTATAAAAATTAAATAGATATGTTTTAAAACTTAAATGTAGAAGATAGAAAAATCTCTTGTGTAATCTACATTCCATCAACTACTAAATTCACGAATTTAACAATATCAAATTCCTACCAATGACATAAAAAGATTTTTGGGTTTTTATCACTAAATACACATATCACATTGAAAATTTTTACTTGAACTCTGTTTTTTTTTTATATTTTAGAATATGAAGGGAAAAAATTAGTATGATTAATTCATAAATTTTTATTAGACATATTAATTTCTTCTTTTTTCTAGCAATTGAATTTTTGTAAAAAATAAAAACAGTTTTTTATACCGAAGACTTAGCGAATAACAAATTATTCATTCTCGTAATTTTAGGCCACAAAAAAAACAACAACGTATTTTATAGTAAAGATACACACATTTTTTTAGCATTGCAATTGAAGCGTCTTAACTAACATGAATTTGAAGTGGTCGTTCAAAATTTGTAATTTAACAAAGAAGGAGATTTGCATAAATGACGTCATACATGTTTATCTCGATAGTGATGTTAGTATACACAAATGAGTTGATTGTTAATAAAAATGTTATATACATTACATTAATATTCAAAAATATTGTCATGCAATTTTTCCACTTATCGCAGAATCACCCACAAAACAATTTTTCCATGAATGAAATGGAAAATCATTCATTAAGAGCTTATAACTTATTGTATCCGCAGAATTTTTTAAGGGAATATATATGTTTGCTTTTTTATGGTCTAATATCAGTGTTATGTTAACACTTCGCCAATAACTAAGAGAAAGTAGAAATATGCCCATGCTTTAAGTAATCTTAATTACAAATAATAGAACTGAATTTGATTTGAAGCATGGAGTTGTGAAAATATAATAAATAATATCTTTAGTTACTAATGTTGAGTCAATAAACTTTGATTGATCAAACCATATCTTCAGATCAGCAATATAAATTAATTATTTTTAATACAATTTAAAATATACTCTGGAATCACAAAACGCTGTCACATGGATCAATCCGGTAACTTAATACTGAGATGTACAAAGTTCCAAGTTCGTTCGGTTACTTTGGGTGTTTTTATATTTCTAAAGTCATTAAATTTAAAATTTGGTCCATCTTTTTGCTATGAATTTTGAAAATTTTGAATTCTAAAAAATATGTAAAATTACCCACAGATACCGATAAGACCTGAAACTTTTCTGATCTCACATGGGCTGCCCTTCTATAATCTTCTTCCATCGCGCTTAAATTACTTTAAACACAGCTGGATCGTAATATATCTATACTTTTGAATTAAAGTGAGTCGCACTTAAGTCAACCACAGCCAATTCACCAGCTTCAAATGCTTTATTTGTAATTCCTTCTTTAACAGTGCTTGATTTCGGAGGATTCCTTTGCATTTCGAAGTATAACCACCTTTAAAAGAAAATAAATTATAAATCGACGATGTTATATTTACAGTGCAGCGATAAAATTTTATTTGGATTTAGTCTAAACAACTACTCCAATTTCCCATTGTTTAGATAAGTTAAATATTGAATGAAGGAAATGAAACATAACACTAATTGATTCCCGATTGAAAGGAATTAGTCCATTAAATTTGAAAAAATCAGAATATTTATCACGCAACTCGAAATAAAGGACTTTTTTACTTTTATCAACTGTACTAAATATGAAAATATGTAAAAATATACTTGATCGAACTTACAAAAAGATTACCAAAGCTGGTATTGTTAGTACACCACCTAAGACAAAAAATGCTCCAGGCATTGAATGCATAGTCTTTGAATAAACGGCACCATACATGGGTCCATAAACCAATGGCATAAGAGCCTCGCAAACACCAAATATAGACATAACTTGGCCTGTATTATATAAAATAATAATTTATACATGATAAATAAAAAATGTACAATGTTGCAGTTACCTAATTCTTCATTGGGCACTAATTTTGACACCATTGAACGCATCGCAATAAATGATGTGCCATTTAAAATTTCCACTATTGAACCTGAAAAATATAAATTATAAAATTTTGGTTAGAATTTATCGGTATATATTTTCTAGATTATTTGTAAAATTTGTCTAAATAGTTAATACAAATTCTGCTTATAGTTTTTTATTTTGTTCGAAAATTCAAAAAAAAAAGGTGTTCCAATAACTAAAGAAAACTTTTCGATTATGCGTGACTACTTTTGTGGGATGTCTTTCGATGCCCGTAAACAATCCTTAAAAATCGAAATGGATAAACAAAATTGATTCAATAATTTTGGTTACGGTGAGAGGCATTTTGTTTTTTCGAGTATTATATCTTACTTATTACGCGACATACTTTTTTAGTTAGAACTCTAAACCGCAATGTTTAAGTCGAATTGTATAAAACAGCTAACTTTGACTATTCTCATAAACTCGTAATTTTTCCAAAAAATAGTTCCCGACCCTGATCCAAACAATTCTCAAAATTAATTAGTGAAATACTATCAAAACAATTTGAGTGTGCTTCTATTGAAAAACCTTAAATTTTTGGTTCAGTACTAATCCTACTATAGTCAATAAAAAGCTCGTTCGTAGTGTTGAAAAAAAAGGTATTCTTGAAACCTTATTGGGAATAAACTTCGTAATTACACATCTCTTTTAATATCAAAGACGCCTGTAGAATAATCATTAGTGTCATTCCATTCCAAATCAATAAATGTTCAGCGCTGAAATATATATCTCTTATTTTAATGAAAATAGGCAGAATTGTTGGGATTTTCGTTAAAAGAAAGAAAATTCCCTAATTTTCTTAATTATTAATTAACTTTATATTCTTTTTTTTTGTTCGATACGTAACTATCGAATGGCACACTATAAAAATTTAAAAAAAATGTATTTTCTTATCCACAATTATTCTTGATTTAAAATTTTTCTATTCAAGTTATTGAAATGGAATACACAGAATTTGGAAGCTTTTATAAAAAATTTCGAAGGTATTTAAATAGGAATTAAAAAAAAAGTTTATTTTTATAAGAATCTTTTCTGAAATAAATTGTGCAAAAAACATAGGCTTACCTAAATAGAAAACAAATGTATTTGGAGCAAAAGCATAAACAAAACTAGATAATATTTTGCTTGTACAGGAAAGTGCTCCAATTATAGTGTCATCAATTTTTAAAACGTGACTGAATACTCCGACAGATACAGATGTCCCTGAAAAAAATAAACAAACTATAAATTAAAAAAAAAAAAATATATTATTTTTTATTATGTAAACACAGGTACACTTTAATTCATTCAATAATAAATTGGTAAATTAAAAAAAAATAAGTTTTTATACATAATATGTCAGAGTATAATAATTTTAGTCTAAAGTTTGTAACGCTACCTAATATTGACCACACAAACAAAATTTTGGTATAGGTGTTCATAGAGACACCTAATTAGCCCATTTCTGACTGTCCGTCCGTCCGTCATTACGATAACTCAAAAACAAAGAGAAATAGCAAGATGAAATTTTGGTGACAAATTTTAAACATAAAAAGTCAATTTAAGTTCGAGAATGAGCAAAATCAGTTCATTGGATCCAATAGATCCTTGACCCAACTCTTAAACTATAACAGGCAGAAAAAAAAGTTCAAATACAAAAAATTTTAAATTTTTTTTAAATAAACATCTTTTTCGTAAAATGTTCTTTACAGCTTATAGTTCAAAATTGGCTTACAAATACTGTATAGACTGGATATTATTTTACGGATATAATTGATAACAAAAAAAAATGTAATTTTTGAACTCCAAAATTCAGAGGTTATATTCAAATTGTACAAGATTCTGGTTTTTCTAACGGTGCTACTCGTTAAATGTTTTATGTTTATTATTTAGAAGTTTTTGATTTATTTATCAAAATGATATCTACTTGTTATTCAACTGATCCAACTTGTTGGGTAAGCCACTTGATTAGAAATACAAGTAAAATAGAGAGTTCATTGACTGAGAGAGAATATTAACATATACGAGTCGAATATGCTGTGCTATTCATGAAAAACTGATAATTCATATGAATTTTTTTGTATCGGTTACCCATATTACATAATTGTATTTAACATTCCACCTATATCAATATTATACAAAATATATATCATTCAAACGACAATAAATTAAATTAATTTCATTATTTTTTATTTTATTCTATTCTAGACAGACAGCCAGATAGACCGCATTGAATAAATATATGGTTGTGAGAAAAAACTAAAATTCTTTAAAATTAGTGTACAACATGATGTATAACAAATCGTATGAATTATGGAGGTTCGAAGTAAAACCAATAGCTTCCTGATAAATCTTGTATCTGAATATCCATACCGTGAATAGCATGTGGAATGGACTTCTTAAGCGATTGAAAAAACATTCATTATTCATTCAATTGTTTGCATGTAAATTGTATAGCAATTGTCAAACAAAAATTATTGAATAATTACAAAAAAAGACAGTTATTGGGATGAAAATTTTAAGAGTGATTCAGGCAGTTGCATTAGTAATTATTTTTAGTTGCAAATAAATATAACCAAATTATTCATTTACATTAATTTATAAATTTAGAGAGATTTTCTGTGGTAAATCATACACCATTCACAAAAACAAATTTCCTAATTTATTTTCCTCAGCAATGAATGCATATATTTAGCTGTCCAAACCACTGAACCGATTTTGATGAAATTTGCATTTTTTTATTGTCAATTTCTAGATTCAAGTTTCTGAGAAATACGTGGACAAACTTACAAACATTTAAGAAATTTAATGCACGTTTTTAAAAGGCTGCATAGTTTTACATATACAAATATTTAGTACTTCAAACAATATTTATGCATTGGGCAAATTGATAACCTCCTCTCATATTTAAGTCGGTTCTTTTTGGGAAGTCACATTTTACTTTTTGTGCCCTTTTTGACATAATTTTCTTATTATATTTTTCCCTTTCCCTTGGATATACAATTTTCAATTACATGACATCTATTCCAATTTCAGGGAAAATTTCAAATTTATGTGATAAGAAATAGAAAAATTATCAAGCGACGATAATGATTCGCCGTATGAATACTTCAAAAAGTTTTATAAATTTAAATTCTTATTTTATTTTTCGGGATGCAAATATAAACTACTTAGCGGGAAGTTAATGGTGGATAGAAATATAATTGTATAGGTTTTTATTTGAAAAATATATTACATTGACGTCATTTTCCGGTTTCCACTTCATAATATTCTATTCGATTATGTACATGAAGTAATTCAACCTTTAATTTAATAATATTATTTGTGTTTTTCATGGATGAAAATGTTGGACAATATAGATAATTTTTAAATAAAATTTGATTTAGAATTTACGAATTAAAACAATTCGATTTGAACAATTTGAAAATTAATTGTAATTATATTAAATGAAAACATTTATAGCTCCCATAAAAAACGTCCAATATATGTAAATATCTGGCATAAATACTTGGTTTTTAATTTTCCAGGCAATGGGAACCTTTTCTTGGGATTACCATACTTGATCCTAGCTCTAATAAAATTTGAAAGATTCTTAGTCTATCTGTACCCTGATTATCCTATTTTGGGATTGATAATACCCAACTATAACGACTGAAGATTGAAATGTTCTAAAATACAAGATCTGAGAAATAAGGAATAAAAGTATATATTTTTTATGTTTTTTTGGGTTATCGCCAAAAATACGATCCGGTGGTCAATATGACGGACAAATTTCAAACGATATAACGAAAATTTATATTGATATATTTTTTGTTTTTCTAGACCGTTACTCCAGAAAGCCTAAAAACAGCAATAAGTTTAGTTTTGGATTTTTTGGTGATTTTTAAGTTATTTTTCAGAATCACAAAAACCACTGAATTTAGTATGAATGCATTTTATTTTATCCAATAAATTTATGGTAATTTAAATCCCAAATTGGTAATCAGTGACCTCAAAATCTCCGAATATGAAAAGCACCTCAAAAATCAGTTCGTCATTCCGCCCAAACTCATATCACAAAATTTTCTTAAACTGTCTCTAAAACATTGCCGAAAACCATAAAGCTGTAACAGACTTTTTGAGATTTCGCCAAAGGTAAGATTAGGAAGTCAATATTACGGACAAATTCCATGCGATAATCGAAAATTTGTCATCCAGTCATAAAATAAGTGATATTTTTGGTTTTTACGGTACGCTTAATTAACTCTTGAAGACCTTAAAACAGCAATAAGTTTCTTTTCAGTTTTGAAAAACCATGGTTATAGATATTTGTATTTTGATTGGAAAAATAAACAACATTTTCAGTGTAGAAAACCATACAACCTCTGTGGATATAATGTAGAATGTTATATCGGTGGTGATGTTGGCGAGCAATAAGCGCGTAGGTTTTTAAATAAAAGGTAGACCCTAATAAATGTCATTTAGTTGTATTCAACATTTTTAATTTATTATTTTTTCAAAAAAGATTAATTTATATTTAAATGTATAATCCATAAAAATTCTATTAAGATAAAGACTTTGTTTTCACTTTTATGTGATGTTTTAAGTAATGCATAAGTTATGTATTATGCCATACAGTGTGGACCAGTTCAAATATACACGTATAACTGTATTCCGTTTCTCATTTCATTCGGTCAATAAAACAGGAAAAATCTCACTCAACAATTTTCGTCTTACGGTTTTATAGCCAACACAAATGATGACATCCAGAGTACAAGTAATTTTCTATATCAAAATCCGTCATTAGATAAAGAATTATCTTTAATAAATATTACCTCGCCTATTAATAAATATTAAATATAATAAGTTAATAAAAAATAATTTCGTAAAAATACATAATTTTAATTATTTTAATGAATGAATAAATTTCGTCAAAAATTCAAATCAAAAATTATCTTTTGTAATAAATTTTAAATAAATAAAATAATACTAATAGTATTTATATTTACCTATTAAATTAACTACAACACTATAAGTTGAGAACAGACTATAATCAACTTCATTCCAATTGAATTTATATCTTGTAAATAAGTACATGACAGCCATCTCACCTGGAAAAAGAAAATAAACATTAAATATATATAAATCAAAATAAATTTTTTAAATAAATAGGTAATAATTCATAAAATAATCTTTTTATTTTATTTTTGAAAGTATATTCTTTAAAGAAAAATATATTTATACTGTCAACAAACATTAATATTCATACAAAAAATATCTATCTAAAGAACATAAAACAAAATCATCCATATATTAGAATAACCATATACAACGAGATATGATCCCCTAATAGAACAGTAAATAAGCCGGAGAATGTGGAAAAGTGGTGGTGCAGCTCCGATTTCAAAAATATTCAAATGTTCCTGAGATCTTTAAAAACATTCATCACCTCACTTACACAAGTGGAGAAAATTAGGGTAGGTTTTCCAACCGAAATAGTGATAAAAAATTATTAAAAAACTACTCACAACGAAAATTATCCGTATGAGATCAGTTGGTTTTTGACGTCAGATTCGTGATCAGCGACCCCAAAAACCCCGGAGACACATTGCCCGAGGTGAAATTTTGAATATAAAATACATTTTATTTCTGTTATTTCTAGGGAGTTTTCATGGAGTTTTAACCACCCTCAGTTAACATTCATTACCTGGAATGGTAATGAATGTTCGTGAAAGTCTAACGTTAAATGGTATGAATTTTTCAGCCGTTTTTGTCGAAATCACAAAATTTCCTTAGATTTTTCTCAAAACATTGTCGAAAACTTCAAAGCTGTATTTACATGTATAGATTAGCTCCTAGCTATTCAGTAAAAATTCTTGATTTTCTTCTAATCACAAATGCAGCTGGTGATGTAATTTTCAATCAACATCGCTTATATAGAGCTGTTGTGAAAAATGAGGAACATTTTTTTTTTCGATAAAACTCAGTATGTAAAGTAATTTCTTCGGGTAAATTTTAGTCGATATGTTAAAAATTCACCAGATTTTTTTTAAGAAAAAAACACAAACGAAGAAAGATTTCTGAAATGAATTTCGGAATACATCTATAAATTATTTATTTAATAGACCAATAAAGTGGGCTTCCATGAGTACTTATGCTGCACATGTTTTTAATCTTAAATGACCTCAAAACGTATAAAATTGAGTATCCGGCTTGAACTAGCTTTTGAATAATAAAAATGTTTATAATTAATAGTAAATTTCTTAAAAAAAAAAAAAAAAAAAAAGAAATGATTATTATAAATACATAATTATTATAAACATTTTCAGTTTTTAGAATTTGAATTGAAATCATCAAACAATTATTTTATCATTTAATAAAATGTTATATAAATTTTATGCGGATCCCAAAATACAAATTTTTTCCTACCGAAATTAAAATAAAATTATGAGAATTAATTATGTACAATTAAGAAACTCTACATGCGAAGCAATTTTACCGATGTCTGATATCAAGTATACAGTTTAAACAGTGCGTTCCGCTTCAACGTATTTTCAAGTGAGGCTTAAATCGTTTTTGTAAGTCCATTGATCAAGCATTCACTACGTGATCACATTAAGGCTTGTTTTATGGATTCTATTTTTTGGTGTATATATATATATATATATATATATTATATATATATATATATATATATTATAACAAATGAATAATAATAACCGTCAAACAACCAATCAAATTGTAGAATACAAATGTTCACGTGAAACTTTTACAAACCATTCAATTACAACCATTTAAATAATATATATAAAATTAATGCTACATTCTCGTTTTATGGGGATGGACTAAAAATCAAGGAACTACACTTAAAAATTTTACAGACTCTATAATTTTTTCAGAGAAAAAAGGTTTTTACACTAATCATAATTAAGCCATAAAAAAATTTCTTAGTAGTTTATTTTCAATGATATATGCTTATAATGTTCTATATGAGACTATAACATTCTTCAGGCATTCGTAACAACTGTAGGATTTTAAACGAATTTACTAAATATTTATGAACAGAAAGTCGAAATATACGATCCAAATGTATAATATTCAATCAAGTTCTGACATCCTTGAATTGAAGAACTATTTCTTTAAACCGTATTGTTGAACAAAATTCGAAAAGGTGGGCTAGCTACCTTTACGATATTCCCATATTTGTAAACACAAATTCAAACGAGATAGAAATCATTCAATTGAACATTAGATATGTCCTTAAATTAATTGAACTTAAAGAGATATAAATTAAGATAGAGGTTTTTCAGTTTTTATATAAATTTTATATAGTCTAAGAGTAAAAGACAATATTTGTAGATTATTTCATCGGCGTGATTCGTTAGCCTCTAAGCGATATTTTGTACAGTTTATAGGACGAAGAAAAATCTAAATAATATTTGCATTTATTATGAAATCGAAATTCCAAAAATTCCGCTGGTTAGATTAATTTTGCTTAACATTTTAAAAGTATAAGCATCGTATTTTATATTTTATAATACAGAAAAATAATCTGAATAGTGGAGACTTAAGCGGTTTTTTACTGCCACTAATAAAATAATATGATGGGTAAAACTGTCAAGTCCTTAATATTCAAATTTAGAATTAAAAATTTGGTTAAAAACATTCGATGTACGCAATGAATGAACAAATACAACAAAATAATTCATGATAAGGAAATAATATTATTTAAAATTCATTGTTTACATCCTCAAATATTTGGCTAAAAAAATTGTAACAAGCATATCGTCACGTGAGTGGGGGAACAATATCAGTATAAAATTGAGGATTTAGCAGTATTTGGTTGAAAAAATGCATTTTTCATTTTTCCGTGAATAGCATTGCTTACTTTTTATAAGTGAATGAATATTGTCGTTTTTCTTATATCAAACGGTAAATAATACCTGCACAAAAACTCAATTTATGTTATAAAACAGATTTAGCTGGTTAAAGAATCAAGCCGATGATTTGTTTTAATCATTATTTGCCAATATTTCTAAAAAAATTGGTGTAGATATTCAAACAGCAAATTTTAGTTGAATTTGGGCTGAAATTGAGGCAAATCTAAACAGCTTATAAAAAAATGTGTCAAACAAGATTTGTTTGTTGTCAAGAATCAAGTATTTTTTACAATGAATTTTTAGGAATCTTTTACAATTTGGGTTATTAAATCCAATGGACCGATTTTGCTCATTCATGAACTGAAACTCATTAACTATTTTTGAGTTATTTTGATAACGGTTGGACATACGAAAATGGAAAATTACCTGATTCAAAGAAAATGTGCCAAACAAAAGTTGTTCACCAAAAACAAATATTTTATATTGATTTTTACATTTTATAATTTGGGTAATTGAATCTGATGCACCAATTTTGCTCATTCACTTCATTCACTCTGTTCCTTTTTAAGTTATATTGATAACGGATGGACATACGGAAATGAACAAATTAGATGATTCTAAGAACACTTATACCAAAATTTGGTTGGTTGTTTCAATATTTGTTTGACAAATTTTACAATTCCAGAAACAAATACTTTGGTACAACCAAAATTGCTTATTTAATTAAATTTCTTGATCTAATCTATCATCATACTAATATTATAAAGAGTAAACATGAGTATTTTTTTATGTAACAAATAAACTTAAAAACTACTTGACCGATTTGAAAAATTCTTTCACCATTGGGAAACTACACTATCCCCGGATAACAAAGGCTACCTGTGATCACTTTATCATCACACGGGAACGGAAACTACGCGGGACAAACAGCATGATGTATGTTAGTATTCAATATTGAAGAACCCATCCTACTATACTATACTATACACGATAGTTCTCAATGCAAGCAGCGTCTAATTAATAATAATTTATATAAAATAGTCATTTTTCGGGTAATATAAGTAAATTACTACACATATTAAACAATTGAATTAACAACTTCCTTACTTCAAATACATACAAGTTATCCATGTACCTACATTTAATATACTCTCATGGTGAAACTGATCATCATCTTTCTATTCAGACTTGACAAAGAGACATCTATAATAAAAACATTGTGTTCACGAACAAAAAAACAGATCAATAAGATAAGAGTTAAGCTCAATAAGGTAAGAATTAACAATGTTAATTGTTTATATAAGAGATATATAGTTGAGCGCAAAGGTTTAAATAATTTGTTATCATTAGCATTAATGGGAATTAAGCATTTAACATGAAAAAATTTAGATGCACATAAAGTAAAAAATAGCACACACAGTTTAGGATACTAGCAGAGCAAAGTATTCAAAATTGAATTTAAACATGCTCAAAATCAGGTGCTTTTTAGGTGCTGCAACATTAAATAAGGTGCTCAAATTTTTATTATGAAAATTGAGTCTTTATGATGCACTGCTACCGTAATATCACGTTGGCAAAGCAACGTGAAAAAATACCTTTCATAATATAATGAAAGTACCATAATTAGGTTCATTTAAGTGCTTTTATGGTATGCCTTAAATAAATCAATTTAATCTAAATTATCAAAAAATTTCGTCAAACATAATTTACAGTAGAAAAGTGTCTAGATAAAAGCATTTAAAAAGCGTCTAATTTCAGTCCCTTATATTATTATAGTTTTTATTTCAGAATCGCTCTGCCAATGTAATATCACGGCAGAAATTTATGTTGACTTGTATCAGTTTGAATTGTGGCTCTTATTACAATCAAATGTACAAATGAAACATTTTTTCAAAGGTAAAAAACCTCGATAAAAAAATTATTAATTATTAAAAAGGCGCAAGCGCTGAAAACACCTGTTTATGGTTCACCTGAAAGATTAAATTTACTAATAAGAAATTAGTTTTAAACCTTTTTTATCAATTTAAATAATAATGTGTCAAGGAAAATTTCAAGGAAAAACCAATATTTATATTGACAAAATTTGTCCTACTAGTTACCGCAAATGTTATTATTATAGTAAATTTACATATACATACATTGAACTTACTTCAAGGTTTGTTTAGATAAAAATAACAATATTTTGAGATGGAAAAAACTTCATCACTTGGTTATTGAAATTTGACTATATGCAAACTTGACATTGAATTTAAAATTACATCATTAATTATTCTAAAATTTTTGTTGTCATGTATGAATATAATTATAGATGTAGCAAATTGAAACCCTCCAAATAAAGTATTTTTTATCGACGAAAAAACAAGATTCTCAATTCGACACGTACAGAGTAGCCCGATTTTGATAGCTCTTGTTTATTTGAATACTCCGAAGTTAATCCAACACAAATTTGAAAAAAAAAAATGCAATCCAATGGATAGGAAAACAGGGGGTCATTGATTATTCACTCACTGATTGTAATGTGTGACCACGAATAACTTTTTAGAGAGTAGTTCGATTTTGTTAATTATTTAACCTCGTTAATTAACCTCGAAGTTGGTGTCATAAAAATTTGGGAAAATAATAAAAGTGGAAAAATTTTGGTGATTTTCTGTTCACTTACCGATTTTAATGCTGATTTGTGTTAATTAAAAATTATACATGTATCTAGTAATTAGTAGATTAGAGCCACAAATAAATTTTTAATAAAAACTTTTCAACAACAAAAATCAAGCCACCGAAAAATGAAAAGCAAAATATAATATTTTTTATTTATTTTACCTCTTACTCTTTTCCTTTTTGATTTATTTTGATAACGGTTGGACATACGAAAATGGACAAATTACCTGATTCAAAGAAAATGTGCCAAACAAAAGTTGTTTGTTCACCTGAATAACTGAGTTCTAATAAAAGCATTAACTAATGTAAGTATTCCTTACAAATTTTGAGTCAGCACCAGACAACCAAATTAATTAATTAGATATACTTGCATTAATTTAAGAACTTAGTTATTATAGTTAATTAATAACTCAAAATAATTACAAAAATATATACTCAGGTATATTTACATTAGGTTAAATAATTTATTAAGGTTAAATAAATTGGTTTATTATTTTTTGCTTTTCAATGTTTCTATGTTTCTATGAAATTTCCATGAAATCAATTTTATTATCACATAAAAATAAATAAAATATTTCTTCCGGAAAAACAGGCAAATATATTATTTATCAACTTAAGAAGTTGTATAGAAGGGTTGATTAACTGTTTAACTTAACATTTATAAAAATTTAATCATTTTATGGGACCCATTATTCTCAAGCTCATGCGTAATTTTATAGACGAGGATAGCTTCGAAGTTAAATATATTTCAAACTTCATTTTTTGAAGTTATACGTCTGGAGGCGCGTTATGAAAAAATAATGAGAGTGAAATTTGAGCGCGTGTTGATACAAACGATGATTCGTCATACAAAATTTACAGATTCAAGGTTCAAAGTGAATATTAAATAAACAAAATAATAAATATTTAAAAAATGAATGATTTAAGTAAATATTTATTTGTTTATTTAATTTTTCAAATTTAAACTGACTGTGTTAACTATCCTTCTCCAGTCCTTATTATTTTATTGTCAAAGAAGTACAACTTCTGACGCACGTATATAAGTTCATACACCCAATTTTTTTAAAAATAAAATTTTATGTTTTATACATCAATTTTAGATTTTATAAGGACAAAAATTAAACTTTCGCAAACTGATTCATCGCTAAAAAAAATTGCTGCATCACAGGAACGTCGTTACTCAAATCTCTCACGAGCTCACAATCTAGTACACTCAAAAATATGGCACTTCCCAGCATATATCCAAATAAGAAACTCTTCAAAAGAAGTCTTTATTAAGTATTTTTAAGATGTCTCAATTATGACGTCATGAAGACTTCTTTTTTTAAGAAATCATAATTAAGAACCTTTTAAGTAGTCTTTTTTATGACTTCGCAAGAAGTCAAAATTGTGAATTTTTCTGATTTTTCAAAGCGCTCTGTAAGAAGTCTTTTTCCGGAGTTCCGCAAGAATTCGGAATATGAGCACTTTAAGAAGTGTTTATATCGAGTTTTGTAAGAAGTCAGAATAGTCTCTTTTAGAAGTCAGATATATGAGGTCACTTTTTTTTATTAAAAATTAATTTGGAGGATTATCGTAAACCAAAAAAAAAAAAAAATCCACATACTAACAGATAAGTTTTACCACAAATTCAACGATTTAGCTAAAATTCATTTTTAGGATTGTGTTAATATTTATGTTCCAAAATTTACCAAGATAGGTCGTGTTACTTATCTTTAAGAAAATCTACGTGAAAAATTAAAAAATGAATAAATATTCATTAATTCTTGGAAATAAAATATTTAATATTTGAGGAATATGGCCATTGTTGTGTAATGGATAGATTCACAGGTTCGGAAGTCAGAGTAGCAGTGTTCGAGAGTTGTATCCTAGATGATTTTTTATTTGATTTTTTTTATCCAGACAAGGTGAATCCTAGTTTACTTTATGATAATCAATACGTACGAAAAAATTTAGTCATTAGTAAAAGAAATTGACGATACTTTCAAGAATTGTGGTAAGAAATAAACATGTACATACAATTAAATAAGGTAATATTCGAAATATTTGCTAGAAAACTTACCATGTAATGGTCCAATAACAACACAAACAACAACCATAATCGTAATAACTTTCTTTTTTCTACCATTTTCACCACTTTTAAATGTTACTCGAAATGTTTCCACAATATTTTTATAATCGAAAAAATCTCTTAGAAATTCACAAATACTGATTGACGGCTTTGAATCGAACGTTTCATTTGTTGACGGTAATTTTTCTTCGATCGATGTCATTTTCTTCTTTTCTTTAAGGAATATAATTCCATAAATAATACTAAACACATACATTATCGATGATATCGAAAATACACCATAGAAACCGATTTCCATGTATAAGATACCACTTAGTGCTAGACCAACGGGTACACCCAAAGAACAGAAAACATTTACAACACCAATACGTAATGTACGTTCATCTTCTGTTGTAACATCAGCTATATATGCAAACGTTGCCATAAACATTGTAAACCAGCCACCCGATAATGCGGGAATTAAACCTTCAACTAATCCATTTACTTGAACTGGTAGTTGGAAAAAAAAATATGTACACAGTATTAAACTTAATGTTGTCATTAATTCCCCAAACACTGGGATAATCATAAATGGTTTACGGCAACTATGTCGATCACTCCACGATCCAACGAATAACATTAAAATCACTGGTATCGAACTTTGTAATGCTGTTTTCCAAATTGTGATTCCCGTAACTAATTGCTGCACCTGTGTCTCTTCAAGCGTATAATTGACAGTATCACGTCTCGATAAAGCGTCACATATATCACTACCGAAATTTAAATTGACACGACATGCTTTTTCTAAATTTAAGTTTTGTACAGCTAAACTTGATAATACACTTGGCATTATATAACATGCCAAGATAGGCTCAACCGTTATATTTGCGCAAAAGTTTTTAAATGTCGATTTGGGTTTTTTAGCGTCATTATCACTTTGTTGTTTATCACTAATTGATTTTAATTTGTCCGAATTCATTTTGATTAATTTTTTTTTTGTAATTTTTTTAATTTATTTAATTTTTTAATTTTTGTATTAATAATTCATCTTTATTTTTATTCCATTAAAATAAACCTAAAAAAAAATATTAATGTTTAAAAGTACGTACGTTTTTTTTTTTTCGTTTATTAAAAAAAACTCACTCCTAATTTATCCAAAAAGTACTACGCGGTTAAAATCCACAGTTTTAAAAAAAACTTTAAAACAGATCCAAAATAGTATTTAAAATCATTTATCATATATCATTTTTAAGAATAATAGTAATTAATAAATTTTAAAAACAAAACAGAATTATAACTTTAATCGCCAATTAATAGAGTAAGCGGTTAAAAAAATGATAATAATTAAAATTATTTCACCAAAAATTCAATAAAAATATATAGAAATAATAATAGAAGTTATTTTACTTTTTAAAAAATATTTGTATACCACAACAAAGTCTCATTTTTCATTTTAAGTTTTATAAAAGATCAGTTTTTTTTAAAGTATTATTACTTCAACTAAAACATTAATTAAACTAAATACAGAAGCCAGATATCACTCGTATACAATATTGCGAATTACTTATGAATAAATAAAATATGTACCGTAGGAATTTCTCTTTTATCACTTAAACAATTTCAAAATAATGCAAGTCAAATTATGATAATAATATGCTAATAAAATTTCAAAATATTTATATCTTACAAATTGTCCTAGACTGACCAAACAAAAAATAAGCTTTAATAAATATGCCTTTTAAAGGCCAGACTATTCACTTTCTGATTTAGTTCAGTATAGGTATCAAAAAAAAAAGATAAACAGAACATCGAAAAACCAGGTAATAATAATATTGAGGTAGTTAATATAAAGAGGTGCAGAATTGCAATTTTGTATTTCCTACTTCAATATCACTGGGAAATTTACTCATCCGATTATAAAAACAGTTGAGACAACTTTTATTAAGAATTGAATATTTTATAAAACTAGCCTCTCACGTATAATTCTTTGATAAATTTACTATTATAACGCGAAAAAGCTTTTCAAAATATTCACAGTTTGTTAAATTGTTTGCCATTTTTCAGTGAAAGTCTAGACTTCTACATCGTACAAATGTTAGTTACTTGTTTTAAATTGCATGTTTAAACAAATTAATATTTTAACTAAACTAAAACTTAACTATTTTGGAGAATGCTTTTGTTAAAATACAATTTATTTCGAAAACTTTGCCTATAGGCAAAAGAGGTTTATATATATATATATATATATATATATATATATATATATATATATATATATATATATATATATATATATATATATATTATATATATAATTTAATATGAAGGTATATTAAATTCAGTATAATGATTTTAACGCTGAAGCATATTGAAGCCATTATCATATTTTGGTAAAAGTGTTCAAAGAATCAGTTATTAATTAGTTCATGTTCAATAATCGGCCCATTTGTCTCCCTGAACGCCTGTTTTTCTATATGAAACTATATGAGACTAGAGATATATATAGTGGGCCTAAAAGTGAGTTTAAAATTGTGAAGGATCAAAATCGTTATGAATATTCTTTTAAACAGAGATAGAAAAAGTTCAAATAAAAGTATGTTTAAACAAACAATTTTTGTTTTTATTGAATCAATTATCAATTAACTCCGTTAGTTGTTATCTTCAGTTGTTTAATGATTAATTTACTCTTCAGTTTATAAAGGCCAACGTTGAATTTATAGTAATTTTCATGATTTTATAACTTTTTCATCGTAACTTTCATAGGACATTGTGATTTATAAATTACGCTATCTGATTTCTATTTTTGGACTGAATATAATAAATTAGTATCAGAAAGTTAATAATTTCCCGTTAAGTTAATGTAAATATTATTGCAAAGTTTATCTACTTATTGTATTAATAGACGTTTACGAATCAAATTTTATTTATTTAATGTAAGAAAATACCTAGGTATTTCATTTAACTGTTTATTCAAAAATTAATTTCAAAATTTTTGTTTATTCTTAAATTGTCAACTGACTTTTACTCATCTTGTTTAAACATTGATAATAATTTTAAAACAATACTACGAATGACTAAGATAAGTGAAAATTTTGAATTATCAAAACAATTGAAAGTAATAACTGATAGAGTTAACTATTTAAATACTCTGTACTCTGTGTAAAGACGTAATAAGTTGATAGTAAAAGGTTTAAAGTAAAAGATAATTTTATTTTTTTTTTTTAGGTCATTTAAATAAAAGCTTGGTTTTTTTAAAGGGTTTTTACTTTTATATAATAGCCAGGTAACCAAAGCCATAATGTAATTTGTCAAAATTTGAGTTTTTGCAATAACATTAGCAGAATTTCCAATAATCCTTAAATTACCCCGTCTCCAATTTGTTTTAATTTTTCGGTTCATTTTTTGAGACATCAATTTGATATTCTGAAACTATGTTTAGAACAAATAGAGCAACTTCGAAAAATCGTTTTTGTCGAAAAGTGGAGGCTTCTTATTGTGTCAAAAATTTGTTTCTCGATATGTCGGTTCATTTTTTTGAGTCATAAATCTGATATTATGGAACAATCTTTAAACAGGTGGTTGAATCCAGCTTTCTAAACTTTAATTCTCAATTTTTTAATTTCTTGGTTTAATTTTCGAAGTACGGAGTTGAAATTCTGGAACAATGTACATCGAAATGAATACCCAAAATAATAATATAATAACACAAAACAACTACGAAAATCGTTTTCACCAAAAAAAAAGGGAGTGGGCTAACTTCACACACGTGACTATTTTTATTTATACATGTGTACACGTATAAAGTCAAAAATTTATTAATAAATAATATTAAATTATTTAAATATTTTCTCACTTAATTATAATGAGTCCAAAAAAAAAAATTATTTCGTATATGTTAAAAAATTAAGTCATATTTCCATTTAAAAAAATAAAAATATTAATTATTAGTTTAAAAAAACTTGAACTTTACTAGGGAAATGTGCTCTCAAAAATACGAAACAAGAAAATATTATTGTCAAAAGTTCTGAGTATAGGCCTGGTCATAAACCACCTTACACTCCAAAGATTTATTGTTAAGTACAAACAACTTTTGGGGTAAAGTGACATGACCTCTACTCTCCTTTGAATATCGCTTTAAATAATTTCGTACAAGAATATTTTATCGCATTTTTAAGAGCATTTAAGTATTAGTTAGAATTTTAGTAATTTTAAACTCTTTCATTCATATTCAATATTACACATTTCAATAGAAAAATTTTGGGACGTCGTTGTTAGTTTAATATATCCGCCCGAATCATAATTAGATTGGCATTCCAATCATCAAAATCGTTTGAGTAATTTTGCCGCTACGGTGGAACATATATATAAACAAACGCACATAAAAAGTAATATTTTATATTTTCTTTCATAATTAAAGAAAGAACTATGTGAAAAAAAAACACTTGTTACCGAATATTTCGTTAACGATATTTCTCGAACCAATCAACCAATTTTTACGTTCTTAGAGTTAAAAAACTATTGTAATATATGAGATTACTGTAAAATGAATATTACAGTGATAAGTTAGTTATAAAATTTAATTAATTATTTGATTTTGAAAAACTGTCATTGAAAATATAATATTTTTTAAATCACTTTCGTAAAGCAAAAACTTTTTATTAAGATTTATTTTTGTTTTTGACACTTTTGCTTTTTCAGTTTTTTATTTGTAAAATAAAGAAATTTAACTAAATAAGCAAAGTTCAATGCATATATTATGTAACTTAAATTTTCCACCAAAATCACGTTATTTGCCATTTTTTGTGAAGGATAAAAAAACAAACAAAAAATACCCATATATTCGTAATAATAAATAAAATATTGTTTTTTTATTCTCTTCATCTGAAGATCCCCGTATGAAACTTACAAGTCACACCTAGAAATTTAACTTTATATATTTCGGAGCATTTCTTTTCCGTCATCAGACGATTACTGCTTAATAAATTTTTATTTTTACTAGTTTAAAACGTTAAATACGAGTAGTTAAAATAAATATATTAAACAATAGAACTTTGATTAAATTTTATTTAACAAATTAAAAAATATAAAAAGCAAAAAGTTTCAAATACTCCAAAAAGAAATACTTATTCCAGTTTTACAAGGATATAACGCTATATTTAAAGATTTTTTTTTCTTTTTGAACTATAATTAACCCTCGATATCGAATAAATAAAAACATTTTTTTAATTAACCGGAATCATTTATGTTAATCTTACTTATATTTATAAATAAAACATAATAATTTTTATTATATTTTTGCATTTAATTAAAATCTTAATTTCAATGAAAATATTATATGCATTTATAATATAAGAAAAGGTCATGAGATGCACGAGGATTTCTGATTTATCTCTTTATACTGCCCGTCAAATGATTTTCATACTTTTCCTCTGTTATGCATATTAATTATTTAAAAGTAGCTATTGAATCTTACATTCTATTAGGATCTTGATGGTCTAATAAACATTTTTACTCTCAACAAAGGTCTATTTATTTTCTATTATTTAATGATGGAGATATATATGTATAGTGAAACCTTGTCTATCTGGAACTCGATCAACGTAGTATCCGCGTTATTCGAGCCAGGAAGCTGATCTGGACTACTGACTTGTGGCAAGTTGCACATTATGTATTAACAATGCTTTGCACGCCAACGGTTTATCTAGGTTCGTAATACTTGTACATACTTTCCAATTTTTCTTTCGATATACACTTTTCCAAAACAATTATGAACATTTGAAAAAAAACTTGCCAAATCATTTGAATTGTTCTCAAAATTATAAACGAATATACGATTTATATAAATATATAATAGATTTTATATTTTCAATTATCGTATTTTTATTACAAAAATAAATGAAGATAACAACTAACAGAGTAAGGTGTTTAGATACTCGATATATGATTGAATTTCATTGTTTGGAATTCCATTTTTATGAATGGTAATTAAAAATGGAATTCCAAACAATGAAATTCAATCATATGGCAAGTATCTAAACACTTAACTCTGATAGTTGTTATCTTCTTGAACTTTTTTCTATCTTTTATCGTTTAAAAATTGGGTCAAGAATCCATTGAGCTCAATGAACCGCATTTGCTCATTCAAGAACTTAAACTCATTTTATGTTTAGAATATGTCGCCAAAATTTCAGCTCGCTATCTGTTTTTGTTGTTGAGACACACTTGATGATGGACGGACAGTCGGAAATGGACTAATTAGATGTTGCTGTGAACATCTATACCAAAATTTTTTTGTGCTATCAATATTAAGTAGCGTTACAAACTTTATACTAAAAGTAATATCCTCTGATATATTATACATATCGAGTATAAAAATCGAATCTTTTGCAAGAGACGACATATGACAGTGACATCATATTTTTACAAACATCGGAGTTAATAAGATAAAAATAAAATATATTTCACAATCGACTTGGATATCACACTTCCCCCGTTGAGCCTTTGTCACATACCTACTCGAATATGAATTTTAAAATCTAGAATCAATATTTTAATAATACAATGTACTCATTTAAGTAAAATGAAAATTATAATACAGACAGACATCCGCTTATGAAATTGTATTTACAGATATTATAAATAATAAAAATTTAATGTACTTCATTACATATATTTCAAAATTCTATGTTTTCTTCAATACTATCTTGCTATCAGCGAAGTGGAACGACCAAGTATTTATTTTTTATAATGACAGAGTTCTTACATGCATTTTTCTTTGCTCGTCACGATGTATGATTTATCATAAAAATATTTCTTCAATGGAACATCAAGTAGTTTTTCTTAAAAAATTGTTTCTGAATAAATTATTCAATTTTTTTTAAATAACATCTGCAAGGCAACATCCGCAATATCATAACGAATTCTTTGAAAATATTTCAGTTTTTTTCGAAGTTGGTTGATTGTAAAATAACTTTTACAAACTAGGTGAATATTAAATTTTTTGAAACACGTCAAAAGTAACTCGATACATAATGACTTCGACAAAAAGCACTAGGAGCAAAAATCACTACGCACTCGGCACAAAACAACTCGTCACAAAAACAAATCCATAAAAAAGTAGCAGAAATATGTAAGCAATGTTTGTGTTGATCTATTATTGATTCTTACTTATAGCTGTAAGTCGGCAAGTCAATATGTTTTAAATATGGAGTTCTAGATTTATTGGCGCTTCTACAATCCTATTATTTACTACACACTATTCGCAACGTGTTGCCAATGGCGGATTTAGGTTTGAAGACGCCCTAGGCCGGATATGGCGTCCTATTTCTTTTGTAACAGTATATATATAGTGTGACATAAGGCTGACCACCGGTCAAATGACACCGGACGGACAGTTTCATGACAGCCAGGACGGAAACATTGACCGGACTGTTAAGTTTTTGGATACGAGTGCCATTACTGACTCAGGTTGGGATTCGCCACGACCGTGGCGCCCTGACGGAAGCCAGCATCTTGAATCACCGCAATAAAATAAACTTTAAAATTTGGTCCTTCAGTTTCAAGAAAACCCAATCGATTTTTAATTTTAGTCATCTTGAAAATTTTGGCGCCCCTCAAAATTGGCCATCCTGAGGCCCGGGCCTAATCCTAAATCCGCTACTGCGTGTTTCAAAAGAATTTGTCGAACTACAAAAAATATAATTAAACTGGAATACTCATAAATAGCATTAAAACCGGACATGGGAAATTTTTGAGTTTACAATCTTCTCAAGATTAATTACTTATTCAAAAGTAATTTATAGTCTCAAGGTTTAGTTTCTTATTGTTAAAAAATAAACTTAATTACTAAATAATTGATGTAATAATTAAGAGCTTAGAGGTTTAGGTACTTTTTTGTTGCAAAACATTAAGACGATGACATTGCAAAATTTATAAATATCTGATATATTAATAAGTTTATGATATAAACATGAACCTGTTTACAAAAATTTATTTTTCAATTTAAATATTGTTTTGTTGCCAGTTATCACGTCTTATATTTGAGCCCGTTTTATGGAATTATGAATTGGTGACCATAAAAAATCTATCTTTACATTGGTGAATTTATATTCAAAGTTGGCTTTGAATAGCAAAAAAATATGTAATTTGTTATTGTAAAAAAGCAACTAAAAGGAAGAACTATGGCATCATCAAATCTGTTAATCAGAAGAAATATTAAACTGACATTTGAATTTACTGTGTTGATCATTTGAAAAAACTAGCTACATGAAAAAATGGAATAGTGCTAAGTAAATGTTTTGTTCACATTGATCAAGTAATTTAGTCAAGTAATAAATAGTTTAGCACTAAACCCTTAACACTTGATCAAGTAATTTAGTCAATTAACAAGTAGTTCAGTACTTGATCAAAAATCATTCACCCTTGTAATTTGATAATTTAGGTCAAGAAACAAGTAATTTATTAAAATTATGAAGCAGTCATGTAATATAATTGCAAATCACAAAACTGTTTATTCCTTTATTCCTATATTTGTTTATTGTTATATGTTTGTGATACTCGAGTCGTGGGAGTACTACTTGTACACAAATATAGAATTATACTGAACTACCTGAGTAAACAACTTTACTAAACACTTGACTAAAATGTTGGTGTTCACACATGTCAAGTACTATACTGCTTGCTACTTGACTAAATTACTTGATCAATGTGAACAAAGCTTTACTCCATTGAAGCAGTTACGAGCAATATTTCAAAACTCCATAAAACAAACATAAATTGTTGCGTAGTTTACCGAGAATGCAGATTGGAGTACCTCAACGAAAAAAATTATTTTTTGCGATGGACTGATAAAAAAGCTAGTAGATAAAAAATTCCTATAAAAGCCTACTTGCCGAGCATAAGCCTCTCTCTACTATTAGCACTAATTCTAGAAGGATAGCATTCTTTTAAAATAAAGTCAATTACCTGGGGGTCTAGACAGAACGCAAATTTTTATACTCGACAAACATAACATGTCAGAGTATTTTAATTTTATACTTAAGTTTGTAACGCTAGGAAATATTGACCGCAAAAAAAAAATTAGTACAGGTGCTCATACAAACACCTATTGGGTCCAGTTCCAACTGTCCATCCGTCACCACGATATTTCACAAACAAGAAGGGATAGCGAATTGAAATTCTGGTGACGTATTCTAAGCATGAAAAGAAAATTGAACTTCGTGAATGAGCAAATCGGTGAACTATTGGGTCTAACGGATGCTTGACCCAACTTTTAAACTATAAAAGATAGAAGAAAACTCCAATAAATGTTTTTTTTAAAAGAACATTTTGTTTGAAACATTTTTTCGTAAATAACAATACATATTATTATACATGTATACATTTATAGCTGTATAGACTGGATATTTACATTTTTTTACGAATGCTAATATTATATTGTATACAATGGATGGGGAGGCGTAATTTAATTATTTTGTTATTTTAAAAATTATTTGATTTTTATAAGTAAAAATGATTTTCACACATATTTAGTTTATTTATTTAAAATATAAATAAATAAAAATATTAATGGTCAAGTTAAAATTTAATTGAAAAAAATAAATGTTTTAGCACCCAATTTAATAAGGTCATCATAACAAAGAAATACCGAAAATCCTTCCAAATATAACGAATGAAATACCAAGGTGGCGGTATTACAACATGTAAAATGAATAATAATAAAGGTATTTTGGAAAAATTTAATACTTTTGTTATAAGTAATAAATTTTTGAGTATTGCTTAATGATAAACAAATTTGTTATTTATTTTATTTTATTATTTAAAAATTCCATAATTTTAATTTTTTTAAATATTTTTTTAAAAAGTTTTTTTACCGGTCATCCGTATGTGAGATAACGGGAAAACCAATATTCCAAGATCCCAGGGCGATCAGGCATAACTTATTTTCACACAGATGAAACTTTAGAATGTCAGTTGCGTGTCGTGTACTTTGAATACCTGAGCATTTGTAAGTGGCATCTTGGCAGGTATCAGGTGAAACAGGTAACTAATTATGAGAGTTATTTAACTTAAATTTACATAGCTGATTTTTATCTATAAATAACATACTTTATTGCAGTTTAAATGTGTAGGTAAAAGTATCTCATTCCTCTTTGATGAAAAACAAAAAAAAATGTAAATTTATTATCTGATAATGAATAAATTAAATAATATAAAAACGACTTTCGTTTATCACAATTTCTAAGGTCTTTATTCATATTCATAACATCATTTTATCCATTTGAAATATGTAGTGATAAAATTATTTTCTACTATTCAACAACTTTCTATATTTTGGAATATTTTTGAAATTTCATAATTTTTGTGTATATGACACATAAAAATATTATTTTTACTATTAGATTACTAATACCAGACTGTGTATGCTAAAATCTGGGACCGCATTTTGCTTATGGAGTTCTGCTAAAAATAGCTAAAATACTATTTGTTATTGTCAATGGACAAAAATAAATACTAATAAAATCTAGAGATTTTTTCCGAACATTTCTTCGAGAAGGAAAAATATAATAGTATATGTGATATACATATATATGATTAGTGTAGTGGTGTGGTTAACCTAACAAATATCACAGACAGTACTGCGCTGTACATTTTTACAATTTTGTTGCGGAACAACTACCTTAAGGAATATGATTATATAAAAGATCGTGTTGCTACCTTGCCGATCAATTAAGAGAGTAAGTATTAAGTGATCGGCCCAATGTACCCAAATTTTTGATTTATATAATATGTTTCGTTAACTTGTACTAAAAATTGGGATCATTATTTATTAATTTATTTTTTCAATCACTGTCTAGAGACCTGCCTTAATAAAACTACAAGAATTAATTTTTAAACCAAAATAGGTTTTTATACCCAATGTTTTTATATCGTATAGATTAAATTGCATAATTACACATTTTTTTAAGAATTTTTATACAAATTACAATTTTTTATACTGCGGTTCATTTAATCTATTTAAAACAATTATACAATGAATGCGTCATCCAGTAGCTGCGTGAGTATAACGAATTTTTTTTTTTTTTTTTAAGTTATCCAAAATATCCACAGAGTTTATTAGCTTAATTTGAACTAAAAGTGTCGCGAATACAAACATTGTACGAAAAATGTTCCAAACAAAAGTACTTTTTTAGGAAACAAACATATTTTGTCTTTGAATTTTTCAATATTTTATAGTTTAAGAGTTTTATCATGGATTCATTAGATCCTATGGACCGATTTTGCTCATTAACTTGAACTTAAACTCACTTGTTATGTCTAGGATACGTCACCAAAATTTTCAACTTGCAATCTGTTTTCGTCTTTGTGTTATCTTGGTACGAACGGACAGACATGCGGAAATGGACGAATTCAATTGATTCTATGAACACCTATACCAAAATTTTGTTTGTGGCTCCAATATTTTCTAGTGTTAAAAATTTTAGACTTAAATTATAATAATATTGTTTATATGTCGAGTATACAAATTAATAAAAATTGTAACACATACTTGCTAATTTAATTTCGGTTCTAATTAAGAAATTTCCAAAATGTTATCTCTCTTTGTATAACTTTTACCCACTAAACAATCTGATTTTCTTTTTATGAACAAAAAAAAATTATTCAGCCTTATATTGCAGTTTTATCAGGCACCTACAGAATTTGTTTTCTTGATTTGAATTCTCAAATTTTACAAAACTGAACGAAATGTACATTTAAGTTACATAAAGTCGGCACAAGAACATAATTTATGAGCATTTGAAATAATTTTTCATCAGTGCAATATCAATTGCTAATTTATCTTAAAGGAGAAATTAGCGCCCAAAAAAATTTTTTTTTAAATATATATATTACTTTTGTTTATTAAATTTACTATTCAAGTGTATATCAATTATGCAATAATTTAAAGTAATTGCTGGGATTTTAAATAAGATTCGTTAATTGAAATTGGATAACTTTTAAAATTTCTATTAAAATCATATGACCATTTCTTTAATGCTCATAAATTACTCGACTCCAACGAACTAAGAAGGTAACTTATTAATTATAAATTATTTTAGAACATTAATTACCTCTACGACCTTGATACCTTATTAAGAAAACCAAAAAAAAAAAAACAAAATTGTAGAGTAATACACAGTAGAAAACCCAAAACGCATAAGCATTATTAAATACTATTTTCAATACCATACAGAAACAAATTGAAGGACTTTTGAAAAATTTATTTATTTTATTTGAACTTGAATTATTATATTATTGTGTCAAAATTCTCTTGAATAGGAATATAATGAAATAAATGCACCCGGGCTAAAGTTTTAATTGAGTAGAAACGTAAAACAATTTTCTAGGAAGATTGAAATTTAACTGCGACGTCATAAAACTTAATTCAAAACTGTTAAGGAATCGCCAAAAGAATCATCTACGTACAACATTTTCGAAATATAATTAGGCACGGAAATGGAAAATCTAAAAATTTCGTCAAACATCTTCACATTCTGAAAATTAGAAGAAAAAATTAAAATACTGAAAAAATGGCCAACTTTGAATTGAAATATCTCAGTAACTGTAGATTGTACACGAATTTTAATGACTCCAAAAAAAGTTATTGATAAATAATTGAAAAAAACAAAATAGAAAACGTAATTTTCTAAGAGTTTTAGTTTTGTTTTTGTAATATTTTGAGTACAAAAAAGGGACAATTAATTTTTAAAAAAAGACCTTTAGTATAATTAATTCTCTACAAAAAAACTGTTCTTCCAAAAATATCAAATTTTCAGCTACTTTTCAGATATTTTGAAATAACTGAATGAGGGTCATTATAAGACGCACCCCTGAAAATGTGGACACTTTGTGATTTTATCATATTTCGGTGCCAAACTAACATAATAAACAATTCAAAATACGTAAACGCAATTGTTCCTATCTTCCTTAAAATTTTCTACATTTTAACTAGTCTATACAATCCTATTTAAATTTATAAAAAACTAAAATTTTTCTCATTATCGATTTTTTAATGCATTTCAAAATGATTTTAAATTTCATTTATAAAGAAGAATTAAAAGATTTTGTATGTTTGATTGACATTTTTCGTTGCAAAATAAAAGAATAAACATTTTATAAAAGGAAGTGTTAAATATAATAATTGACAATAATTTGTTTATTTTGAACATAATTTTTTTTTTTTTTTTGAAATTATTATAATAATATATTCATGTTGTTATTTAGCAAAAAAATAAATAAATTGTATATTTTTATTGCAAAAATAAATAAACATTTAAAACAAATTGTGCACTGACTTTATTTTCGAGGTTATTTGCAAACAAAAAAAAAAAAACAATCAACAAATTGTAATTTTTATCATTGAATAATTTTTTTTTTTTTGTTTTGTATATATAAAATAATCTACTTCATCTAATTACCCACATCTCGCGTTGCAAATTTTTTTTATGCACAATAAGAGATAAAAAGATTATCTTCCTCATTTCTAAAAATAGATTTTTTATGACAATTTTTTTAATATAATAGGTAAGTAATTAATAATGTTCTTGTCCTAAAATCATATTAATTCCTTGTAATTATCTGAATAATTATTAGTTCTGTTGTTTTTAAACTTAACCCAGATCTTTGTTGATGACATTGCTTTATTGTTACCATTAAGGGCCAGCAGTTGCTAATAACTAAAGATTTACCATAAATAAGCTGAAGGTTGCCCCAGCCTAAAACCACTTTTCGACAGATTTTACTTTTTTTTTCACGGACTTATAATATCGTATCTATGCGATCTCAAAGTTGGAGAATTTTTGAGCGTTTTCATCGCGAGATTATTAACTCAAATTTTTCGGATAAGAAATTCGGATCAGAAAATTTGATGGTCAATGTCACACTATCTGAAAGTCCTATAAGAAAATCGTATACGAAAATGTGACCATACTTCAAACAGATTCTTAAGAATGAATATCCACAGCTGTTATTGACCCAAAGGAATGGCTTCTAACAAGCTGATGACTTAAATTACGTGCAATTTACATTGTATTTCTTCGCGCCCAAATTATTAATTACCTATTATATAATACTTATGCACAATATTGACATGAAAACGAAGGGCTTATCGAAGAATTTATCTCGAAAAACCTTCTATTTTCATGTCTATATTGTGCATTGGTACCAAATTTCAAAACATTTGTGTTTTCAAAACAAGTGTTTTTTGAGTTATTGGGGTGCGATTATGAAAGTTTGTGAAAATATCTGTGAAAATTTTTATCAGTAGTTATTTCTAAAGATACAGAATTACGTTTAAGCTTTCATGTCTTAAATTGATGCAATTAATTCTCGAAGCCAAATGATAATATATATATTATTATATATTATATAATAATATCCAAATTATTATAATATAATTTAATCATTTTTATTTTTAAACATTTTATTAATATTATTACGACTGTTTCAGGAACAACAATTTAATGTCAAACAGATTCCTTTATTTGTTTATTGTTATATGTTTGTAATAAACGAGTGGTGTAGACACAAAAAATAGAATTTACTAAACTACTTCATTAAACAACTTTGCTAAACATTTGACCGAAATGTTGGTGTTCACGCATGTCAAGTAACTAAACTACTTGCTACTTGACTAAATTACTTGATCAATTTGAACAAAGATTTAAAGTTAATCATCATTTAAGTAGATTTGTTTATAATTATGTATAAAAAATTTTATCAAGTATGCCTAATTACCATCATATCGGTTTAGAATTTTTTTTATACTTAACAAAAGATTTAAGAATATTGTCTTCCTGATTTCTCCTAATAGATTTTTTTGGTCAATTGTGTAAAATGAATTATTAACGTGTCTTAAAATAATATTAATTCCTGGTCTTTAATTATTATAAAAAAAAGTTTATTATATTATTTGTAATTATCTGTTTTTTTACCACTTTGTCTATGTATATATAATTTTACAAATAGTGGAGTAAATTTCGATTTTTTGCCCCAATTTCCTAGATCAAATTATTTTGTATTTTTATAAATACGTATTTCGACTACACAGTAGGCATAATCAGTATGAATTAGCTTGTTGTAATGATTATCTGAGGAGATGTTACCCGTTGCTAATTTAGTGACGGTTTGCACCGAGTGACATCTCCTCATCTATACAACTAGCTAAGTCATACTTGGTGAAAAAAATCGAAAAATCCTAGAATTCTCATTAATAATTATAAAAAAAAAATAATAGTGGAGTATTTAGAGATTTTTATCAAGGAATTCTACTATACCATCTAGATTATTATAATGTAGACACTAATTACTAAAATGTTTAACTATTTATTTTTTGTGCTTCCTTCCCACGCCCCCGAACTCCATATTCGAATAACATAAATTAAATAATTTGATAATACACCGGTAAATAAACTATTTTCAAATTTATAGCGGTGACACAAACCTTTTTTTATAGACTCGATAAAACAGAGGTTTATAAAAAAATTATAATTTTAAGGTTTATAAAAAATTTTAACCATAGTTTGAAATTTCTTACAACAATTTAAGTAAGAGATCCGAATATATAAACAATGAATTGTTGCATGTTTATCTTGTTCAGAAGTATTTGTTAAAATGAAAACTGCCGTATTTAATTTAATAAACCAGTATTTAAAAAAACAAAACGGTAAAAAATTTTATTTATAGCGATGGGACAAACCTTTTATAGGCTCAATAAAACGCACAATGAGACAGACATCTACAAAAAAGATAATATTTAATGCACTGTATAATGAGGGTACGTAAGTGCTTTCCCCAAAAAAATCATGTAAATATTCAATTTTTGTTTTATATTTACAAACCCGAAAAACCTTTCCACACGTCATTCATTTGTTAGAGATCTTATCTTTTGATTTATTACGTATTTCCGAGGATAAACGTTCATTTCGCCTTTCATAGAAACATGTAGAAGGAAGTGAAATAATTCTAAAACCATCGGAATTCAAATCCGTGTTTCTTTGAATCATACTCAGCGCATTGGTTTCTAATAACGCGGCGGTTAGACTTAGAACATTTTCCATTCTAATTAAGGTATATTTCATATGACACTATTTTCACGAACAATTAAAACTATGCAAATGTCGGAATTTTTTTTCTTCAAGAAAACACTTCTTGCCAAAATCTTATTCCATTTTAAATTCGATTACATTTGGATAATATTAGCGGTTGATATTTGTTTGCGAAAATACTCCTTATTTTGTTTATGTTAAGTTTTTTAAAATTATTAGCGAAATTTTAACTTTTAAATAAAATAAATATATTATTAATAATATTAAAATTAATTTTTCTTACTGCAATTTAAAAAAAATTAAATTTAACTAATTTTTAAAATAATATTTTTTTGCTTATGAAAAAAAAAATAGAGTTTTTATTTTTTATTAAAAACACAATAAATCCACTTTCACTAAATCACGATATATTTTTCACACAATCATGTATCGAATAAAAATTGATTTACTAACAATAAAATATTTGCAACAATTGCTAACAAAAGTTGTAGTAAAATTGCACACTTGCAGATAGATAATCAAACTACTGAACGACTCTGTATGTATACACAATAATGTTTTATGTATTATAATTATTGTTATATTCTCAATTATAGAAAATAGTCATTTGTATGCTGGACTTAGCAAGTACACTTGCAAACAAAAAAAATGGACTAGTAAAAAACGTTCGAAGTACTGCATTAACCGGACGTGGAATGTTTCTAGTGTTTTCTCGCTTTTTATTAGTTGTTCATTTTTTTTCCCGTTAGTTTTTGTACTATCTCAATATTTGATTTGGCTCGATTTCATTAATAGTAGCTTTGACTTAATTTCCGAGTTATTTCTGACGATATCGGAAGTATTGTGTAATTTTATGAAGAATAAGAATTTTTTTTCTTTGATTTCAAAATTTTTGTATATAGCAACGTTTTAGAATCTTCTAAAATACTTTCAATTTGTATCTACCTGTTTGCCGGTCCATTGATCTGGCAGTCTGTTAACATCATTCAGACGAATGATAAGAACTCCAAAATGAGTGGACTGATATCTATAAATTTCTGATAAATAATAATGGAAATGTACGAAAAAGGCCCATTTTACAAGCATCTCCATTTCGGGAATACAGCAGTCGAAAATAACCTCTAATTTTTCACTAAAACGCTGACATCTCATGAACCTTTTATCTGATTTTAATGAAATTGTGTTTACATATGTATGATTTAATTATACTTTAATTAATTAGTACAAACCGGAATAGAAAATTGATCCAATGCTTATAAACATATACCATTTATAAATACACCACTAACAATTTGTAAGTGTCTTTCAAGTTTTGTATTTTCAAAAAAAAAAAATAGTTCTTACCCAGACCACTAGTTAGCTATAGCTTTTCAATGTCGGTATTCAATGTAATTATCAGTAGTGGCCAAGAGATGGCTATAGCAATGTTATTTATAATTGATTTTTAAATTTTGTGTTTATTAAATTGTAAATTCCATCTATGAAAGAAAAAACACATGTATAAATAAATTACTGACAGTTATTATGTATACTAATTCGTTATCGCATTCGTTTTATCAAAGATTGCCGGTACCCATTATTTGCCAACATTCAACGACTAAAGCTTTCTCTTGGACATTACTGGTAATCACATTTAATACCGACATTAATCAGCTACTATAGTCAACTGATGGTCAAGTTAAGTACTAAAGTTTTTTTAATACACAAAAATTGGACTTATGATCTTCTATGGGTGTTCTTTGTTATCAAAAATCTTCTATTAAACTCATTACAATTTTAGGACTTGAAGTGCAATAATTTTTAATTGAAGCCAATTCTTCGTTTTCATTTCATGCTTTTACATTTTTGGATTTTTATTTTAAGGTATTTAATTTGATCGATGATGAAATAACCCAATTCCAATCGCATTAGTTTTCCTTCTTTTGCGCGTATGTGTTAAACAAGTGGCCTAAATAAATAAACACTTTTACCATCAAATAAAAGTTGATCAAAGTTTATTTCTTTACTTTTCAGTAGGATCGATAATTATCATTATCTAAAACTGAAATGGAATTAGGAAAGCAACTTCGGTGAAATATCTTTGTTGAAAATATTAACAGTTAATAACGTTAAATCCATTCTTTCGATATATCGATTACTACGATTTATTTTCTCGTTTTGTTACAAATAAGGGGTACCCCTTTCAAAATCTCCAGAAAATCGAGAAAAAGCATTTCGTTTCCAAACCATCCAATGATGCTGAACAAGCTACATGTGGTGTGATATTTTCTAAAATAAAAATTTAATAAAACTAATATTTTTTTAATATTTTTTACTTTATCAAGTGCTAGCAATAGGCTGATAAAAGTTTTGTTGCAATCAGATGAACGGTAATGTATAAGATATATATATACAATCACGCAAATATTGATTTTTACACATTAAATTAATCTTATAAAAATTAATATCCCATAAAATATAAAAAGTAATTTAATAAAAAAATTTTTTCACGACATGATTGATTTTGACATAACAATAACACTTTATTGCATATTTCGCTGCATTTTTTCTAACAAATGAAAATTAAATAATAATTTGATGGACAAGCTCATTAAATAAGTACACTTAAATAGCAATTGTATTAATTAGGATTTAAGAAGTACTCGATGAGTGAGTGACTACCACAAGGATAAATTGTGGTCATTTTATGCTAATTATATTAATTACATTTTAATAAAAGTTATTAGTTTATTATAGTACATAAAATTTACAATTAAATATGTTTGGGAGATATATAAAAATGTTACGAGGCGAATGAAAATTTAATAGAACGTTCATTATTCCATTCTAAATCACCCTCATAATTTAAAACCGATTCATTAAACTGATAAAAAATTGTTCACTTGAAAAAACTGAAATTTTAAATGTAATCTTGGTGATTCGCTTGCCAAACAATTTAAATTGTACTTTATTAACTGCAGCCACCAGGGATTTCAAATTTTTATATTAAGTAACTTATACTCGAGAGAACTAATCGTAGAGCATAAATTTATTAAAAAATAAATGGTTTTCGAGAAAAAAAATTAAAAACGGACAAAGGATGTCGTTTTTAATGGAAGATCAGGCATGATCTAGATAATTAAATAATTTAGATAATAAATAAAAAAAATCTTAATCAATATTTTTTTTAAATGCTTGGTTTTAATTTGGCAACTTATATATAAAAAAACGTATGTTTTTGTGGTCTTTTTAAGACATAGTGCATACTATGTATAAAAAAAACCTCTCAATACATAATTATTGACGATTATATAATTATTTTACAGCGTTAACTAGATTTCATAAGATAAAATAATATAAGATTATCAAAAAGTCCAATTTTTTGTATATTTATTTGATAATAGTTCATTCCGTGCATTTAGGCTTAGAGATTGAAACGCCGTTTTTTTTTTTTTTTTAGCTTAATATTAATATTTAAGCTAAATCGTGGAGGAACTGCCAGCTCATTTTTTGGAAGCGGGGTGTTTAGAACGCTGTAACTCATGTTCTACCAAATTTTTTTAGTTTAATATTAATATTTATACTGTCAAAATATATGATAATAAATGATAAACTTAAAGCTCTATCTATTTACTGGTCGTTGAAAAAAAAAATTCTAAAAAATCCCTAAAAAATAGGCCGTCACATGGGATAACCTCCTTAACAAGAAAGTATTACATTATGTTGTCCTAGTAAAATGCTAAAAACTGTTTGTAATAAAATCTGTTTAGTTGTACCCGACGAATAGTTGAGTATCAATCTTTGAACTGTTTCTAATTAACATTAAATACACTAAATACGCAGTGCATATTACTACGAACCGTTATACAATAAAAATTGTAAACAAATTAGAATTATCAAATGCTAGTTTGATAAGACACATTTGATTTCATTAATAGCTAACCGTCCGTTTTTTATGCGTTCAAACGTACGTTGTACTTTTCAACGGACGTTGAAATAAACGCTAATGTGACAATATCCAATTAACTCAATGAAAATGTTGAAAAATGAACGCTAGTATTACTAAGTACTAAATAAATGCATTCATTATACACTTCTTAAAAACATGTACCTATTAATTATTATTGCACGGTAATAGTTTTTAATTAATGTTTTCATATTTGAAAATACCAGATGGCAAAAAATTTTTGTGTACATACAGTAGCGGATTTAAGCTTAGGTGTTTTAATGAGGCTGACATAGGACTGTCCGTCCGGCGTCATTTAACCGGTGGCCAGCCTCATGTCACAATGTATATACTGTTACAAAAGAAAAAGGGCGCCATATCGTCTCGAGCCTAAGGCGTCGTCAAACCTAAATCCGCAACTGGGTACATAATTCTCCAAAGTTTTTGTAATATGTTAGGAGCTTTTCACTTTTTATACTATAAATTAGTTGTTCACAATGAAATAATTCTTAAAAATAAAATTAATATTTTTTATTGAAAAATCTATAATTTAATTATGATTAATTGAGCATTTATAATTGCATATTTTTTTAAATCAGATGTTCATTTGTTTGTAATGGCAATACTTAAGAACAGCTGGACCGATTTGGCTATTTTTTTCCAAATATTCATAATAGATTTTGGTAGATTGATGAAAAATTGAAAAATCACTCGGGAAATTTGGAAAAACTAATTGTTTTATCTACATTTTAAATGAAATAAACATTTAATTATTTTTTTCTTCGATAGTTCTAACTATTCTTAATGTATTTTAAAATAATTTAACCATAAGTTACAGTTTAAAAAATCGTTTATATTTTTCTGTTTGAAGCTAAATTCTACATGCTGAGACCGAAGTTTTTTTTATAAAAGATTTAAAATATTCTTAATTTCACTTAAAAGAGTGTTGAAAACAAACAAAAATTGTTATAATTTTGTCATTTACAGGTGTAAATTGAAATAATGAGTTCATTCCATACAGTTTTTTCGCCACATGTATCTCTCAAACTTCCTTCAGTGAGTAGTGATACTGGCGTTTTATTTTTCAACGTTCCAAGCATTGTTTGTAACAACGTTGCAACTGTTTTTACATATATTATTTGAAAAAAAATCTCTATGGGTGGCTACGGAATTATATCTCCCAAACATCTTTGTGGAAATTCCCTAAGCTATCGTTAAAAATAGTAACGTATCTGTTTTTTTTTTTCAAAACATAGATTGTTATCGAAAGTGTTTGATAGGAGTAATTACCCATTAAAATAATTAGAATTTCATTACATAAGGCAAATATTTTTTAAGACGCACAGTAATATCAATAAAAAATAATAATTTTATAATAAAATTGCAACACGAATTTTAATCATTAAAATAAGATAATATACAAATGTAATAATAATTACATTCAATAACATTTTTAGTATTTATAACCAATTTTTCATTTGAGTAAATATTAAATTTAATTAATATATTGATTTGAAGGTTTCTTTGATACTTATATGAAACTTTCTAGTCTTTTCAAAGGCAATACTGAGCCATTCACCTTAACATAATATATTGATTTTTAGTGGTTCTTAACTACAAGTATTTTTTCCATTTAAATTGTATAAATAAAAATATGTATTAGGCAACCAAGGTGTTTGAACTGCATATAGGTTAATTCTGTTGCTTTTTTCTTATAGTATTTTACTTTCAAATAAATTACAGATTTTACTTCTGAATTTATTCTAGAAAAATATCTATAATAAGATACTATTTAGGAAATCAATTAGTCAAGAAAGATTAATTATAATACACAATTTTGATGAAGAAATTTTATTACCTATTGATGCGCTACGAGTGTCTAAAATTTGTAATAAAACATTCACAGAAAATATAATTATTTGTTCAATTGTTTGTATGTAAATTGTGTAGCAAATGACAAACAAAAATTATTGAATAATTACAAAAAATGGCATTTAATTGAAATTATTGGGTTGAAAATTGTAATAATGATTGAAGAAACTGCATTAGTAATTATATTTAATTGAAAATATAAATAATTATTCATTTAAATTAGTTAATACATTTTGAGAAATTTCCTATGTTAAATCATAAACCATTCATAGAGTTATATATAGTATTTGATTGATAAACTAGTATTTGGTAACCATAGAAACGAATGAAAACATTTTGATGCACGGTGTCCATATAGTGATATTACGCAATTTTCGCAAAATTTTAACAAGAAAGATATTTATTCGAAGATACTGAGATTTTACATACTTACACATATTTAACATTTGAAACGGAGGTTTTAATAAAGAGTTTTTTCGAAAAAACTATTATTCAAAAAAAAAATTTATTTTTGTAAATTTTTTTAAATAATTTCTATTGTTATAGCCTCCGTTTTATTTTATTTTTTTTACTGAGTTATTTGTTCTCAAATAAGACATGTCTGTGAACGTCGTTTTTTTAAAAAGTACTACAGAAATTAATTTATCTATTTATTTTTAATTGTATACTAATAATGATAAATACATAAAAACTTGCAGTTTTTGGATATCGTACGATAATTATAAAATATACAAAAATAACATACATTTTACGATTGAAAGATTAGTCCTAAATAAAATTAAACTAAAATGATTAAAATTATTCTTCTAAAAGAAATAAATTCTTTAGCGCGTAAATATTGAATATTTAACTTTGATTCTCCCTCCATCTACCTATTATAATGGTGAATTCACATCAAAGCGGTGGGTAAACAGCTATGAGTCAACGGAAAACATAAAATATATTTATACAAACACCTATCCCCTTTACCAAATGTCTGTCAAGTTTGATAATAAATCATGGATTACATGTTGCTCATATCCAAATTATTCTATTCTGCATGACTGTGAAGTTACCAAACTCCAATCATAATTTTATCTTGTAGAGTTCATTAAGCCATGGCAATCGCATCCTTTCATTCTTCGTCGCTTTGATGAAAATTCACCAAAAAATTAACAATATTATGTGTATTATCTCATAAATAATAATAATAATATTATTTTGTCGATATCATTCGCCTTCTCTTATATACGTAAATAAATGTTCCTTTGCAATTCGATCTCTGTATCTCGTATTTTTAAAGATGTTATACTAGACAGAGTATCATAGAGTTGGTTAAGCACAAGTGGCACGGAATATTTGACAGACTCAAACTTAATTATGAACAAACTTATTTAATTAGAATACTTAATGTATCAAGTAAACTTTAAATTATTTCAAAAATTATGATAACATTGAATATAAATATTAAAAAAAGTAATTTTATTGAAGAAATAATCGTTTTTTAATTACGGAATACGGAGCTAAATGGAACAACTAAATTGAACCAAACGTTTCGTTCACTTTTACAATTTTTGTCATTATCTATAACATAACCACCATCTACATACATCTATGGATTCAACATCAAATTAAGAAATATTTCTACCTTTATTCGGTTATATACTTCAAAAATTATTAATTTATTAATTTTATTTTCTCATTCAACATAAATTATTTTTAAAATGACACGGTAGGTATATTTATTTTAATAACTTCATTTAGAAAATTATTCTTGCAAGCGCATTAACCAACAAAAAAATTATTTAATATGTGAGGTTATACTTTTTAATTTTAAAAACTTGTGTTTTTTAAGTTGAATTAATTTTTTCTTTATAATTTAGAATTATTAATTATATTAAAGAAATTATATTAAGACATCAGTTGTAGAAATCGAATTACCAATATATAACATTTTAATGAGGTTAATTAAATTAAACCAAGAATATGTGTAATTCGAAGCAACTTACGGCAATTTTTACATTTTGTTTAATATTGCCTTATGGAGCACTTCTATGTAAAAATTTGTTAAATTTAATGGACAGTTAAATACAGATAACCTGTTTGAAATAACTATAATACCAATCCAAGTTTATCTTTTTTTCAGAAGTTCGAAAATAGAATTAGGTGATGTAACACCGCATAACATAAAACAATTAAAACGTCTCAACACTGTGGTATTTCCAGTTAGTTACAATGATAAATTTTATAAAGATGTATTAGAAGCGGGTGAATTGGCAAAATTAGCATATTATAATGATATCGTTGTGGGCGCTGTATGTTGTCGTGTAGATAATTCAGATGGTTCCAGAAAATTGTATATCATGACACTTGGATGTTTGTACCCATATCGACGATTAGGTATTGGTTCATTAATGGTACAACATGTTTTGAAATATGTTCAAAATGATGGAAATTTCGATAGTATATTTTTGTAAGTTCAATTTAAAAACTATTTTACAGAATTGATATATTTAAGATGAGGCCACATCGGAAAAGAAAAATCATTTGTATTTTAATTTTTAATCCTTATCAGATCCATAAAGGTTGTTATTTAATCAGTTACTCAGAAGATTGTCGCGATATTTTTTAACAACAATTTTAATCCTAAAATTTTCATTGGCATATATTTATTCAATTTTGAAATTTTTTAGGCATGTTCAAGTAAATAATCAAGGCGCCATTGAATTTTATAAAAAATTTGGATTTGAAATTGTGGAAACTAAAGAGCATTATTACAAACGAATAGAACCAGCCGATGCACACGTATTACAAAAAACATTGAGAAAATGTGACGATAGTTCGAATAATAGTAAAAAGTCTAGTGAACCACATGTTAATGGTTTGTCACATCCTACGTAAATTTATTGTAATTCGGAATTAATGCTCTTAAAATATATTTCTTTTTTTTTTTTGATTATTTTAATATTTCGTTACATTGTTTTCAAAAATAATTGTCATTTCAATAAAAAAAGATATTCGTGATCATCTTATAATTTATTTTTAATTAAAAGCTATTCACATCCATCTACTCATCCTAAATTTTACATTAGCACGGGCGATTGCAAAATATGGCATTTGAAGTTGGAAAAATTCGAAATTTAAAGATTTTAACTGTTATCTGATAATTTTAATAACTTAAATTATCAGATAACATCAATTTAAAAACGTTTCAACAATCTTAACGAAAGTAAGAAGAGTCGAACGAAACTTAGATTTTACAGTTTATTTGTGAAAATTATAAATATGATCCCCAGAAAATTTTTTGTAACTAACCATTCTGCCGAAAACCAAAATATTGAAAAATAGACTCTCAAGTATACTTATGATTTAAACCTGTAGGTCATGAGGAAATGAATCAGAGAGAAATTTAACAGTTTGTATTGAAATATTTACCTTTGTTCAGTTTGAATTTAAATTTCAAAAGTTCGTTTAACATTTCCAAAATTTATTTTTGTTGTAATGATCTGAAAAACAAACTCAGCAACCAAGAGTGATGAAAATTTCAGCTTCTATTCATAAATAATAAATAAATCGTTACATACTTTTAATAATAACTACATCGTTAATTGAAAAATTCACGATGATATTATTCGTATTTGTTTTAGAAAATTTGCAAACCCTTATACGAAAAACTAAATGCAAAATCTTTGACTTTAAAAACTACAATTGTGATAAACTAAAGCATTTAGCGATGAAAAAAGTTGTTGACTGGCTAAAATCCTCTCACCATGGTCAAAAGTTTTTCATTTACTTTGCATTTTACTTGTTTATGAACTGAAATTTTATAAACCTTTTAGAACAATTTAAAAAATTTTGCCTTGGTTACTTAAGATTATAGGAAGAAAAATGTAGGTACAACACTGAAATATTAAATAAATTTACTAGGCTTATTATTGAAACTAACTTGTATTTATTATTCAATAACAATATACAATATGTTTGAATTTCGGATTCTGCTACTAAAATAAGCACTGTTCTGGATACATTCTGTAGTCAGACAATAATAAAAGTTTACAGCTCTCGTTACAACCATATAAAGCGAAAGAATTTGTGTGTTATGCTTTTAAAAATAAAAACAAATTGCACTGATTTAGGTATTCGCAGATACAAATGCAGGCCTAATATTAATTATAAATGGTAAGACTAAAAATTTTTGAAATGTTCTTCTTTCAGGAAAAATTTTATCTTATGTATATGAAAATCCAATTAGTATTTTATACGGCCTTTAATCAGACAGCAAAATTTAATGAAGTTTTATAATTTGGATAATTTTCTACTGTGTTTATTACTTTAAAATAGTATTTGCAGACAAGGGAAAAATATTATCATAAATCTATCGATTCAGTACTTATTTTTTTCAATCATTTAAAATAAAACCGCGAATTTTTAAATTTTAATTCATACATTATAATGATACTTCCGGTTAAAATAGCTTATAAATTAAATAGAAAGTATAAAATTATACATTATTTGAAAAAATTTATATAAAAATAAACTGTACAATTTTTTTAATAAATATATTTCGTATAAAATATTAATTTTATTACGAAAATAATTCCGTTTAATAATGGATATGATTTCACTGTGTCAGCTGACTATCTGTCTTGTGATTGCTGTTAAAGTGTTCCTTGAGTTTTAATCACTTGTCCACAATTTAACAGGGCGAGGTTTCTGTGTAACAAATTTTGACATAGTTTTGGATGAAATAAAAGTTTTAATTGATATTACACTTCTTAAATAAAGGTAAGAGTTCTATTATTTTAGTATATATTACACTTTATTTTTTTAAGTGCATAATATATATGTATATATTGATTATAGTTCATTTCATGTTATTGGAGACCATTTTTAGGATAAATTGATTTTTTCTATATTTTGTTGAATAAATCATAAGTTATACCGCATTTATATTTATTCTATTTTAAAAACTATTATAAATATTTTAATATTTCGAAGAAATATTATTCCATGTATTAAATGTTAGATTTTTTAGATTTTCTTCAACTGTGTAAATTTTGGCAAGGGGTATATACAATGGCCTTATTTCTTATTAGATAAAATTTTTAATGATTAATATTAAAAATGCATAGTATTAAGAAATTTGATTAATTTTGAATGTTTATTTAGCGAAATTTATAATTGGTCTTGTGATATTTTCATATGACCTCACTAAAGGAAATTAATTTTTTTCTCATTCTTAGAAACTGAATATTTTTTAACTATTAATGTTAATAAAATTTGATCATTTATAAATTTTGTCAATTTAATATGATATTGATATAATGATTTAATATTTGACAGGTCTTGTGATATTCTCATGTGATCTGATTTAAAAATTTCAATAATCGAAGCTAATTGAAATTTTTTAATTTCAGAAAAGTTCGAAAAATGTCTAATTTACCTAAAATATCAAATGAAGAAAGGGAGACCAAATATGGTTACGTCTACGGCGTGTCCGGGCCTGGTAAGTCTAGTTTTTGTAGTAATATTTGCATGTTATTATTTAGATAATAATCATAACAATTTTTGCACTAAACCGAATCTTGACTTGTTTTATGAGGAATACAATTTCAAGGAATTTTAAATCTATTCCCTCAAAATATTTTCGATTTGTTATTCTTTTGACGTTTATATCATGTTTTAATTAATCGGTCTTGATTGGTTTTGATTCATTATCATACCTAATGAAATTTTATATATATTTTAATAAAACAATTTTGGTGCATACTTAAGATGTGATTTCATACAAATAACTTCGATGTAAAAGAAACTGAAACTGACGCAAAATTTCATTGAATTAAGAAAATGCACACCTGTTTTGCTGAATTTTGAAAATGGGTCTTGGTTTTTCAATTTTCTAAAAAATTAAGATTTAAAAGTCATTCGAATCCAGCTAATTTAATCATTTAACTAATAGTTTCTGAAATATACGGTGAAGTGGTATCCTAATATTTTAGGGATCAATCAATCTTTCATATATATTTTATATATCTTTCATCTATATCTATTTTCTTAATGTAAAAATCCTATATTCATTGCAAATCCCCATTTATAAATAGTTGAGCATAATTTTGATTGATATTCTCTCTTTAGTCGTAACTGCTGAAAAAATGTCAGGAGCTGCTATGTACGAATTAGTACGTGTAGGATACTATGAATTAGTGGGAGAAATTATTCGATTGGAGGGTGATTTAGCTACAATTCAAGTATATGAAGAAACATCAGGTGTTACAGTTGGTGATCCCGTATTACGTACGGGTAAACCATTATCCGTTGAACTTGGTCCGGGTATTATGGGTAGCATTTTTGATGGTATTCAACGTCCATTGAAAGAAATTTGCGAATTAAGTCAAAGTATTTATATACCTAAGGGTGTAAATATTCCTGCTTTAAATAAACAATCTGCATGGGATTATCAACCAGATTCAAATATTAAGGTAAATAATTATTATGATAATTGTGAATATGCGTTTTTAAAATTTTGTTTTATTTATTTTTTCAGATTGGATCTCATATTACTGGAGGTGACATTTTTGGTATTTGCCATGAAAATACTTTGATTAAACAAAAATTAACATTAAATCCACGTGCCAAAGGAACTGTTACATACATTGCTCCACCAGGAAGCTACAATATAACGGTAATTTTATTTGTACTGAAAAAAGATGTTAAATTTATAATTTGCAAAAATTATTTGGTTAATTAATTATGGGTGTTTCGTAATATACAAACAAAATATTTATAAATGGTTTTTATTTTACGACAGGATAAATATTCTGTATTAATAATGAAAAATTCATTTAGAAATTTTGAAAAATGTGAAATTTTATTTAATTATTTAGAATTTTCATTGACTGTTTCTGATAATTAAAAAATTTATGTGTTTATTATTATTAATAATAGTTTAATCCTACAGGATGTAGTTTTGGAAACAGAATTCGACAATGAAAAAACTTCACATACTATGTTACAAGTATGGCCAGTACGTCAACCACGTCCTGTCACTGAAAAATTACAAGCAAATCATCCACTATTAACTGGACAACGTATTCTCGATTCATTGTTTCCATGTGTTCAAGGTGGTACCACTGCTATACCCGGGGCTTTCGGTTGTGGTAAAACTGTAATTTCTCAAGCCTTATCAAAATACTCCAATTCAGATGTTATCATTTACGTTGGGTAAGTTATGTGAAAGTTTTCAACTTACATAGACTAACTAAAGGTTAAATCCATGTTTTCGATAAACCAACAGACTTTTAAAACTCAAGACTAAGTTGAAAATATTTTTTACAGTTGCGGTGAACGTGGTAATGAAATGTCTGAAGTATTACGTGATTTCCCTGAATTAACAGTTGAAATTGATGGCATAACAGAAAGTATTATGAAACGTACCGCTTTGGTCGCTAATACATCTAACATGCCTGTTGCTGCTCGTGAAGCTTCTATTTACACTGGTATCACATTATCCGAATACTTCAGAGATATGGGCTACAACGTATCTATGATGGCTGATTCAACATCACGTTGGGCTGAAGCTTTGAGAGAAATTTCTGGTCGTTTAGCTGAAATGCCTGCCGATTCTGGTTATCCAGCTTACTTAGGTGCACGTTTAGCTTCATTTTATGAACGTGCTGGACGCGTTAAATGTTTAGGTAATCCAGAACGTGAAGGATCGGTATCTATTGTTGGTGCCGTATCACCACCTGGTGGTGATTTCTCCGATCCCGTTACATCTGCCACATTGGGTATTGTACAAGTATTTTGGGGGTTGGACAAAAAATTGGCACAACGTAAACATTTCCCATCTGTTAACTGGCTTATTTCTTACTCGTAAGTTTTTTTATTTTAATTTAACTACCTGAACCATCCAAATTTTGTAATATTATTTAATTTTTTAGGAAATATTTACGTGCATTGGATGACTTCTATGATAAAAATTTCGCAGATTTCATTCCACTTCGTACAAAAGCAAAAGAAATTTTACAAGAAGAAGAAGATTTATCAGAAATTGTACAGTTGGTCGGTAAAGGTAGTTTAGCTGAAACTGATAAAATTACTCTTGAAGTTGCAAAATTGATTAAAGAAGATTTCTTACAACAAAACAGGTAATTATTTTTGTAGTTTCATTCTTACCTTAATATGTTTGTACCGGCGATATCTTCGATATTTGTTTAAAAAATAACAGGAAATTATCAAATTTTCCCAAAATATTATTATCTCTGTCAAACTTAGGTCAATTATAAACAAATCCTCTTCCAATATTGTATCACAATCAAACACTACTCCTTTTTTTTTTACAATATCCTACGTCTTCGTTTAATCTTTAGTATCAAATTATTTATTAACGTAAACGTGAATAAGAACTTTTATATCTTGCTAAAAGTAATTAGTTAAGAGCACTTATTATTGAGGTGCACAAAACACCGCATACATAGCTCGATAAATAGATGCCGTATTTTTATTGATTCTACTGCATACGCCAAGCCGCGTACTTCTGGATCTCTTCTGTTAAATATGCCCGTTGATTTTTAGTGTAAAACTATTATTTTTGGTCCTATTGATCCATTTTTGTTTTGAATACCTTTGTTGTATGTTACAAATAAATTAATTTTTTTTTTTTTTTTAAATTTTAGTTATTCATCATACGATCGATTCTGTCCATTCTACAAAACTGTTGGTATGCTTAAAAATATGATTGCATTTTACGATATGGCCCGACATTCAGTTGAATCAACAGCCCAATCAGAACATAAAATCACTTGGAATATAATTCGTGATTCTATGAGCCAACTATTATATCAATTAAGTAGTATGAAATTCAAAGATCCAGTAAAAGATGGTGAAGCTAAAATTAAAGCTGAATATGATCAATTATATGAAGATATTCAACAAGGATTTAGAAACTTGGAAGATTAAATTATTTAAAAAATCGTGCTAGCAAGAAAAAAAGATAAAAATAACACAAATGTACTACTTATATAAACTTACTCATTATCATAATTATCACTGATTAAATTTTATCTTTCATCATCAAAGAAAATCAAACAGCGAATAAATCAGTATTAATTTTATTTTTATTATATTCGATTTGATTTATTTTATGAATTATGAAAGAAATTAATATTCTTTGATAATTTTTTACCCGTACTAAACCGTCTGTTTGATTAAAAATTAGTTAGATCACGTGTTTTCAAAATTTTAATTTCTTTTAGATAATTTAGGGGTTGTTATTTTGTAACTCGTTTATATTTAGATAGCTGCTATAACTTAAATTCTATTTAAATCCTGAAGTGACAGTTTTGATTTCCGTCATAATTGTTTAAAATAAAACGGCCAATGTTGTCTTAACTATCACTAAAGGATGATGCTTTTAATGCTGTTTTTAAAAAGCGAAACTTGTACATATTTTATTAAAATAAAATAATCACGTGGTCGAAATTTATAAACAAAATTGCACAACAAAATTAATGATTTTTCGCTACAATGTAATATAATTTATTGTAAATAGTTTTTAATTGTTAGTACAAAATACTTCAATAATCTCCATTTTAATTTTGTGTTTTATCACAAATAAATTTCATAATTTGTAAAATAGCACACCCCTAATTTTCTTTTCATTATGTCGTTAGTATATAGTAGTGCGCATGCGTATATATATATAAATTTTAAAAGAAACCGATAGCAGAAGAAAAGTGCAATCTACATCTGTCACAAGAAGATTTCTTTATTAGGTGCTATTGTGTATATTTCTATTATCTCAGGAAGCCGGAATTTATGCTACCAGTTAACGCATACGAATGATATATATAAAGTCGTGAATTTACCGATTTCTTGCCGCAAATAATCACTCAAAAATTAATTAATTGAGATATGTAAATTATACACGAGGCATCCTGATATATATTCTTTGCTTGTCATAAACAATTATTTGTTTAAAAGAAATATTTCGCGGACAATAATAAATGAGTGTTTTCTTCACATAATTTTTCGCAGAAATATTTGTCTTATTTTGTTTGGTCTTGTTTCTGCATTTAATTTTAATATAATTTTTTCAATTTTAATGTTTTTAATTGTGTTAGAAAGGTACTTTTAGTATCTTTATGTTTTTTTTCACCCCCAAAAACAAATTTTTCTGCAAATATTATTGAAAGACAAACTAAGGAGCAATTAAAAAGTGAGATAATTTTCTTAAAATACTCAAATTTTATCTAAAAATCGATGATAATATAGAAAAATAATCAAAAACTCTTCAAAGAAGATATCATTTGAAACATATGTTTTTGATGTTGTCTCACTTTTTACGCTTCTCAGCTGTAATTTAAATTCATCTTAATATAAATTTTATGATCGCATGTAGATAGATAAAAATTGTAGAAACAATATTTAAAAAAATGTTCTCTTGTGTAATATATTAATGTATAAATTTAAAATCACAAAAAAAAAACAAAAAAATATATTTAAAAAATCTGTTATTGGGTGATGGATTATTTTTCTTCGTTGTGTTTAAAAATTTATAATTATATTGAAAAAAAATAATTATTGTATTATATAATGTTATAATTATACCTACCATTCCAGAAGATATAAATAAATAGGAATAAAATATAGATAAAAATATATTTAAAAAAATATTAAACAGTTTTATATTCACTGATCATATTATTCCCGTTCTCCTTTTAGGTGACATCCTTTATGGTTATTCAATAAAATAAGTCCTCCAATAAAACACAGCCATAATTTTAAAAATGCGTTAATCGCAACGTCGTGATTTCATATAGCCATTAATAAAATAGTATGTTACTTATTTCTACGTCACCTAAAGGGAAAAACAGGACATTCATAATTTTTATTCATAGCTTTTTGCATCGGGTACCTAAATGTTGATGTGAATAAAATATTTTATGCCATTGTAAATTCTAGAAAATTGATCTTTATGAAAAACAAAGTTGCCATGATTTTTCTTTATTTTAAAACTGATAACATTATAAAAACCATGTTATTATTCCTGATTTTTCTCTATTCGAAAGTAATATTTCATAACGAACTATAGTTGATTTTCGATAGTAAAACTCCACAAGGAATAGCATAAATTCTAGTTACTGTGCGATCAATCTTAATCACATTATCTTAAGAACGAACTGGAAGTTATAAAGATCCCAATTTCATTTAATACCGTGTGTAATTGAATTGACTCCACTTACAGGAATTTTTCAATTCTCCTCAAAACAATACATCTCATTGAGATTTTTAAATTCAGAAGGACATTTTGCACTTTCTGGAAATTTTCGTTAAGATTCATCTACATTCTGGTTGTCCCCAAATAAGCCGCTTTGTTAGATAAATGATATAGAGGAAGGTTTTTGAAGAGAAATTCTACCTGAGTAACAATTGTTTAATTTGTTTCAACAGAAATTTATGCATAAACAATGTCGATCGAAAGAAGAATGGTTTAGTTATGGCAGTCATACTGTGTTCTCCAATACATCACTATATACTTGCTGTGAATTGATAATGTGACTAAATGTAATTATCATATGATCAGTATTTGCATATGGTCTCGAATTTAATCAAATTATTATTGCAATGCCACATAGATATAAATAGATATTTTGGAAAGAAAATGGTACTTACATCATGAGTAGTATTTGAAGTTCTTATCGATAGTATATTATTTTTATAATTAATATTCAGTTTAGTGTAAAAGTAATTTCAATACCAATTGGTTATTGTTTAGTAGTTATATTTAAATTTAAGTCTATTTGTATGAATGAAAATTTGCGTTATATTTTTTATTTGAGCCCTTTGACAGTAAATTTAAAGTAAACTGGAAATTTCAGTGTTTTGTCCGACAAATATCATCAAAAATATATTTTTTTTAAACATTATTTAAATTAACTCCTGATAAATTCTATCAACGAAATAAAATATTTGTTAAAGTTTTAGCTTGAATAGAAAGTCGAAGAAAATTTATCTGTTTCGCATCTTTGAAACTAAAACTTTGTAAAAGAATGTTACCCCAAAGTACATTTCCTTCTTCATCGAGAGTTAGTTATAAAATGTGTTGTATTGTTGATTGTTTTAAATAAATATACAAATAATTTGAATTTGTGACTCCTTTTTTATTCTACTGTACAAGACCAATAAGTTAATAAAATTTCCTTGAAACCTTTTTCCTTTCCACGACAGTGTAATTTTAGATAAATACTTATTATTAAAACTTACCATTAGATTCAAATATATATGCAAAAATTACGATTTTTAAGTTGATAAAGTTGCCTATATAGCTTAAGTATATTTTATTAACTTTTTATAGGAAATAATTTTTAGGAAACGCACTAGTGAATTAAAAAATTTAAATTTCACATGAGAGTTTTAATTTTACCTTTTTTTTTCATTTAACTAAGGCGTTAATAAAAATTGGATAATTTGAACTCGAACAACAAATTCACTTACTTCAATAACTACCTAGTTTCTATCTCGAACAGGCGTTCTTCATGGTCCTACAGTCTGTTCTTGGTTTATGTATTGGATTTTTCAAATAAGAGAAACTCTATATGAAACGCGTTTAAAATAAAAACTAATATTATTATAATTATAATCAATTCATTTATTTTTAAGCAGAATTTTTAAACAATTAACTTTTGTCCGTTTTTATTTGCTATTTTCCTCACTTATTATAGGCAATATATATTACAAAAATGTAAATGTAATCTGAGCTTATACATAAAATTCGTTTACCGACTTAATTGACATTTAGATCATTCCATGTAATGTTGACTATATAAATTTCCCCTTTTTTCTATAAACGAAGGGCATTACTAATGTCTATTTTTTCAGTTAGCAATTAATTTCAAAAATTTGTTATATGTCATAATTTTGTTTGTAATGGCAAACGTCAGTGAGAGTTTTTGAGAAAATGCTTGGAAAATATCCTAAATTTGTTGATTTTGATGAATATTGGTTTGTTACCCAGGTAAATGAAGGTAATAAATTATCCAATTCGATATTTAATTATATTGTTGAAATCAATCGATATTTATTTGTGTATATTCCACGATAGCCCCTATAATTTGTGTTCGGTCATCTTGAAATGGAAAGTATGTTTGGAATACATCTAATATTTTTTGAAGAATATTATTGAATAAAAACTAGTGACTTCAAACTCTTCAGATCTCTCTTCTTCGTTGCATACAAGTATTTCTGATCAGAAAATTTGACATCATTCTAAGCATACATTCGACTCCGCACACTGTAAAACTTTCTTATAATCGACTAGTCTTCTTATAGCCGTTCTACATAGTCTGTTGTCGTTTGTCGGATAGACGTACGCAAGCGCATGGCAAGCCATTTTTAACACATATATGCATTAATGTCAAAAGTGGCTTGCGAAGCGCTTGCTTAAGGACGTTCAACGTAGTCGTTAGTTTGTCAGATAGACTTACACAAGCCATTTTTGACATTTATTGGTATAAATATCAAAAATCACTTGCAATGCGCTTGCTTACGATTAACCGACAACTGATTACCGACTGTATAGAACGCCCCTTAACACTAGCTGACAACCGACTCCAACTATGAAGAACGGCCCTAAAAAATTCTAACACGGAAATCTGGTGGACGTTCCGAATTCTTATAACTAAATCTTATAGTTTGCGGCTAAACTTAAAAAACATTCTGTATGAAATATTCTAGAATAAATTAACAAAAAGAATAAAATTACATAATTATAAAAAAAAAAAAAATATTGAATTTATTTATATGAAATACGTAAATTGATAATAACTAATGAACTTGTAAATACATTATATCGTATCGGATACTTCCTATATTTTTTATAATACTTTTAAAGATTTTTGACTTGAACATTCAAGGTTCACTTCAGATTAAATTAAACGAAATGGCTTTTATCAATATAGTATATCTGAGAACTTGCACCACTTTGGTGATTTTAAAATTTTTGAAATATAATTGAAATTATGGCGAAGACAATTTTCTTTTCACAATTTTCTCTCCCCTGTTAGAATTATCTGTATCTTAAAATTTACAGATTTTCATTTCGAAAAACTTGACAAGTAAGATGATTCCTAAAGTCATCCTTTGAATGCTGAAATAAATTATTGGGTCCATGAAAATGCTTGCAGATTGAAACCCGAATAAGTAATTTTTTATCATCATAAACTAATAGTCTTGAGAAGTTTAAGTTATCAGACAAGACGTGATGGTAAATTAAGTTATCAGCTTTATAGGATGAATGATAAATAATTTTATCGAATATAATATTCAAAAATGAAGTGGTGCTAAGTTCATAGACCTTTGATACGGGGCTCCTAATGGGGTATAAATACGCATAAAATATCTCTATCTTTTATATAAAAATGAACTAATTTTTGTTAATTTTATTCTACGAATCATTAAAATAATCGCATTAATATAGACTGAAATGATTTAAGTCAATTATAGAATTTAAGGGGAAATAAACAACATCACTGATTTCGGTAACTTACGTGTTATTACTTACGATATTCCAGTTTTGGACACGATTTAGTTCTGGCAAACTTGGTTTTTAAATTTTGGGTATTTTTATCATAATTTGTATTTAAATTAGTGATACGTTTACCGATTTTTCACCAACCGGTCATTCCTTTTTTTACTAGATTGAAGATAAATTTCCTAAATGACAATTTTAACGTTTGACGTGATTATTTTTTTTGAAAATTAGACAAAATATATTTTAATATTTTTTTTTTGTTTTCGATTATGAATCTGTTCAAGACTATGTCTCTAAAAAAATTTGTTCCTTCTTCATGAAATTTTTTCGAATTAAAATTTTGGATAAGTAATAAAGAATTTAAATTTTGGGAAATAAATAAATTTTCTAAGCAAATTCCCTAACGAAAATATCTTCTAAATCTTCTACTTAATAAATTTATTAGAAAATGGATTTTCAATGAAGAATCTTCAATAAATGTTGGTCAAGTAAGAAAATAAAACTATTTATTAAGCAATAATAATAATATTTGATGTTTATTTTTATTTAAATTAAATATATACAAATGTTTTAATTTTTAATTTTATGTAATACTTTGTGTGCACACCATTTTTATCAATAAAATAATTTAAAAATAATAAAGATTTTATATTTTATTTATTTACAAATTTTTATTTTATTTTTTATATTTTATTTAAAAAAATTTGAAAAACAATTGGAGTAGTTTTTATACCAAGTATACACAATTTTTGAAATCATTTGCAAAATCCAGAATTTCTGTAGATAAAATTCTACAATGTTAGTAGATTCAAATTGATGATTATTTTTTAAATTTAATTATTAGGAAATCATCAAATCTTATCCAATCAATTTGCAAAATTCTGAAAAACTAATTTTCTCATTTTTGTCTTAGCATCAATTTACTTGGATTACTCAAAACAAGAACAAAAGTTTATAAATTTTATAAATTTTATACTATAAAAGATATTTCATTTTCTGTGTCTATCAGTATAATAACTTTTGATTAATTCATAAAAGTACGAAAATTATTATACAAGAAAATTACTCTTTAAAAAAAAAAAAATAATTTATTCTACTCTCTTATTTTACAAATAGATCAAAGAATTTTTAAAAAAGACTTAAAAACTAATTTGTTCTTTGAACAGGTGAAACTTATTAATAAAAATATCTATCGTGAAATATTCGATTCTTATTTTAAAAATATAAAATAAATTCAATTTTAAAATTATCATAAGTTTTGTTTTTTACAGAAGATTATTTTTAAATGTTGCGAAAAACTATTCATCCAAAAAATTTTTTTTTTACTGGAATAATCTTATTCTATTTTTTTTTTATTGGAAGGCTAATTGTAAAATTTTAATTGAACTTCTTCGTGTTAAAATGATATGATTAAAATAAAATAAAGTCTCCAAAAAAATATTGAACTAGGCAATGGCGTCGGAAAACTTACGTTTAGTTTTGATCTGAAATTTATTTAGAAGAATTTCTCTGCTAGCGGAAGAGCTTAGAGTTTCCAATTATAGTAATTATACAATAATTCTGTAATTCGATCAATAAATGATTAAATTCTAATTATTTTGTAAATTTTCTTATATGAACTCCTTGGGAAATTCCTGTTTTACAAAAATATCTAACAAATGACCCGAGTTGTAAAAAGGAGGTATCGAGTAGCCTGTAGAAATATTCTATGAAATTTTTTCACCAAGGGTTACTCTATTTACCTGCAATTCAACCTTGCGTACGAAACTTCTAGGTTCGCTTAAGAATATAAATATTTCATAATCGAAAAATTTTAAATTTACAAAAATCGAAATGGGAAATTTTTCTAAATATTTAGGTGTATGTGCAATATGAAATGTTGCCTACAAAAAAATGCACACCCAATTTGATCCTAATTAACGTAAATAAGATTAGTATTGGAAGTTGGCAAAATAATTAAAAATAAAATCACTGGGAAAAATAAAATTACAAAAGAACATTTAAGCAATTTGAATTAAAAATAAAATTTGCCTTAAAACCCAAAAAAGAATAAAATACAATTGCCAGAATTAGAAGCATAATTTTTCAATTTTGCTTTGTTCCGTATAATATACATTTTTCAAAACAGTTTTTATATTCTAGATCTTCGATACTATGCAATAATTTAAATTTGATCATTTCAAAAATAGTTTTACAGTTTTAATCATAATACTTCATTAAATAAGATATGTATTTTCACCAAAATTTCAAACTAAAGTTTTTAAAAATCACTGTTTCATGATTAGTAATTCTAAAATAATTGTCAACTAAGGCACTGAATCACTGTATTAATCATCGTATTTTTATTTTTACCAATTTCATCAACAAAACCTTTTAACATTTTTTCTGAAATTTTAATTACATTCACTGTAACAGTTTGCCCTTAATGATGATTAAATAGGAGGAAAATCGAGTATATCGATTTCCTTATTTATATTAACGATTATCGTGTAAATTTTACATCCAACCATTGATGGCCAGTACGGTGGCTTACGGTAATTTTAATTTATTTGGACCCTATAGTAATATTGAGCAATTAGAATGCCAAAGGCACACGGCACGAGCAATTCGGCAAGAGTTCTCCAAATATATCACTTAAAAGGAGCCACATACAGTGTTTTTCAAAATTATAAATCCTTTTAATGGGTCACATACAGACTGTTTAATAAAACTGAATGACTTCACAATCGGAATAAAGAAGTCGAACAACATAGCGACGACAGATGACACTCTCGTCATTATCGGGTTAATGTGTATTTCAAAAATTAAAAAAACGTTACCATTTAACAATATTTTAGCAGAAGTAGCAAATGATACGGGCCCTTGTCGGAGGAGGTCCCGCCTCTTTGGGCTCTATAAAGCTAAAATCAGGACCATAATGGGTTTGAATGGCATAACTATAATGAATATGAAAAATGCTTTACTTAAACATATTGATTTCAGGAGTAATATTACTAAATTTGTCCATATTTATCACAAAAAGTCTTTCAGTTTTGTAAAATGTTCTATTTTGTTTACATCCTAAATTAATCTATTAAATCGCCCCACTGTTCACATTTGCTGCGGACCCCACGTTAGCTTAATCCGGTATTATTACGTGGCTATAGTGAAACTAAAAACTGTACAGTTTGTCTACACTACTTCTTCAGACGAATCGCACAGCTTTAACTGGTCGTATGTGGCCCCTTTAATAATTAAAATCATTATTTAAACGCAATTTAAGTAAAATTTAAAAACAGCTCAGTATCGGTTTAATCGTTATTTCGTGAGATTAGACGAAGTTGCACTGAGAACATTGCTTTTCTTTCTTGACTTGCGAATTGTTACTCGCTTAATATTTTAAAGTTGTTCGGAAAAATCGGTTGAAACCTTGATTTATGTTGAGACTGTTAAGATTTATTTTGCTGATATGAAAATTATGTGGATAAAACTGGAGCCCGAGTGCCCTAACAACCTTGAAAATGATTTTTTCTGTGGTTATTTATAATCAATTATAATCATACATGTTACGAAAAGCGGTGATAGTTGAATGGTTTCGTTTTTACAAAATTTTTTTGTAATATATCAGTAATGCGATTCGATTTGATGTATTCCGTTTAATTATTTCAAAAGTTCTATGGAATATTGTGGCGTCAATAAAGACACAAAAATCTGCAAAAATCATTGCGATGTTGCAGGTATTGAAGACGGCGTCGAATGTAAACTAGTTGGGTAGGGAACCGACGGTGTGTTCATACATCCTGTCGATTGCAAATACATATAATAATTATACGCAGAATTTTGATGATTTACTGCAGCAGTAGCGGAATCGGCAGTAATCGGTGATCCGCCTGGTGGTACTACTGTAGATGCTGTTGTATTATGTGTTGTAGTAGGAGTACAGGGTGGTACACCTCCTCCATGAAATGCCACACCTAAAATATCCGGTATGGAATGACTACTTGGCCAACAAGTTGTCGGATGGTTTCCAAGATATAGAGAGGCTTGATTCGGCGATGATGCGGGTAAAGATGAAGTATTTCCACATGCTTTCAATTTTCTACCTAAATTTTGTGGATGCGGTCTTGTTGGGAATGGCGAATATCGTTGATATAATGAATTATATAGATGATGGGCACCCGCTGCTGTCGTGGAATTTGGTACGGTATCTTGTGGATGATGCGGATGCATGAATGTTCCATTGTTGTATGTGTTATATAAATGATGTGCCGCAGCGGCTGTTGTGGAATTTGGTACTGTATCTTGATGATGATGGTGTATGAATGACCCATTTTTGTTGCGTAATATTCGACTTATTGAAGACACTGATGGTACATTTAATTTATCACATACTCCATCGGCTAATAATCGATCACGCATTTCCCAAGCAAACATGCCGGGATCTTTTTGCTTCAATTCTTTGATATATTGGACAACTTTTGGTGTAGTAACACGTGGCTTCGATCCGCCTATAGCACCCGGTAATATACTACCAGTTTCATGGTAGCGAGCCAAAATCTGTAACAAAAATTGCCATTATGAAATTTTTTGGCAGAAAACAAAGGGATTCATTCCCACTTTCAATAATTTCACTCAATTAAAATTATAAAAATAATAAGTATAACCTGGTGAACTTAAAAATAAAACATTATAATGAATTGAACATAATATAAAATGTATTAATGATACTTTTATAAAATTTGATTGATTAATTTTAATAAAAATTTTAATTAATAAATTAAATAACTCTTACTCAATGCTCTAATTCTATATTTATTAACATACTAAACATAAAAATTTTAACATTTAATTATTGTTGTTAATTTAAGAGTATTATTAAAATATCATATAGAACACACGGAGGATCAAATTTATATTATTTATAAATTTTTTTTAATTATTTTAGTTTTATAGCAATAAATAATTATTGACTGTAAATTAGCCTTTATATAGAACCGTTGGAATACGAAATTCATAATTTTATTCCCTTTTAAATCAAAAACGAAAACGTATAGATAGGAAGTAAAAATTTTGGACCTGAAAAGTGAGTTTAAAATCTTGAATGAGCAAAATCGGTTCATTGGATTCATTGGCCAACCAATCATAACCCAACTTTTCAAACATAATGAGTAGAAAAAAAGTTTAAAACAAAAAATATTTTTTTAATAAAATTATGTTTGAAATATTTTTTCGTAAACTGTTTAGATTGGCCACAATTCTAGCTTGTAATTAACGCATTAATTACAAATAGTCCATAGTAGTATATATAGTGTATTTTAATTAATATAATTACAGTTATAATATATTATAATTATATATAATTTACTCGCCAGAATTAAATGGATTTCGCATTTCGTCTGTTTCATAAAAATAGTAAAAAATTGCAATTCATTCTCATACCGTTTTGAGGTGATGTTTATTTACTTTTTGCAGGTCATAAAATTAATGTTTTATATCTATGAAAATATAAAATTAATTTTATTATATTCATCAACGCTTTTTATACGTTTTGTTTATGTGATATTTCTATTAATACGAATAATCTTTCTGTGTATATTTATTACTAGCTGAACCCCGTCGCTTTGTTACTGTAGGAAAAGTAAGATAAGAATGGTCAACAGCTATGAGCACCGTGCATCAAATTATTTTTTATTTCGTTTCTTTGTTTATTAAATGAATAATTATTTGTATTTGCATAAATAATTACTAACGTCAAATGTTTCGAAAATTCAATAATAAAATTTTCATCCCAACAACTGCACTTACATGCCACGTAATTATTCAATACACGTAATATTTTGTTTGACATTTGCTATACAAGTTACATGCAAATAATTAATTGAACAAATAATTATATTTTCTTGAATGCGAATGTTTTATTACAAACTTTAGCTACTCGTGGCGCTCTCAATGGATTAATTTTCCCTTCCATGTACTAGGTACGGTATGGTCAAGATGGACAATGAAATAATATTTTTCTACACATTTGTACCAAGAAATCCAAATATGCAAATTTGTAAAAAAAAAAAAAATCAAATTATATTTACCTTCGATACGCAGCCATGTGAAACGCGTAATTTTCTTGAAATGTCACAGGGCCTTGTACCATTTTGTGCATATTCAACAATTCGCTGTCGTACTGGAAGTGGTAATGGTCGCCCGTTAACAAATACACCGCCTAATTGATTAACTTCTCCATACTGTTGGACATGCCCGTCTAGAATATCTGAAATCAAAAATACATAATTAGTTGGCGTTACGCTAAGTAAAGGCAGTTCTATGATCTTGGAGACTTAAAAAACTAAATAAAACCAAGTTGCTTATAATCTCTTTCTTTGCAAATTAATTATATATTGATCAGGGATGTGTTGGATCGTTAAAAATGGAGATCCACGGACAGGAATACGGACAATTAGCGTCGAGATCCGCGGAGACGGATACGAATCTTAACTATTCAACTCTATGGAGCGGTACAACGTTTTGAATTTCGTTAAAATGTGGTTGTTTATTGATGGAAATGTGATAGTGATTTGTGATATCACTTAGCGGTATTATTTGATTTGAATAATAATGAATTTGAAAAATAAATTTCAATTTAGATGATGTAATTACTAATTAGTACCTTATGATAAGGTTGTCCAGTAAAAGAATTTCCACTAGTTCACTACAAAGTAAGGGTTTCAATATTAAATTTTTTGCTAAAAATGAATTTTAATAACTAAAAACTATTTTAATGGGTTTTAACATTATTTTATTGCTACATTTTCTTATAAATTCATATACGTAATAAAACTTAATAATGCAAAAGATTCGTTTAAGATCCACTGAAAAAGAAAAAGGAATGATTCGGATCGTTTTTCCTTCCGGATATCCGTGGATACGGATATCCGGTACATCTCTGATATAGATATAAAGAGATACATATATTCAAAGCCCAAACCATAACCCTTCGTTTTGGATTTGCCGTAGTCGGTATATTTAAATGGTCATCATTGAATCATTAGTACTTCAAACGTCAATTAATGATACAAAAGTATTAATTTTAATGGTTTTTACTATGGCTGGAAACATAGTATACGTGCGAGGACTACATGTTTTAGAAATTATTTGAATTTCAAATTTATTGATTTTGGTTTCAATGGAAATGATGCTAAATGATAATCCGTTTTGTAACTATACTTCAAGTGAGAGTTTGTAAAATATTCATACGAATGTAGAGTTTTTACGTTTTTCCGGGAAATTTTTTAAAACGATAAATTGATATATCATTTTTATTGCCACAACGAGTCTGCCTGCAAATATTGAACTCGATTGATCACGGGAAAATGGTTAAAATTCGATCTAAAGTTTTTTCGACAGACAAACAGACTCTATGAGTTTAAAAAATTAAAGTTGTAGCAATTGAGCATTCGAGAGAGAGGACAATTGGGATATGCACATAGGACTCTTGTCAATGTTTAAATGTTTTCTTGTCAATGTTTAAATGGTTATACTAATTAAGATAGTTTTTTGGGATGTGGATAACCACAAAAATGCTTTCAAAAAAACAACTTAAACGTTTTAAAAACACGTTTTATTTTATAAGTATATAAAAAGGAAACTGTTATGTATTTTTGTATGTAAAAATAAACTTAAGAACTACTGGACCGATTTAGGCCCCAGGTGATATAGGCTACTTTTTATCCCTGCATTCCTTCGGGAACGGAAACTACGCGGATGAAATTTGTTATGAATTTATATTATCAAACTATTTTTTACGTTACTAGGTATCAATGAATTGCTGGGCTACCTTTTTCAGACTTGAGTGAATAAAATTTTCATCACATCCATAAAAAATAAAATAATTTGTATTTTAACAAGTTCATTATAAAATACATATTTTGCACAAATATAATTGATTGCTTGCATACTTGTTCAGTACTATAACATTATAGTACATAGTAAGTACATATAGACAAACAAGACAATGTGATCATATTCATTCATACCAGCAGGATGCAGCTTCAAGATGAGAGCTCCGCCTACATCAGCAGTCATTTAGAACATCAAACAAGGGTTACCGATTGTGTTTTTATATTAAGCACATCTGTGAAGTCACTGCCCACACATAATGTAATATCATACGTTTATAGATACTTCGATATTCATAATATACATTCGTATAGAGACGGCAAAAAAAAATATAGATACATGATTCTTTTGAAAAATTTAGGATTCTGTGTCAAAATTAAAATTTTTTCAAAAAAAAAAAAAACTGCCTTACATAAAATGTACTAAAAAGTAAAAATTAATTTTAAATTAAAAACTTCTATCAGTCTACGCCAACCAATCCATGTTTTAGCTACGGATAAGATTGACACCGACTTCGAAAGGTAATTGGTCATAAGGAAATTGTTTATAAAAATTTATAATTTAAAATTATTTTTTCCTTTTTAGTTCATATTTTTGAAGGGGGTATTTTTTGATGAAAAATTTTTATTTTTTACTTTTGAGTGTTGTATATACAAACACGAAAATATTCTTCTTTAGGTGATATTTAATTACTAAAAACTGTTTCTGCCCCATTTCCCCCTAAATGACAATAGATCCTGGTTACCTTATAATGACACCACTCTCGGGATATCTCCCTTCCAATAAAAAAAGAATCACCAAAATCACACATAAAAAAAAAATATACGGTCGAATTGAGAAACTTCCTTTTTTTGAAGTTGGTTAAAAAGTGTATTATTCTCTGTAAAACTAGGACCCCAGCCCAGCTCTATATGGGTCCTTTTAGTATTTATTGTGCTATATCGCATTTGTCATTCCTTCGAGGAGGTATTTTAAATCAAAACGTTGAATAATACGTAATTTTAGTAATTAACAAGTGAAAATAGCAACTAACAGAGTTAATTGTTTAGATACTCCATATATGGATCATGGAGTCACATTATAGAGTGTCAACTATTTTTAATTACTGATGGAAAAGATGAAATACTCTAAATATGCAGTCCAGATAGTTATAAATACATAGATAATAATAAAATGTATACTATAATTTTGAGCTAAATTATCTAAATTTGAGCTGCAATTGTGGCAAATCTAATTATGAAAAAAACAATATTTTTTTGCCTAGTGAATGTTTCTTTTACTATTTATGGTTTAAAAGGTCGAGTTTAAAGTCATGGATCTAATTCAAGCTTTAATTTAGAAAAAATGTTCCAAACAAAAGTTGTTTATTTAAAAAAACAAATATTTTTTGTCTGTAAATTTTTCTTCTATCTCTTATAGTTCAAAAGCTGGATCCTGGACTATTTGTCACAATGGACCCATTTTTGGTCACTCACGAAGTTTTTCTTTCTAAAATACGTCACCCAAATTTCAACTCACTATAGCTTTTCGTTTTTGAATTATTTTGATGACGGAATGACGGATGGTGGATTTTGAATGATGGATGGATATGCAGAAATGTATAAATTATGGAATTCTGGGCACAATACCAAAATTTTGTTTTTGCTGTCAATATTTTCTAGCGTTAAAAAACTTTAAACTAAAATTAATATTCTCTGGAGTATAAAAAATTACATTTTACGGGAACCAATAAGCATTTCTTATTCATAAATCCTGGTCTCTGATCTTATTATACATTTAAATTTTCAACGTCATAAAATAAAGACATATATTGATTGCATTTTATTATTTTTATTTTATTGTAATAAAAGTAATTTTTATTTTCTACTGCTTTGTGGCATATTTTATTAATATTTCCGAGCTTAACAATGAATAGTAGAGTTATTATAATATAAATTTTGAAAATGCTTATTTAAAGCTCAATTGGTAATTTTATTTATTGCAATATTGCAAATTTTTGAAATTTCTTTTTGAAAAGTTTTCAAAGATTTATTTCATATTCAAATATAATTTATCTATCAAGATAAGAATTAATTTTAGGGGAATACCAATTTAATATTTTAAAGGTTTACACAGGAATTTTTAAAATGTCAAATATTATCCTGATGATGACTTAAGACTTGTGCCACCCTTAAATAATGTAAAGTATTTCCTAGGGGGTTAAATTTACATATTATTAAAGGTTAATTGACGTTTTGACCGATTGTTCTTTTTAAATATATGTGTAAATTCCGGATAATGTAGATTTAAAGGGTGATAAAGAAAACTGTTTGAAATACGGACTTAATATCGCATTTATATATTTACAAAAATTTGATTTTTTTAGAATTGGAATATTGGCGTATCGAATCGGGGAATAAAATATATTTTATTATTTCAATTCATTACTTCCTCATTCAGACAACAATGCGGAAGGGTTTGCAATTTTATAAAAATTTCTTAAAATTTCAATTGGTTTCAGCTAGTAGATACCGATCTTCGTTAAAATTTATCCATAACTTATGATTACCCCGACTTGGAATATTGGAACATTTACTAATATTGAAACAGAGACCTATTATCTTCAATGTTTATAAAACTGGGATTCGGTTTGACTGCGAAATTTCTGGTAGTCACCGAGAGTATTTTTTTTAAATGTTTGTTACATCAGAACTTTTGACTGGGTTAACTAATTTTGATGATTCTTTTTTATTTAAAGTGATTCCCGTGTGATCCTATTTGGTCCAGATTTGATGTTCCTAAGGAGAGCAAGGGGCAAAAACAATATTTAGTAATATCTGTCTTTGCGGATTACTTCGTAGTTTATGAACCGATTTTGATGATTTTTTGTTGGAAAGGAGATACCCCAAGGATTGTACCACGATAACGAAACCGGGATCTGATATCCCTAAGGGAAGAGAATGGACAAAAACAATTTTTAGTGATTAAATTTCATCCAAATGAAAAATTTTTCGTGCCTGTAAAAAACACTCAAAAGAAACAAATACAAAATTTTCAAACCAAAAATAACCGCCTTCAAAAAAATGAACTAAAATGTAAAAATCCTGCGATAAAACCATTTCACCATTGATTGCAAAAAAGCCGCATCTTCTTAGCTTGCTTAGAAAATTTATTAGTTTTTTTTGCTGCAATAACGGATAAGGAAAAAAAACAAATCTCTCATTTCCCCTAATCATTCCACATCGAATGCAATCTACCGCATCATCTATCTTGTCCAGAATCAATTAAATTACCATATAAGTATTGAATCATTGAACTTTTTCTATTAGACAAATACATATTTCGACTACAAAATAATCATCATCAGGATGAATCAGGTAATCGTGGTTATTCCCCGAGAATAAGTTACTGGATGTTAATTTTACTATTTCCTCGGAGAATAATTACGATAAGGAATATCATTTTGGTGATGTTTACTTTGAAATCATAATACGTATTTATATGATATAAACAGTTGGTCTAAGAAATTGGGGAAAAATCGAAATTTATAATGACTTTTAGAACACCATTTATAAATAGAATTCTGCAGTTCTATATTGTAATAAATAACATATGTTAATATTATATATATGAAATATTTACTTTTAAAAACTCTTATAAGAATATTCTGACAAGAATATTTAAACATTAGTTCAGCTATTTTTAGCTATAATTTTTAACCAAACATATCTCTGCTTATAAACTAACATCGTTAAAATGAAAAATAAAAATAAACAAATTTTTTTTCAAAATTATTTCCTGAACAAATCTACTTTCCAGAAAGCAGTCATAAAGCTACTGTTTGTGATTGGTGTGTATTTGATATTGAAGTAAGTTAATTCTAAAACTGAATACCTTAATCAATTTATACACTAAATTAAATTTACATTTTTCTGTATGCATATTAGGCACTAATTAATTCATAACTAATTAATTGATACCTATTTATAATACCTATACATATTATTATTACGTAGAATAAATACATAAAATATACTTAATAGCTTTATGGGCTACGTATTTTATGTATTTAAAAAATGTAAATAATTTAAAAATTTAAATAATAATCAACCATGTATCGAGGATTTGAACAATTATCATTGTTAGTTATTTTCTTCACTTGCCTGTAATAAAAAATTTCAATAAACATATATAGAAATTTCAGCAAATTTAAAATATGATAAAATTTATATTCAGTTTAACTCATGCTTAAAATTGCAATAAACCGCGATTATACAAAAATTTATTAAAAAATATCAATAGGTAACGTAGCTATCGCAATATTTGCCACAAAATGAGAATAAATTTGTTAACTACGTCAAAGTTATTAAGGCGAAATGAAACATTATTGATCGGTTCAGATCAGTAATATAATATTGATTGATTATTTTGAGTATATTATTTGAAATAGATATATTATTTGAATATTAATTATATATATTTATATATATATATAAATTCTATGCGGTCACCCATCCAAATACTAACTGTGTATAATGTTGCTCAACATTATTGATCGGTTGAGATCAGTAATTACGTTACCCCCAAGGGGGGGAGGTATAAAATATAGATTATTTTATACTTAATATGCATTTAAGGGTTGATTATATGCATTTAAGGGTTAAGTATATTATTTGAATATTAAATATATATATATATATATATATATATATATATATATATATATATATATATATATATATATATATATATAAAGACAAATTCTATGCGGTCACCCATCCAAGTACTAACTGTGTATAATGTTGCTTAGCATTGTTGATCGGTTGAGATCAGTAATTACGTTACCCCCAGGGGGGGGGTATATAATATTGATTATTTTGAGTATATTAATTGAAATAGATATCATAAACCATTCACAGAGTATATATATATATATATATATATATATATATATATATATATATATATATATATATATATATATATATATATATATATATATAATTTGATTGATAAACTAGTATTTAGAAATAATAGAAATAAATGAAAACATTTTAATGCACTGTATCCAAAGATATATATCAAGAAAAATTTAGAAAAAGATGAATATTTCTTAACTAGGATTGTCTTTGATATAGAAAAAAATATTAAATAAAAAATAATTACTAACGCAATTTCTTCAATCATTCTTACAATTTTCAATCCAATAACTTCAATTAAATGTCATTTTTTGTAATTATTCAACAATTTTCGTTTGACATTTGCTATACAATTTATATGCAAACAATGAAACAAATAATTATATTTTCTAGAATGTGAATATTTTATTACAGATTTCTATATGTTTATAGAAATATTTCTATATATTTATAGAAATAGGAAATATTATTTTGAAAGAATTTCGTTCGAAAGAATCTCTTTAAAATCCTCCTTGATTGAAATAAAATAATTTGTCCAAACATAATTGAAGTTACATCTATTTTTATATTAAATTACTTGTAATACTTATCAAATTAATTTTTATTCAATTATTCATATCCAGATGACTGATTCTTTGTTTCCAAGACTCTTCAAAGGCTTCTTCTGGATAATAAAATTGTTAATATTTTCATTCTGTTGATTTCTAGTTTTTTTTTTATTGTTTTTGTATCGTAATAATAATAATATAAATATTATATATATAAAAATGGTATAAGCAGTTTCTATTGTGTTGATTTGCAACGGTTATGGTAATAAAAATTAAAAACAGAAAGAGGTAGAGTAATATGATACATTTGTCGATAAATAAGATTTGTCGATAAATAAACGCACCATTTTATCACCACACAATCTACTTAAACCTTTACAATTTATTATTACTTTATATAAGAGGTAAAACAAGTATTACCTATATAACTCAAACATTATTAATACATCTAGACTTTATAAATATATGATGCAAAAAATACTACACTGTGTGAAAATTGTTATAGAAAAAATTTCAAAAATAGCTCTCTAAACTAGTAGTCGAGGAATTAAAGCAATGTAATATGGATATTTTCCGCAGTGAGATGGATTTTAATGCGGTTTCGTAGCGTTGTATTCGTTAGAATCTCTAGTAATTTAGTCATTAGTGCACTAATATAATTATGAAGAAATCTCAAATTGCATTTGTGCATAAGAAAAATGCATTGCAGAAGCGCATTTTGAAGTAAAAGAATTATTAAAAACGTGAAACTTGGTAAATAAAAGAAAATTAGGCTAATTTTGTTACCCGGGGGTTCTCAGGGTCCCTCAATATCACTGATCATCGTGTTCAGTTGAACGTACAAGCCTACGGAGTCTTTAAGAAACATCACATCTATTATGACAATTTATCATAAAATTAACTCAAACCAGTTACCAGAGGGTTTTTGAGGTTGCTGAAAACGAATACGATGTTGGCGAAAGTCTGCGTATCACCCGCCTTCAGCGGGTGTTTTAAACGTCTATCTCTGGTGTGTTATGAAATATCATATAATTGGCCCAGTATAACGGTTATCTTGTAGGCAACATATGTGCGTCATAATACTCCGGAGGAAGACGCTTAAAACACCAGCTTCAAGCACCAGATAATCCACAAGCTTTTACTGACCTCGTATTCGTATTCAGCGACCTCAAAAACCCCGAGTAACCAGTTTGTGCAAATTATATGATAAATTGTCAAAATGCTCCAGAGGATGACATTTAGACACACCCACTGCCCGCATCAAATACTCCGCAGTATTTCGTCGAAAATCTACCGTTTTTGTATTCAAACATTATCAAACGATCTAGGTATAATATTAAAAATTTGCTAGGTACCTTGAATAAGTTAAATAAAACATCTATGACGGTTGTATTAGGAATTTTCCAGGTACAAATAAATATGTTATATTTGGTGATTAAATATATTTGGAACTTTTAGTGTCAACAGGCTTTGAAGATTCACAAATCCCCAATCAAGTTCTAAAAGTATTCAGAAAAGAATATACACTTATTAGAATTATGAGATCGAAGGAAAACATTTAGTGAAATAGAAAATGAAAAGCTACACTTAAAAATTTAAATTCCACAGTATGATGATATCTTTTGTGATAATAAAGTAAGTCTCCAAAAAGTATCCAACCGTGGGAATTAAGTATGATGTATTCTTCTCATCAATATAAAGTATAATGAATATCAATCAAAATTTGTTATTTTATTGAGGTATTCAAATAAAAACACAATTGTTATTGTTTCGTAAATTTAAATGGTGCAAATATATATATATAATATATGCCAGAGTATATTAATGTTAGTTAAAGTTTTTGTAACGCTATTTAATATTTAAGGCACTAAACAAATTTTGTATAGGTGTTCGTAGAATCACCTAATTATTCCTTTTCCGTTTGTTTGTCCGCCCGTCTGCGGACACGTCATCACGATAATACAAAAACAAAAAGAGATAGCGAGCTGAAAATTTGATGATGTATATTAAACACAAAAATTAAGTTTAAGTTTGTTAATTGATCAATATCGGAATGTTGGGTCCAATGGATCCTTGACTCAACCTTTAAATTATAAAAGATAGAAGAAAATTTTAAACACAAAAAATGTTAATTTTTTTGAAATAAATAGTTTTTGTTCAAAACATTTATTTGTAAAATGTTTGGATTAGCCACAGTTTTTGCTCAAATTTAACAATAAACACACACATACAGGTAATTACAATACATATGATTATTATACATGTATTTATAAGTGTATCGACTGGATATTTATTAACATTGACATTTTACTAGAAGATTCGAAAACTCTTGGATTATTCATACCATAAATGAGTCTATTTTGCCATGATAACGCCACACTTATTCATCTTATAGAATTTTGTGAATTATATATTTTATATAGACAATTTGTCAATATATTTATTAAGAAAATTATATTTATTTACATTAATAAAATATTTTTCATGTCATTTCTTCTCTTTTTACTAAAATGTACTTTCAACGCAACTACTGCAATGTTATTTTTATATACTTTTTAAATAATTTTATATTATATTTGAATTACAATTTACATTCATGAATAATATTAATATTTTCTATAATAGGAATATCTCATTTTGCAATTCAATTACCAGTGACGCTTCGATCATTTGAGTTGTCCTTTGCATATACTCTTCACATTGCAGATCAAATTGTTTTCTGTTTAAAAATAAATTATATTTATATCTTTTTTTTAAATTACGTTATTCATAAAAACTTCGATCTGAGGAAAATCCGTTAAATGTCATTGAAAAATCAATAAAAACCTCAAATGCATTAAAAACAATAAACAAAACAATATAATTAAAAAAATGCATCGTATCATATATCACAATATATAACCGCATACATATAACCAATAATATAATCAAATAATTAAATGCATCAACAAATTTAACAAAGTGTTAATTATAATTCACACCACATCCTTACAAATATATAAAATAATCATTAAAAATTTGAATTAATTAAATTGAAAGAAAAAAAATTAATTATTGTATATAAATAAAAATAATATTAAAAAAAACTCAATTGTATATAAAATTTTACATAAAAATCTTTTACACATGGTTAATTTTATTAATGAAATATGTTAAACTATTCAGAAAAGCACTACATATAAAATGTTATATCTAGTAGATGCCTTGACAATAATAAATTTTTTATTTATTTTTTTAATTAAATTTTTTAAATAATTAACATTTTTCTTTCATATAATGAATGGATCGTTTCCGGATTTTTAAATTTATTTTATAATTGAATCCTACTTCAATTAATAGCTGTTTCAAGTTTTTATTTACCTATCCCAGTATGTCTAATCAAAGTCCTATTTTCCGATATTCAATTGAACTGAAAATTTGCATATATAAGTAAGTCAAGTAAACATCTTATTTATGAATTACTATACTACTCCAACAAAATTAAAGGAAAAAAAAAATAAGCATATTTATTATTAATGTTTTTGAACTGTATCTCATTTGAAAATGACCGCGTTTTAAGACAATAAGCTTCTTTTATTGTAACAAAATTATTTGTTCACTTCCGATTATTGCGCAATCTTAAGAAAAGTCACAAAAAAATTATCTGTATGTTTTTTTTATTCAAAAAATTTTTTGAAACTTGTTTTGTTTTCTTTATTATAACGTGGGTGGACAGCTTAGCTACTTAGCTTCAATTTGTTATTTTTTTGTCGAAATATGCGACTATAGATTCCATAAATATATATCAGCTATCAATGGTTTTACAGGAATTAAAAGACTGGTTTCAGAAATTGGATTAAATTTCCTAGAAGGACCTGTAATAAGTTTTTGAAGATTTTTATCCTTGGCATCATTAATTTAAAAAACGTATAAAAAAAAGGAATTTTATTAATTTTTTGGAAAATCATCGATTAAATTACACATGTTAGCGCAACGACTAATATGTTGAGTATAACTTTTACAGCCAAATGTAAAAAAGCTTGTAAACATAAAAAGATTGTAGAAATGTTCGAATATAAAAAATAATTATTGTTTGAAACAAAAAATCGCAACAGTTTTAGGTCAAATTTAGCTAATAGACTGAATATTTATTCTATTTTATGAATGCTAATAAAAAATATTCCAATAGTATTCAATCATACGTTGAGTATCTAAATAATTAAATCTGTTAGTTGTTATATTCATTTGTTTTATTATAAAAATACCATTTTAACATCCAAAATAATAATTATTTTTTTAGTAATTTTGTTAAGTAGCAAATTTGTCTTCAGTGTACTTATAATAAACCAATATATTTGCATATTTATAACAATAACACAATACTCTTATAATATAGCTTATAATGTTATTTTTTCTGTGCTGGTTGAGATGTAAACTAAGGGTATAGTAAGTTATATCGTATGTTATATTATGTGTGTTCAATTCAAAACTATGAATAAATATATAACATGCCACTGTGTACAGTGTGTCCTGGTTCAATTAAGCCAATCCTTTTATTTTCGGGTTGACAAATTTAAATAATTTATATACCGAAAATACACTACTCAAAGCTGCATCAGTTAAAATAATGGAGTTAGAGCTATAGTTTCATGACACTCTCTGGTCCAATTATAATAACTCTAAAATCAGGAAGCTATACGAAAGTTGAATCGATTTCTTTAGTTCACTGATCACGCATTCACTGCGTGTTGACATTAATGATTGTTTTATCGATCCTATTTGTTTTTTGTTAATACAAATTATATTATAAATATATAATATGTAGGAACTGTGCCGTATTGCATGCTATAAATAATAGTAGTAATAATATAAGAGCCTTCAACAACCAATCAAATTGTAGAATACAAATGTTCACGTGAAACAAACAATGGGTTATCGAAAATGATTGAATTATAGGCATTGTTTTATTTTGTAAAATGATTGAAAAATTGGTTTTTCATACCTCAAATACCTCAATACGAATTTACATCAAAATTTTTCTGCAGGTTGAAAGTTTTTCCTGCTTTGAGGATTAAACGAAAAAAATTAAGTCATTTTGTTATCTTGACGATAGAATTTAAATAAATTTCTATACAAATAATTAATTAGAAGTTTATTATTAATTATTGATATACCTCACATTCGTTCAATTTCGTTCTTTTTTTTTCAAATACATCGGTTTCTTTTAGAAAATAACGAAAAATCTAAAATATATTTCTTGTCTCAAAATTAGATAAGATTATGTTTATAGGGATTATTTCGATCAGTGGATTGCAAAAATAACATTCATTTAATGAATCGATACGTGGTTTTAGAGATATCCAGTCCAGATGTCAATATTTCGGACTAATAACTGGAAAATTTGACATCCCATATTAAAATAAGTGATATTTTTAGTTATGCTAAACTTTAATTACCCTAGGAAAGTACTGGTATATAATAAAAGTAATGAGATTTTTTTGAACTTTTGGCGATTTTATAGCTTTTTACAGAATCTTAATAATCACGTAAAACAAGGGTTCGATTGTTTGATTAATATGAAATAGTGCATACGAATGTAAATCGGATAACAATAAAATATGATAATAATAATACTATAAAGTACAAAACGAATGTGTTTGCTTTGTAAAAGTTCTTTTAACTTTCTTACAACCCTACCATATTTTTATCATTTATTGAAATAAATGCCTAGTATAGTTTCATAAATTTTTTAATATAGATTTAATTACGAGAAACCTTCAACTTATAGCTCGAGCTCAATTAATAACCCTAGGTTAATGTAGCTTTTCGAATTATTTGTTTTTAAATATATCAATCGTTGTTTTGAATTGTTTCGAGGTTGGTTATTCTGAAAGAGAGAGAGACACACTGTATATGTACAAAAGAAATTAAAATTCTTATAATCATTATTGCGACACATGTTAAAAAGCGTGAGAAAAGGTTATCCACTCATTTTCAGGAAAAAACAAACAATTTATACATTGAGTATTAATTTTTAATTACAATTAGTGTTAATATAATTAAACGACCATCTAATTTGAATATTATCTTCGTAAGGGTAATCAAATTAATTGTTCATATTCTCTACGTATACTTGAGAATCAAATATTTACTATAGGTATTATACTTACGGGTTATTATTAAGCTAAAATTGTGATTAATCAAAAGCGATTTAAAAATAATTTTCAAAAATATAGTTTGCGAAAAACCTACACAATAAAAAATTCTGTGTATTTTGTCAAAACCTGTCTGTGTTAATAAATTATTATGTAAATTTTGTTGTTGTAAATTATTAGTATGTACGTTTTTGTTAATTGATGAAGTAAATTAAATTGTGTAAAAATTAACTATTTATCAATTTTAGATTAATTAACTCTGTATTGCAACTCAAATTTTAAAAAATCAAACATGAAACTTGACAAAAATTAAAATTTGAGTAGAAATATTTTTAAGTATTCCGAATTTGAGTCATAAAAGCGCATAATCAATTTATTATCTTACAATAAAAATGCGATATTTTTACTTTATATCACGTGGCCTAAAACACTAGGCTGCCATTGTATGATGTCATTTTGGTAAAAATTATTGGTTGTCATATGTCAGTTCAATCTAAACAGTTATGTAAATGTTTTGTTCTCAATGTGTTATACCAGTATTCTGTATATTATATACCGGTATTACGTCATCAAAAGGACACACTGCGATTTTAAAGGAATAAAAATGTTAATGTAATTTTATGACAAGAAATCGTGTTTATTTTACAAAAATATTTGTGACTTTTAATTACGAAATCAATATTTTGAAGCACTTTTTTAAACATGGTTAACTTCTCCATTGAGTTAGCACGGATTTTGTGTTACAAATTCAACATTTTTTTTGGGTACATAATCAATATTAATTTGAGGAACGTTTCTAACATCTAAATTCTGTCGATTTCACATAAAATAGTGTAAATATTTATTTCAAACCATTTAAGTGAAATGAAAATTAAACTTAAATTAAATTGCAATTAGTATTCAATTATTCATTATTCTAAAAACAATTGCATAAAACAAAAACTAAAAAGTTATTTTTCCATTTACTTTACAAGATAGTTTTTTACTACATGCCCCTAAAAATTTTACATTATTATTTCGCTGTAAAAATTTAAACTATAAAAGGATATAACCAAATCAAATAAAAATCAAATTTCATATTCCAATTAATAGCCATCGCAAAGCTAATGTTTAGTGTGTGCAAAGTGACGCTATACTAAATTAACCGCGGTATTATATAAAGATATTTTAAGTATACATGTTTAGTCTAACTGTTTTTATTTCAAATGATGTCCCATAAACCGATACACAAAAATATTGACTTGATTTTAAAAGAAAAAGTGTATTTATAATACCATTCACAAAAGTTGTTGCATTTTATTTCTAATACTTTGGTTCTCACAATTTCTTATTGGTGATTCATGCTAAGATTTAAGCGCCATAGTAGCAACGACAGGGGCGTAGGAACCGTATGGGCAGGGTGGGCAGCTGCCCACCCAGGAATTTCCCTGGGTGGGCCATGCCCCTTTGTTAAAGAGATTAAAAATTTTATTGCTCTATTACAATTTCGTGTAGGATAATTTTAAGGGCAAAACAATAGTTTTTCACGAAAAATTGACCTTTCTAGTCTAAGAGAGGATTAGATGACTTATCGATAATTTCGAACCTGCCCACCCAGCAAAAATTTCGTTCCTACGCCCCTGAGCAACGATAATAACTAATATATTCATAACAGTCAACTGGCTATTTTCAATATAAAAATTCCTATAAACAATTGGCTCTGTTTGACTTAACTCTTTCGTTGGATTGTTTGGAATGTTCTAATGAAGGATAATAACAAATCTTTGAATATTTATGATTTGATTTCATTTGATAACTCCCAATATTTTACATATCTGCCACTGTTTTGTCTGCTATACAATACTTTACAAATATTTTAATAAACTTCCATAAGAATCGATACCCAATCAATAATCTAATAAAAATAAGTCTTTGTTTTTCTGTTGAAAGAATGTAAACCATTTAAAAAAACTTAACTTTTGTTTTTATTTAATAACCAGGTGCTAAAGAACAATACGAGTGTGTTTTATATCGGTATTAATTTCGTTGGTGAATGTTTGATAACTTATTTAAAAATTTAAAAGTATATACATGCGATTATACAATGTTATCATGCATGAATTTAATAAAATAATAAGTGGGAATTTATTTTAAGACAAAAAACTGAGTTTTAGATAAAAAAATTTTTACAGAATGAACGTTTAGAGTATCCTATAAATATTTTCTATGTATCGTTTTAAAAGTATATTCGATTAGAAAAAAATTTGAAATGACGTTGTTTTGTTAAAAATCTGACAATCGTCCACAAAAATGGAACAATTCGTTTGTGTTCATAATAAAAATAATGGTTGATACACAATCAAGAGATCTGTTTGTGTTTTAGTCGTCACACTTTACATACAAACATACAAAATAAGTAAGATTGAGAATATAAGATCCGTAGCTCCAGTAGATTAGTAACTCCAAAACAGCTTTGATGAAGTCGATAGCACTTCCGATTTGAAATTTCCAGGCAGTTTTCAATTTTATCTACCTTTCAATTAACGAGGTTAAGACTTTTTAAAAAAAGTTCATATGCATAAATTTTTCATAGTAAAAAAAAATGGTTTGTTTAATGTGTATAAAAAAGACAAGCAAATTACAATGCGTACAATACAAAGCGACATAGTTTTAAGCGGCCACCATTCGTTGGTCTAGTGTTAGCGACTTGGGTAGTAGAAAAGCAAAATATTATCTTTTACTATCTACGTACCAATCATGCTAAAAATAGTGACATAAATATATCTCTATTCTAACGGTTAAACGGTTTTTCAGACTTTAATATCGATGTTAAAATTATATCAATGTTTTGAAAACATCGATATGGGTTTGATGTTTTGACAACATCAATGTATTGTTTATATTCCTAAACATATATAATTCAATGCAAAAAAAGACTTATTATTACGATGCATTTGTTTAAAGTTTAGTTTTCCATGCGAGGCGGTTGGTTAACGGCTAGTTTATTAATATATCAAAGTAAAAATAATAATCAAAATCATTCTTAATAGGCCAAGGACATCCAATTTATTGTATAGTTCCCATAAAAACTAAAAACATTTAAATATTCCAATAATATTATTTATTTATTGTCTAATTTCTAAAGTTTTATTATTTTCAATTATTATTTCGTATTTTGTTTATAGTAAATATTATTATAAATCTTTGTAAACTGACGAATTGTTTGATATACAATTAATTACACCAATAAACTTTTATTTACAAATTTATTAATTTGAATATTGAGTGTATTTAAAATTTGCATGAAAATATTTTTATTTAACTTTCGACAGAAAACAGTGAGTTGAAATAGCCACAATACAATTCAAAAATTTCAATAAGAACTGCGTTAGTTGATCCATGCATGAGGACAGATAACATATTCAGTTGGAAATTTTGAAATTGAAATTTGTTGGACTCGTTTCCAGGCAGTTGTGTGGACTGTCGTTTCCAAGCAGACCATCTTGTTCGAAGAAGAAAGTAAGTTCATAAAAAGTAAGTATGCAATTTAGAGTACTCGGTGGCTTTTCAAATGTGTGAAACAACTTTCTCGTTTCTTCCCATTTTTGAATTTTTTTGCATATAGTCTTGATATATTAGAAAAATAATTGGGGCATAGAGAAAAGATTTGCTATATTTTTTATTTTCTCACCCACCATACAGAACACAAATATGAAGTTGGTGGGCAAAAATTGTGTTAAAATAAAATAAGACTTTTTTTTAAAAATGCTCTAGCGGCAAAAGATTAGTCTTCAAAAAAAAAAAAAAATTTTACCAAGTTAAACTAATAAAAGCGGAGGATGTCGAATGAACGAATACCAAAGAAGATATTAGAATGTAAACCAGAAGGCAAAAGGAGTAGGGGAAGAGTGACGTTGGCGTTCAAGGATATGGTAAGCGATATTACAAAAAAAGGAAGAGAAAACATATACAGAGGCAAAGAAACATACCATGGACAGAAAGAAATATAGTTTAAGAGAGGATCCGACATTGCTTAGCAGTATGAGAAAAAAGGAGAAGATTGCTACCATGATGATATGCTGACCACGGACACATTGGACACACAACTAAATTATGTATATGAGTTAACAATTGCAATTTCATTTTTAAATTTTTATAAAATATTATTGTTTAATATTATAGAGTTTTATAAATATTATTACGTTTTTTCGTGTTTACAAAAATTTATAACTGAACCAGATAATAAATTATCAATGGAGGATGTTTCTATCAATTATAAAATTATAATAAAAATTTTAATATTTATTAGATTTTGTATCTGTCTCTCCTTAATATTTTTAATGTTTGTGAAAATATCACATTGTCGATATAATGTAAATTTTAGTGCTTAGCTACTTTGACTGAAAGGCAATGGGTTCGAATCCCGACAACGGCTGTTTGTTAATTATAATGAACCTCTTTCTATATCATGAATTTAATTGTGTCGGATGAATATAAATAAGTAATGATTACCAAGTGGAAATAACAACTAACAGAGTTAACAAGCAAAACCAAGATCAAAACCAAGACCGAGTATACAAGACCAATACTAAATGCAAGACTAGGCTAAAAATAACAGTGCCAGATAATTACATGAGTCAAAATGTAGCAACTTGAAAATGTTATTTTTGAGGAACAAATGATTTTTGCGTTTAATATTTTTAGATTTTAATATTAAATTAGTATGCAGTGTAAACAAGTATTATATAGCCACCTTCGAGTTATACAGAAACAAACTGCTATAAACGTAGCGGTCAGTCCAAAATCGTAACAAACAAACGGGCGGAGCGAGAGAAAAGCACGCTTATAATATGCAACAAGACATAAGAGTTAGTAGTACTTTGAATAAAACGCCTTATTTGTCTTTTAAATCTGGAAGTTTCATTAATATGGTTTGCACGTATTACTAATTTACGACTCTGTAAAGTTGCAGCCATGCATAGAAAAAAAAACAAAGTATCAAATCAAATATACAAGAAAAAACAAGACCAAGAAAGGCTTCGAAATTCGTTGAGCAGGATAGTCTAAGACTGAGTATGCAGGACCAAAGTTCAAACCCAAGACTGTCCCGGTTTTGGTCTTGTACTTGCTTCTTTCATCACTACTTTATATTAAAACTAATCATATACTCTATAAATATTTCGAGTATAAAAAAACATTTTATCGGAGGGTGCAATTCCTAATATTTCTATGTTTATGCATTTTTTGACTTTTTGAATACTTTTGCTGACTGTAGTATACAGGGTAGAAATTTAGTTTCTTAAAAGCCCAATCATTGATTATTTGTAAATAATTATTTTTTTAAAAATAATTTGTACAAATTAAAAACACAAAAATTTATAAAAAAGAACTCAAATAAACATCACACACACAAAAAAAAAATACAAAGTTTAGATGATACAAACAAACTAAAATATGATGAAATAAATTAAATAAAGTGTTGACAATATACTTTGTAAAAAGTGTGTGTATCACTTATATAAATGTAACGTTGTAGAGTTTAGTTCTTCATATCTTCGTGTTCTTCTTTATAGAAATGATAAATGTATTCTATTTATTTGACATGACATTCAAACGAAATAAGTACCTAATAATATAATATTGCATGTACAACATGAGAATTAAACCAAATTACACATGTAAACATAACAGACATTGAAACAAATAAACAAACTTTAAAAGTCAAACTTTAATATACAGGATATTCAAAGTAAAATAGTTTGCTATAAATTTTAAATTGTATGTATATTTTATTTTAAAATAATAATAATAAGTTCAATTATATTTTATAAAGAGATATGATATTATAATGCTTTGTTTTTGTACAATATGCTTCAGGTGTTTTATACAATCCATACATAAACAAATGAATGGAAGATAGCAAACAGAGTTAATTGTTTTGAATGCTAGACTTCGCTGCCGTAGAAGTACAAAAACGCAACGTGTATATCACATTTTTGTGTGATTTTAATGATTATTATTAAAAGGTCTGTTTTGAAAATTTGTATGTTATTTTGTTATTTTCAATCTTCTAAACAACTGTTGTATTTTCCAAACAAACCTGATATTAATAATCATTCAAATCACACAAAAATGTGATGAGTTGTGCTTTCAACAATCTCCAACTAATCCAATTTGAGTGGTTAATTTTTTCAAATGATAGGTCTTGAGTCACTGAGCTTTCTTAGACCCAAACGAACTTTGTATGTTTATTAGAACAGGACATATTAAACTTTAAGTGGCGAAAATCTCATAAAGAGTTGAAAGTCAAGTTGAATATTCGCGCCTTGCTCTTCTCCATCTTATTAATGTTAAGTGCTAAATAGCTCAAATGAAAGGTCTTGAATCAATGAGTGTCTAATTACTCTATCTTCATTAGAACAGGAGATATTAGGACAGAAAAATATCAGAACATCGAGTTTGATAGTTGAAAACTTGAGAAAGGCAAAAGATAGATGTAATCCAATGCTTGACACTTCAACTGGACGCATACACCTTTCAATTTAAAAATTATACAAATTGACTGGATAGAACGACCGAATGGACTCGGGATAGTTTTCATTATTTTTTTAATATACAGATAACATTGGAAAAATACCCTAAAAATATAAACACATATTCACTATAAAAAAACATATGAACAAACAAAAACTACATGTATTATTTTATTTATATTATTATTAGTAGGAATTATTATAGACATAACTAACTGAATTTGAGGTGGAATTGTAACGAATATAACTAAGTTATGGCAAAATGTTTCAAATAAAAGTTTTTCAAAAAAAAAAAAAGTTTTATTTGAACTATTATAGTTTTAAGTAGGGAACTGGATCCAATGGTCCCAATTAATCGATTTTTTTAATTCAAGAAGCTTAACCTCACTGTTAAGGTCACCATCACCATATGAGAATAATGAAAAGCAATAGCACAATAGCAAAATATATAATAACTGTTGTAAATATCATTATTGTTTGTTTCTGAAACACCAGGTATTAACATTGACAATATTTTATAATGGTTGACTTTTTGACTGTTATATGCATATTCGTGTCTTATAGTTTGTAATTTAACGCATTCGTTATTTACAACCGATTTTTATGTGAGTGTTCGGAATTTATTTCAGTTTAGAATATTGTCTAAAAGATCGAAATGGGATTTGCAAAATATGTAATGTTAGGTTGGTAAATATTTTTCACTTTGCTAAGTCAATTTTAGTTATTCGTTGGCGAAGTAAACTTAAAATCTTTTATTGGCGTAGAGCGTCGATGCCACATCCGAGAATGATAACGAATATGCTCTGATCTTTGTGAGTTTATTGCCGATTACATTCATTATGACATTCCATCAACAATCCTTCGGGGTGTTTTTCTTTATTCGATCGGTTTGCAAAGCCTATTCTGGCGTAAGTTATACATTATAGAATATAGAAGTTTGTCTAAATTTCGAGTCAAAAATTAATTCATCAAATAATCTTCGTTTTCTTTTTCTTATACACCGACAGTCCAATTGAAAAACCATTCTGATGTCTGACCGGAAACCATTTTTTGACCGATCTCGAAGATTAGAATTCTCTAATTCCGAATTTTGGAAAAGCACAAATGAAGCAACATCGAAAAATCCTACACAAGCTAACAAACTATAAGCCAAGAAAATTATACGAAATAATTAAATAAAAATAATTTTTAATGTACTATGTTTTTATAACGGACTAAAAAGTATAAAATAATTTCTCTAATTTCAAACGAAAAACATGGGGCCCATGCAGCAGCATTAGTTAATATATTAATGTATCAATTATCTGCTGCATGTTTTTTTTTTGAAATTACAGAAATTATTTTCTACTTTTTAATCCGTTATAAAACATTGGTACATTAAAAATTATTTTTATTTTACTATTATTTTCTGCTTTTTTGGGTAGAAAAAGGCGGGGGGTGTCATATTGCTGTCGCTTGGATAAGAACGAAGTAATCGGCTCCACCAATGACATAAGAACAAGGTAATTGTCACCTTGTGCTAGAAGGTATCATTGCCTTCAGGTGATGAAGTGTTCCAAACGAGAGTCCAAAGAACCAAAAAGTCTAAGTACAAGGGACTTCTTTTTCATTTTTTTTATTTCTACTGTTTTGTTCTCTTTTTTATTTACATCTTTGCCGTTTTCATCATCTTTATCTCCTTCTTTTCTATTCACATTTTCATGCATTGCCATACACTCTGAGCTATGGTCCAAATTACAAGTACCCAGCTCTTTACGAAGCTAGTTTAAAATCAATCATATAATTTGGTAGGCATACAAAACGAAAACAAATTAATAAAAGCATGAAAAAAAAAGCAATTTATAACAAATCGATGATTACAGAGCCGAAAATAATGCAAAATTAAGCATAAAAAACCATTTTACAAAAATGAGAAATATTAAAAAATCGAACAAAAATTGATAATTCTAAATAATAATAATTTAGTGTTTTTTTATTTTTTATTTTTATTTTTCTTTTTATTAACAATTTTGAATTAAGTGCTCTTTATTGAGGTAAAAATAGAAACCGGGACGCAGAGAATTAAACAATTTTTCAGAAACTCGATGTTTTATTAAGCAATCTGATTTTAATTCAAATTTAATTTAATTTTTAATTCTCAATCACAAAAATTTGTATTATTTTTTAATAGATCGACTAACTTGAAATAAACTATGAAAAAAAACCAAAGCTAGTATGTAAACAAACTTAAAGATCAATTATGTATTGAACTAAATGAAATCACAATTCTGTTGTCATATGTGTCACATAACATGTTGTTGTTCCTCTTGTAAATCAGTAGAGAGTAGTAGTATAGGGTTTGTTTTCAAAAGAAAGCGTTCATCTTAATTAGCAGTCTCTAAATCTGGCAACGGGCGGCATTCATGAATAAAGAGAGTTTCAAGTTAAAACGGACATTAAATGAATATGATTTTTGTCTAAAATGTTTTAGTTAAGTTTACACGCGTAACTGTAAGATTATATAAAGATTTTTTTAATCTATGTTTTTAATTGGTCCGTAGGTATTCATACAAATATTAATTTAAAAACAAATGAATAACAACTAACAGAATTAATTGTTTTGATATTCGAAATATGATTGTATAATATCAATGTTTGAACTATTTTTAATCATTCGGATTCATAAAAAAATTTATTACAATAATATGTATTGTATTTTTATATGTGCTTTTTAGCGAAATTTGTGCTAAAATTGTGGCGAACATGAGCATTTAACGAAGAAATGTTTCAAACAAAAGATAATTGAATTAAAAAATTATTTTGTTCTTTAAATAATCTTATGACCCATGGAACCCAATGGACCGATTTTGCTCATTCACCTCAGTCTTTATGTCCAAAATACGTCATCATAGTTTTAACACGGTATCTTTTTCCGTTTTTTTTTGCTATCATGATGACGGATGACTGGCAGGCAGGCGGGTGGAAATACGGACTAATTAGGTGATTCTATGAACACTTTTATTTGTGTGGTCAATATTTTCTAGCGTTACAAACTTGAAACTGTAACTAATATACTCTGACATATACTCTATAATTTAGCCGAGTATAATAAGCGAGGGTAATAACTAAGAGTGTTAATTGTTTAAACATCCAGCAAATGAATGAGAATCGGTTTTTAATTGTTTGGCAATCAAAATTTAAACAAATAATAAAATTTATTGAATGAATAGAGTGGCTTTTATGTTACACAAAAGTTTATCCATATAATACGTTTTTGGACAATTTATAATTATTAACATTTATAAAATACGTAAAATAAATAGTTCATACAATTATGCGTTGAAATTGTTTATGAAAAAATGTTTTAAACAAAATTTGAATGTGTTGAAGAAACGAATACTTTTCGTATTTAAACATGGTTGTGGTCATGAGTCTATGGGACAATAAAAGAGCATGCTCATCCCAAGACTAAATTTAATATATCCTCATATGTTCAAAAAAAGGTTTAATAAATAAAAATAAGTAAACTAATTCCCTTTAGTACAAGCTTTTATTACATATTTTATCATTGTCTTTCACTTCACCTATTTGTACCAGAACTTAAAGTGGTCATGTTTCAAATGTTCAATAAATTGATTATGTATGGCATTTAATTAGATCCGTTCTTAAGAGCTGAGTACTCCATGCGTTGGCTATTAACTTCACTTACAAAAAAAATAGAATGTATTTAAAAATAAGAGTATGAATTTAGGAATCACCCAGAAAATCAATTATTTATTCTTATGAAACTTCAGCCATAATTTTTGTTGTCTACATTATGATATTGTCATTAATTATTCATATGTTTTGAGATTTTTAGCTCTTAATTTATGAGACCAGTAGATAGAGTAACGATTGAAGCAAGTCTAATAAAAGTCTGTAAATGTAGGTGTATTCTCAAAATTCCTTAAGTAACCCAGATACGAAATTAAGACAGAAGTTCCCTTTCCAATCCTTCATAAATATGTATAAAAGAAATGAAATGACTTTCATTTCAAATAGTTTATTATAAAGTTTGAAATGAAGTTAGAACTGAACCTTTTATGTAGTTGTAATATCTGACTTATTCGATTTATTTTAATTTCTTTGAAAAATATAAATATTGGCTTCGCGCAAGAATTAAGATTAATGTTTGTTTGTACTAATTTGTAGAGAAAAAAAAAACTGATTGTGTATAAAATATAAATTTTTTGTTTATATAATAAACATTTCAAATTTGATATATTTTTTATTCAAGTTTCAAATTGCATCAAAATTCAGCAAATTTCATCAAATTCTTTCCACGTTCCTATGATTATAAATTATAAATGTCCTGAGAAAAATATAGAAATGCTTAAGCAAATAGTTAAACTTAATAAATTATAACCAATTTTCACTTAAATCTGGTCAGTATAAATTGTGTTCATTAAATTTTTCTGTAAGCATACATAATCCAATTCATAAGCCGGAGAATGAAGAAAAGTGGTAGAACAGCTCCGATTAAAAAAATTATTGTTTGTACGTGCACCTTACACCTTCAGGAACATTCATCACCACAAATATGTGCGTCACTATGAAAATTGTGAATGTAGGGAAGTTAAAAAATTTTAAATTTCACCACAAAAGTCATATCTAGAGGGTTTTTGGGGTCGTTGATCATGTATTCAAAATCAAAACGCAACTGAGAATTGAAAGGTTGTTTCAACAGTGACAGAGATAAAGAAATTTTGATTTTACTTCTAGGTTTGATTTTAGTGATCGTAATTTAGTTATCGAAATTTTGAATTTATAGAAATTTTCTTAGCCTGGGCACTTCTAGGGGTAATTTTAATAGGGTTGAAATCATTTTCAGTTGCGTTTTGCTTCGTGATTATGATTCAATCTTTTGATTTATTGAAATTCAGAGCGAGAAATTTTACTCGTTAACCATATTTTATTCCATTTGAGGGAGGCAAAATATATTTATTAGGCTAAACCGAAAAGAAATTTTTTTGAAAATTGATGCGGTCGGCTGAATAAAATTGGAAATTAAAAAATGTAAATTTTTCAAAATATGTAGTGCACTTATTATGTACAATTTCGATGATTTCCTGAAATTCACATAAAATATGGAAAAAAATTAATGAATAACTGGATAGTATACTGAAAATGATTGTCCAAAAGGCTTATTAAAAAATTAATAAGCCTTTTGTATGATATTATGTATGATTCCGAGGATAAATCCATTATTATCTGTATTAAAAAATGTATTAAAGAATTTTGAGGAAATGGTGGAAGCAATGGGAAATCTGGAAGTATATAATATATTTTACTTAATAAATTCATGCCCATCGCTTCCACCAAAACTAATGAAATAAAATAATAAATATGTGAAGGTAAATGATTGAATAAAGTGAAAAATATATGATATGGCGTTCATAGCATTGAATTATTTTTAACATGATTACAATAAACTCTAACAGTAATTATTATTACCATTTTTATTTAAATGAAAATTAAACATAAACAAGTGAAGATAACAACAAACATAGCTAATTGAATTTCATCTCACTTGTTATGTTAAGAATACGTCACTAAAATTTCAGCGTGATGATGAACTGTCGGAAATGGACTAATTGGGTGTTTCTATGAACACCTTAATACCAAAATTTTGTTTGTGCGACACTTTTCAATAAAATTTACCAAAAATTGTATTGGAAGGCTGTTAAATTTGTTCTTAATTTCCAAACTTCTCAAAATACAATCAGTTATTTTTATTGATAAAAATTTATTTGTTACAGTTAAAAATTTACAAAATGAAAATATAATATTACAATTTATTATGAAATATGGTTTTAAAAACCATTATATGTTTACATATAACTATTACTTTTATTTATTTTTAGGGAAATTTCCCGCGTGGCTTAAATAACATCACACAATTTTATACGTTTATAATATAAAATTGATTTCCGTAAACCTTGACTTAAAAACTATTTTACACTAGTATGGCTGATTAATAATTAGTCTCTGTTAAACTCTGCTAGCAAAGTATTCAAAATTTAAGTATACAGAAAATTAGGTACTGAAAAATTAAATTAGGTGCTCAAATTTTTAGTTAAGAAAATTGAGTCATTATGATGCACTGCTGCCGTGATATCACGCTGGTATAGCAATGTGAAAAAATAACTTTTATAAAACAATTTAGGTACCAGAATTAGGTACTTTTCAGGTGCTATTAAGAATTAACATGAATAACTGCTAAAAAAAAAGTTCAATATTATTGCTTGAAATTTAATTTTTTTTTTTGGTAATTTTGATAAAACTGATTTATTTGTAAGTACACCATAAAAGCACTTAATTCTGGTACCTGTAGTATATTATAAAAGTTATTTTTTCACATTACTCCTAATTGTTAGGCACCTAATTTAATTTTGAAGCACCTAACTTTAAGAATATTTAAGTTGAGTTTAATTACTTTCCTCTGATAGCTTGACGGAGATTAATAATTATTCTGTTTTATATTATAATAGTCAGTATAACATTTTAAAGTCTATATTTTGAAAAACTGTGAACTCTCCTCTAAAAGCACATACAGCTTTATACGTTTGATTGTGGTAAATGATACAAAATAGTTTTGGGTTATTTTTAATTTATTTAGAAACATTTTGACGAGGAAAACACTTTGACAATCCCTTCGTTTTTATGTGTAGATTGTTCATGCTAAATTTCATAATATTTGTATAATTATTATACTCGACATACATAATATGTCAGAATATATGACTTTTAGTCTAAAGTTTGAAACGCTAATAAATGTTCATCGTGTAAACAAAATTCTGTCCGTCTGCCTGCCATCAAGATAACTCAAAATCGATAAAAGATAACTAGTTGCAATTTTGATGCTGTATTCTAGACATAAAACGTAAGATCAAGTTCGAGAATGAACAAAATCGGTCCTTTGTATCCAATGCGTTTATGATCCAACTTTTTAACCATAAGAAATAGACAAAAAATTTAAACATTAAATCAAGGCCCACTTTTGATCAAGAAAAAAGCATGTTTTTTTCAACATTATTACAAATTCTTTTAAAATGAATAAATTTTATGTTGTAAAATATTAAAAAGGAAATTTTGCTCTTAATTTTTCTTAACAAATATTGTAATTATTAAAGTGTGAAGTAAATATTACGCTTTTCATATACGTATTACACACCATGGAAAATTAATTTAATAAATTGTTAGTGAATATCAGATTGCGGCTAATTAAAAAAATTTGATTACGTAGGAGCTCTGCATAAATTAAATCATTTCGTTGTTAAGAATTATTCAAAATAAAACTAGGGGACCTGCGTGCTACTGCGGTAATATTGTTGGTAATAATTTTATAACTTAGATTTGAGTCTTAGAATGTAAAGAACTCTGACATTTTCCAAACAAACCTGATACTATATAAATCATTGAAATCTTACAGAAAAAAGTGACGAGTGTGTGTTGTGCTCTACTTAATCTCCAACTAATCTAATTTGAGTGTTTAATAGGTTAAAGGATTGGAATTGAGTCATTGAGTGGGCTTTGTTCAAATTATAAAATATGTATTTCTTATAGGAAGTTTATGTCTCCAAATGTTGTGGAAGTTTTCTATCCAAATATCTCCAGCTCTATAAGTAAGAATATTCAGTAACTTAAGACCCCTTATATTTGTGCTATTTAACGCTCAACTTGGAGGAAATGGATGAGAGCAAGCGCGAACATTCAACTTAGATAATAATAGTCTATATTTCTTATCTGCAAACAAACTATTCAACTATTCCAATTGTTATATAAACATCCGCCATGGTAAAATAACATATGACCACTGTTATCCTCCGTAAGGTGTCCTTATTAAACGAAAAATATCGAATAATCTGACTATACTTGTCAAAGTTAAAACAAGCAATTTTTCCAAAGTTTAAACTTATTTTTTATTTTAATAAAAACATTCGATTTTCTTTCAGTGATGTATCAAAAATCAATTGATTATATGAATTAATAAATAAAATAAATTGAATTGAATTGAAGTACAAAAATGAAACACATAACGAAACGGAATCTACGGTAGTAAGAATACCTCTTACTTGAGTGAATTCTGTGTGAATATGTTGTAAAATAGGCCTGTCATATGGCTCACGAAATGAAATATTACATATTTTATAAATATGTAATATTTAAATCGTTATAAATGCCATAACATTTGCTTATAACTAACAAATTATTCTGCTGCCAAATCACATTTATTAATGTAATTTGTTTTCTAATATTTTTTTTTCTTTCTAAAATTTATATATTTTATCATGTTGTCTCGTCTGTCTCTAATTATTATTATTTTTTTACAAAAAAAAAAAAAGAGTATATTTGTTATATTTATTTTTAAAATTTATTTTAACAATATATCTATACTAACTATGCTTATTTTAATTATAACATCTTTTTTTTTTCTATTTACTCTACGATGTCTTGTGACCTATTCAATATACAGGAAGTGTTTTGTTATTCTTTAAAATTTACACTTGATTTCTATAAATAATAACTGTGAAATTGATTCAGCGTTTCTGCGAATTTAAAGTGTAGGAGCTCTTTTAGGATTTCCACAAGATTTTTCAAAATTATAACTTATAAATAGGTTTGTGGGCAGAATTTGTCATGTAAAATCATTTCTCAAATTCATTCTCAAATAAATTTTGGCATGTTTATTTATCTAAATTATAAATTAAACATCGGAAATTTGCAAAAATTTCACGGAATTTCACGTCTTTTTGTTTTCGATGGAAAATGTTCGGCTAATTGACAAGCTCACCTGAAGAGGATTCTACCCCTCCACCGTGCATGAGACCCGATATAGTAGAAATTACAAAAACTATTGCGTATATTCTGCTCATTTAAGATGAAGAATTTCTAGCTTGTATTTCTCGAAGTATTTTGGAGTAAAGCTGATATTTTTTACTCGATTACCCCAGAGGGTAATGTAGACCTTGCGAATATTAGTATCTTATATGTTTATTTATTTCATTAATTAGTGACTATCCAGCAAACATCCAAGTCAGAAAGAAAAATCTTCTTTATTATGTATTACCAAAGTATTTCATAAAACATTATTTAAAGTAAAAAAAAAGAGTACACAAAATTTACAAAATAACGCTAAGAAAATTTGTTTTCAAATTACCTTGTGTTGATTCCTTTCTGAGATATTCAACCATTGCAGTTGCAAAAATTATGTTATTCGTTAACTCGAAACGTAATTTCTTCGCAAAAATTTATTTGATATCAGTGTGACTCAAATACCTGGAAAAGAATTAAAAAGCAATTCTTGATGACGAGGGAATTAAGAAAAATTTTCTATTCTATTAATTTTTACATCGCTTAGATATGAAAATTGACGGCCAGTAACATACAATTTTTATACTCTAATAAGTGTATATACAATACCTTACGTATATACAATTGTAACGCTACCTAATATTGAACACACTTACAAAATTTTGGTATAGGTGTTCATAGAATCCCCTAGTCAGTCCATTTCCGGATCCCATACAAAAAATGAGGATCGGCCCATTAATGGGCCAAGACAGGCAGCCGATTTAAAAGTATCGGCCAATGATCCGAATATATCATCGGCCCAAGACTGGGCGAGTATCGGACTGTAACGCCATGCCGATATCGGATCCTATGATCGGCCAAGCATAGGATCCCATGATTGGCCGAGCATAGGATCCAAGCATTTGCCAAACGTACCGATATCGGATCCTATGATCGGCCAAGCATAGGATCCAAGCCTCTGCCAAACATACTATTATAAATAATTATTTTTAATTTACAAATAAAAAAAATTTTTATGTAGAAACATTAATCTTTATTCGATAAATATATTAATTTATTATACTAAATTATTTTTTATTTTAAGAGTTTTAAATGAATATTGCACTGCAATTATAAATATAAATAATACAACATTAAGTGAGTTATTAAAAAAGAAAATAAGTAATTTTAGTATAAAAATTAATTATCATTGTTGTCCTCGGTATTATTATTATTATTATTATTATTATTATTATTATTATTATTATTGTTGTGTTGTTGTTGTTGTTGTTGTTGTTGGTTGTTAATAGCTCGTTGACGGCGGCCTCCATCCCTGTCTCCTGCATTAGCAAGATCTTTACGCTTAACGATTTGGATTGATCCAAGTCCCCAAAGTTTTCTTCAACAACCTCTGAAATTAGAAATATTTATAGATAAAACATAACTTTATTCAGGTGTAGATTTTAAACATATATATCCTACCTTTTAAACAAGTGTAAGTGCAAGTAGCACTAAAATTGTGTTTCCCCATACCACGAACTTTCTTCCCAGTGCCAGAATAATTCAATTGTACGGTAGGTGTAATGACCTCAGATAAAGTTTTTCGTATTATAGTTACAACATCTGATTCCCCGTACATAATAACTCTGAATAAATTCTTTAGTTTCTTTTTTTCGTCGCCAGTTTTCAGGTCGTTATCAAAAATCAAAAATTGCGCCTCATCGTTGATGTGGAATATATTTTTATAAGGCTCCATAGCAATTGTTTTAGAAATGTTTGGAACATTTTCCCCAGTTTTCATTAAAACTTGAGTTTTAATTCGTTTACCTTCATTTTTTATGACATACTCCGTTCTTATTTTAAATGCATCCAAATGTTCATGTAATTCGTCAAATTTCCCATCAATATATAAGTCTTTATACGATCTAAAACAACAGTAAATAGTAAAATGTACAAAAATATTATGAGTAATTAATAAGATAAGTAATAAAATTTATTAAGAAGAAAATTAGTTAGAAAAATCTTGACTTTTCATTTTAAATAATCAAATTATTTTTCACAATAAAATACTTGGAAATAAAGTTAGCAAATTCGATGCATGTAAATACAGATAAAATATTCATTAGTTGTTTTCTCATCGTTATTAGAGAATACCTAATTTAATTACATGCGTATAAATTAAGTCATGTTAAAAGTTGGAATAGTAAAAAATAATAAATGGAAATTTGTTTTTTTAAATAAAAACCATAAACACTTACCAAACAATATATCATCATAATTAATATGAGTTGAAATGGCTTGCTAATTTCCTGCTCTCCCTCAAAGGTAGAATGATCTTCTATAATGAAAAAAATCAATAAAAGACATTGTATAATTATTCAACTATTAAAAACATACCTTTGACCTTAAATGATTGCATGTTTATTTTTTTCTGAGCATGCATCTGTGCTCTGGCAAGCAATCGAACTCACTGATTCCACATGATTGAGTTCATCTATAATATCATCATTTTAACAGCTGATCTAATTTCCAATACGCTTGCGCAGTCAAAAAAGTGTCATATCATTGGCCAAGCATCGGCTGAAGATCGCAATTTATTATAGAGCGTATACTACGGCGGGCGATGATAAGCCAGCCATAGGCCGTTAAAGAATGCCGATGCTTGGCCGAGCATTGGTAGCCGTACCTTGGCCGATCAACGGAAAATAGTTGATCATCGGCAACTTTGTATGGGATGTCCACCCATCTGCCATCACGATAAATTAAAACAAACAGAGATAGCGAGCTGAAATTTTGATGACGTATTTTAATAATAAAAATTCGTAAATGATCAAAATGTTTATTTCTCTGAAACAAACAACTTTTGCTTGAAAGATTTTTTCTTTAAAGGTTTAGATTTATCAGCATTTTAGCTAATCAACATATATAGGTAATTATAATACATATTATTCTTAAGTATTTATAGCTGTACAGACCGGATATTTGTATTTTTTGAATGGTAATTAAGTCCCATATGATATTCGATCATATGTCGAGTATCTTAACAATTAACTCTGTTAGTTGTTATCTTCACTTGTTGTTTTTTTTAGTTTGTGTAATAATAAAAATAAAAGGCGTACTAACAAAAAATGGTCGTACTAGAAAGTAACATATTTCAGTATTAAAACATTTTTTACTTCTATAATACATAATGTAATATATAATATTTATTACATTATGTAATATCGGATGACAATAAAATAAATAACATTGTATTGTCATCCGATTTACAGCTCAATCAAACACAGACACTGGAACAGGTGAACCTAAATGAAAGCTTGTAAACATATATTTGCATTAATTCTCATTAAAAGCTTTAATACTCATATAAATAAAATCCCACAAACCGATTGCCTCTAAAACTATAATAATATTTTAATTATGTATAATAATTTTAATAAGAAACAACACACCACAAAATAAGCGCATTCTGTTTTTGTTTCAAAATTCATAATTTAAATGTTGTACAAAATAAAAAAAAAAAAAAACATATTTATTACTAAATTATGAGGCCTTTGACCAAAGTATCAGTTATACAAAAGGACAAGGCGATATTGTGGTGGGTAGTCGTATAACGTTCGTATTGTCGTTCGCAAGAATGAAATATTACTTGCGGCATTTAAACATCAAAGTTAACATCCCTAATGAACGTAGCTTATAACAACATAACTACAAAAGTTAAATGTATTATATAAAGAGTATGGAAGACATATTATGTTTAAAACTTTTGAAAAAAAAAAAAAAAACATTGAAAATATTTTGTAAATGACTTAGTTAAAAGCAACTATTTTAATTGTAATTTTTCGTTTTTTGTTTTGTAATGCATATGAGAAATAAAGAGACGCTCTCGATTACTTAATTAAGTTATCTAACAAATGATGAGTTTTGTACATGGAAAAGTGAAGATAACAATTAAGAGTGTGTTAATTGCTTAGATACTTGGGATATAGTGGAGTATCGATGTTAGAACTTTTATTAATCACAAGCAGAAGTTACACGGTTTCATTCGGGTAGTCTCCGTTCCATTGTTAATACATGGATAAAAAGCCCATGTAACCCGGGGGATAGTATAGCCTCCCAACGGTGAAATAATTTTTTATAAATCAATTCAGTAGTTTTTAAGTTTAATCGTTACATAAAAAAATACAAATGTTTCTTTTTTATCCTGTGTAGTATTTTTTTATCCCGTGGGAATATAGTGATAAAAAGTAACCTATGTTATCCGGGGATAGCTTTCCAACGGTGTTTGTGTTGAAAATAATTCTGAGAAACATTAATAGTTTTGCAAAGAAATGATTATTTTGAAAAAAATTTATGACTAAACTTTGTCTAAATGACTAAAAAGCTGGGTCCTGGATCCATTGGACAAAATATTAGCTGTTTACCTCTTTTTGTTTTTCAGTTATCTCGATGTCAGACTAAACGGACAGACGGCGGAAATGGACTAATAAAGAGTCTCTGTGAACAATTTAACCAAAATTTATTGTATATCCAGTATAAAATCCAAAGAAGATTCTTAACCGTTTTTACTTTTTCTTAACAATGAATACAAATTGTTTCTTTTCTAATGATTTATGAGGAATTTCTAATTATTTAGCAATTCCTGCGTAATTAAATTTACTCTTGCAGTTCGACAATTTGATGACCAAATTTTCAAGGTTTTCCTACAATCTAAGATCTTCTTGTTCTAAAAATACTATTTTTAGCTAAATGTCGTGTGATTTTTCCAAACGAAAAGATTTAAATGATTTCAAGTTCAAAAATAAGTTAATCATATAATTTAGTTAATAAAGGGATTTCAAATGACAATTTTTCGGTTTGGACAAAATCTATTGAATATATTTCCTAGAATATAATTATTTAATCATTTGTTTGTCTAACAAGTAGAACCGCTGTAGTTCAGATCTAAGGATAAGAGCGTATTCAGCATAAACAGAAGAAGTAAAAATAAATAAAAAATAAAACTGCTTGAAGCTAAAACAGTTTACTGAACACTGGCTATAGGACATCACACATCTTGATCATATCTTTGGATAAAATATTTTCCGCTGACCGAACTTTTGCATTGAATTTAACTTAAGGAAAGTCCCTCGGCAATAGAAGACAAAATAAATTAGTAGAAAAATTTGGGTACCTTGTTGATCAATTAAGAGGAGTAATTATTCATTAAAAAGACGTTAAATAACCTTCTTTAACAAACTATTTTGTTAATGCTTTTTTAGTGTATTTATTGTTAATAATTACTATCTTAATTGATCGGCAAGGTACTTTTTGTTTTATATAATATGTTTCGTTGACTATAAAATACTTCAAATTTTCAAATTATCTATTAATTAATTTGTTTTCTATTACTGCCTAGGGAACTTTCTTAATCCATTATATATATATTTCGCATAACAGTTTTAAAGTTGATTTTACATCTGTTAGCTTAGTTCTTACCTAAGACAATATCAAATTTTAATGAAATTAATTAATTTAGTTTAAATGCAAATGGAATTGAACTTTAGTTGCCATTTTATAACTGTTTTATTAAAAATAATATAATAATTTATTCATACACGTGCCCAATGATTAATAAATATATAAATAATAATAATAATAATATGTACCCAGGTTCCATAGATTTCAAAATTGAGTGGATAATGGGTACACTTGAATACTAATAATAATATCATTTAAATGTACTTCTACGTATATGACACTTAAATCAATATATTATGTATGTATTTAAAGCGACTTAATAACTGTTAATTTTATGTGATTTAAAGTAATAATAATATATTCGACATACATATTAATTTTAGTCTAACGTTTGTAATAAATATTGATCACACAAACAAAATTTTGGATTAGGTGTTCATAGAATCACCTAATTAACTCGTTTGCACATATCCGACCTTCTGGCCGCCCATAACTCTCAAAAGACATTATGAGTTGAGTTTGGTAATATATATTAGACATAAAAATCGAGTTTAATTTGGTGAATAAGTAAAATTGGTCCATAAGATTGAAACATAATACTGAACCACCCTCACCCCCCCCTATTATGTAAAAATCTTTCAATTTTCGTATTGGTTAAACAATGTGCGACGTCTCACATTAAGAACCACTGTGACTCGAGATAATTAAATATTAATGACAATTATAAGAATCTATAATTATTCTAACTTACACTACAGTTTCTACACACATACACTCACTCACTATAGTCTATACATACATGGAAATAATATTTAAAATGTTTAGTTATTTTAATTGTTTATCTAAAAGAAGTGTTCAGTTCATTTCTTTTATTTCAGTTATTCAGAATATTTTTTCCTAACAAATACTAAATTTTCATCAAAACGCTAACATTCTCTCTAGGACAAAGATAAACAAATATGTCATTTCCTCACGTTTTTCCCATCCTACGTGTACAAAACATGCGATTTTTAATTACAATTATCTCACGTTGGATACTTTAAACGTCTTTAAATTTCCACAGCGTGTGTTATTATGCATTTAATTGCCTATAATCAAAGTTTGAAAGATTTCTTAATATTCTGCTTACGTGGCCCAACTAGCTTAATACGGAAATTTGATAGCAAACAAGAATAATTTTTTTTATTTACGTTTAAAAAATATTAGTTATGATATATTTTTTTTTATCCTTCCATTTTTCGATAAAACGACTATGCTATTATATGATTAAATAATAATTTTTGTACAACACATAATTTATATACAAACAATTGAAGAATAATTATATTTTATACAATATACAAATGTTTTATTGTACAATGTACTTCTACACGTAGTGTTATATATGTGTTTTCATCATGCATTTTCTTTTCATATATTTATGAAATAAATTCGTTCTGTTACAAAACTAGAAGTAGAAATTGTATATTAATTTGAATTTAATAACAAATATTTTTTAACGATTTTTTCGGTGTTTTATGGATTTTAAACTAATTTTTCACTTAGTATTTCAACTGTTTTACGTCAAATGCATACTAATCCATGAAGAAATAATCCAAATTTTGGCAATATAACGTATATTATTAAACTTTGACTGTCATTATAGTCTTTTCAAAATTATTTACCAGATTTTTTTCAGATACTTGTTAAATATTTGGTGTCAATTTTTACAGTCACAATATATTTCAATGAATACGTAATATGTTTTTGGTTTTATATTTCAATATTTTGTTTTTTTTTGAATTTAAAAAAATGTTTTTTTCGGCTTAGGAAAAAAAAAAACATATGTATGTGAAGTTAATTTATCACTTTAAAAAGTGTAAAGTTGCCGAATTTAATATTACTGTTAGTTATTTATCCTGTTAGGTATTTTAAAAATATTTGTATTCAATTATTATTTTTGTGTACAATTTCAGTTAATTAGATAGGTTTATTACTTCCTCAAAGTTTTCATTTTTCAACATATCTAATATACATTAGAAATGTTGAAAATAGAGAAATTTGTTTTTATGGATAAAAGTTCCTAATTTTAAATTATACGATTCAAATTTTTTTGCTTTTCCTTGCATTTGTTAATATTTTAAGGAACTTGCCGAAATTAAATTTTTGCTTGCCATGTTCATGATAATTATTCTGTAGAATATCATTGGATACAATCGATTGAAGTGTATATTCGATTAAGTTTGTAAGGCTAGAAAATATTGTGGGCACTAATAAAATTTTGGTATTGGTGTACATAAATAGTAAACTAAATACCATGTATTTAAACAATTAACTGTCTTAGTTGTTATTTTTAACTTCTCTATACATTAATAGGTGAAGCAGAAACTGTGTACACCTTGTTACGAAAATTAAGCGAACAGAGGAGTATGAAATTTGGCATACTTACAGTTTTTTATAAAGAGGGGTGGAGAATGCAAATATTCTTTTAAAATTATGCATAAAAATATATTAAATGAATACAAAAAACATTACACACACTATGACACACACATATATAAGGTGTGGCTTATATTACACACACCGCTATATACAATCATACATACTCTTTTGTTGAATATACCGTTTGGTTAGAGACACGCATATATACTATTTTGTTACAGGAAATGAGCTTCAATTTTGAGTTATTATGGTCGAATTTCGATCGGTGTAATGGAACTATAGTTATGATTGATTAAATTGTGTATTTGAAATTAATTGAATTTGAATAGTAATTTTACGATTTATTAATATGTAAAAATTGATTTAAATCGTTTAATAATTAAACTTACTAAAAAGTTATAAATTTACTAACTTACTAAACTTACAGAAGCTATTTTTATAATAATTGACAAAGTAGAATGTACTCGAATTATCGATAATAACTACAAAAGTGCAATGTGTAATCTAACGAGAATCTTAATTAAATATTTTTAATAATTTTGCAAGTGCAGGTAATTGAAATTTATTCCAAGATTTTTATCTTCAATTCCAATTATAATTTTTCAGCAAAATTATTTATTTAAGAAACAAAATTTCTAAGAAAATATCATTCATAATCTATAAAAAATGTAAAAAATTTAAAATGTTTAGAAAATTTTGACAACTAAATTTTTAAGAATCATCATAAAATCATTGACAATAAAAACTCAGAACATCTGACATCATATGGATAAAGTTCAATATATTTAAATAATTAAAATATTTTTCAATTTCAACATTAACAAATATAATAATAATAATAATACAAATAATGGATGCCTTATTACTTATTACTAATGCGGTTTAAAGTTATAAAGAAATATTATTATTAATATTATTTTCTTATACACATATATATTTATAATTAATGTATTCTTTCTATATGTTTTGATATTAATCGTATTTTACATTGAAACTCAAAAAGTAATGCCAACAAAAACAGATGTGGCCATTAAGCGGTTTACATATGTGTGAAACTGTCCACAGCATATAGAACAGAGATACTTTTGATATATAAATATATCGGAGTGTTAATTTATGAAACTTATCTGTTTTACTTTAAGGCAATTGGTGGAAGCGCAGCTTACTACTTTTTTAAGTCGACGTGAGTCAGTAAAAATAAATCGTGACATTGTTTTGAAATACGATTCTTTATTATTGAATTGGATTTTAATACCTCTTGAGTTATTAAATGAGTTGATATGCCATTAGCAGAGCATTGGGTAAATAACTCAATATATGCCGATGTCTCCAAAACTCACATAAGGGTCTAGTGTGTGCCACTTATTGATACTCAATATTAACTAGACAGAACATAGACTGAAGTATGGGTCCTTGTATATTTTAGGCGGATATCTGCGCTATTGGAAAGCTGTGCAGGCTCGTAGCCAAAAAAATCTATCTAGGAACGTCATAATTTATCAAGGCAATGTGGTTGGAATTAAAAGAAAAATTTTTATTAAATACAAAGGCAAAACTCATGATGAATTGTTGAAATTTACTGCCCTGATGGATACAAAGCGGCTTACATAGAGTTTTCCGACACAGCCATGTGAAGAAAGAAGATATGGCAGAATCGAGCTAATAGCCAGTATCTAAAGATTATGACCAAAGAGCAGTAAGACATGTAGACGAATCCTCAAAGGTATTTTAACAAGATATAGAACTAAAAAAACCGGCACTAATAAAAAAGTATTTTAAATTATCTGGAAGAGACGATAGAGATGGATATGCAGATTAAAATAAGTTTTTCTAAATAAAAGCTGAAAATTGGTAATAACCAACATAATTTATGATAAATAATATTGTCTTAATTACTTTGGAACTAAGGTATTATAAGTCTAATGAAAGAATAATTGACCATCATATGTAGAGACGATTTTAAGGGCTGTACGCTGTGTTTTTTTTAGATGGAGCCCTCGCTATACTTATTACTACCTCAACATTACCTCAGGTATCTAAATAATACCAGTGCGAAATTCTGGTGGATAATATAAAATACTTACAATTTAAACAACGGCCTTCGACAAATAGCTTGTAAGATTTAAACAAGCATTAAATAAAAATTCAAAGTTTTCTTATCGCAACATGTTATTGTTGTAACTGCTTTGCTAAATTTTGAGCGGAGTAGAAAACTATATACTAGAAAAAACAGCTGGCAAGGTGTATATAGAAGTTAATCGAAATTCTTCGTAAAAGCAAATTTTTTTAAAAAATACTAGTGGTCGCCATGTGTAGAAAATAACTACATGAAAAACTAAGAGACTTTTAATAGTAATTTGGTATTATTTGCGTTAAAAATACAAAACCATTCACTAAAAACTCTCTTCTAAATAAAAAAAATATGTCTCCACAAACAAATTTAACAACCGTGTACATTTCAAATCATCATACCATAAAATCAAACTACACAGTTTTGAATTTATCTATCTATACAGATTTGTAATATATATTATATACAAACATATAACAACATATTATTATACATAGAATTTTCTAAACCGTCGAGCTGAAAATTATTTATCTGAACTGTTGATCATCATTACTCAAATAAATAGTTTATGCATACCTAATCATAAAATGTGTATCTATCAAAGCAATGAACTTAATGACAAAAATAAAAATTAATTAAATTGTTTTTCCCGTTCATATTTTATTTTATTTCATCCTTCCTAATTAATAATTACATTCTTTTCAGTAATTCTTTTTTTTTTCATTTTTATTATAGAAATGATTTATTTTTGTTGATATGTTATTAATTTAAATGAATATTCATAATTATTTTATCTAATGATAAAGTTATTACGTGGAAGTTTTGTTTTTATTAAAATTATAGAAATGAAACTATTAGATTGAATAAATTTTAATGAAGAACGATTAGAGAAAAATGTCGAATAAACGCCAACTAATTTTGATACATCATAGATCGTTTTTACAGTGGTCGTTTAACCAGCACGCTGAGTAGGCTGGAGCCAAGGTCGGTAGATTTAAGGGAAGGTAAACAAGCTAAACTTGGAATCAAACTTTAAGTTGCCTATTTTATGTGAAATCCTTACTTAATCCTTGGATTATAATATAATTAATCTATCATTTGACACGTCACCTGATACTTAATCAAATGTGTAGATCCTCCACTGTCTGGTAAAATATATATATTTAAGAAACTACGAATCGCAAAGAAGTTCTAGCTAGATTCCTTACTTACATTGGGAAAACTTTTAAGCTGGAAAGCAAAATTTGTATAATACTAGGTGAAATATCATAAATTTAAGAAACGAAATAAAAGACTTAACATTTACAAAGCAACAAATTTTGAATACAGAATATTATCTGTACATTTGACATTTTAGAAAATAGGCTTTCGTATAAAAATAGGCATATTTAGGCTTTCGGTAACGATATTTTGAAGCATATCTGGATTCAGAATTGCTTCTTCCCGATTTCCTAGATGTTTAAATGAATTCAAGACGAAAGCAGACGATTGAACGATAGATATGCATAATTATTTTTTTTGGTTTTGTTTGTTTAGCTCTGAGCAAAGTTTTTCCATTACTTGCGTCAAAAATTCTTATATTCTTTAATTATTTGTTCTACTTGCGGGGTGGAAAAAATGTAATTGACTTTTTTTAAGTTTATTTATACTCATAGTATTATTGCAAGGGAGGTGAGCTTTGGGAATGTTGTGCAAATAGATAGGATTGTGTATTTAGGAGAGATAAGGAGGGCTGTATGTAAAGTGCATTGGAAAACTGGCAAGGTTTATGTACTGTGAAGTTTTGTTTATCCGGGTTCTTAACTTCAATTTTAATTTTTCTTTTTAAGGATAGTTTTTACTTCCTTACAAAGCGAGCGGATAACAGATTATAATTTATAAAATTTTGACATCCGAATATCTTTTGTAATTGATAGTTTTATTACCTCTGTAATTATTCTTATTCCTACGCTCTGTACAATTGGAGCGATTGAGCTGTAAAGCAAAAAATAAAAAAACAGTAAGTAAAGATAATAATTAACGGACTTATTATCCTGTCTATATATTAATAAATACATATATAATTATATGTATTATAATTATGTGTTTACTAGCTAAATTTAAGCTAAAATTGTGGCGAATCCAAACATTTTACGAAAAACTGGTTTAAACAAAAATTTTTTATTTGACTATTTTCTATATTTCAAAAGCTGTGTCATAAACCCATTGAACTCAGTGGACCAATTTTGTTCATTCGCGATCTTAAACTCACATTTAAAGTATATAATTCTGCAGCAAAATTTCAGCTCACTATCTCTGTTCGTTTTTGAGTCATCTTGATGACGAACGTACGAACGGACAAACAGGACTTATTAGGTGATTCAATAAACACCAATACGAATATTTTGTTTTTGCGGACAGTAATTTTTCATTACAAACTTTAGGCTAAAATTAATATACTCGGGCATATTCTATATATGTCTATATAACACATAAGTAACGAAGCGATTTTTACATTTATCATCATGCTAAATACGATTTATCCCTATAAGAAGCGTAAAAAAAAAGCTTTTCCAAAATTTACCGTACGATTTATTAATTAATTGATGAAATCGCACATTATTAACCGAGATTTATCAATGAATGAATGAAATCGAACAAATTTATAATAAATCAATAATAAAATTTGTATTCTCATGTCGTTCGTAAATGATCCATTGAATAATAATATTATTTTGTAATAACAACAATAATAATAATAATAATAATGTTCGATGAGATAGATTTATACAATATAAATATTCAAATATAATAAAGTGATGGCATAACGAACGCCGCGCGGCTACTTGGAATCATTTTATTGATAACCTTTTGTATAAACTGATGAACAAAAACTTTTTTTTTTTCAATGATAATTTACTTACTCAACCAGATTAATAATAAATAATAAATAATTTGATGATGATATACTTTAATAATAATTGCGTTGCGCGTTATCATCATCTTTTATTACACAAATTTTATAATAATGGTCTTATTTAAAATATAAGTAAGTATATGTAGAAGGAATTTATGTTACGACAAAATAACAAACTTCAATACATAGTGTAAATATGTGAAATATATGAGTGTATATTGAATTTAGTCTAACGTTTAAACTTTGGAACGCTAGACGTATTAATGGAAAGACTAATTTAATGATATTTTCTTAAGGCTGTGTATATGTGCTCCTCATCAAGATAATTCAAAAAAAACGCAAAATCGGTTAACTGATCCCATGGGTCCTTAAGTCATTTTTAAATAGGAGATTCAAAAACCGTTTTTTACTATATAAACAACTTTTGTTATTTCTTTACCTGTTAAGATACGCCAAAATTTCAACTCAAGTTGATCAGTTATGATCAAATATAATCATATAAATAGTTATGTATTACTGATCTCATCCGATCAACAAAGTTAAGCACCAATATACACAGTTAATACTTGGATGGGTGACCACATAGAATTGCTGTGTGATATTGTTGTATAGAATATCTCCAATGTAGTCGCTATATGACCTAAGTTGTTGAAAAAGCGACTTAAAATATTTGAAAAAAAAAAATTGTTATATAAAACATATTATTGTATTACATACGTATGTTTAAAATTTAGTGTGTTTTATAAATACTAATGATTTAAAAATTAGTTCCAAAATGATACTTAATTATATGTCGGGTGTAAAATAACTTACAATGTTGAGTATTTACTGAAAAAATTCTGGAAATGAATTCCAGCAGAACCAGCTCAGTGCTTTAGCTCATTGCAAAAGGTCTCAATCGTTGTGTCGAACTAAAAATCTTTTGTATTAAGTGAATCAATTGCTGCCAACTTATCTTTGGTAAACACCAATTTTAGTAATCATCATAAATTTCCATTTCAATTACTCGATTTTGCTCTAATTCAGACAGTTTTAGCGATTGAAATTATCACAAAGAGAGTATATTGTATCTTATCTATTTTCAAAGAAAAGTTTTGTGAATTTCGGATATCGTTTTTCTCTTGAGTCGAATATAATGAAAAGCTAGAAAAATTTAACATTGTTTAGAAGTTGTATATTAAGATAAGATAATAATAAGAGTTGAACCGCAGAAGCGTCCCTTTTCCCCAGAATGTTTAGTTCTCTGTACCCTCTTTTAGAAGACTCCTCACTTTAACGCAAGGATGCCTTCTGGCTTAAGGTACAGAGACGGAATCATCCAGAGAAGGTGATGCTGTCATCTTATCGAGACCAGTAGCCACGCAATAAGCCCCCAGCTTTTCCGCCGGAAGTGGTTTCATAATAGATCGATTTAGAGTTTCAGACCTGAACATTCTATATGTAACACCACGCTTGAGATTTCCAAATTATGCAGGTGATAGTTCAACGGAGAGTGGCTTGTCCGAAGACTCCACTACTCTTCTGAACTTTACCCTAGACAGTTTCAACCGCGGAACAGTTAAGTGGCTTAGCTGTGGTAATAATTAATATTAATAATTTTTCTAGATAATTTTTTCTATAGTCCACGATTTTAATAAAAAATGTAGACTATGAGGATTAAATACTCGCCTGCGTAGCTTGTCTTAAAAATGGCATACATAAAGGCTCAAAATAAAACATAAATTCGATTTATGACATTGAAAATGTTTCATCGACACTGCATTTTAATTAGTACATAGAGGTATCTATATATATTTATGACCCAAATCCCAAATAAACTAATAGTATTTTTAACTTGATTTCTATTTATACTAAAAAGATTCTTACAACCGTGCAGTGTATTTACCGGCTTTTTTTTTTTTTGAAACGCAAAGATGCTTCATTAAAAATTTTTGCATTTCATTTATTTTATAGTTTCAAATGAACCTAAAGTAGGTACAGGAAAAGTTTGAATGTTCTATTAAACAAGTATGTTTCAGTAACATGTGTTATTATTTGATAAAGTATTAAAGTTCATGAAACGAATTTTTCAAACATTAAGGAAGTTCGGCAGTAATTGATAAAAAACTAAATTAATAGTTAATGATCTGAATTTTTAGAATATGACTATATAAAACAAAAGTTTGGGTACCTTGCCAATCAATTAATAATTTCAATCTGAATTGATCGGCAAGGTGTCTAACTTTTCGGTTTACATAATAATATGTTTCGTTAACTAAAACATACTAAAAATTCATAAACATCGTAGATTTACTATTCAATAAATACGGCATTAAGATCATTCCGAGTATCTAACCAATTAACACTTTGTTGTTTTCTTAAATTATAAATAATTATTTGAAATATTTTGAATATTTATTATATTCACTTTTTTTAAAAAAAAAACTAAAATATTTCTTTCATTTGTAACGACCTTTTTTGTAAAAGGTTATACTTAAGTTTTATTATAGTAAATTTTAATATTGATAAGAATTCAGTTTTTTTTTTCTTAGTTTAATTTTATCTTAAAATGATTATACACACAATTTGATTATAATATATATAGTTTAAAAAAAAAGATTATTTATTGAGACGAACAACGAAGTTAAAGTTTATATGAATTTAAGAAAAATATTTTTTAATTATTAAATTTAATTGAAAATATTTACAATATAATTTTAAACACTTACGACGTTACGGCATGAAATAAATAAGATTGCATTCAAATTCCTGTAATATTTTTACAAATTATTTCAAGAAAAATTTTGTGCTTTAAATTATAAACATTCAAATATATATATTTTCATACCCGAAATATATAAAATAAACAATAAGTCTAAAGTTTGTAACGCTGAAAAATATAGAATGAACTAAAGAAACTTTGATATAGGTGTTCATAGAATCACTTAATTAGTCTACTTTTGACATTTACGTCCACCCGTCTAACATCAAAATACGGCAACGAAAAGACAGAGCAAGCTCAAATTTGGGTGGCGTATTTTCCGCTCAACAAATGGGAGTTCTTGAATGAAAAAAGCCAGTCAACGGCCTTCCTTTGATCCACGACTCATCTCTTTAACTATAAGATATACAAAAGTTTAAATACAAAAAATGTCTTTATTCGATAAAAATAACCCAGCAAACATCGAAATAAGAAAGACTTCAAAAAGAGAAAATAAATTTATATAAATATTTATTTATTTTATATTGAAATAATATAATATACTCAAATAATCTATATTATATACCCCCCCCCCTGGGGGTAAGGTAAAAGCTGATCTCAACCGATCAATAATGTTTAGCAACATTATAGGCAGTTAGTACTTGGATGGGTGACCGCATAGAATTTCTATGTACTGTTGATATATATTTCTGTTGTTGTATAGAATATAAGTCACTATTGAAAAGTGAGTAAAAATAAATTTATATTTATTTTATATTGAAATAATATATCTATTTCAAATAATATACTCAAAATAATCTATATTATTTTTCAATATGCTTATATTGGTAGTTGGTATAAAATTTTCTCAATAAACTTTTGTTTCACCAAACGACGTCAGTATGGGCGACGATTATTAGTCAAAATATGTTAAGAATTTGGCCCATTTTCGGAAACCAATGTATGTAGTGGCTCTTGTGGCGATACTTATGGCTTTAATTTGACTTAACCGCTCGCACACCACAATCCGAGGGCTTTATTTTTAACTTTAATGCCTTACAACACTAATCAACAACGTTAATTGGTCCGATAGCAACCGATTTTCTGTGAGCTGTAATCAATTTCCACGTTATTCAGTTCGATAATATTTAAATTTATATTTTAAAATTTCGCGCGTAATTTGACGAAAGCGATAGACACTATGTGTACGATATACATGATGTAGTGACAGGAAGCTAGGTATGATGTCATCAATATATTTGAAATTTCAAATATCATATTTAATAACATCATACCTAGCTGCCCATTCAAATTGGTCATGATGTCACACACCATGTTGTTTAGGGATCATGATGTCCGTATATCAGGAAACGAATGCGTTGGTTTATTCTTGACATTTAGTATCTTTATAAGCGTAAAAATTCATTAAATTATAAAATAAGTTGACACTTCTTTGTTTATATGACTTTCAGGCGCAATATCATGGCGGCTACTGTTTTAGTTTTTAAAAGAATAAAGAAACAAAAGTGAAAACTTTTAAATGAATTCAAAAATACAAGTTGCGAACTGAAACTGCTGTATTGTTCCACAAATAAAATAAAGAATAAACAGTAAAAAATATTATGTTTATCATATTTTAACAAATAAGACGAATTTAATAAAAATTAAATAATGGAACTCAAAAAGGGAATTTATGACTTATGAGTTGAGAAATATTATCAGACGCTTGTATAAGAGATCTGCGAGTATTCGTATCACAAAAGTTTTACTCATCCCTACGCATATACGTACTTTTTACGCCCAGTAGTGTTTTTTCTGACTTCGCAAGAAATCAGAAATGTGAAATCTTTATCAAGACTTTTTTAAATTTTGGAGGATGTATTGTTGAACAAAGGTTTATTTAATTAACATTTGTTTAAAAAAATTTTTATGAATGTTATAATTTGCCAAAATTTAAGCACAAATTTAGGTAATTATCACATATTGGTTATTACAATACATTTTATTATTATACAAGTCTATATAACTGTATAGATAGGATATTTATAGTATTTTATTAATGCAAATTAAAAATAGTCCAAACAATAATATTTAATCATATGTTGAGTATCTAAACAATTATTTCTGTTAGTTGTTGTTTTCACTTTTTTCATTATTTATTTTACGATATAAAAATGCCTCTAAAAAATTTTTGTTTTTCCTGAATCTTATTTCCACTTCTAAATATACTCATAAATATAATGAAAATAGAGTATTTTGTATTTCCGCCTCCGTCCAATAAGAACTTTTTAACTCAAGCCAAAATAGTTTAGATCTTTAACGGTCAAACCCTAAAATGAAATAAAGTATTCTAATGGCATTACCCGGGGAATTTGAAACTGAACTTTTTTAGAAAAAAAATTGAGGTTTTCAGATTTCTTTCAACGGTTTAGTTAGTCAAGTAATATTTTTTTTAAGACTTCTGTAAGTAAAAGCTTTTTTTGAATAGTATTTACACTGTCACAGTTCACTGGCGTAAAAACCCTACAAATTAAAAAATAACATGAGGCCAATCAATCCATTTGATACAATAATTTTAATAATCATAATATATTCGAAACATAATCATAATTTTTTTATTTGTTACACATAGAATTAAAATTTATTCTCTGACCAAAAATAAAAAAAATACAAATACAAAGAACAATACAAAATTATACTGTTTTGAGACATGAATCAGACTTTTTCTTTTTTTGAGGATATAAAACAAATAAACGTAGATCGCTTTTATATTATCAGCACTTCCATAACTTAATATTTGGATTGGATGGTCAATCCTCAACTTAAAAACCCTTTTCCGTTCTGCCTCTTCTGTGTCTCAACATTCGACTAATAGATGCTGCACACTTTCGATGCATTCATTACACAGAACACATATTCTTTCCCCTTTCACTTTTTCTATTTAATAATTAATTAAAAATATTATGAAATTCGCATACATCCTTCTAATTTCCTGATCATTCACAATTATATATTTCACACCTTCTTTATAATAAGTTAATAAGGCAACATTATAAAGAAATTCAAGCTGCTTTTTCTATCTACTTCTGTGAACGTACGTTTCAATCAAACTTAAGTTTTTTCATGTTTAATTTTTTTGGCTGATGCGTAGTTTAACAGTTTTAAAGTTCATTCTGCCAAAATTGCCTTTTGTATAATTTTTGTAATTCATTTTCACCAAATGAGATACGATAAAACTAATTTATAGATTTTTTCATTTTTTATTTTTATAAATCATCTATTGTTCTATGGTTTTTGGTACCTAATTATTCATATAATTGAAGTATCGATATTTTATTTCGAAAGGATCTTTAGTATATAACTTACCTTTACAATCTTTTAAAAAACATTTGAAAAAAATTCTAAATAATATTTAAAAATAAATAACAAATAATAAAAACTATCTCTCCCTATTATATTTGTAAATCAAATAAATATAAAAATGTTCTCCTAATTTTATTAAATATATTTGTAGTTTTGTAAGTAACAAAAGTACCACTAAATGGCATTAACCATACAGTCAGTACTAATAATAATATACACATAATAATAATATGTGGATAGGCGCACATAAACTAAGTGAAATGGCCCAGGACTAATAGTCTAGCAAATGCTTTAAAACTGAATAAATATTATTTTTTAAAAGATTTGTAAATATATATATATATATATATATATATATATATATATATATATATATATATATATATATATATATATAAATATATATATATATATATATATATATATATATATATATATTTATATATATTTGTAAGTATTGAATGTAAATATTCAAATGTTGAAAGAAATGTGTATGTACATTTATTGGATCGTAAAGGCTGATTTATTATGGTTCACATTATTACGGTTTAAGTTTGAACTAATGTGTCCAGATTAGAATGAAAAATAAGTGGTCTAAGCGCGAACTGCAAGGTCCACACGACGAACTTGAAAATAAAGGGAATAAAACCCAACAATTTGGATGTTGTTTGTTATTATCTTCAACAAGAAAAAGACTGAACTAATTGCTGAAATGTCATTCAGTTTGAGGTAACGTTATTACGCGTCGAATAAAAGATCTCTCCGAGATTCATAAAAACTTTCCAATAAAAAGTAAATAAAAACCTGTGCAATACACAATTCCAAATCAAGATATACACAAATTAATTTACCTACATCTTAGTAGGAAATTTAAAAAGTCGCAATATATTGGCTCTAATTCAGCTCTTTTTAGCTGCAAAATATTCCACTAATATTGTCAATGAAAGTATTTTTTTATCAGCAAATCTCCATTTCTTCAATAGTTATTATGTGATGAATGGCTCATTTATTAAAGACTTATAATTAAGCATAAAGTGCGTTTTATCACTGCCAAAATTAAATTAAAAAAAGTTTTATCATTAATGAGATTTTGCTAATTGTACTCTTACATTTATTATAATCAAATTTATATTACTGACTACATCTTCGAGACACTAAAAACTAGCATGAAATTATCTTTCTTACAAATTAATACAACTATTAATTTATTACTTATTTGTTTAGTAACGAACTTGCTCTAAACAAAATTTTATCGACAGAATAAACATTACAAGTTAAAAATATATTGATGGTTAATTACTATTTCAACATATTGATTATCCACAAATAGTTTGAAAATGATTTTTTATTTTGCAATAAATTGAGACTCAAATATAATTAAGGACCTTTGTTTATTCATGATAATCAATTTTACTGAACAAAAATGGTTAAAATCTGATTTTGAGATGTTTTAGTACGTTATTATCTCCGGATTAAGTCGACGATATAAACGAAGATACATGTTCGTAGAAAAAGTAAAAGTAAAGCTGAGCTGATCACACAGTCGTTTCTTGGATAAGTACGAAGTAACCTGCACCACCAACAACATAATTACAATTTAATTTTCTCCTTAAGCTAGAAGGCATCTTTGTCTTCACGTGATGGAGTGTTCTGAAGGAGATTACAGAGGACCAACAAGTCTAGGTACAAAGGACGCGGTTTCCCTTTTAATATACTCTAAGGCTGAGGTAATCGGTTACTAACGCCTGATAAATTACATCGATAATTCAAAAATTCTACATCCACAATTAAAACTAATGAATAGAAAGGAAGTTTGGATTTAATAATAATTAACATGTGGTCAGATAATAACTTTATACCAACTCCATGAAATCAACTTGTCATTGAAGACAATGTTTGATTTTTGAATGAAGAATAATATAGGTAATATTTAAACATTACCTGTGTATTATGGATATTAATGCCTTAAGTAAGGTGCTTGACTAAGAAGCTACCGGTATTATCTAAGGCGCCAACTGAAACCAACTAGCAAATAAAACATGTTGAAAAAAGAACAAAAACCTTTTAAGTTGATAATTATTTTGTAGACAATTTTCTTTTTGTTTTTTTTGTAATATTATGATGATGTATTAATTTTATGTCACGTCATGATAATTTTTTTAATGTTATTAACGATTTATATCAGAATATTTTATTTCATTTATAATTTTGTAATTTAAAATTATTATTTAATCCTAAAAATCGATGAATACGTAATATTTTTGTATGAAATATATAAAAGTTTTTATGAAATATACGAGGGCATATTCAATTTAGTCTAAAGTTCTCTAGAAAATAATGGAAAAAGAAATAACGAATTTTATGGTATATGTTCTTAGAATCTCTTAATGAGTCCATTTTTCCCTGTCCTTCCATCCGTCTACGCGCAACCAAAATAACTAAAAAATTAAAACAGATATAGAGATAAAATTTTTTTAGCATATTCTAGACCTAAAAAGTGAGTTTACGTTTGTAAATGGGTAAAATTGGTCAATTAGGTCCATTAATGAATTCATGACCCAACTTTTAAACCATAAAAGAAATAAGAATAGTCTCAACACAAGTTTGTTTGCTCAAATAACTTTTGTTGCCATAATTTTTCTCTTAGATTAGCTACAATTTTAGCTCCAATTCAAGTTTAAACACGTATATAATTACAATACAAACTATAAAACTTATTTGGAATGCATATTTGTGGATGATAAAAATCTTCAATCATTTGTCAGGTATTTTAACAATTGACTTTGTTAATTGTTTTAATCACTAATATGAAAATTCACTTCAATAATTACCCAAATTTTTGACTACCAAAACATACCTAGTATTCGTGAAGTGCATTCAATTTTCTTCCATCATTACGTATTGTTACAAAATCCAATCTGTGGATGGTATATTATTTAACATAAAAAATTTTCCACCATTTATTAACAAATTTAAATCAATTATTATTTATATTTACATATGAAATTTCATTGGTGTAATTTCTTCTACTATTCTTACAATTTTTAACGTAATAATGTCATATTTTTGTAAATAATTTTTATTTGATATTTTCTATAAAATTTACAAACAATAATTGAACAAATAATTTTATTTTCTAGAAAGAGAATGTTTTATTACATAACTTTAGCTACTCGTGGAGCAGTAATCGTTTAAGATATCGTATTATGTACAGTTCGGATACAATTTATTATACAACAATTGAAAAAATAATTACATATTCTACAATTTGAATGTTTAATTGTAAATTTCAGTTACTAGTGGCGCTCTAATCGATTAAGTTATCGCTTTCATACACTATACATGGTACAAATATTTTGCATGAGTGTATTATACAGCAATGCTTAAAGTAAATCTGTGGAACTTTTTAATGAAAATCAAGAACTTGTTATACTTTCAAAACAGTTAAAAAATTCTTTTATTTTTGTTAAATAGTTTAAAAAATTCTTTTATATTATTAATTACTTTCCACAATTGTTATAAAACTTACCTATTAAAAATAATTCGAAGTGTTGTTGCTTTAGAAATAATTTTTGCATAATAATAATAATAATCATATTATACCAAGTTCTCTATTATGCACAAAAAAATATTTTTACATTAACATAATCTTTTATTTAATAATTTTTTTTTTTTCTTTTTGCTCAATAAATAAAAATTTTTTAATTATAATGAATAGAAACTAGCAAAGAAATATGTACACTTATTATATTTCATAAAATCACATACCATATCAATTAAAGAAATAATTGTGTAATTCTGTTGGATTTTATAATCTGAATGAATATCGAGTACAATTGGGTTGAAAATAAACTGCTAGAATCTACGAAGATTGTTCTGGAATAATTGAACTGTTTGCAATTATAAATATTGTTTAAACACACAAAATACGTTGAAGTGTAAATAAGTATTTTACTATTATATACTTTTAAGAATTGTTTTTCTATTTAAGCGAAACTTACAAAACTAAAAATACAATAAACTTATTAATAAGCAGATTATAGTATGATTATATTTAAATTTTCCTAGAGAAAAGTTTCGAATATAAGTTGTAGAACTTAAAATGTTCTGTAAATATACTAAGTTTGATGAAAATCGTTTTAAGTCGTTTACGACCAAATTTGAAAAACACTTAAAAGTTACTTAAATTAAATTGTTTAAATCAAACGTTAAAACACTCAGTCCGAGTTTTGACTAAAAGCTTCCCGGCACAAGTAGAGGTATACAAAAACAGTATACAAATTTGGTGAATTTTGGAATAAGCAAAAAGCTTTTTGTATTGGACAGATCATGTTTAAATTATAAAACAAAACAATTTGTATAATGTCATAGAGGGCATCCACATTGGATGTCAGCAATATTGTTAATTAGCATATTTCGATAACGTCATATCTGGATGCCTATAATCCATGGTGTTATACTTTCGTGACACAAATTATAATATTTAATAGAAAATGATTGAAACATGAAAATTATTTTAACATAATTATGTCATGGCACGTTTTTAGTTTTTTAAATTTTATCACTTCATAAGTTTTTCGGTCTATCAATAATATTTACTTAAAAAAATTTAAAATTTATTAAAAATTAGATAATTTATTTATTTTATTTTATTTATTTTTTTTTGAAAATCCCATATCCCCCTAAACAGATTGTATTACTGAATTATTTGAAAACGTCATATATAAAACAGTACACACATGCAAGTTATTCAATTCAATAGCGAAAAGTGTACATGTTTTTAACTCTAGACAATATATCAAATACAATATTTTTTTTAAATGAATTTTAACTGTATTTTAAATAGTATTATATTATTATACCTCTTCTATATAAAATTGTATACCGATTGTAACTAAATTGTTTGCATAAGAATTAACAGCAGCCGCCAGAAAACAGTAGTAGTTGAACTAACTGGAGCCTAAACCAATATACGAAACTTCCATTTACTTAACATACACGCACACACACATACAACAATAACAGAACCCGCCGTTTAAAAGCCTAACTAACAACGTAATACCAAATTTTTTATTAAATATTTACATTGTTTTTAGTAAATTTGTTGTGAACTAAATGTTTAAACACTAAAGGTGTTCCTTGCCATACAAAAGTACAAACGTATTATTATAATATGAATCTGTTTAGTCTTGGTGCCTGTAAGCAAATGTCATTTATGTATATTTCCATTTTAGGAAATGTGTATGTAGTTTAATTTGGAAGTTTCCAAGTGTAGAAAGTACTGATTTCGACAGAATAATCGAAAACTAGAAAAATGGAAGAATAATTATATGATTTACAGTTTTACATTTGAATACGTTTTAAAACGTTTACAATCCGTGCCGGAAATAAATTCTATAATTAACTAAAACGTGTATTAAAATGTGAATTTATCGGTAATTTCTTATTTATGCTGTCATTATCACCTGTTGTTTGGTTATATACATTTTCAGATATTCAAAAGTATAAATTATACATTAAATTATAATATTATTCATTGATATGATATCAAAAATATTTAAATTGTAATTTAGGCAAAATTTCCATTATATTGTAATTTTCCTTGACAATTTATGGAAACCACGGGCATCAAAAACATTCGAATGAGAAAAGTAATTCACAGCCAAGTCGTTTTGTTTTATTTTGATCATTTCAAAGTTTTTAGGATTTTAATTAACGGCTATAATTAAAATAATTGCAACTTAAGTATTTGACCCGTTTTTTCTTTTTATTAAAAGTATAGGTAGTTGCGGGGTTCAAAAACCTCAAACAATTCACATGGTCTTAACATTGTCAGATTAAGGTTCTTCTTAATAGCCCGAAAATAATTACAAAACCATTTTTGGGTCATTAACCAATGAATATCAGGCAAAGCTCGATAATTTTAAGTTAGTTCGGAAATAAAAAATTTGCTAAAATTAATTTGAGATAACTTTTTATAAACAAAATTTTTGTACGTTTTTCACAGGGCTCAGAAAATCTCCAATTAAGCCTAAAAAACAATTTTGGGCTTATTAGCCAATGAACGCTTCGTTAATTGACCATTTTGAGAGGCATACAAATGTTCGATAATTTTAGGAGTCCAATAAAAGAGAATGTCTCCTCTACCAGAAACATTATAAAGCACAAAAGGTGGTTTGAGTACGCACAATTCTTTCATACAATTTACTACAAATCTATTTCATATGTATAAAAATATTTACTACTGAGCACCTAGTCTAGAATTATGAAACTTAAAAAAAAAAAAACAAATAGTTTACATAATATATATTAAAACAAAGAAAGTTGAGGATAACAATTCGCTTTAGTTAATTATTTTAAAAGTAAAAATTGTGTAAGAATTTTTTAGGTCAACCGTAGCCTTTTTAGGTTTAGATTATTGTTTTCATCTATTTTGAATTAAATATATGGAAGAAAAAAGATTATTTGAATAAAACATTAAATTAACTTTACTTTTCTGATATGTTATAATGACTTTGTTTTAAATTTACGAATAAAAAGTCTTTTAAAAAATAATTCCATGAGAATTTTTAATTTTTTTTAACATCCGAGTGAGAAGTTATTGTGATGGTGCCAAATTTATCCAGAAATTCTTTACCGAAACTCAAATAGAATGTATGTATGTTTAAGTTTTTCTTCTCGAATCTCGTGCCAAATTATGATGTCGAATGGAACCACGTTCTTACGACGAGTAATTGCGAAACTTCAAACAAAATGACTGTCAGCAAAACTGGTCCAGTCGTTAATTTTTTTTTGCTAAAGGATCCAAAAAATACACAAATTTGTAATAATTAACAAATTATTAGAAAATAGATGTACCGCAATGATATCGAGATTATTATCATGCCCGCAATCTAATGCCGCTTATGTTAATCAGTTAGGTAGATCATTTTTAATCAGGGTACAAAGAACACATAAACAGCCATAAAACTTCATCTAATTTCCATTCATTTAATAAAAACCCAAGTTTTATAATTAAAAATAATCAAATAGATCTAAATAAATCCCCTTTATTAAATTGGAGATTATAAATATCGAAATAATTCCACCCACAGTTTCCTCCTTCAAAATAATCTTACCTAATTTCCCTATATATTTCCAAAATAATATAATAATTATTAATTGATTGATAATGGCTTTATAAGTCTAAAGTACAAAAGTTTTAAAAAATTTTGAAAGTGAAAATTAGACAAAGTTAAAAGTTTTTATTATTATTTAATAAACATATTCTTTTTTTATTCTTCTCGTTGGAAAGTTGGATGTTTGCTTATCCCACCTACACCACTTGTTTCTATCTGTTCTTAAAGGAATAATAAATAAATCTAATGCCGAAAGTCGCTTGAAAGATGATTAAATAAATCTTACAAAATCTCTACCATAGAAACACACAGTTTCTTCATCTCATGATATTTCGAGACTTCAGTCAATGTTATGTTTATATCATGTGTATTAGGGATTTCACAAATTATATGTAATCGTTACATTCGCCCGTAGTTCTTCATAGTTAAATCGTATATGTCCCCACCGGTATAAGCATTAGTTTACACAAAACAATTGTCTCATAATACCTTGGAATATTTGCCAAAAAGCCAGTATATTTGAAAATTTTAACTTTAATTGTTTTCTTTACGATCAGAAAAAAGAGCAATCGTTCTTACTTTTTCCATCTAGTCAATCTATAACAATTAATCAAAATTTAGTAATCATAGTCTATTTTTATAAATAATATTCTTTATTGACATACTAAAAACATATGAATCTCAAAAAATATGCATATACTAAATATACATTTTAAATTAGTCATTCTGATACAATATTTGATAAAAGTATTTGATAACTCATAAGAAAGGATAATAAATCACTAGTATAGTGAGTCCATCAAAACAACAAACTTTACTTATCGATAGTATGATTTTTATACATGACACCACTGTTACTAATTTTCATAGTCGGCAACATTCAAAATGTCTATAATATTATTTAATCACATTGTAAAATCTCTATTTCTATTTGATATCCAGTAACACCCCATCAAATAATATATCCATGTTTGAATAGTGTTTAAATTTTATTATTTCTTCTTCAATTTTTTCTAGGGAATTATTGTTACACCATATGCTATATTCAGATGGCTAATACCTGTTCAGATATCTCTGCCCTAAAAGCTTATTTTTACCCATTATACAAAATCTAATTTATTTGCTTTAATATTTCCTCTTACTCTGATTCAATAACCAATATATTTTCACATTTAAAAATACTGTTAAATCCTTAAATTTATATTAAATTTTTTTTTGGTTTTTATAAGCACGTTTGCACTAAGCGTAAGCTATTTTTTCTACTTTTAGTTCAGAGTAAATTTTGCCATACAATTGCATTTCTCTGCTTTTTTTCTATTCATGCTCTGAGTTCTTTTTTCTTGAACATCTCCTTTTTCAGAAGATTGATGATCCGGTTTATTTTTTTTCTTGTTTATGTTAACCTGACATTTTCTTTTAAGTCTTTCTCTTTCCGTTTTGATTCTTGATGGTAAATCCTAATTAAAGAAAATTTTTGTGTCATTCAACATTCTACGATTTTTACTTACACAGTATTATATTACAAAAACTAGGAACAATATGTTGATTGATATTTTGATTGATATTAAAAAATGCAGGTAGATTACAAATTTACAAACTAACATATCAAAATCAGGTAGTAAATTAGTCTGTTGGATAATCCGTATCGTTCTAAAATATTAAATATTGTTTACCGTTGACAAAATATAGACTTATATAGGGTAAGTTCGGGAGAGATGCTCGTAGTTTTAGAAGACGCTATAATAATCAAACTAGGGGTATTTTTTCCAAAATATTTCTCTAAAGCCAATCATTTAACTATAAAATAATACAAAGTAATAAACAAAATCTAATAAGATAATTTTAAAAAAAATTTCAAGTATATCTCTCGAATGGCCATCTCCGGAGGTAACCGGAGGAGTTGACCATATTATTTTTATCAGCCTTATTCTCGTTTTTTTTGTTGTCTATTTCAGTTCTTAAGTTATCCTCTTTGGTTTTTTTAGGCTGTGAGTGTATAAGAAGTTAAAGTAATTCCAAAATACTTTTTGACTGCATAGGGTATTAGATCTATAATATTGGATCCGTTGTCTTGGATTTTAATGGAACTATTACTGAACTTCCACATACAGTTAGAGTATATGTTATTTCTATTGGACGGATTAGAAATGCTTACTCTGATGTGAACATCTAAACAGGGTCAAATGTGGTCATCTCTCCATAATCAACCAGTAAACCAGTAGTGATCGTCACATCGATATAAAAATGAATTACTAGGCATTGATGACAATTTTGAGATTGAAAGCAACACATTTATAATACCAATCATTTTACACATTACACATTATGTACACATTAAAAAACTTTTTCCATTGGAAATTCTAAACAGTAGTTTATTTACTATTTGATTTAATTTCATTATCATTTTACATGTACTGAAAGTAGCCTACGTTGATAGAAGTGAACCGAGCATAAAATATTACAATCTATCTATTGGTTTACCGTACGCCCATCTTTCCCGAACTTACCCTATGTATTATTTAAATTAAAAATAAAAACTATATAGTCATATAAACGATACCTAACATTACTTATTAAATTGCTTCTTGGTTACCAAATACGTTCAGAAGATCGTTAACCATTTATCGCTAGCTATATACGTCTATATAAAAAATCCAATCATTTAAATAATATTAAATCAGGTGTATGTTGTTAATATGTTATGCGATTATAGAATATATATTTTTGTATAATATGCATTTTATGAGAAAAAAAATATTGTTTTAAAATCGCGATACCGAACGAAACACAAAAATTGATTATTGTCTGTATTTACAAGTTGCCTTGGTGTTCGATTCAGTTTAAATATATCGAACAAGTTGGATGACAATTAAGAAATTTAGATCGAAAAACAAAAAACTATTATACATATTTAATACATTTTTTATTTACAAAATTCTAAAAAACTTATTTTAGTTTATAATAATTGTACTCGATATCAATGGAAGAAAAAATTTTCACCAAATTGTTCGAAAATATGTTGTCGATATATTTTAAACCTGTTCAAAAAGAAGCCTTCAAATAAGAACAATCGACATTCAAACCTAAGCAAAAAGCAGCTTCATTATTTCATACTTAAGGTTTTGAAACGAATCTTCTTTTTCTAAGTACTTTAAAATGAATAATATATTGGACTATGAGCACCATGAAGCAATGTGTTTTCATTCGTTTCTATGGTTACGAAATACTACTTTATCAATTAAATTATATATAACTCTGTGATTGGTGTAAAATTTAACATATGAAATTTCTCAAAATTTATTAACTAATTTAAATGAATAATTATTTATATTTGCAATTAACAATAATTACTAATTTAATTTCTTTAATCATTCTTACTATTTTCAACCCAATAACTTCAATTAAATGTCTTTTTTTGTAATTATTTAATAATTTTTGTTTGACATTTGCTATACAGTTTAAATGCAAACAATTGAACAAATCATGAAATTTTCTTGAATATGAAAGTTTAGACTTTCGTAGCGCATAAATAGATTAACAAGTCCCTTCCACGTACTACACACGGTACGGGTATAAAAATTTCTTTACCCAGATTTTACTTTATCAGTACACGTTTACCTGAATGATTTACTTCCATCGATTAATCATTGATTTCTTTAATTTTACTAAATTTAAACTTACTTAACTGTAACAACTGCATTGTTATCATAAATTTCCATAATCCTACACATTGCAGATAAATTACTTTTTCATATTTTTTTTTTTTTAGTAATTCAACAAAATTCATTTTAAAGAAAAAAAATTATTTTTTACTGTCAAAAAGCAATAATTGGTTATAAGTAACTGAAAATGACTATGCAAAATCGTAATTTATTTCAACTGTATTATTTTTACCAAACCCCCACAATATGATTAAACATATAAGTGGACATTTTTCATTTTCTTTATCTCACAATGTCGAAAAATAACGACTCTTTGTTTTCGTCACGTTGTCGACAACCAACTAAGAAAATTGGTATTAAACAAGATTCATAGCAATAATTAAATTGAAATTTTCCAGAAAACATTTCTTGGCGGATTCTAACATTATAAAATAAACCTATCCATCTAACATCCAAGTCAGAAAGACTTCAAAAAGAAGTCTTTATTGAGATTTGGTTAAGATGCCTCAATTATGACGTCGTGATGACTTCTTTTTGAATAAATCATAATTAAGAACTTGTTAAGTAGCCTTTTTTTCTGTCAGAATTGTAAATTCTTTAAGAAGTCTTTTTTCTAACTTTAGAAAGAAGTCAGAATTATGAGTTCTGTAAGAAGTCTGAAATATGAGCACTTTAAAAAGTGTTATTATCGAGTTTTATAAGGAGTCGAAAATATTAGGTCTCTTATAAAACTAGACGATTAGATTTAATTTTTCTAATGTATATTTCAATCAAATTATATTCGATTGTTTTTGGATAATAAATAAGTTTGTTTTATGGTCTTAGTTTTATTCATTTTTATTTAGAGGATTATCGTAAAGAAAAAAAATTCGAAGATTAAGGCAATATACTAACGGATTAGTTTTACTATAAATTCCTCTAACGACTTGGTTGAAATTTATTTTGGTGATTCTGTTTAAGTTTCCAAATTTATCTAGGATAGGTGGTGTTATTTGTATTAAAAAAAATAAAATAATATTTATCAATTCTTCGACGTCTTAAAGACTTCTTAAAAAATTGTTTTCGAAGATAATTCTGACGACTAAATCAAAAATAAGAATTCTTTAGAAATTCTTTCAGAAGTCAAATGTGGGTGTTTCAAATTTTTAGTTGTCTAGGCGTTGATAGACAGAGCAAACCATTTTATGTATATCGAATCAGAGCTTATTTCCACAGCTCACTAGATTTCTGGATGTTATTACACCCTATATCCTGGAGTCATAGCTAAGACAAGGGGTCTCCAAACTACGGCCCGCGGACAGATTTTGTCCGGCCCGCGGAGAGCCTTTTAGAGAATATATTTTTTATAGCAAATTAAATTTAGTTTACTGAAGTATTCTAATTTTATGTTGAATAATTATTAATATGGTTTTGGCCCTCGGAACTTACTGGAGTAATCAGTACGGCCCTAAGGCTGGAAAGTTTAGAGACCCCTGGCTTAGACTATGATAAGTTTTAAACATTTTATATTGCATTTTGAATCCATCAAATATTTTGATTGTAATTTATAATACAGGAAAAATTTATGGTAAATATAGGTACCTATAAGTATTAATAGCTAATGTTAAATTGTAATAAATGAGTAATCTCTGTTTTATAATAAGAAAATTTTAATATTGTTTTTAATAACAGAAAAGTTAATATAAAATATAATAAAAGAAAATTTGATAAGTTCTTATTAATTTTTAACATTTAATTTTACTTTCCAAGTATTATATTCGTGACTTTTTGCTCCGATTTTTGCCGCTGTTTTGGAACTTTCTGAGCACTATACGTTTCGTGTCCGTCGGTTTATCGACCTGTGAATTTCATTTACATGAACGCGTATAACTCAAAAACTAGTGGGCAAATATTTATAATAAACAGTGGAGGTGTTCCGAATGATTCCAATTTAGAAAAATCCCATCTATCTATTACCGTTCCACGAATATAGCGATCGAACTTCTTTTTTTCACATAAACGCCGATATACCGTGCATCATTTATTCGATTTTGATAAAATTTTGTTAGAAGATGTATGATATAATTTTACAACAATGATTTTAATTTTGTTGGAATTATTCTGGATACTGATGGGGAAATTGCAAAACAATTTTACACGAATATAAAACATTTTATGTGTGGAATTCTAGTAATTGTAACCATGGATACAAATATTCATTAATACTTGTATCTTAAAAAAATTAATGTGTAAAAAAATTACATTTTACCGTTAGACTCTGGGTTCCTTGTGGAACAAACATATTTTAGAGACTCATAAGTATTATTAGATCGTCGGGTATTATTTGCAAAACATAAAATTGGCAATAAATAAGTTAAAAAAAATAAAATAAAATCCATTAAATAAGAGGAAAATTTAGATTTAAAAGAAAACAATGAATATGATTGAAATTCAGAAATACTTTTTTCCATCTCTTATCTAAATTACAACTTATTCGTTGAAGCCATACCAGACATAAAGCTATATAAGTGAGCATATTCGTAGTATATTTAAGTTAACTTTAAATTTTCAAGTTTAAAAATAATTTATTTGAAGTAATTACAAAATTTTAAAAATTGCTTCATTTATTTAATGAAGCAATAGCTACAAATTTATTTCATGAAGAAAATAATTCCATTGTAGAAAAAACGATAAGCAAAGAACTAAAACTAAGTATATGAAATTAGATGTTGTTTTATAGAATGCGATTTCCTTGATAAATTGATTTTGACTCGTGGTCCCGGATATCACTTTTGAACCCGGAAGTTTTCAGTTGCGTCATAATTTTAAAATTTATTAAAATTCTCCAATAACATGCTAAAATATTATTATACTTTAAAATAAAATTCTAATTGAAAAAAAAAATGAAAAATGTTTCGTATTTTGATATTTAACTCAACAGCGTTCTTAGCAGACAAAACAAGAAAAGGTTAAACAGTGCTCTTCTGGATGTAGAAGCACAGCTTGCCTACACGGGACTCACAGTTACAGAAATTTCCATAGACAATCTATTATTTAATTCGATATTATATATAGGGAAAGGTGTTTTACTTTTTACCGATTTTCACTTTTTTAACTCTTTATATTGTATTTCTTATTATTTTGATTTTTGAGTTACAGCTTATGAATCAAACTACTTTTTGGAAGTAAATAAATTATGTTTAACATCAAATACTGAAATATATTCGCTGCATTTGACCAATTTAAAAACAAATGGTACAACACTTTGACCAGAGGATATTATATTTTTGACCACTTAAAATTAGTGAAAAATTGAAGAAAATACATTAAAAAAATTCTTTATTATTTTAAAATTGATTAAATAAGTAATGTTTTGAGGTAAATTGTCTTTTCGATAAAAATGGGAAATATTCAACATCATCCTCTGATAGTTCTCACTTTTCACTCCCGTATTACTTCTTCTCATATAAAAATGTTATTCTAAATACTAATTGTTTATAACGCGTAAACTATATATTAAATTAGCAACACCTTTAACAAAAAATTTCAATAAGAGTAATAGAATTGTTGTACTTTTTACCCGGTCAAAGATACCCTAGTGTGTTTTTAATGATGTTTTGAGTTCTCATGTTACTTAATTTATATTTATCAACTAATAAGCTCCCAAGCTTTTGAAGAATTTATTTCATGCAATAAATAGTTTTTTGTAACAAAATTCTAGTTTAACTATTTCTTACTACTTCTTTATTTAGTATCTACCGACGCTTGTTGATTACTGTGAACCTGCGTGCACTATACAATGAGCTTTATCATACGTAGTACTAACATTTGTTCAGGAATAAATCCATAAGATATCTGTAAAAATAGTATTGGTGAAAAGACCAATATGTCAAAGGTACAACACCTTCCTCATATATTATATTATAATAAACACCTGGGGTGTGAAAACAAATGTTTTGTGTATACAATGTTTGTCATAGGAATAAATCCACAAAATAAAATTAGTTTTAATAAAAAATTCAAATCTAATAGCTATTCAGACATAATAATTGGAACAATAAATAAGCGAAAGAAAAATTGGAAAAAAAAATGAATGAATGAAGATTCCCTCTTTCGGCGGATAATTTAAATCTTTTGAAAAAATAGGATGTACATGTATCATCTGAAATTGACAACACTGGAATATTAGAATATATAAAATTAAGCGACGAAAAATTAATTAGTTGGAGTCAACAAGCGAAATGGGATGATTTTTAACAAGTTAGAGGAAAATGCGCTAAGTGTCATATTATGGAGTATGTCGATGAAATGTGCGAAATATTCGTGTGGGTTTAACGAAAAATATATTACTTGCTTTATTCATTAACAATAGAATTTTATGCAAATTATGTTTTAATAAGAAAGTTTAGAATATATAACTCCTAACTAAGGTGCAATATATTTAATAAAGATTCTTGAGATTATACAGCATCACAAATTTAATTTCCTATTTTTGGTCGAATAGAATGCGCGAAAATTTTATATTATTAGCAATATAATTATATAAACATTAAATTACTTAAGTTTTATAATGGTAAGTAATATAATAGTAGTATTATTTATGAAATGTTCGCATATATTTTAAAAAATCAATTACCCATAAGGCTTAAATCAATTATTTTGATTTGTAATTAGAAACGGATAAGCCCAGCAATAATCCAAATCAGACAAACTTCTTAAAGAAGGCTACCTCGTGATGAATTATTTTTTAAGATTTTATAAAGCTAGTAGTCTTGTGCTATCTCTAACTCAAATAAATGGACCTGTAAGTCGGATAAGTACTATAAAAGCCCGCAGACCCTAACTCAAATATAAGCAGTAAAATTCTTAACTTTTTATTTGATTATTTCTATTTAATAATTTATAATCGTTAGATGTGTTTTATTAACTAATACCAATTGTAAATGGTACAAAATTTTTTTTCGACGAAATCATAGCCAAATAAGTTTTCTTTTTCACCAGATGAAATTTTAGATCGTATAAACAAGCTTATATTTAACAAACATCAAATAAAATGAAGTGTATGTAGTTTAAATTGCTATTTTCTGCTGGAAATGGGACACCATATTTTAAATAGCGAAATCATATCGGATAATTAACTTCGCCCCGCAATCCATCGGCTCAGTGGCCAAGTGAGTAAGGGCACTAAAATCTTCACCCATTTGACAACTTATACAGGCGGTTGATCAACTATAATAAACAAAAGGACAGTTGATTGATCACACTGTGGACGCTTAGATAAGAACGAAGCAACTGGTTTCACCAAGAACATAATCCCAAATTAAAAGTGTCTTTTTAAAGACGGAACAGAGGACTGAAAGTTCTAGGTACAAGGAACGTGGTTGCGGTTCCCCTCGTAAAATATTCAACACCGCAATCAAATATTTCACGTGTTCTGCGTAAAAGAACGTTTCATTGACGAAACTTTTTATTGAAGAACCACACAAATTTTAACATATGACATTATATGCTAAAAAGCGTCGTTATTTTGGGTTTTATGGTGCAAAAATTATTTGCTAGACTTTTCATAAATTTTACAACTTTCCTCAATACGTAAAATATCTCTCTTATAAATAAAATTAAATTTAAAAAAACACTCATCTCAATATATTTATCTCAAATATAATTCACATACGACACATCTACACTTATCAATATATGAGGTCAAAAAGTAACATCCTGCACAAATTACTAAATTAATATAAAAATAATTATAATAAATATATTAATAATTATAATTAATTATTCTTAATATTAATTAATGTCTTTATGATACAATTTTTATACTCTAAACAATTTTTTATTTTTTGTAACAATTTTAATAGGTAAAATTAATGTCCTAATAATTTACATTTTTTGTTTCTTTTAAGCCTTTGAGAGTAGTTTTAATTGTCGATTGTCGACTTTTACAGATCAAAAAATTACAAATTTAGTATGTTGTCTTAATTATACGACCTAGGCGTGGTTTTCGAATATATTTTATATGTTCAAATGATTTTTGTGTCAGACAGAACAGATGTTTATTCAAATTTATGAATAGAAAAATATTTTTTTATTTTTTTATGTTAAAGAATATACCCACTTTGTAAATTAAGGCCTTTGATCTTATATTGAAATATGATTCATAGAGTTTTTGTATTCAAATTCAAGAAATTTCCTTAATTTCCTGCGATTTCTTGAGAAATGCGGGAAATTTTTCTATTACGGTGGTTTGTAGTAATTATGCCTGGCGGCCTCAGTATGCTTATTGGCTATATCATGAAATTTGTGGGTGTCGTCTCCAAACTAATTAATTCATACGATGGTATGGGGCTGTGTAATTTCTGCATTGGGATATTAATAAAATTTGTCTAGTCAACCTCACTAGATAAATAATATCCTGAAATAGTTAGCGGGACATTGTAGACTTTCGTGCAAATGACTAGCCAGGCAAGTGGCTTTTCTCTGCTACTAGCATAATATACATATAATTTTAGAAGGTTCTTATTTCAGTCATTCCATCACAGTAAGAAATAATATTCTTCTGTAGTGTCTAATTGGGGTATCTACACTACATCGTCACAACTTAGTCTCAGTAAATCAGTGTGGATTCAGCCACAGTTCCGAAATTTTTAAATTCGTCGCCCACGATATTTTAACAAATTCACTGACGGCATTTTTTGTTGTGTGTTAATATGAGAATACAAAATCCATTGAAGGATAGCAAGAATACTGAACTGTGACTGAACTGATCCGTGACGGATATGTGTAGATAGATCGAGTATTTTGTCTGAGACTGGCATATGACGTGACTGACATGTGTGAATGGATCTTTAAAGAACACCTCATGATCAATTCCTATATTGTGATTTCTTAAAAGAGCTGAGAGGAGAAGGAACAGAGTCCGTAGTACGCCCGTTTCTCTCCTATTGCGAATGTTTACAGGATCAAGGGGGTACTATCCACAAGCATGTTTGGTCCCCTGAATGTTTTATACACTAACGCAGCCAATGAAATTTATTAGAGGAAATATATATATTTTGGTGCCAATAAGCATTTCATGTATTTAATTAAATCCACAAACAAATTTTAATATGGCATTATTATGGTTAGTGTAAAATTTATTTCCTCTGCGAAAATTTTTTTTAAGTAAGGGCGTTCTTTTCACACTTAAAATTTTCAATTTTTTATATCTTAGTTTTTAAGATATTGTAAATCATTAATTCACATTATTATTCTAATAATAAAAAATTATTTTCATATTTATAAAGAATAATTGATATATAAAACAAAAAGTTTGTACATCAACACATGGTGGAAGCGATGAGCAGAAAAAACAATTGGATTTTACGACACTTACACCACACTTATATTATTTTTTCGATAAATTAAATTTTCGGCTCATTTGCACCTTCCCAAATGAGCTGCTTCCTGTCACATTGGAAAAAACTGAAATTTTCAAGTAAAAGACACTAGACAGGTAATCAAGAAACTGGTAAACAGCTTGTCGAATTGTTTTTTACATCAACTACGTCATTTCAAGTCCATTATGGTCGAGTATCTGAGATTAGATAACCTTAAAATTCTTAAAATTTTTCCCCTCAACTGGATGGTTACTAAGATTAATAGAATAAGAAACATGAAAACTTTTAATCAATACAAATATTTCTCTTAAACAGTCTAGAATATCTATTTTCTTTCATACTCGGAATCAAATTATCCCCAAATTGCATAATCTTACTTTATATAATTAGTTTGAATACATTATTAAAAATACTTATATTATTTAATATAATTACTTAAGTTATTGCCGTCGCAAGTCAAATTATTCATAAATTTCCCGTTCTATTAAAATAATTAATAAATTTGTAGGAAAATTTATGTAATTGCATTTGGTGGAAATCATAATGCACAAAGCTTAAGCCAGCAAATTCTCTGAAGTTTCCTAATCTGTATTTTGAACAACGATAATTTTTTATTACCTATATATCTTTTTTATTTCAAATGATCTACAACGAATCTAAAATTTTAAAAATTTGAAACTCAGTTATGTAAAAAATTATACAAAACATTCAATATAGATTATGGTTTCTTAATTTATATTAATCCTAAAATCTCCTAAAATGGAAAAAAAATTTGATACGAGGTTTTTAAGAATTTCCGCAAACGTCGGAGTGCGGCCGATTTGATTAATTTGTAGAAAATTTAAAATAAATTTCAACAAAATTGATTTTTGATTTTGTTATAATAAACGATTCATTTTCTTTTCAAATATATCTTTAAAATGATTTAGCATTTTTTTTTAAACAGAATAACCATTTTTAAAAAGAAAAGTAAAAAAGTTAAATTTTCTTGTTTGATTATGAAAACAGCAGTCCATGAAGAAAACATTGCTTATATCACTTATGAAGCAGACTATTATTTTTCAAAACTTATGATTTAAAAGATTTAAAAGCATGATTAAAAAACCTAAAACTTTAACGAAAATAATAATATTAAAGATTAAAATACGGCCATTAATATTTTTTTTTTTGTGATCAGTATTAAAAAATTTAACTAATGGACCAAAAAACTTATAATGTACAACCAACAAATAGGCCCAAATTGTAACAAAAATTAATTATTTAATCTAACAATATGAATCAAATTAAAAAGACAACTAACCTGGACAGGAATTCATTATAACAATATGCGAATACTCAAAAAACAATTCCAAAAATAGCTTCACTTCTCAAAGTCCGTTGCATACAACTTTATTTCAAAACATTTTATCAAGTTTACACAATAAAAAATAAAGTGTTTTTCAATAAATTATCACAGTTTTTACTTATTTAAAAAATTTTGCACTAATAAACAATCATAACTATAAACAAAACACGTTAAAATTTTCCGCGTTAAAGTCCAAAATTATCACTCACTAAAAATTTTCCACGCACAATAACTTCAAATAGAAAAAGTTTCACACAAAACAAAAAAAAAAATTTGACAAAAATAATTAAAATAAATATTTTCCGAAAAATCACTTAAGGATTCGATATAAAATCGTTAATAAATAGAATTGTTCAAAGTAAATGAAACAAAACCGAATAAATAAATGAATTAAATCGAATTACGTGACCCGTAGTATAGAAACAGTATAAGAATCGTTGCTGCGTTCATCTCTAAATGTTCAATATTCAAATGAAGTATATCCCTTTTGTTTTAAACTATTCAGTTCAATATAGTTAGAGTTCTTGAACGATACGGACGATCACTTCAAAATACATTGTGGGATGTGTGTTTTATTCATACTTATAATTCCCGCCTACAGTATAACAAAATGGCTGCTCATTTCAAATCATGTTTGTGCTGTATTTTAATTGGTGTTTACACTTTATCAAGTCAAACTATATAATGTATATATGATATACACTTTATATTTTTTTTAAATAATATATTTAAATGTTTATGTTTGAGAACCCTTTAACAATATATGTGTGTACGCATATTATTTAGGTACATTAAAAGTAAATTTTAACAAGTATATTATTATTTACTTAAAGAAATCAAATCACTTGAATATTGTTGCATTATACAAATAAAAACACTACCTTCATTACTTATTTCTAAAGTAATAGAATTGATCCGATAATACTTAACTTTTAAGTGTCTTATATCATTTTACAAGTTTTTATTTAGTTTCACCTCCTGTCCTGACGTTTGTTTGTAATCCAATCTTGCTAGCTAAATTTAACGCACATCTCGTCTTCCGATTTAGCTGAAATTGGGCATAGATATTTAAATCGGATGCCAATACAATATTATGACATAATATAATACAAAAATAATATGGTAGCGCTGAAAACGTTTGTTCTTCTTTATTTCATTGCCCTTCCACCATTTTGATATTAAATACGCATTTAATTTGTGTATAAAAAAATATATAATAAAACTTTGTTTAATAGCGCTATTTTATCTCTTAAAACTATAGAACCTGTATTTCAAAAAAATATTTTTTATTTAATACCTTGTTTATTTTAACATTTATAGAATAAATCAAAGTAACACATGGACTGAAAGGTCCCGGGCATAACAAAGAAAACGCAGTTGGTTCAAAATTAGCTTTATTCATCAACGTAATCTCCATCAAGAGCAACGCAATCATTCCAGCGCCGCTCTAACATTTCAATACCACTTTTGTAGAACGATTTATCTTTTGCCTCAAAACAGGCCTCAGTTTCAGCGATAACCTCAACATTCGTGCGAAATTTCTTACCGGCGAGCATTTTTTTCAGGTCTGCGAACAGCCAGTAGTCGCTGGGAGCCTGGCGAAAAAATTCCGGTTTAATACGTTTAAACATGGCCAAACACTGCTCAGAATCATCAACACGTTCTCGTTTTTTGGTCAACAGTGAGCAAACGCGGCACCCACTTTCAACAGAGCATTCTCATTGTCAAATGCTCATGAAATATAAAGCCAACACGTTCTTTTGATATCTTTACGTTCTTTATGTCAGCTAACTCACGCAACTTCACTTTTCGATCATTCAAAACGATTTTGTGGATTTTTTTTGTTTTCTGGTGTTACAGCCTCTTTTGGAATTCATCCATGACCCAACTTTTAAATAATAAAAGATAAAAGAAAAATTCAAAAGCACAATGTAAAATTGTTTTCTAAAACGAAAAACTTTTATTTGAATCATTTTTCTATAAAATGTTTGGATTTGTTAACTATTTTAGCTCAAATTTAGCTAATTCACACATATATAATTACAATACATATTATTATTATTATTATATGTATTTATAACTCTATCGAATAAATATTTCATGAATAATAATGATAAAAAATAGTTCCAACATATACTACTTTACCATATGCCGAGTATCTAAACAACGAACTCTGTTAGTTGTGACCTGCACTTGTTTTTTAGTTAATTTCTATTCTGATTATTTTAAGTAAGGAATATGTTAAATATTTACTTTTTAATATCCGTCGGACTTTGAGTTCGTGAATCGAGATAATGTTTTCGAGATGATAACCATCAAGCTAAAAATTTGTATGTATCTTCATTATCATTACTGTAACAACTTTTCCTTTCTCGAAAATTCTGAAAAAAGATCCCTATTGTTTTTCGAAGCACTTTTGTATTCGAATTTTTTGTTAGCGCCCGCAAGCCTACAAAATATTTTGCTGTAATTGTTTTTTTTTTTAATTGTCGGATAACGAACACTTTTTTTTTTGCTACATGCCGAGTAAAACAGCATTCTTAGCCCATATTTAAGTGTTTTTAGATCTTCCTTTATCATTAACTACTTTTGCCACTTTATCATAAACTACTAAAAGGAATAAATTGAAAAAAAAAAAAAAAACAAAACAAAACTTCAGTGATTTGAGACAGTTCTTGGATTATATATGTTTTTAAATGTTACTTTAAAAATAGCTTTATTTTTATCAGTAACTATTAATGCTATTTTATTTGCTGGTTAAATACAACTGCAACTGCATTTAGCATAAAATTTTTATGAATAAAATATTTCTTATAATCTTATTCACGGTATATAGATATAATTTTCTATTTCTCGAAATATTTACAAACGTTTCAATAAGAAAATCATTAGCGTATATAAAACAAAAATTAGTGATGCCTAAAGAATTAATATTTTTATTTGTTAACAGATAAAAATATTAATATCTTATGCTATTTTATCTATATATATAAAAATATCTATATATATAAAAATCAATTGTTGTTCGTTAGTCTTGCTAAACCTCGAGATTGGCTGGATCGATTTTGCTAATTTTGATCTTGAAATATTTGTGGAAGTTCAGGGAAGGTTTAAACGGTCAGAAACATAAATAATATGTAACGGAAAATACTATAAACGACAATGTAATTCTCGAATACAAAATGTTCCTAGCTGTGAAACATCTTTTGTCTTTTTTTTCTCACATGTTACAAATCCTATTAGCATCGTTTCCATAAAAACCAAAATCTAAATTTGAATTTCAAAATAAACTTCTTAATCTCTTCTCACTAACAGTACTTTGAACTGTAAACTGTATAAAGTGTGCATATCGCATTGTTCAAGTATTACCGGAATCATTCGTGATTCAGGAGTTCCATATATCTTTCATCAAGTGTACGAGTACCACGGCACAAATTATCGGGTGAACGCGTGCACACTTAATACCGAGATTTCGATAAGAAAGGATTTTCTGAAATTCTACCCCTAAGGGTAGAATTGCATTCGCATGTAATCGATGTAATATTAACACAGAAACCAATGAACCGGTCTGTTTTAAAATATAAATTAATAATTATTATTTATTCTGATTTGCCTCAGTTTTTCATTATTTAGAAATAGAGTGTTGAGAATATGTTGTTATACTTAAAAAATGTTGATGTTGATTAGAAATATATGGCAAAATGACGTTTGCCGGGCCAGCTAGTTATCAATATTATTAATATCTTTGTTAAAATTCTTATTATCTCAGAAACGCATTCAGAAATCTAACAAAATTATTTTTTATTTAAATCTATTTATCAAACTATTTATTCTAAGAATGTTTGAGAAAAATAACTTAATTAATCGATTGAAGCTATAATCGATTTTTTTCAATTGTACATAATATTCCAATTGACAAATAAAAATTATTGAAATATTTCAAACAAGTGAAACTAGCAACTAACAGAGTTAATTGATTAGATACTTGACATATCAATGTTTTAGATATTTTAAATAGTATAAATATGCAGTTCATACAGTTGTAAATATATATAATAATAATAGTCGCGTGAACTAAGTCGTAAAAACTGCTGAATGACAGACCCAATTTAAAGTAAATGGATTTGAATGATTATTTTTTTGTTAAATTCCCAATACCTTATAATAAAAAGTTTTTTAAATTTCCGTGATTTTAAAAATAGTTGACATCCACACCAATGGGTGAAAATCCCAACGGTCAAAGTGAATTCTTTTAGAGGCATCCCCATGATTAAAAATGCCGATTTAAAAAAAAAATGCATGTTGTTTTGAATTATTCATGAATATCTTGAAAACCTTATACTTTATCAAAAATATATGAGCAAAAAAATGAAGTTTATGTAAAAAATAGTATAAAAATTTGTTTTGATTTTTGTAAATGCAATATTAACGAAATTATAACTCGTTTAAAATGAGAAAATTAAAACTTAATTACTTGAAGCAAAATTAAAATACTGGCACGTCGACAATTAACGTCGAATAACACAAAAGCGAAACATAATTTCCAGAAAACTCTTTAAATCTTGTCAAAAGTACGTTAAAAGTCATTAATAAAAATTGTCGTTGAAGTTATTAGCTGAAAAGCTAAAATAATAATTAAAATTATCTCGCTTACTCAATATTTTAACCCTAAAAATTAGTATTTTAGCCAATTGAGTCCCTGCCAATGTTGAAATTTATCACCAAAGCCTTATTATTTTATCTAAGTTCCAAAATTTAAAATAAATTAAAAAATAAATTGGAAAAAAAAATTAAAATTAAATATATAAAAAATTTAAAAAAAAAAAAAAATTGAAATAAAATACATAAAAATTATTCTTAAAAAAATTTGAATTATTAAATATTTCGAAGGAAAGTAAGATATATTTGGATACAATTTTTGAATAATTTTAAAATACACTCGGAAATTTTCTTTTTAGACCATAGATTAACAGGAAGAATTCCTGTAAATAAGTTATTTTCTTAATCCACTTTAATAATCAAATGAGTTTTATTTAAAAAAATCCCATAATACCATTGCTATTCTTTTCTATATTATGTTAAATTGTTTTTGTTAAAATAAAATTTTGTATGATGAAGAAGAATTCTGTAATGAATTCTTCATAAAGAAATTTTTTTTTCATTATTCTTCATTGTTATTAAAAAAAACTTTTGGGTAATTTGTTATTAAATTCTTTGTTTAAGCTCTCCAATTTTTACATGCAGTATTTTTAAATTAAATAATATAAATTTTTATATTATTTTAAAGTTAAATAATTAATGATTGCTTAATATATATATATTTTGAAAAAAGCACCACTTCTTTGATTTTTATAGCGTCTCTTAAGCACTACGAGCATCTCCCCGGGACTTACCTTGAGAAAAATTATTCGATACGCCCTTCGTTTTCATGTCAAGATTGTTGATATCAAATTTCATAACATTTAGATAATTATTTTTTTAATTATTTGTGCGTGAAAATTGTCAAAAATACAATGTACATAACATTATAGATTGTCTTTATTGTAGAGGTCTTATTTTTTGTGTCATTTCCTCTTAATATAATTGTCGGCTACGTATTTGATGTAATTTGTTATAATTTAATTCTGAACAAGGTCTACAGCTCACAGAACTTCTAGTTATTTTAAAGACAGCGCGATACGGCTATTTAAGTTTTTGTTGGAATATTAATATTAAATGCAGTGTATTTAAATGGATAATACTGGACATAAAACTGCCTCGCCATATATAAATATGTCCATTTAAATAACTTATTCAACGAATAAGGATAAGAGAGGGAAAAACGTATTTCTATATTTCAATCACATACATTGTATTTGTTTTTAATGTAAATTTTCAAAAAGCTCTTTCTTAATGGATTCTATTTTTATATTTTTTTAATTTATAGCCAATTTTATATTTTACAAATAATAACCGACGATTTAATAATAAAAGTCTCCAAAATGTGTTTATCCTAACATGAAGCCACAACTTAACTTAAAAATATGTACTACTATAATATGAAATATTATAATACCTATATATTACTTTAATTGTTATTAGTTACAAGCATTATTGTATTTTTGTATCCATGGTAACAAAAAATTTAATTCCACGGATACTGACGACAGTGTTGTCGAACTTTAATTATGCACTAATTAACTTTTCCTTTAAAACGACATTATCGACCAGTTTTTAATTTTTTTCTCCGTTTAGTGAAAAGAGAGTTCAAGTTACTTATTACAATAATTATAATAGTTTAAAAAAACTAAAAAAACACGCATGCATGCGTAGTTCGCGCACTAGCTCTATCTTTATTACTCTCATGCAAAGGATCCGTTCAGATGCGTTCTGCAGCCAACTTCAGAGAGTTACCTACAGACAAACAAACATACGAGTGAAGCTAATAAAAGCTTAAATCTACTTGTTTTTAACACGCTTTTATTAGCTTCACTCGTATGTTTGTTTGTCTGTAGGTAACTCTCTGAAGTTGGCTGCAGAACGCATCTGAACGGATCCTTTGCATGAGAGTAATAAAGATAGAGCTAGTGCGCGAACTACGCATGCATGCGTGTTTTTTTAGTTTTTTTAAACTATTATAATTATTGTAATAAGTAACTTGAACTCTCTTTTCACTAAACGGAGAAAAAAATTAAAAACTGGCCGATAATGTCGTTTTAAAGGAAAAGTTAATTAGTGCATAATTAAAGTTCGACAACACTGTCGTCAGTATCCGTGGAATTAAATTTTTTGTTACCATGGATACAAAAATACAATAATGCTTGTAACTAATAACAATTAAAGTAATATATAGGTATTATATTTCATATTATAGTAGTACATATTTTTAAGTTAAGTTGTGGCTTCATGTTAGGATAAACACATTTTGGAGACTTTTATTATTAAATCGTCGGTTATTATTTGTAAAATATAAAATTGGCTATAAATTAAAAAAATATAAAAATAGAATCCATTAAGAAAGAGCTTTTTGAAAATTTACATTAAAAACAAATACAATGTATGTGATTGAAATATAGAAATACGTTTTTCCCTCTCTTATCCTTATTCGTTGAATAAGTTATTTAAATGGACATATTTATATATGGCGAGGCAGTTTTATGTCCAGTATTATCCATTTAAATACACTGCATTTAATATTAATATTCCAACAAAAACTTAAATAGCCGTATCGCGCTGTCTTTAAAATAACTAGAAGTTCTGTGAGCTGTAGACCTTGTTCAGAATTAAATTATAACAAATTACATCAAATACGTAGCCGACAATTATATTAAGAGGAAATGACACAAAAAATAAGACCTCTACAATAAAGACAATCTATTATTCAATCTACTTGGTTGGGGTAAAATGTCGGAGAGGTTTATAAATAAAAAATATTCGGTAATGTTTTGGTATAAAAAGAATCAATTACATTTTCATAACTTAACAATTGCCACAGTTTACCAAAGAAAAAAATTTTGTTATTAATATTTTTTATTTATAAACCTCTCCGACATTTTACCCCAACCAAGTATCTTCGACGACAGCATTAAAATCAATGGAACAGACTTTAGTGATACGAAAAATGTTCCAATAACACTGCTTATAAATCCCGCATGCCGGACAAGGAAAGATTCACCCACAGAAAAATATTTTTTAAATAATTTATTTCAGAAAACTCTTTGAACAGCTTTCTGTTGTAAAACCTATAATTTTAGGAAAAAAATCAAGCAAACATGCCGTTTCTATCATCAGTTCTGATCGAAAGTAAGTACAAAAATTTATTTTGTAATTGTTTCGTTTTTTTTTTTTTCTAGGATCATAACGAACAAAACATATAAAAATTTATAAGGATTTTTTCGAATAAATTTCGATTTTTTGCCCCAATTTCTTAGATCTTAGGAAATCCTACATTTGCACAGTCTGTCACCAAATTAGCAACGAGTAACATCTCCTCAGAGAATCATTATAACTAGCTAATTCATACTAATGATGACTAGTTTGTAGTCGAAATACGTATTTATAAAATACAAAATATTATGATCTAGGAAATTGGGTCAAAAAATCGAAATTTATTGTGATTTGGTTCTGAGTAGCAGAAAACAAAAATATCCTAAACGAACGAAAGTGCTCAGTTTTTCTTTAATTTTTTCAAATTTTATTTTCCTGTCAATTTAATAAGTCAAAAACAGACAATTTACACAAAATGCGGCTGATTCACATCTATAAACATTTTCATGTTTATTTAAATTGAATTATAATAAACTATAACAAATTTTTCAAGCAATTCCACACACAAATCTTGTTTCACAATATTTAGCATATTTAATAAAATATTTTGAATTTATAAAACATTTAAGTCCTAATTATTTTACTTGTTAGACACAAAAAATATACCATCATTATTTTATTTACAAAAAAAAAAAGCATTTACCGTTCTCCAAAATCATTTTTTGCACACATGCAAAATGAACTGATCATATGTGTAAATGACTGTATATTTCACGTATGTAAGAATTTTTAGTAAAGCAAATTGTAAAGCGAATAACTGTCAACGCAATTTGTCAAGCAGAAAACAAAAATAATAAAAAATAAATAAAAATAAATACGCAAGTTTTGAATATATTTAAAATAGAATGAAACAGAAATAAATTCGATATATAAATATGTGTTCACTTCAGTTTAGTACAACGAACACAAATTTCAAGTTGGTATAGAAAATTTTTGTGCCAAAGGTAAAGCTAGTTTTATGTTGATCAAATAGCCAGTTTGATAGATCGTAGCTGTATGACCAACATATATTAAATGTGGGGGAGGGGGGCAATTTCTACAGCCTACAGAACATCCTTGTTTACAGGATTGAAGTTGGATTACATTCTCAAATAAGCCTTATAGAAAATAAAATAATGGAAACTTTAAAATTAATCTACTTTTCACTTTAAAATTTTTCAAAAATTACGAGTGTACTATCGACTTATAAAGTCATTACCATGCAAGGAAATTATTCTTTTATTTTAGAAACATGTAAGGAAAGTATAGGTAAGATTATTGTGAATAAAGAAACTGTGGCTAGAGTTGATAAATATTTTTACGATAATTATAATTTCAAATTTAATTAATTTATTTAAAATTGTAAAATTTGAGTTTTTATTTATTTATGTCCAGAGCTTCTAGCAAATTTAATTTTTGGCTTTGGGTCGAAAATATGTATGTTTTTATTATAAAAATAGATTTTCATAAAATAAATAATACGTCTATTAATTTTCATTATAGAAAATGTAATTATGAGATCTTTTGAGATCCAACGCAGGAGTTTATTAGGGTTTCACTTATAAAGAGTATACACTTAATAAATCATCGTTTTGGGAGGTGCTTAAACTATAACGCATCCAAATCTAGTCGCACTACTTCTTGTGAATCTCGCCAATCCTGTAAATCGACCGAAGGGCATATAATGTTTTGCTTCGTTGCATCTTAGATTTTCTCCAATCAATGATCGTACGCACACCCATTTAAACTGGGTAAAAACAAGGAGCACATTGTCTATATTTGAAATATCCTTGTAAAATCGAGCTCAATAGAAATACCCGCCGCACTTGGATTCAAGTTTGAGACCATGAAAGCTGGGTGCGTACCCACTGAGCCATTTTGCTCCATATTAGTAAAATTAAAGATGATAATTAAATTAATTATAAATGTATTATTAAAGTATGTATTATAATTACAAACAATACAAACATATTCATTACAGTCTAAAAATAATTAAGGCAAACTTATTTTGCCAAAAAAAAAGTTTATTTTATGTTTGCCAAATCAACACCCTCCTAGAGCAGTTGAGGAATTTCCTCATCACAAACTCGTATTGCATATCTCATTTCAGTATCAATGATTTCTATTGTGAGGTTCTCATGAGGAAGAGGTACTGAAATTCCTTAATCAGCATGCATTTTCTTTGAACTTCTAGTATGCTTCACACGTTGAAGGAAGCATATCTCACTCAGAAATAAGTTCTTTCTTTCTTGATTTCACAGAAATGGTTGATTTAAGGTGGATGTATGAAGAGAAAATAAATTTTTATTTCTCCAGATGTAATCATATTTGACATGGATTAGAAAAATCAGATCTTTAAGCTTGCCTAAGAAGAACATTGGTACTTTCCATAAGTTTAAATGCAAGAAAATTATTCCTACTTTTCCTGCTCGTCTCATATCATTGTTTGCAATATAATATTTTCATATTTCCCAGTTCATTAATAAAATGTAATAAATATATCTAGTAAATTTCTAGAATGTCAAACATGTCTATCAAATTTCATCAAAATCAGACAACTAGTTCGAAAGTTACAGCAAACTAGATAGATACGAACAAATGAAATCCACATTCGCGTTGTTAAAATATAGATTCAACTTTCCTCTGTTACAATTAAACATTTTTTAGATAATCATATTGTAATAAAAAATCATATTTGATGAAATGAACTATATAAATTTTAAAAATATTTATAAGATACGATGGTTTTGAAGATTAATTTGGCGGGCAGGTTAAAATGTACTTGGAACATTTACAAACCAAGCGCATTATATAAAGTTGACATGACCAATGAGCCGTATACACTCGTGCTGTATGTTGTATGTTTAGTATGTAACATATAGTGAGTGTATTTTATTATTGATAGATAGCTAACGAAACAAACTTAAATAAAACAAACACACAAACAAACAAACATTATATTCTTTGAAATAGACTTGACGAATGATGTATCTTATAAATTTTATACATTTACTGTATGTAGTCAATCGACTTATAAAGTTTACTTGAAACTTCAAGGCGTCATGAGGCCGTAGGGCTTAACCATTTCTGTAAAACTTATCATTTAAGGAATGACACAAAAAAAAATGGGTGCGAGTACTTATGTTCGCGCGTCAGAATTTATACTTTTTTGGAATCATTAAAAAACAATTTTTAATTGCATGCAAATAATTAATTGAAATAAAATAATAAAAGAAGGATAGTCAACACAGTGAATAAAGCTCAGTTTAAATTTGCAAAATTAAATAAATAAATATATATATTCCCTTATATTAAGTATAACATAAATCATAACAACAGCTTCAACCTGTGAATTTTGTGTGACGCGAACATCTTAAAATTTCACTCGCATCAACGCGCTTAAAGAAGTATAACTTCAAAAATTTTCGGGGATTCGGATAAGAAAACAGCTGCTTTTCAAAATTTTTCTAAATATCTTCTGATCCTACAGTCAAATAAAGTAGGTTTTGAAAATTTATACCCAAAAATTTATATACAAAAACTGTGGTGTGTTTAAATTCGCTATCTTTCTTTGTATAAATAAAGATTAGAACTAAAATAATTTACAAATAGGAAAACTCCATGATTTTACGGATAATTTCCAATTTTTTCCCCAATTATCTAGATCAAAACATTTTTGTATTTTATAAATACGTATTTCAAGTACAAAATAATCATCATCAGTATGAATTAGTTAATCGTAATAATTCTCCGAGGAGATGGGACAAATTAGGGCAAAATATCGAAATTTATTAAACAACGAACTTTTTTATATTCTATGTATTTCAAAACGTTTGTGTATTCATTTGCTAGGGCATGACATGCTTCCTATCCTCCGTGAGATAGGATGTACCATATACCAAGCCTTCAAGCGAGTTGCTTGAAACTGGTTGAGACAACAGCTATATCAAAAAGATTTTCAATTTTCTCAAAACTGCACTGTGTCCTAGAACGTTTGTTCTTAATGAGTGATCTTAATGTTTGTTCTTAACTCCATTATACTCATTTTTCGATTTTGCAGAGAAGTTTGCCTTTTTACCCCTTTGTCATTGATATTAATGTTGATAGAATTAAAGTTCAAATTCACAAATTTTTATTTTTTTAAACAAACAACTTTTCTATGAAAAATTTTTTCGTAAAATGTTTGAGTTACAATTTTAGCTCAAATTTGGCTAATAAACTCATATAGGTAATAATAATAATGAATATTATTATACATGTATATACATATATAACTGTATAGATCGAATATTTATAATATTTTATGAATGCTAATTAAAAATAGTCCAAAAATGAAATTCAATAATATTTCGAGTATCTAAACAAAAACAAGTCATTCATACAAAAACAAGTGAGGATAACAACTAATAGAGTAAATTGCTTAGATACTGGTCGATTGATTATCACTAATAAACTATTTTTAATCATTAACATTCATAAAATATGCTTAATATATAGTCTATACAGTTATAAATACATATAAAAGTAATAATAATATATATTGTAATTATGTGATTTTCTATATGCATCAAAAAAACTTATATTTTAACAATAAATTCAAAAAAAATTCCTTTTATTTGTTTAAAATTCAACAAAATTGTAAAAATATTTTTTAAATTCATTCATATTCAAGAAATTGAAAATTAAAAAGGTGAAGAAAATAATAATAATAATAATAATTAATATAATTTTTTATTTGACAAAATAAAAGTAAAACTATGTAGAAGAAGCATTTAGACTATCATCACTTTGACGGTAGAATAAATTTATATGAAGCATGGATGCATTTTACCATGTCCGGGTAATGGCATGATCATCATTTCATTTCATTTCTCAACAAAAATATATATTTCAACCTGATGCCAATTATGCAAAATCAAGCTAATTAGTGTTTAAGTATATAATAAAATATTAATATGTTAAATATTGTATATATTATAAATATTATAACCTTATATATACTTAATCTGTACCTACAGTATGTTTTGATGTAAGGGACATTTCATGTGAAAGGGACAGAGAAACAAATGTGAAGTTCAGAAATTATTTTATTTAGTTTATACTCGTAGAAGCTCTGAAACTTGAGCATACATTTTTTTTTTCGTGTATGGGCGTTAGTTATTTATTTGATTCACGAATGTTTAATAACAAAATACCTATTTATTTATTAATTCTAGAAAAAAAATTAAAAAATTTTTGAATACAATTATCTACAAAATATGTTAGCTGAAGAAATTCATTCGAGAAGTTATTACAAAAACATATATGTTTATCCAAACAAATAAATGAAGATGGTTCTTAAAAATAAGTCCGATTATACAATTATTTATATTTTTAATTGAATTGAGCGTTAATTTGTGGAAAACTACATCAATAAATAACACTTAATATTTAGCAAATTGCCATATTTTTTATTAATAAAAATAATTGTAAAAATATTGTTTCGGTTAATATATAACGATTTTCAAAAAATAAATTATTGTTTTAAAAGTGGAAATTTGCAAAATATTTAGTGCTATTATTTATTAATTATTTATATTATGAAAATAAGAAAAATTGTTTTTGGAATTTTCGTGTGAACACTATAGGTACAAAGAGAAGAAGCAAGTGATTCAAATAAATTTGTCTAGTATTATTAGATTAGTTAATTAGCTAATAGATATCAATAAACAAAGGATTATATAAATATCAAGCAGTATCTTGTGTGAGTGTTGTCTTATTAAACATTTAATAATTAGATTAATGATCTGGAGTATTGTTTTTGTGTTGGAAAAGAATTTTCAAATTATAAATTTTGTGTAAATAATTTTTTTTTTTTAATGTATAAAAATAAAAATTAATTTAATCGGATTTGGTTATGCAATTTCCATACTCGATATGCATAATATATAAGGGTATATTAATTTTAGTCTAAAATACCTACTAATATTGACTGCACAAACAAAATTTTGGGATAGATTTTCATAAAAACAAGTCAGACCGTTTTCAACTGCCAGGCCGTTCGTCATTATGATAATTCAAAAACAAAAATAGACAGCGGGCTTTTAATTTTGGTGACGTATTCTAAACATAAAAAGTGAGATTACGTTTGTGAATGAGCAAAATCGGTCTATTAAGTCCAATGGATCCTTGAACCATCTTTTGAACAATAAAAGACTAAAATAAAAGTTCAAATACATAAAATGTGTATTTTTTTGAAACAAACTTTTTTTGGTAAAATGTTTGAGTTCTTCACAATTTTAGCTCAAATTTGGCTAATAAACACATATAAGTAATAAGAATGTATATAATTATACATGTATAGTTAGTATTTTATGCTAATTAAAAAAAAAGTTTAAACAATGAAATTCAATCATATGTCGAGTATCTAAACAATTAACTATGTTAGTTATATTCACTTCATCTTTTCATTTTCTATTTTAAAAAGACCCGTTCTACACACTCGGCAGTTGGTGTCGGATAAGTTGTACGCAAACCCATAATAAGATGAAACAGTATAAACATGATTATATTATTAAAAGCTTTATTCCAGAAGCTTGGAGCCTATAATATAAAAAACTGTTTTAAAGTAAAGCATTTATTTCTTTTAAATACAAGCTTTATAGGTAAAAGAGCAATTAAAATGGTGGAAGCGCAAGGAAGTCGGGCAGAAGATTTTTTATTGCACTTTTTAAAATACATTTTACTCTAGAATAATTTTCGTAATTAGAAAGATAATAAATAAAAAAAAGGCAAGTTTGCGTACAGTCAAATCTCGTGTATTATACTGAGAAAAGTTTTTCAAAACTACTATCGTCGAAATTATGAAGGTCTTTCTTTCAAAGTAGACTAATTCGGTTACTGATACATTCTGTGTATAAAAATAATAAATATTTATATATTTAGTTAAATACAGTAATTTAATATTCTGTTTTTAATTCCATGTTTTATTTTGTTTTAATATATTCTTATCGGCTTTATTTTTTTTTTTTACTAATGTCATAAAATTCAAAATTTATTTGTTACAATTTGTAAAGATCAGAAAGAAAAATTGTACATTATCAAATTACGCATGCTATACATAATATACGTGAGTACTTAATCCACAGTTGATATTGGCATAAAGAAGTGTGCTTCTAACAGGCTGTTGACTTTAATTATATGTAACTAGCTGGCCCGGCAAACGTCGTTTTGCCACATATTTCTAATTAACTTCAACATTTTCTAAGTATAATAACATATTCTTAACAACTTTCCTCTATTTCTTAATACT